>CM041540.1:7044000-7681500 GCA_023238725.1 Scortum barcoo
TTAGAGCATCGCAATCTACAGTAGTTAGATTTCATGATGCATAAATCAGATCAATTAACATTATTAATGAGTTTGACCGTAAAAAGATCTGGATCAGATGTGGCAAAAAGATGCGTGAATGTAGCCAAATATTTTGTGCGATCAATGATGACTTTAAAGCACTATACACTGACCAAAACTTTAAGCAAAGAAGGCAAGAAGTCCTTCTTTCTTTTATTTATTCAAGATGTCAGTCTTATGTTTATCCACACATATGCAAAGCACACATACACACAAGAACTTAAAGAGTTTAAACCTCGGCCACCTCACTTAACCTGCCGCTGAGAACAAACATTTGAGATAAAAAAAGATTTACGATGTGTCCTCTTGCTGTGTGACACAGTTCAGTCCCATAATAAGATGTCACTTATTACACTTTCTAAATAAACTCCCCATGTAAATGACTGAAGGGTGTGAAATAGAAGTGTTAAGGCTATTAATCACTCAAGGACTTGCTAAAAAAAAGAAGATACGGCAGACTTAACTAAACAAAATAGGATAAATCCAGTTTCTGAGAACACTGGTAGCAGAACCAACATGATATCAGGATTTAAACCCATAGCATTAATGCCCCAGTTGCTGTGTTCAAAGCCTTTGTCCACCATGCTGTGGTTTCTCTGTGCTGCCTACTAATGCCGGTCACTGAAGGGGGATCTATTGCTGTGGTGACGATTCGATGAACAGGAGGCAGGATTATGATTGATCGACCGGCGTCTGAGGTAGAAAGCATCTGGCGGTTTCTGTCTGTCCGGGCTGTTCTTCAACAGCTTGGAGAAGACAAATACTTCTCTTACCGTCGTCCTGCTGGGACCTGTCTCATTCTTTCCCCCTATGTACCTCACGCAATGTCCTCACTTATTTTCTTTCTCAGTCTTGCGCTATCACTGTTGGTTGGCAGTGTCAGAAAAAGCCAGGAAACCTTCATGTAAAGTTGAGGTCAAATTATTTGGTAATCACTGTTTTTTTGAGGGATTTTAAAATGTAACACCACTTTGCAGAGAAAGTGGGTTTAGAAAAAGTAATAGAAGGATATTAGAGAGATTAAAAACAGTCATCATACGACCTCAGATTAGCCCTTCTTGTTCTAATAAATGTTTACAGTGTCCCTCATACTTGGTGGTTATCTCTTAAATACTTAACAGTGTTAACAGTCAGGCTTTACGCCTGCACAGACTCTTATAAACTTGAAGCCACAACACCTCCTCCTCTTAAAGCAACTATATTCTTTCTTGGTCTCGTCCCAGATTTCACTTCTATGCATGTTAGTGCGTGCAAATGAGGATAGGACACAAATTAGGGCAGCGGTTAGGATTGAGTGAATCTAACTGCAATAGTAATAGCTTTTTTTTCTCTTTTTCTCCGCTTCACTTGGCTCAATCTGGAACCTACAGAAAAGAATTGGCATCTCCTGCGCCGACACCTGACTTGGGATTTAAGTTGCCTTTTACAAAGTCCAATTTCTGGCAGGGATTGAGAAAATGCTCAAGAAAACCAAAAATACACCCAGCACACACTGTCAAGGGAAGTCTGACACATCACCTGCTGCTGTCTTATGATACTTGTGGAGGAAGAGGAGTCTGCAAACTTAAGTTTTATCAAAGCACAATAGATGCTTCATCGTTTTAACACTGAGCTCATTCTCTCAGGTGGAGCGAGGACAGACTCCTTATCACTGCATGCACAAAAGCATTTCTCTCAACACACACGCACACACAGTCACACAGACAGTAAATTAGCCTAGTCAGCAGTGTTGATTGAGTGCCACGGGAGCGCTTCGTATGTTGTAATCGCCTTGACCGAGCAGAGATGAAAGATATATAAATAAAACAGCAAGCGAAGAACAAAAGGATCAATAGCTCATCTCAAAATCTCGTCTCTCTCTTTTTTCTTTTTTCACACATATCCCTCTTTCTTCGCACCCCGTCCCATCTCCCAGCAGGGGTTACCTACCTCTCCTCGAGACTGGACTTATTCCAAATGAGAGGCTGAAGAGTCTTCTTCAGTCTTCTCTCCTCCGTCTCCCTCCTGTGCCTTCTCTTCTCACGTTCTTCTCCTCTGCTGTTGCTTTCTTGCTGTCCAAGACAAGTGCCTCTTCCTTCTCCACCTCTTCTTCTTCTACCACGCTCTTTCCCTGCTTTTACTCCTCGCCTCCTCACTACAAGCTTTTGTCTCCCTTTCTCTCACTCTCTGCAGATTTCCAACGCTCACCAACTCCTCCTCTTTCTTCAGCTTGCGGCAGCCAGACTACATCTCCTACATGTCTCTGCCTGAGCGCTCTCTCTCCCTCCCTCTCCTCTCTCTCTCTCATTCTCTACCCAGTTTACATTCCCCCTCCTCCTCCTCCTCCTCCTCCATCTCGTCACTATGGAGACTCTGGGCCCGTACAGAGACAAGCTCGTGCTGGTTCACAAGGAGTGTAAATGTGTTTGTGTGCAGCATGAGTTCAGACAGTTCAACAACATGACTTCAATGTAAAATTCCACTGATAAAAATTCCCCCAAAAAAGGGTGAGAACATTTTCTAGGCTTGTTGTTTCCTCCCGTTTCCAGTCTTTATGCTAAGCTAAACTAACCAGCTGCTGTAGTTTCATATGCAACTCTCTATCTAACTTTTAGCAATAGCATATTTCCCTAAATTTCCCAAAAACTATTCCTTTAGTGATATCCCTAATAATGAGACATATAAAATATGATGAAGGGCTCTAAATTACAATACACATTAGCCTAACCTACTGTTGCTATGGAGAAGAAGCCAGATGCACGATTCAAACACATTTTAGTCACAATGTGGTACATAACACCTCACCACAGCCGTTGAATTCATCTGAAAACGACCCCAAATCCAGAAGTGAACTGATTTAAATTGCTGAATGTTTTAAAAGGTTTCTACAAAATGTGATTGATTTTGCTCACTCAAGGCTTGCTGGGAATCGCTGTTTGACTTCTCCCCTTACGTTTTTACATATTCAAGATTGTGCCTTTGATATTTTAGCAAAGAACCACATATTGTTTGATGATTGAGATCGGGAGAGGTTGGTTGGTAAGTTTGTTTATTTATTTAGAATGACATGACATGCAAGAAATGCTCCCAGCTGGACTCAAACCGGGTACGATCCGGTTCATGGTCGTTGCCCTAACCCCTAGGCCACCACAGTGCCCCGGCAATATGGAAGTTTGATGCTTTTCCAAGCCTTGGTAGTGCTCCAACTGCAAGTCACCGAACATTATGTTTCTAGAAAATTAATCAGACTTTTACATCCTTTACTACGCTTTCAGATGCCGGGAATGACTCCTATTGCTTTGAGTCGACAAGCAGGATATCATATTGTATTATTCATCTACAGGTGCGGACAAGTTTAGACATTTGGCAGGAAATAGCTCAGAGCAGAAAAACTCCCATTTATCTGAGCCTAATTATTCTTTTGCAATGTTCCTTTAGGCCTCGTATTTCTTCAGAACAACGTCATGTCTGAGAAGGCTTGCATAATACATGAATACATGCAAGATGTTCTAGCCGTAACAACCAAATATCCTTATCTGGGTAAGAAATTAAACATGTTTGGATCCTGACTCATGTGCTCTATACCAAAAAGACTATGGGACACAACTGCGACCACAGCAGTGCTTGTGGGCGCACAGGTTCGGTGTATTCTATCAAACATGAGCATGTGTTTATGTATGAGAGTATATAGTCGCACGCGGGTGACTACAAGTGTCACATAAATGAAATTCTACCCACAAAGCTCAATGTCATTCTGACTATTTCTGGATTTTACAAGTGTCTCCTTTCGTGATCCAGAGGATGAAAACCAAAGACAGCGCATGACTCCTTCTCCTGTCTCTCTCTATATATACATATATTCTCACATAGATTGGAATGAAGTAAATATAACTTTAAGGGTAAATGTGAAATTTCAAATGCCCTCGATTCCCATACACTTTTCAATATACTCACTCATACCTTGAGGAACTATCTGGGGTAAACCATTCAATATAGCTACCCTATTCCTTTTTACATTGAGGAGAAATGTGAGGAAATATTTATAATCCATTTAAAAGGAAATCTACCACTAAGATCAAACTGTTTCTCTGCAGTTACAAGTCACAGGGGCCTCAGGAACCACAAATTTAAGGAAAAATCTTAAGAAAACAATGAAATACCTCCCTTATAATGCTCATAATTATTTTTAAGGATTTAAAGACCCATGATTTGTAAATTAACTGCAAATTTCCAGTGCTCAGCCTACACTCAACTTTGTGTCATTGTGTTATTTTAAAACTGAAAGACAAAAGGGGAAATGAAGTGACAACTAGAGAGATGCGCTTCAGATTTTGACCTTCATAAATCAGTGTCATCTCAATGTCCTTTTCAAAACTGCTGTGGAGCTTTTGACCATGGCACATGATCTTTTTTAGGAGTGGGACTGTGCGCAGTTGTTGTGAAATTGTAAACGTTTAAATATCGTGCTTTTCCCTAAGCGTTTTAATGAGTTTTAATCCATGTTGGCTCAGTAGTGGAGTTAACGAAGTGATGATGTTGATTGTGAAACAGCAGCTCCAGCAGCACTGAGCCGCAGGTTCAGGAGATGCGCTCGGGGGGGGTCACACACATTCTCTCCTGACACCTCCCACACCATCTCCAGCAATGGTGAGCGCTACAACGGGAAGTGCCAACGCCAAATAAGGCTGCGGAGAGAGAGAGAGAGAGAGAGAGAGAGAGAGAGAGGGGAGAGAGAGAGAGAGAGAGAGAGAGAGAGCGATATCGGCGAGAAAGGGACGGTGAAGTACACTGCAGTCCTGAGGCAAATCCACCCACACCAAAGCTACTACTCACTCTTTTCACACGTCCTGTATTATCTGTAAATCTACAGCAAGTGTGTGACGGCCGCAGTTACATACGACTCTTGAACACATGTGTAGACATCTTTCTGGTGCGAAAACTCGAGCAAACTAATTAACGGCGGATGCACGTGTGTGTAGGTACCGTTCTATGATATATAGGGTTTAATATCTTGCAGTGTCTAACGAAGGCAGGAACCATCTGGTGTTGGGATGTGAGACAATCTGTCCATTTGGAGAGGTGACAAAGAAGGTGACAAGCGCAGGAACATGAACCACACACACAGGCATGCACACACATAAATTCAGAGTATTTGGAAGAGTGTCAGGGAAAGGCAATCCAGTACACACACATGCACACAAACACATTTCATTTATACCTAGTGCACATATCTCTAGTCTCTATGGTAACTAGTAGCCGTCATGGCAACAGAGTACAAGCGGTAGAAGAAAGGCTGAACTCTCATGACTGTCCTCAATTTATTTTGGACCCATTGTACAGTTACACACATACACATTTGCACGTGCGCACACACACATACACGCACACAGTTAATCATTTCAAGGTTTTCAGAGCACATTTCCAGTCTAGTGTGTGTGTGTGTGTGTACCTCTCAAGATGGCATGTTGTAATAACAGTGGGGAATGCAGAGACAAGTCAGTTCCTGTAAGGTGAACCACACACTCAGACACTCTTACATAAAGGGAACACACACTGACAGGCCTTCACATGTGAGAAACATGAGGAAGGGTTTTCTTAACATACTGTGGAAGGATTGGGCCATGTGATGATATATACTGTACATGAAAGTACCTCTCGAATATGTAAGGGTGTATTTAGTCCAAGTGGTCACATAATAAATCTGAGGGGGTTGCAAGATAATCGAGAACATCATAATTACAGAGGTGGAAACAGCTTTGAAAGTACATTTACTCAAGTACAGTTTTTAGGCTCTTGTACTGTACTTTGCACTCCATATTATCCTATTTTGTGCTTAAAATTGACTACAAACTAGTTCACTACATTTATCTGACAACTTAAGTTACTTAAGTTGCTTAAGATTTTACATACAAACCACATGGTCAGCTTAAAATGTGATGCACCATTATAGATGAGGATTAAACTACACAGGAGGATATAAAGTACTTTATTTTTATACAACAAACAGCTACAACATTAAAATTAGTATTTAAAGTACATTTTGTTGTACTTTCTAGTCTTTGGTTTATACTGGGGAACACTCTATACTGTAATTTTACGTCTTCAGGCCTGCAAACTTGAACGATATATATCAACCTGTTTGAGAAGGACATATCACTTTTTGTCTGAGCTTCTCATAAATACTGATTCACTTCAAACTGTAAAAGTTCATATGCCAAAAAGGTTGGGAACTACTTTATTAGACGGGTAAGTTTTCAAATCAATGAGCAGAACTACTTTACGGCAATGCTGTACAGACATGATGAGGAATCTTTATCAGTCAAATATTCCTATCTGGTTATTTTACCTAAACACTGTTTGTTAATTATGACATAATCACAATGGCAAAATATGTATTTCATATAGTATGATATAAAACTACATATATAATTCCTACTACATTGCGTATAAGTTACTCAATTGTACACACTCATCTAGAGCAGTGGTTCCAAACCTGGGAGAGGGACCCCTAAAGTGGGCCGTGAGATTAGTCTAGAGGGTCACAAGACGATTATCCAGCAAGGAAGTAAGAAGAAATTACATTTGCTCGATCACAACTGTGAGTGGGATGTGAGGGGTTTTATATTAAGGGGTCACAAACCCAAAAAGGCTGGTAAGCAGTGATCTAGAGATTTCCTTTAATCTTTGGCCTTCAATCAGATGCTTCCCGTTTTCAGCACCAGACACAGGTAACCAAGGACACACAAAATACACACACACACTCACTCTCTCTCTCACACACACTTGAAGGCGCCCTCTCTGTGATATCGGGGTCCACTCATCTAGAAAACATTAAGGGAATTGTTCCTTGAGGACCACAAACTATCTGCTCTCCACCTTCGTGAACGTGGCTTTCCAAAACGAAATCCATTTTTAATCGCTTCGCTCTGGGCTCTCTGAGGACTCACTTGAAATGAGAGCAATTTGCAGCCTTGACGCAGTTGTTTTCTACTTTACTCGCCCCAATAAGGGGTGGTCCAGCTGAACAGAGAGGCGGCAGCACCACCATGTGGATTTCTACCGGATGTGTCGGCAGCTCACTGCACTGCAGGGAAACGAATATGTATGTGTCACCTCAAACAATAATAAAAGATTAAAATAATAAGAATGCTTTTTAGAAGCATTATGATAGACCTGATTTATGTTCATCTTTATATTTAATAGTATTTATCATCATTGTCGTCCAGTTTTGCTGCTTTAACCCTTTTTCACCTCATTGACCAATCAAAGGTTGTCTGGCTAAAGCTTTGGTATAATATTAAAAGTTATTTTCAAGACTTTTCCTCCAGTGAAAAACTGATCAGCTTAACAACAGCAGTGGTGCTTAATGTGACACAATGCAGCTTTTCAACATGTCAGACTGGATCCAGCTAAGACTTCCCCAAACAAGCCCCTCTCGCAGCTCAGGTTGAGGCGCAAAGATTATGACAGTAAATTATTCTTGAGACAGCTGACAGATTTTTACCAGGAGACTTGTGATATTAAAAGCAGGCTGATAGAGTCATAACCTCTTGCCATTATTACATTCTCAAGTACCTGACACAGCTCTCTAAATTAGTTTGGGTTCGGGGGGAAATTAAGGGCGCAAAGCAGCTTAAATGGCAGCTCCCTGAAGACGAAGATGTTCAAAAACTTCCTCTCACACACAGTTTATCGTCTGACATGAAGGAATGCAAGAAGATAATGTTTGGATTGTTGTAAACACTAAATCTTTAATATTTCACTTGATAAAAGGCTTAAAGATTAATTGGTGATCATGGTGAAGTTACTGTCAGTCACTAAATATAAACTTCAGCACTACAGGCGGAGGCTTAGCTCAGTACGTTCACTGGAACATGATTAGTTAAATCTTAGCATAATGCAAAAGAAACTCTAATTATAAGCAGTACATGCACACTTACCCAACCATTTTTAATACTGAATTCTTATTAATTATTAATATTCATTTAATAATTTAAAGATAGAAAGTCTAATTTAATGAGTTTTCACTTCAGGTCTCAAGACTTAATTCCTTTTCTACTCTACAGGACAGCACATGGCTTTTTTTAAACCAATGTGTCCAAATGTCCAATTAATGACTGTATTTACATTGATAACTAACTGTATATATGTATATGTATACACCTTCTCACTTTACTAGACCTTCGCTATTATGTGAAACTAATGGCATTATTCATTTTTGCCCCGTGATATCTGTTTTTGTATTTACTGAAGCAATTTCTGAGATGTGAGAACAATTAGTTTGCTTAACTGCACAGTGTTTAAATCAAATAACCGTGGAAATTAAAATGCAGGGAGAGAAAATAAAATAAAACA
The DNA here is from genome assembly GCA_023238725.1 of Scortum barcoo. Taxonomy (NCBI): domain Eukaryota; kingdom Metazoa; phylum Chordata; class Actinopteri; order Centrarchiformes; family Terapontidae; genus Scortum; species Scortum barcoo. The sequence continues at coordinate 7,052,395 of CM041540.1, forward strand.
TTTATTAAAGTTGTTTTTCTGTAGATGTAATTTTAACCTCATAAGAGAAAAATAAGTTGGGCCCCTTCTGTCTTGTTGAAAACTGGCCTGTGCTTTCACACTGTTTGGGAAGATGAAGATTAGACGTCATCTTAATGCTAAATATGGCAAAAAGTACAAGAATAAGAGCCAAGTTGTAAAATCCATGGAATAGTCTGTTAATATCCTTCCTGCTGACTGAATGTCACAGTTAACCTGCAGCAGGCGTAACTCTGATGAGTAAATCTACTCTGATGACATAAAACCTGAGCGCCACGGCTACAAACATCCTCCCTCACACACAGACACACACACACACACAGTGTACTGCAGAGAGAGTTGCACCTGCTCTGTCTGCAGTGTGTGTGTGGACAGGCAGGATTAAAAGGTGTTTTGAGATGCTCTCAATCCCACAACAGCAGGACTGCACATATGTGCCCCATCAAAAGGACACACACACACACACACACACACACACACACACACACACACACACACACACACACACACAGTTGTATCCTTCTATTTTAAAATGCTCCAACAATGCTTAAAGCTCCTCCCTTGTCTCCCTGGACACCACAGCATCTGTGCCCATAGCGATTATCTGGTGATTACATGGAAAGCAGTGGCCATATTCTTATTTTTAAAACTCATTCTCCTCTTTGTCTGTCTCTCTCTCCATCCCCTTGTTTCTCTTACATTTATGTGTCCTTCCACACATCATTTTATTTTATTCTCCCACTACAATCACTCTCTCTACACACACACACACCTACCCACCTACCTACCTACCTGCCTACACAAAGCTCTCTCTCTCTCTCTCTCTTTCTCTCTCTGTGGTACAGCAGTGACCTCCCCATCACTCCAGAGACTACTTCAGTGACAGTGTACTGCTGCAGTGCTACGCAGTCATGAGGACAGTTTGTACAGCAGACACACAGATACACTTCTTCACAGGCTCTTGCACACACACGATTAAGAGGATGTGCTTCAAACGAATACACTACAAATAGACACCCGGACATTACAGCCATGTGATAAGATCTCACAATGAGTATTAAAGTTCATCCTAAAGGTGTTGGAGGGGTGGAGGTCAGGGCTCTGTGCGGACCAGTCAAGGGGAACTTTATTTTACAGGTCCCATTACTTCTTTGTAATTTTCTAGGATGATTCCTGGACGTGACTTTGATATTTAGAACTACAGTAATTCATTTTTCTTATCAACTATAAGCTCTGAGAAATTTGAGTTTAGTGAATTTTATAGTTTATAAGCAAGTGTTATTTTCAGGGATGTCTCTTCTAGAAAACCATCTGCTGGAAATTCACTTAAACCCACGTAACTATTCCTTTATTATTCATTTGGTATTTCAAACTTTATCCTCCATATATGATGAATTGTACATTAGCCTGTAGACACACTTAAAATGTTTTTGATGTCTGAATGTGAGAGTCGAGGCCCAGAGGCTCAAAGAGTTGAGGAACATGAGCATTTTTTTTCAGCTTAGTCAAACGCAGGGATCAGCTTGCCATGTGTCTTTGATCTTGATCTTTAATATTGATGTTGATTTTGCATGTCCTGTTTCTTCTAATGTAACATCAACCTGCTCAGGGACTGCAGATGTGAATGTAAATAAGCTTATACGGTTAAATCTGACATATTTACACTGTGTGTTTACCCCAATAAATAAAAGAATAAAGTAAAGAGTATCTCCCGACGCTGTCTGATACAATATTTTTTCATATACTTTTCTTTCTTTCTTCCTAATACAGCTGCACAGTGCAGTTATCTGAATGCATATTTGACACAACAGCTCTTCTTTAAGTCAATATAACTTGCCTCAGAGGATTTGTTTGATGTTTTCCTTTAATATTTTTCCGGAGTATTTTGAGGGCTGCTCTAATTAAGTTTGTCATTATTCATCCATGTCTCTGAGTTATGCTAGCAATTGATTGTGATTATTTGAAAGTGCACACCACTCTATTTCCACAAAAATTGATCTAATTGAGCACCTATGGGAGATTTTGGACAGACAGAGTTCTCCATCACCATTATCAAAACACCAAATGAGGGAATATCTTTTGAAAGACTGGTGTCATCCCTCTAGTAGAGTTCAGAATAGTTTTTTCCTTTATTTTTCACCTGTCTGTATGTAAAATATATACATAGTATGAAATTAAATTAAGGGTGAGCTAGGAAAATGTTTCCTTACTAACATGTCTTTGTGCACAGCAGCTTTGTTATGTTGAAATAGGAAAGGGCCTTCACCAAACTGTTACCACAAGGTCGAATGTATCCTGTTGTCTAACATATCATTGCATTTTGTAGTATTGAGGTTTTCCTTAATTGGAACAAAAGAATAAAAACACCAGTACTCAAGTATGTGGACACATGCTTCTGGTCTTTTTGTGTACTTGTGCAACCTCTAGTGGCTTTACTTTGCACTGCAATGCAGCTTTATATAGACAAGATCCTTATTTACATGCACATACAGGAGTATATGGTTCATATTCAGTATATGCTTTATACGAATCCATCATTTAGACTTTAAAGATCTTCTGTTGTCCATAAAAGAAAGAAAAATGATGTATAGTTTGGCTTGTGTTGAAAAGTAATACATTTAAAAAGGCGTACATAAACACATGAGCATGTATTAACACTTTTGCTATCTCACATATGCATCCAGAAACACACACACATACACACAAGCACAGCATGTGGGCGGCTTCCCCAGCGCTGTGAAACATCTTGCATCCCACATGCTTATATAACTCCCTCTCCACCTCCTCCAGCTGATCACTCATCACTTTATCACTTTATCCTCCGCTGGGAAGAAAAAAAAAAACACCCTTCTCTCCTCTCTCTCTCTCATTGAAATCAGCCAGGCGGGAGCCCTCTGCAATCGAGCATGATTTCGTTACACTCGGAGCATCAAAGGAGCACATCACTCCTATGAGATCAGGCTGCACCAAATCCCATCTCTAGTGAAGATTTTATGTTGGTGAAAATTGAATCATAAACCTGCATGACTTGTGACAACACAGGAGCTCAAATGTCAAACCTTGTTATCATCCAGCATTACTGATATTTACAGGAGCAGAGAATTCAATCAAGGGGAAGCAGCTGCAAACTATCGACTTGCACTTTATTGCTGCAATTTTTTAAAACAAACTTCTACAGAGAGACAAAGAATAGAGAAAAAACTATTGAAAAAAAAAACATCTAGTAAGGTTATGACATAACAGCAAAAATGCACCTCCTGCCTGTTTGTAGTCTTAGCACGCATTGCACAGTAATGAGGAGAAATGCCTGATGGGCATCCTGCATGGCACAGCCTCGGCATCCTTCCCACAGAGCAAACTCTCGCATCGACTTTAGCCTTGTTTCGGAGAGAGAAAGCCAAAGGTAGCCCGTGTGTGCTGATGAATGGGCCACTGGTGCGATATATTGAGCAGGAGAAACAAATTCAGTCTGTCACCGAGGTGAGAGATGAGGACAGAAACCAACAGGCGTTCGGCTTCACAGAGCCCCAGCTGTGCCAACTGTTGTCTTTCATTACGAAGACGATGTATCCATCAGAAGCTAAAGCTGAAAACCCACTGCTTAAAGGTGTAGTTAATATCTGTCCATGAAGGAGCAGTTTGACCTGTCATACATATCTTTTAGAATAAGAGATAAGACTGTGTGTCAACATAAGAGGGATTACTCTATGAATATCAAGATAGCATCACTTGATTGAAAAAAAATAATTTGTTCCACACTACAAGCAAGTGAAATATCTGACATATCTGCAGATATACATCATTTTAAGAAGGATGTATTTGTTAAAGGATAAAGGTTATTCAATATTTCTCCTGTGGGCAACAAATCTCATGAAGAGACCAAAACTAACAGTGTGTTTGAGCCTCCTTGTCTGAGTCTATTCCTTTCTGATGATGACAGAAAAAAATAACTGCAATTTAGCACTGCATTTCATTAAATCAGGGGACTTAAGAGAGACATTTAAAAAAAGGTCAAAATTGGATAAGCAGAAATTGAATAAGCATGACTTTTAGTCCCTGCTATGGCTCAAACTCAAATAAACATGGTTTCCCACATTATCCATCATGCAACACAACTTCATTTGTTATTAGACCCTTGCTGCCTGGTAAACGCTCACATCTTTTAAACTTGATGCCCCTCTGTCATAACACAGAGCATCTGAGGAAACTCCAACCACTGATGAAGACTAAAAGATGTGGTCAAAAGCTTTAGAAAAAGCTTGTAAAAATGTATCTGATCTGCACATGTAAAATGGTGGAGTGCCCCTCTAAATACAGCTCTTGAGTATAAAGTGTAATTACAGTGACGATTTCAGGAGTGCATTAATACATATTTGGTGAACTAATGAGTATTTACAGCAAAAGTGCAGGATCTATCAGGATTTTGGTCTTTTCATGGGATTTGTTGTGCATAAGAAAACAAATCACCGGCCTTAACCTGTAAACTGAACGTTTCTAAGGACAGCGCAGTGGGAGCAGGGAGTAGCTAAGTGACTTACATTGATGAGCTCGATCTCCCAGATCTTCTTGACCAGCTCCATGGAGGTGTAACCGTTCACGAGAAAAGACTTGGTGTAGTCACCGAGCTCCAGCGACTCCAGCCACTCTGCCACCGACGTCGGGTTGTTGCCGTCGTAACCGATAGGCCGCACCTTCGGTACAGACAGGAGGGAGAGAGAGAGAGAGAGTAGGGAGAAAAGTGATTTTTAACGTATCACTTTTCTGCAGTTCCTTACCAGACTTTGAAAAATATCCTCCATGTTCTCATAAATACAGCGATACTGTGAGGAAATGTTGGATGTGTTTTGCTGTTTTTCTGCTCATATGGTACACTACCTTTAACCCAGGAGCTTTTCTAGCATAGAGCAGCTGGTACGCTCTGTACAAACGCAAACTACATTACAGCCTACTTACCTATCTCTTACATAACATGACAGTTGTTTGAATTCTTTTTAAACTATATTTGATTGCTGTGCTGCACTTTATTTTCCATTTCATTTCTCCGTTCTGCTGCCACAGCCCAATTTCTACACGGGGATCATTAAAGATTTATTCCTGTTTAAAGACGTTCTCCAGTTCAGCCGGGGACAGGAGGAATAGAGGAAATACTGAGCTCTAAAAGGGGGATTTTTCAATGTTGAGCTCAACTAGATGTCGGATTAAAATCACGCGATTCTCATATATTTGCAGTGCAAACAAGTAAACACAAGCTTAACTTTTGAGAAGGGGCAGAATAGGACACTAACAGCAGGGGGGTTCTTGCCTTGAGTGAGATCCTATGTGCATGAAGCAGATAATTCATAATTCATTCACTTTCATTTTGACAGTCAAAACAGCTTGAGAGCGTTAACGGTGCTTCAAACAAACGTCCCACTTCCTCCACCTTAAGTTGGGTATGCCTGCGTGTTTGAGGACAGGCAAAAGTTAAAGATTTAATTTTTACAGTCTTTGTGAAAGTTTTGAAAGGGTTGAGAGGAGGAAAGTGCTGACTTGAGATCAAAGTTTTCTGGATGTCTCTATGAAACCTGCTTATGTCGGAGCTCAGAGCCCCCCCTTTCTTTCCGTTCTCTCTTTTGCAGACTCTCTTTTTTTCCCTGCTCTCACTCCATACAGTCCTACACTTTTGATCTTACTTTGTCTTTCTTTCACACACACAGACACACACACACACACACACACACACACACACACACACACACACACATACACACAAGCACTTGACCTTGCACAAACTTCCCTGTAAGTCTGTAAGTATTCTTTCAGTGGTCATTGGTCCCTTTTTAAGCAACTTTTCAAAGCAACTTCAAAGCATGTTTTTTCTGTGTGAAGATCAGCTCTCATTTGTATTATGTTAATCATACCATCTTAAACTGGAAATAGACTCAAGTAGTTTAGAATCAATGTGACTTGCATGAGACTGACAATAAACACAGGCTCAGATTTAGTTCATGTTTATTCAGAGGTGTCTGAGATGATGCTGATGGAGTGTCACTGACCCTGGGCAGCAGCCGTATGGCCTGCAGGAGGCGTTGTCTGTGGGCCGAGTTGAGGATCCCAATCTCCAGCAGGTCCTGGTCTTCCACCACATTGCTGCCCTACAGAGTAACAAAACAACAGACAAGTTCAGCATCTCTGCAGCAGTTTTCCCTCACAGAGCTAACGAAGCAACTGTGTCTGCAAGTGTTTAGCATAACTCCACGCAGAATGACTTTTATGACGGATCCCTGGCAAAAGAAACCCAATACAACAGCAGAACTCAGCATTGATGTTCTCACTAAAACAAACTTTTATTAGCTCATTTTTGTTCACCCCAGCTATTAAATGAGAAGGACCACACCAATGTGTTTGCAAGTTTTAGCTCCTTAACTAGAAATATTCTGCATTTTTGCTGACCGGCTTTGTTTGCACGCTGTACAGTTTTACATCTTTGGGGTGTTCTTGGTGGCCATTGTTTTCCATTTATTGTCGCACTCTATTAAAATCAAGTTGCAGACTGTTAAAGCCTGCTTTGTGCACTCCAACACAGAATCCAGAGAGAAAGGTATTTTCTTTCTATTTCAGTGTCACTGCCACAGACGAAAATACATTAGTCAATCCTACAAATGTGAGTGAAACTGTCATAAAAAGACAATAGATAGATAATAGATTCTTTTAATTCCTCGACATGATGATGTTAAGCGACAAATGGTCTTACTTAGGTGGTTGAAATGCTGTCATGTAGAGGTACAACAATAAATGGGGATGACATTTTAATGTGCTGGTAACTGTGCAGATTTTGAACCAGCACCTTCAAATCATTTGTGTGTGTGTATGCCTCCTGATGCTTGCCTGAATATTACCAACAGTCCCACATTAGTGAACTCACACCAGTGGTAATCGAATAGTTAGTGCTAAATCCTGTACATCTCAAACAAATGTCTAACTTATGTACACATAGGATTTTGTTGAATTTCACAAGGCCCTATCCATGATAGAGTGCAATAACATGCAGTATACACAACTGCACTAACACTAACTAGACACTGCTAGGGAGCTGTGAAAACTACCAAGGTCTTAGCATAACATTTTGCAAATTAATAAAAGACAGATGACAATACATGGAAATACAGGAAAGTACTGAAGCATCCATTGCAAAGATACAAGCAAAAGAAAGTAGCAGAAAGCAAGTTTGAAATTTTGATTTAAGACTGTGGTGCACACACAAATCGAGTTTCAGAGTTTCACCTTGAATTAATCCAATAGGAAACCTTAAGAGAGTCCAAAACAGAGTCTTCATGCAGACAGATAATGGAGAAAAGGTGGAGTTCAGGGAGGGATGGAAGGAGATGTGTTGTGCATGAAGACAGCAGCAGGATTGAGAAAGGCCAACTCAGCCAGAAATACCTACAGAACTTTAAATTCTGACAGAAGTGAAGAATTTATAGAGGTAATCAGTAAAATGATGGTTATAAAATAGAAGAAAGACAGAAACTGTGTGACTAGCTTGGAGGCAGGAACACACACACACACACACACACCTACAAGTGTAGGATTGAAGGCTTTCACCTGTCAGTCCCTCTACATCTCCGTCCTGTGAAGCTAATAACAGTGATAAACATCCAACAGACGAGGAGAAGAAAAAGCAGGTACATCACAGATAACTGCTTTATTTTACTTCTGTAATGATGTCGACTCTAAGGACCGACGCGCCCTCGAAAAGGACATTTTGCTCCGAGGCTGTGACATTTAATTCTTGATAGGAGATTGCTGATAGCTATCCTGAAAAACCTTCTTTATAAGGTGGCTTCACATTTGAGACTCCAAATCTGCTGGACTAAGCTAAAAGATCACCACACCATAACTAGACATTTAAATGCTAATGAGAGGACTTTGAACTGACCCCGGTCTACAAACTGGTCAAGACCTGACAAGCAACTAAAATATCAAACATGGAAGAAAGGAAGTGTTGCTGTAACTGTTAAGGATCAACACATCTTAGCACCTCAACAAGACTGAGCTCGTTTACTGGATATCTCCCTTGTTTTTGGAGTGTAAACATTATGTATTGTAAGTTTAAAGCAGATTTATGAAACTTTGATTACAAAAAAAGTTTTCAGGGTAACTTCACACTAGAATTTAAAAGAAGGGTGATGGGTGACAAAAGGAAGAAAAACAACACAGAAAAGTGTTAGCAAGGTGTTGGACCAGCATGTGCTGCCAGAACAGCTTCAGTCTCTAAACTCTAAACTGGATGGATGAACATCATTCTCTCACAGGCTATTCCCTCATTTGGTGTTTTGATAACACGCTGCTCCAAAACCTAATGGAAAGTATCATTATTTGTTATATTTTCTCCCTCATTTATTCAGTTTTCCTTAATTTGTCCCATGTCTGTAGCTGCACTGGCCTTTTATGTTCAAAAGGTACAAGTCTCTTGATTCACAGCTGGGTGTAGTCAGGTGTAGTCCAATTGTGGCCACACCAAGCTGCAATGGTTACTACAGTGTTTTGATAGATTATCAATGCATGGGGTTACAACTGAAACACGTGCCCAGCCTGCATTTTATGCTGATATAAATATGCATGAACAATCAAATCAAACAGGACATTAGGCAGGACATCCTTTAGTGGGTAGAAACATTACATTAACTAATTGTAATAGCTTAAAACTATCTAACCCACTGCTTTATATTCTTTATAAAAGTCGTACTGTTCCAATTATTATATCTTAACTCTACTGTTCTAAATTATTTATTCACCTAAGTTCATTAATCCATGCAAAATGACTGCTAAATCAAACACATGGTTAATTAATCCATGGTCTTAGTTCATTAATCCATGCGATCAGTTTATTTCCACATTAGGTTTGTTTTTGGTTTTTGTCCCTCATGCCCCCTGGCAGTTTGCCCATATTTTACCTTGATGAATGACGGTTAAAATGTTACCATACTCTGGACTAAAAAAACCCCTTAAGAAGTGAGTGATGCTGCTGCAGGCTTATTAGTTCAGCTTTGTCTCCAGGGCTCCACTATTCTGTCCCTTTACTGCAGCAGGAGCTGATTGGGCTCATCCTGTGACTAAACTTATTCCTTTCACATTCACCCCCCCGCCAACCTGTACACCGGAGCCTCTGTGAGAACAGTGCAGTTCATAGATCAGCTCCCAGGCTGATTAATAGAGCGCAGAGCGAAGCCAGCGCTGGAGCTACCATGCTGCAACTTCACAGCTGAGTAATGACTCACAGAGGAAGCCCAGAGTAGATTGTTGGGGAGGGGGAAAGGCATGACTAATTGCTCCCTGTTGAGATCTTGATAGGAAGAGATAGAGTTCCTTAATGTATGTTCTCCAGAGGTGCCCCATCCTGTTTCCCTTTCTGTCTTAACTTTGTTTGTCCCACATCTGCCATGTCATGATGGATCAAGGTATAAACATCGTATGGATACATCAGAACTGAGTAAAGGATGAGATGGTAACTGTTCTCCAGGCTCATCATCTTCTTCTAATGCCAACACTGTTTATTCTATTGTAGAAGTAAGTACAGTTATTCTATCTTGTATATTTTAATAAATTCCTAAACACTTGGTATGCAGGACCACTATTAACAGTAATAATCTATTTTCCTGGTGTTGGAAGGTGTTTAGCATCCACTGTGTTGATAAAATTGCCATGGCCTGTGGTTATCCTGTGATAGTTTGACCACACCGCTTAAAAACAGAGTCACAGAGGGTCAGAAACGCTCAGAAGGTTGGAATTAAAATTCATGCACGGTGGCAGGGCGGGTGAGGCAAAGACTAGGGATGGAACAAAAATTGATATTCAGTGATGGTGGTGAAGGCCATTATCAGCACCAACAGGCTTCAGAGAGTACAACAAATCATGCTCGGCCTACTGTATCTCATGTTCCTTTCATGCCTGCGTTCATCCCTCGCCTTTTCTCCCTCATTTCTTTGCCATTCTCCGCTGCTCTGCTATCAAAGAAGCTGTCATTTTCCCTCATTATTTTGTTGCCCTTCTCTTTCTCACCATCCATTTCTCTGTCCTGACTTGCCCTCTTAGTCCTTAATTCATATTGGTTTCTTTTCACACTTGTTGGTGTTCCATTTATCTTTCTTTGCATTTGTGAAGAAGCAGTGACTTAAGTTTCTCCAACACAGTGGCAGTTTGATATTCATGAGAATTTCCCTTCCAGAATAATAAATTCCTTTATGACGAGGATTAGAGGTGCCGCCTGTGAAGGGAATATGGATATTACAATATTTCATTTCAAATATTGTTGTTTCCTCTGAGGAACAGTTGGGTCAAATTAATTTTGCTAGCCTCGCGGCTGCTCTTATCAGCTGCCATTTCTTTAGTACATGCTGCACCACACGATGCTTTATCTCTTCGTTTCTGCTATCTAGTACTGCACTCCCATTCATAAGTCCATGTACAATCCCAGTCTTGCTCTACCTTTGTCTTCATCAACTGGCTTCTATCTTTCAATTCATTGTGCTGCCCGAAACCAAATAAAAAAGTTTTGTGATAAAAGAGCTTTTATATTACATTTTTTCACTGTGTTAGTTTATGTGATGCTTACGAGATGCTTTCTGTTGAGTTTGTCTCTCAAGTGAACAATAATAAAACGGTGGTTTATCTTTCTACTATCAGCCTCCATCCCTCTTTCCACTTAGGTATTCTTGTCACATTTCTAAGCTGCCATGCCATGTTTAACGAGGAGTGCGTGTATGTTGAAGGTAATGATGAGTGCTAACACGGATGGTGTGACTGCTGTCAGAGGACTAAGCAAGGTGAATGGGCTCTTTGCTGCAGATGAGAACCATAAAGATGCTTAAGATCCACTGTTAAGTGTGTCCAAACATGCAAGACCTGGAGACGCTGATTTGGTTCAGTTCAGTCTCACTGCTCTCTTCAGCAGGCGAACACACTGTACAGTAATGGCCGAGCACCAAAAAACAGGTAACAGGCAAAGTTTCCAACTACCTGGTGAACAAAATGGAGCATTTAGCAGCTAAAAGAGCCAGCTATTTCCATCAGGGATCAGCAGAAGCCAAAACAGAAGAGAGGAGTGGAGCCAGAAACACGACTTCAAATGACGTGTATGCGCACATCATGCTCACTTCAAATGAATGCTGATGATGTTCCGTCCCTGGTGGATGAGTCACTGGGCGAACAAGTTGGGCCTACCAACTTTCAAAAGTTTAACTGTTGTGTTTACAGCTTATTGCACTGCCTCCAGGAAAGCCAAAAAAAAAAAAAAAAAAAAAAAAAGAAGCAGGTTAATTGTTTTTCACAGGAAAGAAGAGGAAATACATCAGACGTGTTCCTTTAAGTCTGTCCTACAGCTGACCAGCACTTTTTTTCCCACCCCCCTGTTAGCAAGACAGCTGATGGGGGTTGTGGCTCAAAATCCGTGGCTCTTTTTGTGCTGTGTTGCAGCTTCTGCGTTTGAACTTAAAGTACACACTCTGAACACATGCAATAAAATCCCTCTGTATGAATCTATTTTCTTTATTTGCAGAACCTCCACCATCCTCTCACACATTTACATGCGTGTACAGTCATTTGAAATGGGCGTAATTAAGTCTCCATCCAGTGTCCTTCATATCAAACACTGTCTCCATAACAACCACTCCGCCCCTTTGCTATCTGTCCATCGGTCTAGCAGCACTTGTCCTCTACTGGCTGGTTGAGGTGACCAGACACGCCCACTCTAATGACCCTCATTAGTGGTAAATGGTAATGGTAGATTGGAATGGTACATGTGCATGCATGTGCATACATTCCTGCATGCTACATGGTGCTTTTTTGCAATCATACACTGATACAGATCAGACTCTGAGTCAAATTCATTTGGAAACCAATCAGTTCTACAGATGAACTTGAACTGCGCCTGAATGTATAAAATAAAAGCTTTTATTTTCTATGTGCGGACTTCTTTAACTTAATTTGATTTCCCACGCTGAGTGGTGCCGGAATGAATTTGACCTAAACCTCTCCTTGAAGAATCCACAACCAAGAAAAAAAAAAGAGAGAGAGCTGCAAATACCGATGTAATCCCTTACTGCCTGCGCCTCATCTGCATTAATATCAATTTGTGGTACCCACAGAGTTTTCCCAAGGTCAGAAAACATTAACCGTCTTCCCGTTTAGTCACAAACAACAAAAAGAGGTTAAAAACTTCGATTTCGCTCAGCCAGTGGGATGCCAGAAAAGCTTAAAAACAGAGAAAGACCCGGAGAGAGGCCCTTACCACAAAAGGGGACTTTGAAGTCACCATGATGTTTGCAAGACTGTTTCATCTCAGTGCTTTTCAATATTAATTGTATCCAAAGGCATTACAGAGGAGATGACTGTGCATTTGAGAAACACTTTGAGACAAGGGGGGCGAGGCCAGGAGAACAGAGAGTCCCCAAGTCTCTTAGAAGTACTGCCAAAAACTGTTAGCGACTATAAACTAGGTGCAAATGAGAGTAAAATATGTTGGTAGGCTGATATGATGGCATATAAGTGTGGGAGTGTGTACTAGTGTAAGAGGAAGCAGTGTAAATGAATAGAAGGTGCACCTGAGGACATTATTAATAGAGAAAAGACATTTTGAGCTAAAAAAAAATACTTCTTATGTAAACAGTTGATGTGTGATATTAATGGTTGCCTTGACAGCTGCTCCAGTGATTCCTACCTCGACTTATTCAACTCGCTTACCGCTGTAGGAAAACAGATGTGACCAAATGTGAATACACAGAAAGTGACAAAGGAGGTTATTTTTGAAGACCTCCACAAAATGTATGTCTTATGCCAACGTGAGATGAGGGAACATTTGGATGACGTCACTGCTGATCGAATTTCATTTAAATTCAAGGCCCGTGTTACAGAGGAGAAAGAGGAGAAGCTGGATTGACTTTGTTAGGTTGTGAATTCCTTTTCTGACACATGATAATAAAATGTATTTATTGGAATTACAACAGCGACTTCTGTTTCAAGTAATTTTTTAATTTATGGCAGCATTAATCAATGTTTTAATATTAAAACTGGGTGAAAATGTGTCATTTTCACTAGCGGTTTCTCTCAGCTCTACGAAGCGTTTCACCTTTTTCAGCTCATTGGTTTGGTTTCATGTTCATGTTTCAGTCTCACCAATCTCATCTGTGTCATTTCCACCATTAACGGGCAGCTGCTTTCAGAAAATAGCTCTAATAAACCTTTTGTACACAACCTGCCAAGCACCAAACTGCAAACAGATAAAGTTAGTGACTAGCTGGGGAACATAATGGAGACTTTAGCAGCTCAAGGGCGAGGTATTTCCCTCAGGCACTGGTAGAAACCAAACAAGAAAGAAAATGAGAGAATTATGGAATTATATTTGTCAGGTGATCAGAAACACAATACCAAATGAATGCTAATGTTTGGTAGTAACTTTTTGCAGTAACGCAATACACAGTTTGTTTCTTTCCACCAAGTTAGAAGCTTTAGGTGGATAAGGTAAATATTGCAACCATATAAGAGTATACCTGATATAGAAATATATATATATTTTTCTGTAAAAATATTGCCCAGCACAGACGATGTGGTAAATAACTTCTGTCCTGTACTATCTGTGAGCTGTAGGTGATCCTGCAGTACAAACCAAAAGTAATTTGTAGGAAAAGGAAAACCAAAATTGATGCTGTAGGCATTATTGTTTACTCAGTGAGGAGTTAGAGGAAGGAATATATACATAATAATACAGAAAAATTTCCCTCTTTTTAGGATTCAGTGTATCTCTTCCTGCTTATTTTATGTTATCAGTAACTTGCTGTTTCACTCCATGTAATTTATATATCACCACATTTTCATGTATTCATTCTACGCATTATTTACTTTGTTTATGTTTAGCCACTGGCAGCATATTTTTTTATCAGAACATCATGCCACTGACGCTTTACTGAACTAAAGTGATATGAGGTGAAAAAGAGAGAATAAGAAGAGGAAGACAGTAAAAGGAAAACGAGAGGAGGGAGGAGGAGGAGGGAGTTTAGGACTGGTTAATATGGAAAATGACAATCAGCCACTGCAGAGATCTGAGATGCTTAAATGTAGACAAGGAAAAACACGAACTACACACACTTAATGGAAACTTCCCATCTGGCTCCAAAGCCCAATTAATTTGTATTAAATAAACGGCCAAAAACATGCAGATACACGCTGACCACGTGTGGGAGAAACACATGAAGACAAGCAACGCAGAGATTCTGTGATTTCCTCCTGTTGCCAGGGTAACCAAATGAACAGATGCAGGTCACACTGAGTGGAGGACCAGAACACACACACACACACACACACACACTTATATAAATACATATCCAAATAACTACTGTACATCCATTGTTAGTTGACCTCATGTCAGGAGAGAACATTTAACTGCCTTCACTCATGAAAGTGATGAAGTAATTTAAATGTGCGCTAAAAAAAGCAGCTAGCTCTGGGTAGAAAAATACTCTAAAAACTGTATATGCTATTTGTGCTTTCTTTTTAAAAGCCTTTGGATAAACCCCAAAATGTTTCTTCTTTTTGCTCTGGAGGTTCTTTCCCCAACAGCGACAATCTGCAACTCCAGATAAACTCATCCAGTCAGCATCCCTCTTCTACGTCTCCCGTCTTTCTGCCCCTGCTGCAGTTTCTCTCAATTTGGCTCCTCTTCGCTTTCCCCTCTTTCTTCTCATTTCCTGTTTCAACGCTCACTTACTTTGCGCTTCCTGTGGATACAAGTCTTACCCACCAACGCGTGCACACACACCCACACCAACATCAAAAGAGTTTCTGAATGCGAAATGACCCAGTGAGTTTCTCTCTTCCTACGTCACTGTAGATGAAGGGAGCATCGGATAAAACAGAGGACCAGGTTTGCATCCTGATGAACAGGCTACAGGTGGTTGTAATTTCTATGTGCGTTCATGCAGAGCGGTGTGCAGAAACCCTTGAAACGAGCACAGTGTTGACATGCATTTTCAGTGTAGCGCGAGCATGTATGTCTGCACCTTGATACCGGAGATGTGGCGTAGGATTTCTGTGATGTTCTGGAGGACCTCACATGGCATCATCAGTGGGGAGAGGCAGCGACGATGGCAAAGGAAGAATGAGAGAGGAGATGATACAGAGCGGAGGAAATCCAACAAACGGAAGAGATCAGAGCGAATAGGAAAGAAAACAAGTTGCGCTAATCACTGCAAAGAAAATGATGAGGGATAATGAGCTACACCTAGGAGAGCAGGGAGAGCTTAGAGGGAGGTGGGACAAACAGAGAGGGGAGATTACATTTAAAGCATGAAAGAAGAGAAAACACAGGCAAAGTAAAGACAAAAAAAGAACAAGAAGGGGAAGAGATATGTAGGAGCATATCCCATCCTAAACTCCAAGCATCAAGATGCTCTCCTGCCCCCCCCCACCCCCACCACCACAAAAATTAATTATGAAAACACTCACCATGAACTGGACGTTGTCAAATCCATTGGCCAGCAGGTGGTTCTCATACTGGACCAGGCCGATGGAGTCGAGCCACTGGCCCACGGACTGCAGCGGGCAGCGGGGACCTATGAGGGGGTGGAGGGGCAAACGCTTCAGTAGGGAGTAGCCGTCCACGCGGTAGCAGCGGCAGTCCGGCTGAGACAGCTGGCACTGCCACATCATGTTATGGCGGGCAAAGTGGCTGTCGAAAGAGCCCGCCATGCTTCTGAGGAGTCTTTTGGCAAGGCAGCAGGAGGAGGAGAATAAAGGGGAGGCAGGTAGATGAAGAGGGGGGAAGGTGGGGGGAAAAAAAAGGAGGAGGAGGAGGAGGAAAAAGGAAGGAAGGGGAGGCTAGGCTCGAGGCATGGTGGGGATGGAGGGGGTCAGCATGCAAGGCTGCAAGTGGGTAAAGGGTAGGTTAGGGCGTCCATATGCTGCTTTCTCTGAATCCAGCCAGAGGGAGGATGCGAAGGGGGTGAAGGCTGAAGTTGTATCCAGAAAAAAAAGCTCCTGTCCTGGGGTTAAATCCTGCCAGCGATGGGGTGTTGGATAAGACTGGAGGTATAGATCCGCAAGCGACTGACTGTGTGTTTGTCGCGCACAGCACAGCAGCCGTTTTCTTTTTCAGCTGTTGCGCTCGCTTGGCTGCTCCCTTGAGCACGCGTGTGTGTGCGTGTGTGTGCGCAAGTGTGTGTGTGTAAGAGAGAGAGCGAGAGAGAGAGAGAGAGAGAGCGAGAGCTGCCTGCGCTGTAGATTTCTCTTTATCAAGTACTCCCACTCTCATCTGTATGCTTCTGCAGCCTCCTCTCTCTCTTTCTCCTTCTCTCTCTCCTTTCTCTGAGCACTGCTTTCCTCCCTCATTCCCTCACTCTCTCTCTCTCTGCCTCCTTCTCTCTCTCTCACTCACTTTCCTGTCTACCTCCCGTCTCTATCTTCTCTCAGGGTGTCGATCGTCACCCTGCTCTCTCTACATATATCTGGCTCACTCTGCTGATAATAGCCATCACAACAGCTCCAGCTTCTTTGTCTGCAAAGAAGAAGCTGAGCTCCCTCCCTCCCACTCACACACACACCACGCCGAGTCGTGCGATGTATGCAGGCGCATCCATCCATATGTGTGTGTGTTTGTCTGTGTGTGTGTGTGGGGTGTAGCTATGTGTGTGTTGATGGTGGTGGTGGTGGGAGGTTGCCGGTTTGGCACAAACAGGATTTCTCCCGTGGTAACCATGGATAGCAGAGGCTTTGCATTCATAGATGAAAAGAGAGAGGGAGAGAGGATAAGGGGAGGGGATCAGGAGGTGGAGGATAGGGGGAGTTAACACAGGGAGAGGGGGATGAACGCAGTAAACAGAGATCAACAATGGAGGATTCAAGGTATGCAGGTAATAAAAAAAGGCAAAGTGGGGGATTTGATACATGTAGAGCCATCAAAAAGCAGAAACACACACACACAAATCAAAGGGTAATTCTTGTTTGTGACAATTAATGTCTTATTTTTGTTGCTTTGGCCATCATTCCTTTTGGTTATTATAAAAATAGCTTTTAGTGCAAGTTAAGCAGAGAGAAGTCCCTTTAAGGATCCTTCTTACAGTTACTAATCAATGAACTGCTTGAGGGCTTCCCGTCAACCAATTAGCATCTAGAATGTTTCACTACCTCACCAACCAAAAACTATTTATTATTCATTTTTAGAGACCTAGCGTGGTAATATTATTAAGGCACTTACAAGAAAAAAAAAACATTCTCTTCTTCTTTTCTGTCAGGTATGTTTTTTTTCACTAACATAAGATTTACTGCATGACCCCTTGAGGATCTCGACCTACGCACAGGAAACCACTGCCCTTTAAGGATCAGTTGGTTGCTATCTAAGAATCCTGTAATTTATCAAATTGATAGAATCAATGCCAAACTCTTTTTTGTACTCCTACCTCACTGTACTTTGTACTCAGCAAATTAAGTGCTATATCTGGAAAAGTATGGACGTCATTTAAAATAAACACAAGGATGGTTGGGTCAGGTGATCTCACAGGTTAGTGAAAATTATTTTGGAAGAGAAAGCAAAGTCTGTCCAAGCACTGTCCATTATAAACATCAATCACAGTTTAAAGACCTTGACTTTTGTTCAGGTTTGACCTAAAACACTTGCCATACATTCTGGTTTTACCTCCAAGTACAGTGGGTTAGATAATTTGACTAAACCGTTTTTTGTTTTAACATCCTGCCTGATAATGAACAAAGGTGCAGATCTCAACCAGGTGGTGAGGACATGTTATCATAATACTAATGATGTCCAACATTAATAAAATAAGACCCAAGTTGTGATGAACAGGAATTATCCTTTAAATCGGATTGACGCTATGTGCTTGTGTGTATTTTACCTGAGGTGTGCTCTTTGATGTCCAACCCGCTGCCTATTCCTGCCCCGATGGAGCTCATAATCTTGTCGATCTGAACAAATGGGGGAGAGAGAGGGGCAGAGAGAGGGAGAAAAGCAGAGTTACAAAGTTGTACAGCATGTGCAAGGGAAAGTCATTTCCCAGTAATAAGGCGAAACCCTATTTCTGGATTCAAGTGTCACATAACATGATCATTACGCCAGCCAGCGCGCTGAATGTCAGTCATTCCCCCCTGTGAATTGAAAAAGCATGGAGGAGCAGAGGGGGAAAAAGATGTGTTAGCAGGAAACTTAAAGACAGAACGGAGCTGAGATGAAGCAAGAGGAGGACTGAACTGGAGGCAGCTACAGTGGCTTCATTAGTGTCTATTTGCTGGCTGTCGACTGCTCATCCCTGACCCTGGACCTGCTGCTAATCGCTGAACTATGCGACCTGCACATCCATCCACCTGTCAGGACCACGGGCGCGCCACGGGTCAGAGAAAACTGGCCTTTCTGCGACTGGTCCGAGACAAGTGTTTAAAAAAGGGCCAGGTTGGCTGACCATGAAGGTGGCTTTATCTTTGTAGCTGGATAAACAGGAAGCAATCGCTGCACAAAGAGCACTAATTCACATGCACCTTGTATATGAAACCAGGAGGTTAAACAGTCACATACAGTCACATAGTGACAAACTCAGAATAATCACCCGACTCGGCTCTTCCTCCCATACAGTGTTTTAAAATCTTCTTTAAGCTTGACCCATTTTACTGGATGTTCACAACAGATGCTAGCTAACCTGGGTGTTTGTTTAAAACTTGTGTGATCATCTGACTGCTCATGTTCCTTGCCCTCTTACACATCTGTTTTAGCATTGTTGCCACATGCCCAGATCCTAATTACTGACAATGATTTGACCAATAGGAAAAACAAAAAAAACCCACAAACATAAAACCTGAGTTGTAGTATACTGACATTATCATTTAAGAGATGCACCATTACTGCGGTTTTCTACACTAAACACAGAAAAAACTCTCTCTGAAAGTAGCAATGTTTCACTGTGGGCTGTTAATTACCATCCAAATAGCCGCAAACAATCAAACACTGCAGCCTTCCAAGGTAAAGCCAGATTAAAGCACAAATTTGTAACATACAGAAACTACCTTAATTATGCCTGTAGCACTAATGAGTGTGGATATCTTCAAATCACTGACTGTGGTGGGATGCCCCTCGTGACTCGCCTCTCACTAATAATGCAACTCTTTCCCGAGCATGTGCTGCAAATAGAGCAACTTTATTATCCCCCCCTGAAATCCCAATATATCACTCCACAGTTTCCCTGAAGCCATCTTATCTCATCCTCCCGTAGCATGCAATTAAAACAGGAAAGGTCACCTTAATTGCTGAGAATTATGGGAAAATTCCATATGGTAATTCATCACCATCAGCAAGTTATGAGCTTTGTTGAGGAACTAATGAACGTGCACATGCAAATACGGAAAGGCATGTGCGAATGTACTTTCACTCAAATGCATTAGCATTATTTTAAATAAGTCATCAGTGTAATATTTTTCAGGGTGTAAACATACCCTGTAGCGCCTACATGTTTTCCAAAAGTGTGTGTTGTCTCTGGTCTTAAAGATGACCGGTGAGCAGAAGCTAACGTGTCGGTGACCGAAAGAGTTTATAAAGGGGCGAGATCTGACAGCAGTGTCTAGTCAGTGGATCACATCTGTGTCAGAGACCCTTTAATACCAAAGAAGCCTCAGGCACAAACACAGCCAGACCAAAACACACAGCGCCCTTGACCTCCGCTCTCTACCCCTTATAACACAGACTGCTTTTCTCTGTTATATCTGGTCTTCCCTGCAGCTCCAGTGCTGGTTGTGGAAGAAAGTCAAC
Source organism: Scortum barcoo (assembly GCA_023238725.1). Lineage (NCBI taxonomy): Eukaryota > Metazoa > Chordata > Actinopteri > Centrarchiformes > Terapontidae > Scortum > Scortum barcoo. The sequence goes on from CM041540.1 coordinate 7,072,187, forward strand.
GTGGGAGCATGTTAAATTAGCACTGGGGCTCCTTCTGCACTGTGGTGGTCGAGTATATTTCAAAGGGAGGAAAAACTGAAGCAGCTTACTGCTGTGGGTGCAGAGGTCACAGCTGCCCCCTGCAGGGATGGCAAAGCTTGCTGGCATAAATATTGCTACAGAAGTAAAGATGCCGATTAACAGCTGGGTAATAAGCTGTGCACGTCTTACCTCCTCCCACTCAGCAGTGAAGGAGGGTGTTCTCTCCAGCCTTCCTCCCGGGCTAGCACCCTCTCCTGGGCTGGGACTTCCAGGACCCTGGCCCCGAGATCCGGACCCCCATCCATGCTCCTCCTGGACAAGACGAAACAATTTGTTTTCAGGCATAATCAAACTACAAACAATGGCATGCAGAGATTGCCAAATATTTTAACCTTAAAAAGACGTACAACAGAGTGCTAAAAACTGTTTAGCGAGTCCTCTCAGTGCTCATCAAAGTTTCATCTATAATGAAGCATTTTTCATCAAACAGACTATGTATTTAGCTTATGATTTATTTACTATGAATAAAAGAAGAAGTCATATAAAATGAGCTGCACAGCAGGGAGCACTGTGGCCCAGATTAGTGAGTTATCTAATTGGTTGGACTGGTTTCTGTGCTGTTTCTGAAGTCAGTCTGCATGATACAGCAAGATGCAAACTACCTCCACAGCTGCATAATTTATGCAACTGAATACTTACAATAAATACATTAGCTTTCATTGCTGTCTGAGATCTCTGCGCTGACCTGAACTTTCATAAAAGAGAGAAACTTTTCTATCTTTTCTATCTTTTCTAACTTTAATAAAAGAGATGTCTATGGCTATCTTTGGCCTCTTGCATAAATGTGTCTGAAGAGCGAGACAGCATCAGAGTAAAAAAGACTGTTAAAGTTTTATGTCGCCTCCATAATGCAACATAAATGCTGGGCTCTAATTTATAAGTCACGCTCTCATTAACGCTTTGATTACACAATGAGTCATTCGAGTCATAGACGAGAATAACATAAGAAGTTGGAAAAAAAAGTCTAAAGTCAAGACATGTCAGAATCTCCTTACCTGTATGGGAGATACAGCTACCAGGTTGGAATCAGACTTGGACAGAGACTTGGACAGCTGCAGGTCCATCACACTGCGGGGCATAGACCTCATCCTCCCCAAGGTGCAAGCCCGCTCTTCGTAGCCGGTGCCTGATGAACTGCCCTTGGGCACACTTCCTGTTTGAATCCCACGTAGATCTGGAAATTCCCCGTTTTGACCAGAGTAGGAGGAGGGTGGGCGGCCCAGCGTGGACCAGCCGCGAGGTGGATCCACTTGCTCACAGTTCCTGGGTCGGGCTTGGTCCTGGTTGACCCTGGTGTGGAAGATAGTCCGGTACACCACCTGCGGTTTTTGGGGGTTGCTGGCGGCTGTCTGCGACGACTCGCCCGCTGTCCTGGGGAAGACCTGAGTGGGTCCTCCTCCGATCACGATGCTGAACTCCGGGGTCTGCAGCAGACTGCTCTGGACATCTGTAGAGGCATATTTGCGGGATTTGGGGCTGTAAAGGTGGTAAGGCGTGTCAGGGGTTTCACAAGCTGGGGAAGATCCATGAAGGAGGCCTGCAAACTCCTCTGGGATGTGGCTCTTCCTGTGCTCCTGCAACAGAGCGCTGGATGTGGAGGAAGAGCAGAGAGGAGGAGGAGGAGGAGCCGGGTCTCGTTGGTACGGCCCGTCGTCTGCAAGGAGGACACACAGAAACACTCGCTGATTAGGATTAAATCATACGGATTTGCATAAAATGGTGCTGTCACAACAGCGATACACACTAATGAATTTATTCTCCAAGAAAAACAAGACAGATCCAAAATTTACAGTCACTGCACAAACAAATCACACAGTAATATCTAACAGAACAGAGAGAGAGCTAGAGAGAGAGAGAGAGAGAGAGAGAGAGAGAGAGAGAGAGAGAGAGAGAGAAATGCAATGGGGCAAAAAAAGAAAGAGAGAGAGAGAAAAACAAACATTGCAAAACAACCAAAGCTGCAAATATGGAGATAAGAACGAGGTAATACATCTTCTGCTTCCCTGTTAAAAATCTGTTTGTCTCCAAGTAAAAATAAAAGAACTCCTGACTTGGATTTTACACCTCTCCTCCTTCACTGTCTGGGTGCAGAAGTGTGTGTTTGAGTGTCTGAACTTGTGCATGTATGCATGAACTAATTGGGGCAGACGTTCTTGTACCATTGACTGGATTTTTTTTTTTTTTGCGGGAATGCTTTCATGGCCCACTCACTGTCTGTGTGCAGTGGAGTGCAAGAAAAGCAGCTGAAAGCTTCTTTTGATTCTCCGTATATTAAGTGTTTGTGTATTTGCAGATGCACGTCTGCGCATGCTGTTGTGTGTGTTTGCTTGACTACTCGCCTGTGAGTTTGAGTGCTTATGTTCACATCTGCAAACAAGTTACACCTGAAGGCACAACAACTGCCTTGCATGTTTAAAAGATGTTGTCCGCACGATGAGAGATGCAAAATAAGGGTGAATTATTTAGTCTTCTTCTACCATGATTATTTATTAGACTTCGCCACAGCAGTGACACTCTCAAACTCATAATGATAAATCTTCAACTCGATACCAGACAGTAGCAAAGGAGTAACATTATGTTCCAGTGACAGCTGTATGTTAGCTCCTCGGGGAACAGCCCTGTCTTATTTATTTATAGTTTCACAGATAAAGTCTTTTACAGAGTGTGACTTGAACTAAATGCTAAAATTTATGGAGTTAGGAATGATTAGTAGAAGTGTAAACCAAGCATGAGAGACAGAAATACAGGTAGGCAGGTGGAGGGAATGATACAGAATTAACCACAGACAGGTAGGTATTAAAGACTGAAGCACAAACAGATGTAAAGAGGGCATCCTAAATGTCACCCCGATTTGGGTGTAATGGGTGCTATATATTAAAGAATCCTACATGTTTTTTTGCTGATTTAATCATTATTTTTATGTAGGTGAAATTACTACTAAGTGACACAGCCAGTTATAAACTCTGTAGTTCCACTCGGCACTAAAAAGCCCTTTAGCTTCTTTTAGGTCATCAGTTTGGCTCTATGGTCCACAACTTTACTGTTTTAGTTCGATCCTCTCAGCATCTTGTACAGACACAGCTTTTTTAACATAAACTGCCCTGATAAACACATTGCATGCAACCTAGTGAAGAGCATAGAGCATTCAGCAGCTTTGTGAGGTGATGGAGACCAAAAACAGAGCTGAAATGAACTGAGACCTGAAAAACAACTTCAAATTTATGGTAATGTTGCTCCTTTTCTTCTAAATGTTCACTTACAAATTCACCATATCAATTAATGTAGGTTTAAAAGTACACATCATGTATACCTCGATTATTTTTGCTGGCAACTTTTGAAGGTTATACAGGTTTAAATTGTTTCTACTGTTGCTGTTATAATACATTACTGAAACTTTTTCAATTTGAGAAGATTTGATTTGTAAAGTCTGCACTTAATTACCTCATATAACATAACTTTGACTTAATCAGTGCAAACCTCATGCTCACTGTGACAGACTGAACAACTTGAGCTACTTCCAAGAGTCTGTTTACAGACTTTCATACAATACAGAAATAAATTGAAACAAATGAATGTGCAGAACAATATAAACATACATTCACACATTTGTAAAACAACAACGTGGTTAGCACTAATTCAAAGTGTACTCTTGCTATGTGATTTATATATAATCAACTATAATTGCCACACAGACACACAACTGAAACTTCCAAGAGACTTCTCCAGATCTGATCTAATTTTCCAGTCATCTGTTTATTAAACTATAATACAACATAATATTCTTTCTTGTCGCCTTACATTCTCAAAATAGCTGAAAAGGAAACTGTGTGTCTTTGTGTGCCGAGCCCGGATCGCTTGCGCTCTGTTTCTTGTCACTGTGTGTTAAGATTCTGTACCAGGCCATGTAAACAGTCTCACCACTGATAAGTATCACACGCTCAACAGTCTCACAATCACACAATCACTTGAATAAATAGAAACAGTGCCTGTCCACACTCACATGAATGCAGACTAGTAATCAAAACTGTCACTTGGATAATTGCACGCACCCCCACACTCACTGAATTTATAATCTTTTGACCGCATAGTCCTGCTGCCTGCCACCTCCTCACCCCTCTCTCTCTCACACACACACACACACACACACAGAGTCTCTGTTGTCAGTCAGTTTCAGCTAGTGCTTCATGACTGTCCTCAGCACATCCACCAATGGTTTCACATTTCCATACGAAACTATTACATAATGTGGGCCGAGAGTTTCATGAGGACATTTAAGTCTGCTTGGCTGCATTTTCTGAGAAAATCCCATAAGAGTGACAAACTGGAATCCTTCACGGTGATTGAAACGGGAGATGCTCAAGCTCCTCTCATTATTCTAAAAGTGGGAGAAAGTGGGACAATATTCAGTTATCGGTCCTCGAATGGAGGGCTTATGAAATGGCTGCATTTGGGATGCGAAAGCTGTGTTTTACCGCACCTCAACTGTCTGATGTGTTTAAAAGTACAAAACGACCATTAACGGTCTTCAGGTAATGAAGGTTGGAAAAAAAATGACTCATCCTCGAGGATTACATGGACTGAAACTGTCATTATTTTCTCCACAAGCCGAAAGCTCTTTAGTTATGACTAATCCTGAACATTTTACAGAATAAATGGGACCCAGTGGCTAAAAACACAGTATTGGCGACCTCTGTCCTCAGCGCTTCACTCCTGTTGTTGTCCTTGCGTTGTCTTCCATAATCAATAACGTTGTGATATGTCAATGAAAAAAACCTTGCAAATTATGTTACATACATCTTTTGGGTCAGATTAATCACACAATGAACATCTTTGGAGATATTAAAAAAAAAGTAACAGAGACAGGAACAACAAACAATTCCTACATTTTGACTGTAGCATGAAAGTATCGATAAGTTATGACATTTTATTTTCCATGTTCCTTCCGAATGTGCCTCTCTGAGCCCTGCCGTGCATTTCTTTTGCAATTCTTTATCGCTCCCCCTATGCTTCTCCTCTTTTTAAAAAGATAAAAACTGTTGGCAACAGGTGAGCCTTTTGGTCGCTATGGCAACAAAGAGCCCCCAGTGCAAGCATCTCTCCTGTTTTTTTTTTTTTTTTTTTTTGGGCGGCTAAGTGTCTTCGGCCTTCGGGAGAGCGAGGGAAAAAGTGTACGGCTGATAAACACAGCAATCAAATCAGCAGGTGGGAGTGTGTGCGAGTGTGTGTGTGTGTCTAGACAGAAAAAAAGAAGCACTACAGACAGTTGAGGCCAAAGCATACGACTCATCATTTTCATGCTTATCATCCATTCGGTGACCCCTCGTGCCCTGTGGATGGGAGCACTGTCATCCCAGAAGTGACCCCTCCCATCAGGATAGAAATGTTTCATCACAGGATAAAGGTGATCAATCGTAACAACTTTGGACTGATTTGCAGCGACCCCTTCCCTCTAAGGGGGCAAGCGCACTAAAACCATGCCAGCCAAATGTCCCCCCATAGCATAACAGAGCCTTCCTCACTGTACGGGTCGAGCATTCAGACCTGTACCGTTCTTTCAGTGTACGGCATGCATGTACTTGCCCAGTGTGGAGAACATGGTGATTCATCTGACCACATCACCTTTTTTCACATCTTTGTAGACGTGTGCCTGTTTGGTTTTTCCACCCTGAACTGTTCATCTTTGTAATGAGGGGGTTTCAGCACTGCAACCTCACTGTAATATCCCTCTATGTGATTGTCGACCTGACAATCACATAGATTTAAATATCACACTAATACATGAGCATCACACTCAAATGCGCCATCGACCACCATTTCTGACCCCATTAACTGATATCTTTCCCTCTGATCTAAAGCAGATGTCACTTTAGTCACTGTTCCTTTAGAAAAATGATCCAGTTGAGCCCTTTGTGACTGCTGCCATCAGAGCCCCAACAACACACCCTCTTTCAAAGTCACTCAGATTTTTTCTTCTTTTAATCTTGATACAAAAATCAGAATCAACTGGGCCCATTCAGCATTTTTATACACGCCACAGTGCATGATGGGATGTTAATTCATTAATTAAGCTAATAGTATCACGCAGTACTTTTACGAGAACATGCAAGATTTTTTTTTTTGAAGATTTCTGAAAAAAATTTCTTTCAGGTAAAGACAAAGAAATAAACCTATCATTAGTTGAGCTGATGAGAATATTGATGTACTGACAACTTGTGTCAGCCAAATTGTGGGATGGATGACAGAAGTGTAATTTGGCTCAACTCAAGCAGGAAAGTCTCTCCTTTCTATTCTTCTTCCCTTGCAAACAATCAATACTCTTCCTCTGTGTTTTAACCTTCATTACTTATCCATTCCTGAACCTACGTGCGCTCTGCGGCTTCGCCTCATTGACTGTCCTGTGTGTGTGTGTGTGTGTGTGTGTGTTTCTTACCTGAGCATCCACGGCAATGTAAGCTCAAACTAACTAACAACAATCTTATTGTATGTACTGTACATTTATAGTAACTCACTACCCTACCCTGCGTCTCTTGAAATACAGCACAACAATCAGATGGCGAAATAGCAGCTGCATCATCACTCGGCATACCTGTATTTTTATTATGGAACTACTATGCAAGCAAAACACGTACACACACACACACACACACACACACACACACACACACACACACACACACACAAACACACACAAGTTGTGGCACGCAGCAGCTCAGCCCAGCAGCTCAGCCCAGCAGCTGATTGGTATTTGGATAAGTTGTGTTTGTCTCCAGACAACCAACCGCAGTAATGTGTTTGTTTGTGCATCAAATAAAGACAAGTGTGACTCAATATTACTCTCAGGAATAGCTTTACTAGTTAAGGATTGACCATTATCAGTCTTTATCATCATTAAATGGCCTCCAATGGATGCAAAGACCAATCTATCACTTTATATTATTGATTGACTGATGCAACAAGATGCATGTGTGAAGTCATCACTTCCTCAAGTTGATAAACTGTGATAGGCAAAGCCATCAGCTCTGTACATCCTCCCACCACCCACCTATCAGTGGAAGACGGGCAGAGAAGAAGAGAGTGGGAGGGAGACAAATAGATCTCAAAGTGAGCATTTATTTCATGTACCTAAACACCATCTATTCCACTATGCTATCATCTATTTATAGGGGGAAAAAACTGTCCATGAAATGCATTAATTGCATTAAATGCATTAGGTTGATGACAATACACCTTTCTTGGTTAAAGTCCTACTTGTTATGCCTTTAAATAAACTTAAAATTTAGTAATAAATCTGTGAAAGTACGTTTTCCTGTCTCCTGGTGCAGTTTAATTGGTAGTGGGCAGTCCAAAGTCACAGATTAATTGGTATCTGTCAGCACAAGTTTCTGTTATGTAATAAATGTTCACTAATTGGAAAAAACAAGACACAGTAGGCTAATTTTGAGACTGAAAAGAACAACGGCCTCAGCACTTTTACTAACTGCCTCAAAACAACATGTGTTTACATTCAAGTGAAGTCCTCTGGAGGCTGTAGTAATTATGACAGAAGTAAAAGTGTGCAGTCGAAAGAATGAGGAAGTTTTTTTTTTCTAATAAAAAGAGCCATTATATCTTATATGGATTCATACATTTGTGCTGTGTCCTTCCATATTACTATATCTATCATATGATTTACAGCATGTTCTGTATACTAATATTTATAGTATACTGTTTTTTGCAGTTGGTTTATAAGAAATCAATGTACTTCTCACAGTAGACTAGTAGTTAATTTGCAGGAAAAACACACGTATAACTAATAACTTTAATGATGGCTCTGTTCTGTTCAGGGACCCAAGTTAGTATGACAGTGAGGCTGCATGCACCGTATCAAAGGACTGGAACTTGTACACCTGAATGGTATGCGGCTATAATTAATATTATTAGCTGCACTCGTGTTTATCCTGCTGTGACACGTCAGAATGTTAATGAAAAGGTTACGTGAGTAAACATCAATCCAGCTAAGACTTTACAATACCACTGCTGATTAAACTTCACAAAGAAAAGGCTGAATATTGGTTTTTAAAGATTTAAGACCTTTATTTTTCAAATGTTTGTTTTCCAAGATCTTCCTGCAGCTGTCTCACCACCATCTGCAAGTTGTTTTAATGTTTCCGCAACTGTGAGCAGCTCCTCCATTTCCTTTGTGCATTGCATTGCGAGACATCAGTGTCTAGCACAAGCACACTCAATGACAATTAGTGTGACATCATATTTTGAGTAAAATTAATTTGTCTTTTCCACTGTGAACACTCTACATGCTGAAAACCTGGTTATATTGCACTTTGGTCTTTAGCCAGCTCATATTAACCTGAAAAGTAAAAGCTCTTGCAGAGACATTTTCTCCATTTCTCCTGCAAGCAAGTCAAATTAAATTTCAGAGTGGCGAATAAGGCATCTAGATGCTAAATGAGGACCTTCATACAGTATCTAAATCCAGACAAAAAGATGAATCAGGTGGAAGGAGAAAAAAATATAAACACAGTTTTTAGAAGAGGGGAGATGCATCTGCAAAGAGAAAAATATATACTTTATAGAAGAAGGGCAAATCTATTTTCCTTTACTTTGACACATGTCACAAAATTTAAATGACATTTTTTTATTTCTTATTAATAAATATTTGCGTTGTCAGTGCCTCTGGTGTCTTGCCCAACATTCAGGATGGACAGAAAGAAAACAGAAAGAAGTCTGAGAGAGTGAAGGAGGGAAAACAAAGAGACAAATGGGGAAAAAGGACCTGGAGTTTGAGGTTGAAAAGGTGAACGTTAAAACAGAGAGAGAGATGGGGAGTGGGCCACAGAGCGAGGGAGAAAAAAAAAACAGAGAGAGAGGAGAATGTGACTTAATGGAAATCAGAGTTTAAGGGCAAAAGAGTTATGGAGAGGCAAACTGTAGCAATACAGCAAAACCGTAAAGCTGAAGAAGGCTTGATGAATACCAGCCGAGTAGAGTAGAGTAAAGTAAAGTGAGGGGGTGGGCGAGGAGCATATAACAGAATGAATGACAGACAGTAAGAGAGATAGAGGAGCGAATGAGAGCTCAGGAAAGTGGCTAGAGAAATAAGGGAGTGACAGAATAAAGGATTGAAGGAAGGATTGAATGACAGAGGGGGAGTAGGAGGGAGAGAAATGAAAGAGTAGAGATATGGACCTGAAGGTTATATGTCAAAATGGGAGGCAAAAGAAACTGGGGTGATGGGAGAAAGGTTTGATCTGTCTTAGTAAAGCCACTAAATCCCGCCAGAAGGCCACTAGAAGTTTCTACTTAAGAATTTGCATCAAAAATGGAATAAAACCTCTTTTTTAATTGATTTTCACACTAATTGAGGGTTATGAAATGATTTAAATTAATAAATAAATGACAGTACATGCAACAAACTTCTGCCAAGTTTGACAAGATGTCTCACTGCATCCTTATCTCAAGCAGATCTGGAGTTAAAGTACTGATGGACCATTTAACGCTGAGCCTGCGACACCCGTTGGCCGGGCCAAAGATGATTCACCCTGACGCGCAGCAGCCTCTGCACCACAAAGACAAAACATCACAGCCTCAGTGTCAGCATGTCGACAACCGGCTCAAGGATCAGTATCCTAATTCCTCCTCCCTTCACTCTTCCGACTCTGCTGCCTCACCCCTTTCGGGATTCGCTGATAAAATGGAGGCGCCAGTTAACAGTGGCATTAAATTCTGCCTCCACAGCAGCCAAGAACATCCTGTAACACCAAACTTGCTGATAACGAAGATGATAATAAAGAACGAGCAGCTCTCTCCTGCCTGGGTTGAAGAGACTGATAAGGCCAGGAGGATCAGTGAAAGTTTGCCTCATCAGCACCTCATGGGATTATCTCAAACAAACTAATGCCAGGCTGGTAAAAAATAAAAAATAAATTAATAAAAGACAGTGTCAAAAAGTTGTATGCTTTGGGCAGTGGAAAACAAACCTCCAGGTGTTTTATGACATCTATAAAGACAGACTTTGCATTTGTAATTTTGAACTGCAATGTTCTTATTCTCTGATATTATTGGCAAAAACAATAATAATGCACATGCCTTATTTGCTACTGTTGACAGGCCGATTTGACAGATGTTTATCCACTAAATTATGCAGTGAATTTCCTTGATCTTTTACTGACAAAACTGAGAAAATCAGACAAGCTTTCACTTCCTCCCTATCAGGTACAGGGTCTTTATGCCCACTTGAAATAATTTAAATTAGCATGACTCAATTTAGGCAACTATAAAAAAAGACTTGGACGAAATTCTGCAACATCTGAAATCCTCCTTCTGCTGCCTTTTCAAAAATGTTTTTAACTGTGTGCTGTCTTCTAGAAACGGTCAACACTTATCTGCTCTCAGGCTATTCCCCACAGGCCCTGAAATCTGCCGTCATTGAGCCACTCTTTAAAAAGAATAAAAGAATAAACAGCCAACTAACTGTGACTGAGACTGCTCTTGTTAAGGTCTGAAGTAGCATCGACTTAAACGCAGAGATTGGCAAAATTTCTGTCATGGTATTATTAGATGTTAGTACTGGGTGTACAGTCATCCACGACATATCACTAGACAGACTGGGAAACTGGGTGGGACCTGCTGGCACAGTGCTAAACTGGTTTGAATCATTCATGAATTTTTAATCATGAATTTGTGATTATTTGTAATTACACATCTAAATGTACAAAACTGGTGTGGAGTTCCTCAAGGATCCGTTTCCGGGCCTCTTCTGTTCCACAAATACATGCTTCCACTAGGGCTGATTGTAAAAGACAATAAAATATCATACAGTGATATCACCAGGAGACTATGGTGCTGTACAAGAAATAATTGTCACTGAACCCACAGTATGATTATAAATCAGCCCTGAGCTAACATTACAAGGCTAAAAGTCTTGGTGTAATCATGGACTCTGACCTTAATTTAAACATCCACAAGACAATTAAAAAGAAAGCAGTCTACTATCAACTTGAGAATACAGGAAGAATTAAAGGATTTTTAAAATAATTCATTTAAACTAATTAATTAAACTAATTCTGAATGCAGCTGCTCGAGTCCACACTAAGACCAGGAGAGACCACACCACTTAAGTTCTCCGATCTCTACACTGACTTCGTGGGTGTAAAGGAATTTATTTTAAAATACAACTCTTGATTTATAAAGCACTGAATGGCTTCAGGCCAAAAAACATTGCTTTCTGTCATGAACATCCAGACCTCTCAGACCATCTACGATCAGGTTAAAACTAAACACTGAAAGCAGCATTCACCACATATGTACCCACATATCTGGAACAAACTCCCAGAAAAGCTAAGATTTGCTCCAACTCTCAGTTCCTTTAAATTGTTTTTTGATTAAATCAAATTTAGGACTATTTACTAATATCCTGCACATATCTTGTCTTCTTCTACTTTAGCCTATTTTTATTTTGTGTTTTATGTACTTAAAATCTTTATATTGCTGTATGTTTCTTTTATATATTTTCTTAATGACTTGCTGTCTCTTGTAAAGCACTTTGAATTGCCTTGTTGTTGAAAGGTGCTTTACAAATAAACTCGCCTTGCCTTTATTGTTTTTGCGGTAAATGACTAAAATGAACTGTGAGCGGGTGAACGCAGACAGACACACAAACACTATAAATACTACACACACTATTTCTTCGTACACTGAGATGTTTTCCTCTGTGTGTGTGTGTGGTTGCAGTAGGGGCTGGGAGATGATCCAAACATCTGATAGCGCTGTGTTTATTGCTCCGTCTCTTGTGCCGCCGCACTGACTGTTATTAAAAACTACAGAGTAATATCTGAGCTGTCACTCATTGCAAAGATTTAAGACCGAGCCCTATTTCCTAAGCGCCAAAAGGCAACCAAAAGGCGACTTAAGAATGTGTTAAGGCAACAAGAAATCCAATGAATTAAGTTATCACGTGAGCGGGTATAAGTGCTGCCTTCAAGTGCTGCTTGAAATGTCACAATCATTAGAATCATATCAATCATCGTTAGATTTCAATGAAATGGAGATACGTCTTGAGTTTCTTACAGTACACAAAATATGTATCAAAAGTAGGGATGTCCGATAATATCGGTCGGCCAATATTATCGGCCCGATATTAGCATAATTATGTAATATAATATCGATAAGAATCGTTATCGGTTTTTTCTCCGATAATGAAAGCCCGATAACGCAATGCCTGGGTTTCGCCAAATATGCTGGAATCGCTTGTAGGGGTCGTGAGACATTTACCGGCGTGCGCTTGATGATCTCATCAAACCGCACCTGGAGGCAAATTAACAACAACACTGTGTGTCTAGTCGTGGCTAACAAGCTTGCTCGCTCGTTGCTACACAAAATGTCCGTGGTCTGGAATTTTTTTAAAGTTTCACCTTTAAAATAATAAATATGAATAAATATGGAATAAAATAAAATAATATGAAATAAATAAAATAAAATAAACATAATAATAACATAAAATAAATATGGCACTTTTCCACAACTTAAGTTGAAGTAGTGTTCTTATTTTGTACAGACAATGTTAATTTGTGGAATGCCTCTAGTAGGGGCATCAAAATAAAAGTAGGTGATGTGTTAATTCCACGACAGGAGATATGTGATGTGACCTAAAAATAGTTTTGGGGAAAAGCGGCTGCATATATCTGTATCGGTTGATATCGGAATCGGAAATTAAGTGTTTGGACAATATCGGCATATCGGATATCGGCAAAAAGTTAATATCGGACATCCCTAATCAAAAGTATTCCATAATTATGTGCATAGGATATTATCCTATATACATGGGGAACTACATACCTTCTACATTTTTATCTAATCCATCCTAAATCTTAACTGCAACTATTCACATCAAAAGTTTCTTTAAGTCATACTGATTTATCTGAAAAAATTCCGATATATATCCTAAATATTTAAAACTTCTAAGAGACTCTCAGAGGCAGATTAATAGAAGTATAAAAGCTGAACTTTTAGTGTGACAGTTTAGTAGTTTATTATGAACATGAACTACTTGACTTGAATACAAATCTTTGCCACTTAAAAGTGATCACAGAGAGAAACCGATACAATCCCTGAATCTGCATTTCTTTACTCCCTCCCTAATTTATTTTAATGCTGAGTAAAAGAAATTCTCATCTTATCATGTTCTAAGATTAATCTGATGAGGAACAGTTTTCCCTAGCTTCATCTCTCTCTCTCTCTTTTACATTTGTGACTGTACATGCTGAATGCCTCGGGACTGTGACGCCAGAACCAGCGTTACACTAACAGGTGCAAACAGGTCAGTCTTAACTCCCCCCATCCCCGACCTCCCCCCTCCCCGCGGGAGGCAGAGAGGCAAATAGGACTCCCTGCTGAGAGCATTACTTCACGTCTGATAGCCTGTATGTATCTAAACCCAGCCTTAAGGCGGCGAGGGGCCAGTCCGCAGATATTAAATTCACACTTTCACTCCTGATTCGAGTACGCAGAGTATATTGCCACGGCAACTGGCTCGCCTCCCGCAGTAACTCATTTTTCATGTCTCCCGAAGTCGGGAGTGATGGCAGTCTCTCACTGGCGTCATTGAAATTCCATTTGTGTTCATGTGTGAGAGAGACAGCGAGAGTTAAATGTGATATGAGGCCACTGATTAACTGTGTGTATGTGTTACTGAGTGTGTGGGATGCAGCCTGGATCAGCTCAAATGGCATGTGTGAGAGTTCCTGCATGTGGCGTCGTTTTGCATCTTTGTTTATTGACCACATATCATAAATTTATGAAATGCAACACATTCGATTTTGTCCTGAACTCATTTCCATCGTGGTCTATAGTGTTTTCATAGCCAACCAACCAAGATGGAGACATCTTGACCAGGAAATATAGATTTTTTTGGTGAACTAAGAATAAAAAATGGATGAAACTATCAATAAAAACATTTAATATCACAATGAAAAGGAAGGTAAGGAAGGACGCTATGGTAATGTGATGGATTTCCAAGTGAAACAGAATATATAGACTAAGGTCTGCTTGTAAGAGGGATTTAAATTAAATCCTTTAATTCAATTAGATGGAGAAAAAGTAGGACATGGAACTGTGGAGAGAAACGCATCTGTCGGACTGTTCACCTCCACCCACATCCTCCTCACCTGCACAGTAGGTTCAAGAGGAGGATAATATTGGTTAAATTAATCAAATTAGACCGCAGCTAGTTTCCTTGGAAATACAAGAAAAAGATTTTAATGAGGTGAAATCCAAATGGTTTACAGTAATATGACGTGAAGAGTAAACGTAAAAAGGCACCTCAACTCACATTTAATTTGATACATTTAATCAACTGCCCCCGAGTTCAAGATGAGTAATCAATAGGAAGAGAAAAGAAGGATTATATGTTATAATATGATAAATTTGTTTTGACACATATTGAGCATGTAAGGGTTGATGAATTATCAACATAGGGATACAGGGTTAGACGTATTTTTCTTTTCACTGTTTTTAAGAACATATTGTCCCACAACAAAATCATATAAAAACAAACAGATATTCCAGGTACAAACATGTGGATTTAAAGGTCAAGTATAAGAAAAGATAACCTCATTTTACTTTGTTTGGTTTTATTGCCATTTAGCCTTAGCCAAATTTGGTGTTTTTGTTTCCAGTTTAACTTGATCTTAAGATCTTGTGTAAAGCTGACACTAACAGCTGTGTTATAATTAGTTTAATTAGTTTCACACTAACTTTGTGTTTCTAACAGTGCAACATTTAAATAATATTGGACAGAATGACACGTTTAACTACAGAAAGTAATTATGCGAGTGTCATCCTAAATTAAGTAGCTGCAGGTCATCATAAGCAATATTTTCCCCAAAAACTTCTCTGGCTCTTCTATTATTACTCATGCTCTCCCATAGCAACAGTTAAAGAATGACTTACACCTGTAATCTAACATGATATTTAATAATAATGGTGCAAACTTATAGCACAACACAATAGCTAAAGTTATAAAGTCACAGTTTAACCTGAAAAAATCTACATTATAATACAGGAGGTGTGTGAAATCAGATGCAATGTGACCCTGTCAAAACTGTTTATCAATAAAACCACTTACAGCTATTAAAGCTGCCAAAGATAATAACCACTATCAGTAGGACCTCTGTAGCCTACACATTTATATAAATCTGTTCTCCTTAATCACACAAGAGAGGCCGCATTGACATTCTTCTGCCGCCTCTGTTTATTTTTCATTTCTAGTGGTATGAGAGCAGATATAAAGGAAAATCATGGTCATTTTGTAGGCACTGCTAACGACTTCCTAAATTTGACAACTTTGTGGCCATATGGTGTTTTTTTTTTTTGTTTGTTTGTTTGTTTTCCTTCTAGGAATCAACCAAGAAATTATGTATGTAGGCAGTGCCAGCACATTAAATTTGCACACAACACATGAATTTCTATTGTATGATGTAAAGAAAATGCTACCTTCTGTCAGCTCAAGTAGAATTGTGCTGCCTTCTTAAATTATCAACACAAAATACTATCAAGAATGTTGTACAAATAGTATACAAAAACTGTATGAGAAGCAAAAACAGACCACTACAAAGAGGCAAAGCAGCTTCATAGAGTAGTAAAGTCTTTGGTCTGTAAAGCTGCACTTTATTCTGTCCAAACAGGTCCAATATTTTTGCTTCTGCTGCTTCATGTGATCAGCAGCAGGATGAGCTTCTCTCTGCATCTGACTGAATTCTGCTGCTTTCTCTTTTGTTATTTTGAACCGAGTCTGGGCTGTCTGTGTGAGCCTCTTTTGTGTTCAGAGCTTCCAAACATGAGTCACCATCACCTACAGCGATGCTAGCGCCTCTGCGAGGCTGCACTTTGGCACAGCGGCACTGAGAGCTAAATGTTAACATCAGTGTGCCAACATGTTCACAATGACCATGGTAAAGTGCTGATTGCTTAGCAGGTATGATGTTTACCATGTTCTCTATGTTAGTTCTGTTATAATGTATAAAGTTACGAGCATTAAACAGAAAGCACAACTGAGGATGATGAGATTGTCCTTAGCTTTGCAGGTATGTGGACATAAATAAGGTATCTGACTAATTTAAATTCTGACCTGATGGTGGCACTAGACGAAAAGGTCAGAAGTCATCCTTTGGGGACCGTGAGTGTCAGCAGAAATTTTCATGGCAATCCGTCCAAAAGTTTTTTTAAAATATTTCTTTCTTTACCCAAGTTGTGGACTGACCCCACCATCCCCAGAGCCACTGCTGCTAACATGGTTAAAAAATTCAAGGGACACCCCCCACATCCCCTACAGACAAAGCCTCCCAATATAAACCTGTCTTGTTAGCCCAGCTGCCTGAGGTGAAAACTAAATGATAGAAGCACAGAGTGTGATCAAAACCATCCTGCTCGTTAATGAAACTGTGCTGTTAATTAGAGCTACATCTCCGAGGGCGGTACAGCTTTGGAGAGGACACTCTAATACATAGACTGGCAGTGTCCAAAAGCGCAAGACTATGAACTCACTCTGTATCAGGAAGGCGCTGATCCAGCACTGTAACAATTTTCAAATATATAAGGAGGACAGACTACTAGAAACACACGTTAGAATGATTCAACGCCACCAACTATGGCCTCAAAAATGTACCCAGAATTGAATCTGGCCCTCTCTGTCAACACAAACTGAATCACACGGAAACAAAAAAGTGCACACACGAGAAAATGACCAAATGTTCTCCACCTCTCTCCTCCTCCCCCCACCTGTCAAAACTGATGCAATTTTATTATTTTTTTTTCTTTTATTCTTGATTGATCCTCTCGTACCTTTGAGTGAAAAAGTGCCGAGAGAAAAGCTATAATTTCAACACATCGGTCTTCTGCCACACAACGGGGTGGGAGAGTTAGGGAGGGCACGCATTCAACCTGAAGAACAGCAGCGGAAAAAAAATCTCGTTATTTTATACAAGAGGCACGTCTACACATCTACAGCACCAATGTTTTTCTGCTTCGATGCAAAATGTGTGTGAGGGGTGGAAAAATGGCTGTTGCTCGTTTCTGTCAAGCTATCGTGATAATTAAATATTTTAATGGACAGTATCAAGTTTATTTCATTAAGCTTCATACCATGCTCCCATGGACAAATAAAAAAGAAGTGGCTTCAAATGTGACCGTGTTTATGGAAGAGCAAAAGGACAAAGCTGGTGGCAATTGATGGAAAAAAAGTGTGTGTGCATAAGGATCAAAGTAATGCGGTAAACAAAGGACTTGGAGTACGACTTAATGATCAATCACGACAGGCCCATTGTGCGGAAGAGCCCGCTCGTGTTGAGTTGATGTCAAGGTGCAAGTGAAGTGTGTGGTATCTGAGAACAAAAGGACCGAATTAAGCGACGGAGGCCTTAATGAACTTAACTATTTCAAGTAAACACACAGCCAGCGCCGCACTCGCATTTACACACAAGAGTGCGCTTGATCGCCTCGCGATTTGCGGCTCATTAACCGTTGGAGCTCATCGATCACTCAGCCCCTCTGACTCTTATGAACGAGTAACGCATCTAGTGACGTCACGCCCTGGCCAATCAGTGGCCTGCGGCCGAGTAGGTACTACTCTGAAAGTACCTGGTACCAGGTACTAACACGTAATGGAAACGCGTACAAACCGAGGCGAGTCGAGCCGAGTAGGTACTAGTGGAAAAGGGCCAAAATTTTTCTAATGGTAATTTGAGAAACAAGAGTCTGACACAAGTATGTGAAATATGAAGCATGTAAGAAACCACATGGGAACCACAGCCTTTTATGTGTGTAGCTCTAAGAGATATAATACTAATAAAGTGAGATTAAGTGAGTTAATCAGAGAGAAACAAAGGTTTTATCCTACTTGAAAGACAAAAATAGACACTACAGATAAACGTAGCACATCCTGCCTGATGTAGAGATTTGGGAAACGTGGACTACGGCAAGACTGATCAGGGAAAGCAACTGAAGTTGAGTCCGACTTACACATAAGCCAGATTGTCGTCCCCTTGGAAAGCCCTGCAGTTGATGTAACAAACTGCATAGTATTTTGCATTGCACTGATCAATTTTTTTTATATACATATATTTGGTGCAGCTTTTATTTTTTTTACTATGACCAATAATCACAATGGGAAAAACATGAGAATATGACCCAGAAATTTTATTAAAACAATGCAAACAAGAGTCCAATATGTGAAAGAACATTACGAGTTTGCATTCATATTACAGTTTGTATAAGACTCTCTGAAGTGTTCCTGTAACTTAACAGCTTCCAGATGAATTAATACAGACCTGCAGATTTGTGCCTGTTTGTTACCGACTTGTCGCAGGGGGCACTGCATAATTCATGGAGGACAACTGCGTCAACAGTTGCAATGCTTTTGCATAACACTGCATTGCACTTGGCACTCTGCACCGAGGGCACTTAGGGAATATCTTCTGGAGCGATGTCCAACATTACGTAAACCGTAGTTCCGTAGCATCAACAGCGGCATCAGTGATGGATCGGGTTATAAATAGGCCTCCTTTTTATCCAACTGCCCACGCGGGTGGCTGACACCTGCATACTCTGCTGCAGGGCCGGAGATTTTATTGTATAAATGTTAGGTTGGTGTCGAAGAAGGGTTCAGGATTTTTAGGAACAAAACGAGAGGAATAAGAAGGAGAGAGGCAGACGTGGAGAGGAAGGAAGGAAAGACCTTTTATGGTGTGCAGGGGAAAAAAAACAAAAAACAAAAAAAAACAAGTGTTCCCTTCACTTTCTTGTCCTCATTTCTCTATCCAACCCCCTGAAATCTCACATTTCATTGTCTTCATTTTCCTGATTTTCGTTCATCATCCCCCCTCCTCCACTCCCCCCCGCAACGTTAGACTCTCATTCTCTCTCCCTCACCCACTCTTTTTTTTTTGCTGGCATCCTTTTAATTCTCTGACTCTTTGCCTTCTGTATCCACATACATACATATACTCCCTCTTTCTCTCATCCTCTGTCTCTTCTCTCTCTCTCTCTCTCTCTCTCTCTGTAAGCCACTTGTTACCATGGCAACCACACAATGGGCCTTATAAAGCTAATAAGTAGAGAGAGCAGGAGGGATGAGTGGAGTAGCAGAAGAAGGAGGAGGAGGAGGAGGAAAAAAATTGAGAAAAAATTAAATGGAAATATAAATGGGTGCCAATCTATTCCTGGTGTTGGAGCTTCAGGCAAGGGGGGCGAGGGAGAGAGACATATAGAGAAAGTCGGAGAGAGACAGAGAAACAAATAGATGTACATGTATGACGACTACATTATAATTTCTATAATGTGCTGTAGTGCTTATATAATGTGTTATAAGTGTGGTGGTGGTGATTTCTAATTGAAATCATGTGCTTTTACCTGTTTTGATAATACTGTTGCATAAAACTGAAGTCTGATAAAATCAACAGAGAAGAAGATGAAAGAGGACAATCTTCCCTCCTGTGCCTCAGTATGTTTGCGTCAACAGCCTTATTTTTCTTATGCAAATATTATAGGAACTTTTCAAATATTGCAAATAATGACATACTGGTAGAGTATCTGGGTTTAATAGAACCAAATCCAAATTAAGGAGAAAACAATAAGCCAGTTTGGAAGTTGTTAGGTAATTATGATCACATTTCATGCTTTCAGTGGATCAGCAGGTTTCATGTATCTGAGCTCACGAGGGAAAGGTGTTCTGGGCAATGTTTTACAAAGTCTAAAGCATCTTTTTCAACCTTTTTGCAATTAAAATTAACCACTCATCACGAGGAATAGGTACTGAAGACCAGTATTAAAATACTACCGATATACAGATCAGTTCCTTGGAAGTCGCTGCTGCAATAAGTATTTCAATATCATTCATGATTTTAAAGGAAGACCATTTCAGTTTTGCTATTGTGGCCAAGTTCTGAAAGGTTAACTTGCTTGAATGGGCCAAATAACTGAAGAAAAGAAACTGAAGACACAGCTCAAACAAAATATATGTGCACAACAGTTGCTGTAATAATGAACCAATAACAGCACATAACTGTTGGATTTTTGGAGCAAAGTGACTGCTGTGCCTGCCTGCTGCCCCCAAACTCGTATATTCTCCTAATTTTGCAATTAAAAGTGGGGCATTTTCTGATAATGACAGAAAATGGGTAATTACAAAATTAGCGAGGATTGCCAATAAGTATCAGTCCTGATAAGCTGTACTGCTTTCAATGAAAGTAATCCCTAGTAATCACACCAGACATGTTAAAAAAACAGCTAGCGTCAGTATTAAAGTATGAGCCTCCGCTAAAGTAGTGAAATTCTGATGTATCCACAATTTAAAAATGAGACATTTTCAACACTTTGATCAATCGTTGCTCCTCAGTCTTTTTCCTCTGAAGACATCGGGCCCAAGACTCATTATGTAGGTTTCAATAAGGAAATAACACACTCTTGTTACATAAATGCTGTGGCAATGCTTCAATGAGAATAGCAGATCAAGATGTCTCATTCAGTTTTATGTCTGTGTCTGTGTATATATGTGTGTGTATATGTGTGTATGTGTTTGTGTGCATACACCAGTGGATTGATAATGAATGTGTTTTTTGTTCCAGGCACTATACAGATCAAAGTCTAGCTGGGCCTCTGAACTGCTCCTGGATGAAACAAACACACACACACAAGTGCACGAGCACACACACACACACAAGCACACACACGAGTGCACACACACACACACAGAAAATGCCCCCTGTCTGATCCACTTCCCCTGCTTTGCCTCGTCTGTCGGTGCCTGATAGCAGCGGGTGTCAGGGACAGTTGGACTGAAACCCAGGTGAGAGAAGGAAGTATTCACGGCCGCGTCACCAGCTAGCTATCGCCAAGGCCGCCACTTCACCATGACAACAGGGAATCTCATTGCTATGGTGACACAGGAAGCGAGCGACTCAGGAGTATACCAGGTTGTTAACAAGTGGTTCCCAAAGCGTGGCATGGGGATACGGGGTTTGTAAGATACTTTTACAGTATCCTAGTAGAGTGAAAAACTGCTAAATGTACACAAAATGTTATATTTACTTTAGGGTTCATGGTGTAAAAACATTTAAAATTATTTGTCCAATACACAATCCTAATAAAAAATGTGTGTGAATACTAAACATGTTTGAATTATTTAGTATTTATGTTCCTGTTTTATTATGTGAACATAAATAAAAGTACTGAAATGTGCGTATGTGCAGATTTAAGACGCAACTGCCCTCATTATGAGATTCTTAAAAGAAAGCACCTCGTTCAGTAGATGGAATATTCCTTTTTTGGTTCAGAAACTTTTAAACTCAGCGGGGGGATGTCATTAGATGAAACTAACAGTGTTTCATCTGGTCTGACAGTAAAAAAGGCTCCCCACAGGACTAAGAGAGCATCCACCGCTGATGTCTTGGAGCCTAGTTTAGAAGATATCCGGTAGAGTTTCCCTCTGAAAGTGCTTATTTGCATCCTAATTTCCACTCAAAGTGGCTGGAGAGTAATATACAAGTTAAGGAATAATTTTCTGCTCAAAAAAAAAAAAAAAACTTTGAAATGTCTCTTTTTTGAGGCAAAATCTGAAAAACATTTTTTTAATTCAATAGTACGAGATTTAGTGAAAGCCCAAATTTATCTGGGCCAAGATCAATTCATTTCCATGCAGCGATTGGTGGATTCGCTGGTGGAGGTCAAAGTAAACCTGTGGGCTGTGTTCAGATTTGGTGAGCCCTGATATACTAATTCACCGTGCTGACTTTTGAGGGAACGTAGAGCAAGGGAGTCCAAAATGCCATTGTAGCTAACTCCCTTTGTAACTGCGGTGAATTTATTGTCCTTTGAGCGAACAAGCTAACTTGCTTGACACTTGTATGTTTCTCGCTGGTGTCTTAGAAGTTACCTCTGCAGCTCAACTAGCCCTGTGAGTGGGGAACTACTGTGCAACTTCCAGCGTCTTTACTTTGGCTCATTCTGGTGTCACAAGGTCTTTGCTTAACACTGAAATTCTCTTCCTGGCCTGATGCTCTTCAACCGTGCAAACACACCAGTAGGTCTATCATTAATAAATCATGTCGCGTGGCCAAACATTTGTCAAACCCACACAACTTTATTTAAAGGTCAAAACCTTGTGTAGAATTTTTCTTGGTGCTTGTTTCAACCTTTGAATCCTGAACATGCGGCGCTTACATAACAATGTAGGCTGAAATCACAAAAATGTGTGCTAAAGTATATATTTATAGTATATTTTGTTCAACTGTGAATCATATCTCTAATTCCCTTTTGACAGATACGCTGCAGCTTTCACTGCCCGCAGTCCGACTGAGTCCAGCAGTTCTTTATCAGATCTGTTGTTAGCCTCTAAGGTGTTTGCCTCTTGGCTCTGGTCTATAGTATGACAGGAGTAGAAATATGATTTCAATTTCCTGGGACCCAGAGCAAAAGGATTACAGTTTCATTTGGTTTCCAGGCTGAAAGAGTTTAAACAACACCTGCACCGGGACAACAAAGGCAGAATGAAAGAGGAGGCTCACACATCAACAAGTATAAAGAAAGCAGTAATAGCGAAGAAATTAATGCACCACAAGGTCAAACGTATTATACATACATTCAATTTAACGACATTCACAATGTGTGCTTTTTGCATTATTGATGCCATAACTGAGCAGGGCTGACCTAACACAACAACAACTCACCAAGTTGATGACTAGCTAATATACAAGATAGATTTGGATTTTTAGGTATTCTACACCGATTTTCTATGTTTGCACACTGTATGACTACCATATTCTAGAGATCTATAATATACAGCACACACCACACACACAAACCGCCCTGCTGATGGATAATATGCAAAGAATTAAGTACAGTAGACCATGGCTGAAAGGCCAAGTATAAGGAATTAGACTCAGTTGCCCTCAGTGTACTTATAATAAATGAAGATATGCATAACAGCGAATAACAAAGACAACAAAGCTGAATGAATAAAGGAAAAGAGAACAGGACTACTGTGTGAACAAGTATGTTAAAAATGTGTGTGTGTGTGTGTATATAAAAAGCACCAGTGACCAACAACGTAGATAAAGTGTATCTGTGTCTTGAATGACACCAATTCGTTTGATTTAATTGCTTTCCTCAGTGTCAGCACAGCAGAAAGACTCAAGAGACCTGACAGCAAGAGTTTTTTTATATTGTCATATTTCCCTTGCGGAGATATTTGTGTTTCTGCTGATCCTCCTCCACAGGGAGGTCAGAGGTCAGGGAGGAGTGTATTACAGCAGACGCTTGCTCTCACTTCTGAGAGCCTTTTCCACTGAGTCCTACCTGTGAGCTGACAGTCGTCGTTGGAGCCTGCGGAGTCCTCCTGGTTGGGGCTGAGCGGAGGGCTGGCGGGGGGGCTGGTGCTGAAGCTGGCGTAGCCCAGGGACGAGCTCACCTCGCTGGGCTCACAGCTGTGGTTGACCGGCCTCTGGACGTCCAGGGACGAAGACAAAGAGGTGCGCTGCTTGGGCTGGATGCAAAGCAAGAGAAAAAGGACAACTGTTTTTTTAGATTGTTTTTTTTTTTCGTACATTACATTTGTCTCTGTTATAACTGACTCTTTGCTTTTTCTTTTATGTGTTACTTTACACATTAAAAATAAATGTTTTGGTTTCTTTTAAAGTGTTTCACAGGCACTGAAGTTTGGCTGTCAAATAATTAGTTATAATGCTGCCAATTAAACACTTCCCGTGAGAAATGATGGTACCGTACTGTATTTCTACTTTCTACATCCTTGGTGGCATTTAAATTTAACATAACTGATTTTGTTAAATTATAATAGATGCAGATTAATTCTTATCCAATTCTTCTGTCATTTTGTATTATGACCAATATCCTGTTTTTCAACTCTTTTCTCATTATGCACTGTTTAACTTGGATTTAACATATTTTCACGTTTACCCCTCTTTTATTATCAGTACTTTATTTTGTTTGCAGTGTTTTTTTGTCAGGGTGCTGCCTCCTTAGCCAATAATTACTTGAAAAATAGGAGACATGACAATGGATTGTGTGTCTGGTGGTATCAATCACATTCACGTTACAGGCACTCGTGTCACATTTGGGGACAAAACACTGCTCCCCACAAAAACCATTGTGTCTTTTTAAAAATAGGTGTTCGGTTTGACAAGTGCTAGTTTTATCATATATAGTGTGTCCCAGTGTGTCGCTTAGTGCAACATCTATAAGATCTTCCATGACCTCGACCTTTACAGTAAGAGCACAGAGTACTCGTACACTCAACTGTAAAGATGGCAAAGCAAAAGAGGAATGATATTGTTGGTGCCGTCATGTGGAAAAGAGGTGTGGTGAAACTAAACTGATGGATTTATATACGTCACTGCAAGTTGTATAACACGCCGCAAGCTATGACTGGCTGAGATCCAACATATAGTCTGCCAAGTCACGGCAAGAATTTATGACTTATTTATGACCAGTGATCATCTTGAAATGCCAAAATCTTGAGCAGTCTGAATGCATAAGTCTACAGGGAATAATTGTAATTTCCACCTCAATGGGCAAAATTCTCTATAAATTACTCAAAATTTCATCTAACGCCTGAGCATGTGTGTGATGCAATACGATATAGATGTCAATATATTTATGTAATGTAAAGAAAAAAAAAGAGAGATGGACAGAGGCAAATGGAGAGAGAACCATAAAGATTTCTTACAGCAAGTGAGAGAAAAAAAAATGAGGCAGAGGACAACTGAAACTGTAGACTGGCATCTGGTAAACACATCTTACATAATGAGGCATTTGCAGTTCTCAACAACCTGCTGCTATGCTTCACAAACAGCTCAGGCAGTCAAAACTCAGCTGGTGTGTCTGTGTGTGTGTCTGTGTCTGTGTGTGTGTGTGTGTGTGTGTGTGTGTGTGAGATGTAGGCAAAGTGAATCAATACAGCAAACCATAAAGGCAGAGTAACGTCCTGAAATGCTGAGACACAGAGATATGACAACCTTCATGAGACCTTCAGTGTCTTGTCAGTGACTCAAGGCAAAAAATAAAAACAAACAAAAAAAAATCCCTGCGAACCTTGAGAGAGAAGGAATATGAAAGGAAATGAAAGCAGAGGAGGAGAAAGGGCTCTCTTTCCATGCTCCGTGCCCTCAAATTGGGCTTTTGAAGAGTCTTCAGATCGACTGAACTAAACTGAGATGAAAAACAAAAAAACAAAACAAGAGCAGAGAAATAGGTTGAACACGAGAACGGCATGAAAAATACAAGAGAACTGGAGGAAAGATTATGATTTCTCCCAGTGAATGAGTGAAAATGGAAGAACGGAAGAAAGAAATGATGATTTAGAAGAGAGAATGTTAAGTAGGAGATGAAGGAGGTGAACGGAGGAGGAATGAAACTAGGAAGGAAGGGAGGAAACCGGTAGAGTATGGTAAAAAAGATGACTGCTATGGATGAACAAAGGCCACATCAAGAAATTTCCACACACAGTTTGATAGCAGTCAATCAAAGACAGAGTATTTTTGGATTTACCCTTTTAAATCATCACACATGGAGAAATCAAGTATAGAAAGAGGCACAGAGACTGGAGTCCCAAACTACATACCTGAATGCGGCACAGGCAAAGCAGCAAAATCGCCCTGTTTTCTTCATCTTTTTTTTTTTTTTTTGCAGTAGAGATTTAGTCAGTGGGGAATAACAGCAGAGTAGCAGCATCCCGCAGAAACCAGGGATGTTTAAAGGACCAATGCATCAACCAAACAACATCACAACGGCCCAGAGAGGCAACAGGGAATAACGTGATGATGTACGAGCCCGGAGAGGGATCACCGTGACTGGGAAACAAAAGGTGTGTTTATTTCTTTATGACCTCTTTGTGATCAAAAGCTGTGATGACCTGTGGCAAGATAACAAAAAAAATTTAAGAAAAAGGAAGAAAAAACATGCAAATATCATGCATTGCACAAAGACCGAAACCTGAAGTGTTTACTTTGCCGCAGGCTTCGCAACCAACAAGTTCCCAAAATAAATTACATGAAACAGCAATCAACCCGGGATGATGGAAGTGCTCTAATGTGACTTTCTGGTGTTTCAAAGCAGGAGGTTGAGGCCGTGCTTGTGTGTTTGTCTAACGTTTAATGAGTTTAATGGCAACTTCAGCTTCTCCTGTTCATCCTTTAAGCATCTCTTTATTCCTGCACTTATCTCCGCCTCGTCTCTGCGCATTCGGCTGCTGCTTCTTTCTAACAGCTAAAGCTGCCGTCCTGCATGCATACGCGTGTCAAAAACATCCACGTGTACTGTAAGGTCCTGGCTGAGGCTTAGCGTTAACAATGCAAACGGGCAGCAGGCTAATGAACATGTCATGGCCGATTAGAAGGGGATTAATGAGCGCAGACACACAGATGCACACGCGCGAACACACACATATATACAGGCAGGTCCTCCATGCCTCACTAAACTACAGCAAAAGACATTTTCCCTGCCTGGAACAGCATCCCCGGGGGAAAAGGCGCCATTTAACACTTCATTAATGTGTGCAGTTTTGTGTCTGGGCGCTAATAACTTACACACCTATTAGCTAAAAAAATAAAATAAAAAAAGTAATTCCTCACCAAAGACGAGGCGAGATGTGCGCCGCAGTTTAAAACGGCATGCGTTGAGAAGTGCTAATTTACTGTGTGAAACTAAGGGATTGTGTGCTGCATTATGAATTACAGAATAATTAATTATCATAAAATTATCATATTCAAAACATAAGATGCTGTTGATGAATGAAAAGAAGCAGAATTTACCGTGCACACTGTAGGAGCAAAGCTAGAAAAGCATAATGTGTGCTAATTGTACTGAGGAGTGGGGGGGTTGTTTATTGCAAAATGTTGCCGTTTCCATTAAATCTCTTTACTGGCCAACTGATTTAGCAATTTAACATGAGCAGGGGGATGAAGGGTAATTATCATAATTGTTTTAACTGATCATTTCAGTTGTTGCAGGAACTTCTGTTAACAGTGGTAGTTAATGATGCTCGATATGGAGTGATGCAGGCCTTTTGTTTCCCATGTTTTCGTGTCATTTCCACTCTCCCCTTTGTTTCTGTCTGCCTTTATTTTCAGTGGCCTCACATGTTCGCAGAAAGAAGTAAACACACAAACTCAGAAGGCAAAAAGCTCAAAAGAGTAAGCGGCGCAGACAACGAGAATAAAAAATAAAAGTAGTAAACATCCAAACCCCCCCCCCCATCCAAAACAAACTTTTAACTGCAACCCTTGAAACTATATCTCTTCAGCTCTTGAGTCTGCGTCCCAACTTTTGATACATTGCCGCTTTGCCCCTTATTTCTTCCATCTGTTTCTTCTGATCAAGCTGCTTTTTTTTTTTTTTGATTCTCCACAAGAAACATTTTCAGTTTCACATGAGCCTCTAAGGTGCTGACACACTTCAGAGACATTAACATATTTAGTGCCCCCTCTAAAGGCTCAAACATCAGCAGTATGTCTGCCTGCGCCTCTCTAGACACACGTGTGTAGTCCACTGAAGTACTTTTATCAGGAAAGCTGTTCTTGACTGAAAGAAATACTGATGTGCTTTTTGTTAACCGTTATAATATAATATTCCATAATGTGGTAGTGGGAGCATTCATGGTTAATATATGAAGTTTATTGCCTCTGCACAGCGGGATTTATTTGAGCGAGAGGAATAATCTTTCCTCAGGAATACTGCAATTTTAGTCTTTTTCACTTCAATTCTTTAAACTTCAGTTGGGTGGTTATTCAACAGTGGGGTTATTGCTGGAATACTGAATCAATACTTATTGAGGGGTCTGGTCAGGTAGTTTTCTAAAGGAAGACCACTTCTTTTAACGACAAAAACCTAATCGTTAAAGCTCCATTGGCGTCGTCTTTGGGGAGAAGATAGATAACAGAATAGATGACTGAGAAGAGCTCACTTTTACCGACATATTGACATGAGTCTTATGTGTGCTTTATTGTTAAAGTTGAAGGAATCAAGCATTATTTATGATGTAAAACATAAGTTCAGTATGCTGAATTCAATTAAATATCACTGGAGGTTTTCTAAATTGCTGCTCAGAGCAAACAGCTTGTTTTTAAACTGGTGTTTCCGTACACAAAAATAATCTTTCTTTTACTGTAATTGTAATTGTCTGCCTTTGTCTGCTTTTATTTTCTCCTACCATCAGTCTCACAAAACAGACTTTCACCTTGAACTTGAGCTTTACAGTAGCAAGTACAAGTACTTCACCTTCTGTCTGCGATCAGTAATAAAGTAATAAAGCATTTTTCCCGCCAAATCTACAATGGCACACATTTTAAAATGCAGCACAGAGGCCAGTGAAAGTCAACAGTCCTCTTGGCTCACAACTAATGAGGTGAATGAACTGCATGATTTATGGAAATCATTAGAATGCTACATCCAGATCATTTTAACAAGAGTGGAAAATACCAGGAAATAGCTTAGATATTTAACTCTCACTGTGGAGCTTTTAGCTTTAGCTTGACTAAGTTCAATCAGCAGTGTATAACGCACGCCTCTGGGGCCACGGGCGTCCCGCTGACTGGGAAGGCAAACCTTTTTAACAACCACACAAGGTTTTCTAGTTGTCCAAGCAACTTTCAAACCTTCGGGTGGAGTGCACTGAGCCGTCAGCAGTGATGAGAGGACGAGCTGAGCAAGATACGTGAAGTAAATTAATCTTTTTTTCCCATGAAGTAATGGTTCTTCTCTTCTCTATGTTTTACTGTTTTTGCTTCCTGCAACCATCTTTTCTCAACACTTTAAAGCCAGACTGCTATGATTGTGATTAGCTGGCACAAACGCGGTTGTATTCATAGTATTGTACAGTACACACATGTACTGTAATTCCATACGGATCTGAGTAAATTTGCCGGAAGATTAACTGAGTGGAGCAACACTGTCAGAGAGGGATCATCAAGTGACTGTGTGTGTATTCAGCACAAACACAGCCTCAGCAGTCCAACTGATTGATGAGTGTGAACAGATTAATGAGCTCAAAATGCCAAAGTGATTAGTGATCTGTCTGTGCGCATGTAGAATAAAAAAAGAAAATGTCCGCTAATGTTTCATTAGTTCCACTAATGGAAATATATTACAGAAAAGTTCCTAAAAGCAGGTTTAATATAAAACAAGTTTCTTAAATGGAAATATATTAAAATGCCATTATTGGCTGCTGTTATAATTGTTACCTACAGCTAATACAGCTTCATACTTTTATTATTAATTAACCTGGTAATGTATTTTATTTTCGATTATTATTTGTGCAAGTCTTCAGCATTTTTGCCTTTATAAATGAATGAAGATAAAATTGTTGTGCCAATTAACTAAGGTATTAATCAAATATTTGTTATAAGTATTACTTAATATTCAGCATAGTACTTCTATGTATACATTTTAGCATGTTAGCCAATAACCTACTGGACCATCAAATGTAAATTCATGTTTAACTTTTATTTGATCCCTGGTTTGGCCCACCTACTTCTAAAAAAAAGTATTTTTAAAAGATGGCTATGTTTGGCTTACATATGTTAAATTTTCTTAGCCACCCGCTTGTTGACTATTTAATTTTGTACCTGCAGATAGCCCACAACTTGTGAGTTGCAAAATGATTTTTTGATCCAGTCAGATTGACTGTACTAGCAAACCTATTAAATTAGCCTTGAGTCATTCATTTAAACTTGAGATCAATAAAAACATTTCATGGAGCTTTAATAGTAAATCCAAACTTTCAGTCTCAGGTATTTCCTGCGGTGACTTGGATGCTACTTCTACCTTTGGTGAAAATTATAAAAATGCTGGAGGGATTTTCTGTTGGGTTAACCCTCATTCCACCAACTCCAATAACAAGATAACAACATCAAGTTTTTTTTCCTTCAGTTTTGAACCTTTTCCAGTTTCTAATGAGAGTTTGGTTTAAAAGTACATCTTTGGGCTGGTAGAGCCTGGCAGTCTTTTGTGCGATGGTCTTGTTTGTTTACTATAATTATGTTGTCATCTCAAAATTACTCTACACTGATGTTAAAATTACAGATATCACCTCTAAGTTCACAAGATCAGCGTTGGTCAAAACAAACCATCTTTCCTACAAGAAACACACTAAAATCGATACCCTCCTCTCATTTAGCCAAGACTGATTGGCAGAGGGTAAGTGCCTTGCTCAAGAGCACCTTGACTACTGTAATTTGGGGAGTTGAGTGTGTAGGTTTTCCAGTTTCACGAGACAGATCCTCCAGGGGGATTTTACGCAAACAAAGCCTGCTTCTTAAAGCTGTTGCACGCTCTCCCATGTGACAGCTGTGTTGTATTCTGTACATTTACCACCGGGTGCTTTTTTGTATGCATCTCTGCATCCTCTCAGCCTCTGTAAGGGGGGAAGAAAATGTATTTTCTTCACGTCTCCGTAAAGCATCAAAAAGCCAGTTAGCCTGCAATTCATACTATACTGCACATCTGGAATCGTGTGTGTGTGTGTGTGTGTGTGTGTGTGAGTGAGTGAGACTTGATATTACATACCATCACACACAGGAAGAGAGGAGCCTTTATCTACTATTACAGACACCCACTGCAGTGCAATCACGTTACTCTCAACCTTAAAGGATAAATCTGGTTCTCTTTATATTATATTATATATATACACATATATACATACACACACTGTACAAATATCAATAAATACACTATTTTTTCCTGTTAGAGTAAATACTAAATACTCCCTTACAGAGCTACAACAACCCTGCGATAAATTCTGCCTCCAGGGGGGTTATAATGTTCATTTTTGTTGTTTGTTTTGAAAAGGTGTTGATTCAGCTTTATGATCATTTTGGAGGTTGTAGTTTGAGCTGCTGTTGAGTTGTTTTTTGTTTTTTTATATTTTGCCAATCACATTTTAAATCAAATAACATTTTAATTAGAAACACCTCAGAGTAGGAAGCACCACACACATCATCCTCCAAAATGATCATAAAGCTGAATCAACACTTCCTCAACAACAATGATCATTACAACCTTCGCAAAGGGAGGGTTTGTTGCAGGACTGTTGCTTTAGACTTCAATAGCTTAGGCTCAGAGGACCTAATAAACTGGCAGCTGACAGATGGGCTAAGGGAAGATTGGAAAGCATTGAGTGTTACTGTTGCACTACCGAATTTCATTTTCCTCGGAATTTGTTGTCAAAAACAAAAACAAAAAAAATGGAATATCGCCAGCTTCATCTTTCTTTTCTTTTCAGAGTCACAACTTCTGGGGAGGAAAACCTCTCTTTTAAAAAGTCTAAGGATTTCTTTAAACCTTCAAGTTTT
Organism: Scortum barcoo; assembly: GCA_023238725.1. Lineage (NCBI taxonomy): Eukaryota > Metazoa > Chordata > Actinopteri > Centrarchiformes > Terapontidae > Scortum > Scortum barcoo. The sequence goes on from CM041540.1 coordinate 7,103,614, forward strand.
ATTAAACGAAGCCCCGGGTTTTTTTAAATCATCTGGGATTTTTCTTTCAGAAAAAACGGATGTGACTCAAATGTAATATTAATACACAAGAGGCACACAATTGGGCTACACCAGTACAATGGCCTCATTGAAATGAATAAAGAGGCTGCTTTTGACACGCTACTTTAGTTTGATGTGAACGCAGCCTTAATCAGCAAACAATACTGAGAGGAAGAGTCTGCTGTCTAAAATGCAAATCGGTCCTAAAATATCCATAAACATAAATACAAGAAAGACAGTGCATGGATGTGTGTATGTGTGTGTGTAATGTTGTGACCATGTGATTGTTGAGATACCAGCTTGTGCATGCAGACACGAGTTCTATCATGTGTTGACTGTAACCAGGAATCCCTCGTAGGAAAGTAATGGTTATTAAAAGTTGCTTTTAGACACACACACACACACACACACACACACACACACAAACACACAGAAAAACAGCAAAGTAGGACACTGAGCCAGTGGGCAGGAAACTGATAACCCCATGATGCAGTGTGCTCGGTCCTTCTTGCTTTCCTTCCTCTTTCTGCCTCTTCTCATCCATTTGATTATTCCCTCATTCTATTTGTTCACATCCCATCTGCCCATGAGTGTGATCAAGAGCTCGTGGAGATCTAACATGTCCAGCTGACAGTTCAGACAAGAAGCAACGGATAGGACATAAAAACCACCCCGACATTAAGCTCACGGATTTCAGTGAACATACTCCGTGTGATCTCTTCGCGCCTTTACAAAGTGATTGCATGTGTTTTTTATCCGCCACTGGCTTGTGGTCAATGCTGCAGCTGCAATTAGTCACACACAAGCTGAATAATTTGTTTTAAACCTGGATTTTAAGAGATAAATTAGCCAGAACACATTTTTATTTACTGCAACAAGCCTCGGGGAGCCTTGTCACAGAGAGAGGAAGGTTCCCACTCTGTTAAAAAAAGAAATGTGCAAAGTAAAACGTCACTGTGTCTCAAACCCTCTTCTAATGTTACTTTGCTTATATTAAAAAAGAAATTACACCCTGGGGTATATAACTTTACTTGTTTTAAGTTTAGTTTCACTGGGCTTATTGGGTAACTCTCAAATTACTTGTTTCAGAGATGTAAGACTTAGTTATGTGGTAAAGTAAGATATTTTTGCCACACATGCATCTACAAGCTCACTTCTGTTTTTGTTTCAGATGCAGTGTTGGGTGTTGAGAATCAGGGGAAATATAAACAGAAATGCTCAGTCAGCTTCATATTAAAATGACTGATAAAAAAAAAAGAAAGCACACACCATCAGTGTCACATAAAATTAGTTCAGCTGAGCATTGTGTTACATTGAACCCTGTTACCTTGGTGATTTGTAGCAGTAGGGAATAAGACAATATTAGCTCTATTAAATGTTAATAATAGTAAATAATAGAGTAATTAGAGTGTATATTATAGAGGCTCTTGGAAATTTTAATATCCATGTCCCTGAAGAGATTCCCATTGAATGTATTTTTGTCCAAAACAAACTACCTGAGACATTTTTATTTCAGGGTTTGATTTAATATAATATTATATAACTGATGGCAGTAAAACATCTGATCCAATCATCCTTACACAGTATCACCGTGTTTATGAACAGCGGTGAAATTGAATCCCTACTTTTGCTGAAAACCCCGTGAAAGCACCACATTAATATTTTAATACCGAAAAACAGGTGGGACTATGGCGCTATATCAGACTCCTCTATACATAATGCAGCGGTCCTGTGTGTGTTTGTATGCATGTTTGTCGTAGAGTGTATACTGATGAAATAGCCAGCGGGAGCAGTAATATGAAATGAAATGAATTCTCGAGAATTAATTAGGCGCCATAAAATTGAACTCCAGTGCTCCTTGATTATGTGCGCTTCAAGCTGAGCGGAGGCCTGCTGGGCACCCCATGTGATCCCTTCTACACACATTAGCTAACATGCCAAAGATAGGCTCATGATGGGGGGGTAGGGGGGGATGACAGGAGAGCAGGTGAGGTAATGTAAGGAAACAACAGAGGTAGAGAACGTGTTGACGTGAATAAAGGACATTCAGAGAGTTTAGAGGCAGCTGAAGTTGTGAGGAGTTATCCATCTTAGTTTCTTAATAAATAAAAATAAAAAGAAAAATAGAGCTTTAATCTTGAATAATCCTTGAAAAAAGTTGATTTACAACTAATATTTTATGATTCATCACTAGACCAAACAAGCAGCTCAGAGGGATATTTTTTTCAGTGTTATGTCACACATCATCTGCAGACTGAGAAAACAACTGCCTTTAATTATCAAGGTGTGAAACTGTTGCGCTGAGCTTGCGTGTCTGATACTATCTTCCCAGTGACAGAAGTGAGAGGACTAATTTACTCTGGAGTCACTAATGACGCTGACTTGTTATTGCATTTGAATAGCTGAATGCTGATTTGAAGTTATTCCTGATCAGCGACACATTATTAATAGGTTCTATTTTTGTTCTGCAAGAGACGGTGACGGTTTCCTGAGCATTTAGATGCATAAAAAAAGACAATGTTGTCCACCTCCGATATGATGATACTGATGCTTACTGCATATTTCTTTAACACTACACTGGTTGCCCAGAAGGCCCCTTCCCCAAAATAATCCTATTGCAGCATTTTTATTAGATTCCACACAAATATGCATGAGTCATTTCTGTATTATCATTTTAGCAGAAGATGATGAACCAGTCTTAGATTTGAGCTGCCTGGACAATGATTTTTAACAGTCTGCTGGATTTGGCCTCTCAATCTGGACCACCTTAGATACTATATCCTCCACAGTATCAATGTCAGACTGACGTTTAATGATTAAACAATCAATTAAGCAGTTAATCCTAGTCCTATCACACGTCTACGCTTAGTGGAGAATACTTCCTAAGTCTGCTGAAAGTCAACTACAGATTTATTGATAGCATAAAAGCAACTGATCTCTAGCCAGATGTTGATCTTCAACTAATCATCGGCGATTAACAGATTAACAGCAGATAGCAAACTGAACAGATTTCAGTGTTGCTGAATGTAAACTGATACACAGTTGACGTGCTGCTGACAACCTGTAGAGTGACAACAGATGGACAACCAAAATAAAGTGCTACCTAAAAGTTGGACTAAAGTATTAACAAATTAAGCAGTTTATATTTAAAAGTTAACTAGAAAAGAAAATTGTCAAAAATAAGCTCCCACACACTGCAGTGACTCATCACGTCAGGGCTCAGCATGGTCCCCGCACCAGACCACCCACCACCTCGTCTGCGGCTGTACGTGCACTGTCCGCACCAATTAATGTGAACACACTCGTGCCCTGGTCCTCTCGAGAGCTGCAGTAGCGAGCACACAGGCGAAAGTCATCAAAAGTGGGAAAAGCTGCATGTGAAGTCTCCTCAAATCAAGTCAATTTTATTTCTAGCCCCATAGCACAAATTTACCTCATGAGCTTTTACAATCTGCACTTCATACGACAACCCGAACTTGGATGAGGACCCCCTTCCAGCACAGTATAAGTAACGACCAGGATGACAAAATTATAGATAGATTGATGACCAATATGGATCCTGGATGACAGCAAAAAAAAAACACACACCATTGTGTGGCACATGTGTCTTTTTATTCTACTTTCTCCAAATTAGGCTGACTATCTGGTTACTGGTGTAAGTGATGGATTTGGAGGTAACACAGCCCGACAACCCAATCTTTAATGAGCACCCAGTTGGGGAGGCTGTAGACAACTATGTTTGAAAGCCACAGTTTCACAGTTCATGACAAAAAAATACACTTGTATTAACAAAACAGGTAATAGGTTTACTGAAGCTTAAATTGAGAGCAGATTATCGAATCATGACTCCCAAAAGTGAACATCAAATCAAATTGATCATCTCTTTGGTTTGGTAGCAATGTCTGCCATTATGTAAACAGTAGATCAGGAAGCTGTTTACAGGTGTTTACATCCGTGTTTGTTTCCCAGTGACCCAACATACACAGTCAAGCTCTCCGACCCAGGACAGGGGCTCATTTGTGTTTCTAACCAGGATATGATGTTTGGATGGACAAAAGGAAGTCAGCTAAATTCAAATCTACTGTGAGAGTGACTGACAGAGAGAGAGATGGATGTAAATTAAATGAAACAGAGAAACAATCAGGGAGAGAGAAACAGAACAGACAGAGATGTTTACCATTGTGTGTGTGTGTGTGTGTGTGTGTGTGTGTGTGTGTGTGGGGTGCAGGTGTTTAAGCTACTTGTAGGTGGATACTGTGATTTCAATAATGCATCAGGTGCCTTTGCAACACATTCATTAGTTAGTGTGTGTGTGTGTGTGTGTGTGTGTGTGCACTCACCTGTGGGCGGATTACTCTCTCAATGTTCTTCAGGGCCGTGTCGGGGGAGGGGGGGGAGCAGTCTGGAGTTGGGCCCGTTGAGCAGTTGCCATGGTTACCGTGCTCCCCCTCACTCACCGTTGCATGGGACAAGTGACCTTGGAGGAGGGGGAGAGAGAGAGAGTGTGTTAGACAGGTAGAGTACAGTATTGTGTTTTGTGTTACAAGGTGTCAGCAATTTATGCTAATTCCAGGATCAGTCTGCATTTTCTTTCAAGATGGTGCCTGTGTCCGACTTGGTGCGCGCAGTGATCCTGCCGTGACTTGGCCGAGAGACACGTCAGATAGGATCCGTTTTGCGTGACCTGCATGACGCGCAAAGGCGAACGGGCAGGAAGTGCCAGAGGAGGACTCTCGAGATCAGAAACGTCAACAACCGTGGTATCAAGAAGTACATCATAGATGTTGTCAAACTGTAAGTGGGCTGTCTTCCACTTCAACACACTTCATGGGATAACACATTTTAAAAAAAGAGGCATTCCTGACACACATAAGCAAATAAAGTTAAATGTTTACATGTGAGTTAACAGGTGACTTTCATCTCTTGCAAGTCAAGAGTGCACAGCATGTTTTGTATCAACCCCACTTTTTAGTCTGGCACAGATTCATTTCAGATTTTTTCTAAAACAAATAAAGTAGTTTTCAGTTCCAAAAAAAAGGCACAAATTGGACAATAGCTCTAAAAAGCTTGTGCTGCATAATCCCAGTTCTGAAGCTCGTGTGCTCTGTCCTCCATCCTAATTATCTTTTTGAAACTTTCCCCGGTTACTTCAGTCACGTAGAGAGAGGGAGATTTAGAGTTACTACAGAGCTGCATTTTTATTGACATAAAAATGACTCCTTAGTGCAATTTTGGGTAAAGTGAGAAATGAAAAAGAGGGTTCAGCTCCACACCTAATGGTGCAATCGCAGAGATGTGTTGTGCAGGAAAGAGAAGTGAGGAGAGTGTGTTTTGTAAATTGACAAGTCTCTGCAACAACCACAGCAGGAAAATATGATGGCTGCCCAGCGCAGTTTGATGTCTATCTCAGCTTTTCTCACACACATGCGTGCGAGTGTGTGTGCGCGAACGAGTGCAGAACCGAGTGTCGGAGCTAATTTCCCCAGCGTATGATCATTTAAGAGAGGGGAAGGAGAAAAAAAACACAAGAAGAAGAAAAGAATAAGGGAAGACAGGAGAGGGAAGTGCTGAAGTAGCCCGAATTAAATTTCAGAGGGGGAAAGCATCTGTCTTAATCAACTGGAGGAGACACAAAACACATAACAACACACCTTTCCTAAACACCGGTGTCAGAGCGGCGCACACACATGCCCGCGCGCATACACATACACGCCAGTGGCTTTCTGTCAGCTGCCACCTGCTTGCGTTGATCCCATCAGACATATCATATCATCCAATTATGGTGTGAGACCTTTGGTGGTGATGAGGACATTTATCTCTCTCTCTCTCTCTCTCTCACACACACACACACACACACACACACCCATATCAGTATCAGAATTTTCTTCTCCTTAAAGGCACAGTACACCATGATCCATTATCACACTTCAAATCCAAAACTGGATAGAAAAATTCCTTGTTTCAACTTTGTTGAACGTGAGAATTTTCACAACTCCCACAAATCGTCTTCACGTTTTTCGAAAAGAACAAAACCACACAGGAAAAAACAAATGTGGGGGTGCTGCTGATGTTTTAATGACACAAATAATGATGCAGTTTTGTGTTATTCATTTAAGTGGGCGCATCTTTACATTTCATTTGCTAACAAGGATTCACATTTTTTAAAAAGTGTCCTATTTAACTTTAACATACTGGTATGGTTCTGAAGAAAGAAAACACTGGAATTAGCCAAAGAAACATGTAGGTTTTTAACTGTAAAATGTTCACTCATGTTAATTTGTTCAGCAAGGTTCAATTTTTAAGCAATTGTCCGCTCTCTGCTGACTCTTTTAATGACTTTTTTGATCATCTGCTCATTTGTTGTTGGTGGATCATTGCGTTTGAATCACTAAAGAGATGACTGGAAAATTAAGAGCTGTTCCAACGCTTGCCAGTCCCGATTCCATCTTTGCTTGTGTCAGTGACTTCACAGCCAAGATTCAAACTGATTTCCAGGTCAACAGAGACTGAACAACTGGCTTTGAAGCATGTGTATTTTAAGAAATTTTATTAATTTTATGTTTGACTTGCACTAAGTCTAAACAGGTCAGTACGCAACATCATTCTGACTCATGTCTCTAATAAAGTGACTGAAATCTAATAGAAAAGGAAGAATAAAAAGGAAGTCATGTAGAAAAACAGCATAAAAGCAGCATAAAGGGCATGTCATCTTTGCAACACAAAGCAATGGGGTTTCCTTGGCAATGTAATCATGCTCTAACCTTGAGAAAACACTAGCAGTAATATTATACTAACATGGGAGAGAGAAGACTGAGGTTTGCCAAGATATATGCCTCATTTAAAGACACAGAGTCCAGAAACATCATATTACTAAAACTGAGCCCCATAATACTTGAAACTTAATTAAAATCCTCACATTTCCTTTCTTACAACTCATGAAGGTGGTGTAAAACTGATCCTGCTTTAGAAATCTGCCACCATCTTTCAATCGTACATTTATTTATGAATTTCAACAGTCTGGCTGCAGATGCAGAGACACTCGCGTACACATCAGTCCTTCAGGGAAAAGTGAGACAGCTTCACAGCGTGCTCTCACATCTATCAACACGTGTCTTTGTGTGTGCGCACACAGATGGAGATGATCCCTAGATTTTACTGTGCAATTTACGCACAACTGCAGACCTACACGCACGCACATGCACACTAACAGACACTCATCATAAAGAGCTGCTTGGAGCTGAATCAGTGATTAAATGTGGGCGTAAATAGATAAAATAAAATAATAAAAAACACTGGAAAAATGGGAGAAATGGAGAGAAAAGGAAGGATGCAACAGAGGGATATAAATAGAGACTGAGGTTTTGTCCTATTGAGTAAATAAGCCCGTCAGTGCTGAGGCTTTGATGATGGATGTGAGATGTGTGTGTGAGTGACTGTGTTTCCGTCAGATCTGCCTTGAGCTCACTCCTGGGAAACACTCTCAGGCCTCCTTGCCAAAGGGAATATGTATTTGTGTGTGAGTGTGCATGTAGAGGTGCATATGCATAACACACACATCAGAGTGTGGATGCAATAACTGCAGGGTATTATACCTAACAGTTTCACATACATATTGTCAGGTGTGTGTGTGTTTGAGGCAGTGAGAAATAAATACTTGTGGAGCATACATATAGTAGTACAGTACGAGTGTGGTACAAATGTATGAAAGTGACTGGATTTGGGAAAAAATATCTCTGTGTACTGTACCTTCAAGGCTGGCTACACGGCTTGTTAATGCAGGCCTGCAGCAGTGTGTGCAGGAGGAGAGTGTCTAAGTGAACGCTTGGTGTGAGCAAACGTTTAAATCAGCTGTCTTCGTCCTGCCCGCCTAACAAGACAAAAACTGTCAATTTCAGGCGTGTTCCTCAAGCTGTCAGTTCTGCCTCCATGCCACTCTGACAAGTGGCATTTCATACTTAAACTGCTGTGTGTGTGTGTGTGTGTGTGTGTGTGTGTGTGTACATAGCTGCTCTCACATGTTCTCTTCTGTGTCAGAGGGGCAAATTACACCTTACTCTGAACAGTGTCTGAAATTTGACCAAATACTGAGCAAAAAAAAAAATGAAATGAAAAAATGACAAAAAACAAACAAACAAAAATCCTATGTGGGGAATTTAAAGAGTAAAATTTAAAGAGACAGCAGGACAACTACAAAAACAAAATAAAGTGTAAGTAAGCAAGTTGAAAAAAAAAGATATAATACCATATACATTATAAGGATCTACTCCGCTAAAACATAAATAGACACTTATTGTGTTTTAAGACCAAAAATGTCACAGATCTGTTCTGTAATGTAAAAATATCAGTTTGGTTCATTTTGGCTAAGTCACAGTTTCACCCAGTGTTTCCTGACAACTTGACATCAAGGTTGACCACCACAAGCAGCCCTGGAAAAGAGTCTGACTGTTACATGTATTCGATTAGACATCAGACACTCAGTAAGACCTCACATGTTATCAAGAGTGAGTGCAGGATGAGAAGTGCAAACAAATAAACTAAACTTGTTCTTAAAGATAAATTCTGCATTTTCCTTATTGTCAAATGTCACAGCAAACCAACAATAAATTGAACCACCTAACAAGTATTGCCCGAGTATCCAAAGCCTGATATATCACATAGTTGTCCAAAAGCTGTTAAAAATTCATCAGTGAATCGACTGTTATTTTGACTCAGCTCTACACACATTGTCCTGATAATGTAAATGTTCCTTTGAGCACCAAAACAGCAGCTGAAAATAGTCCCTGATAAATAAAGCATTTATAATAACAGCAGTGTGTAACATTGGCTAAAAAAGATGCTGTACATTATTAAAGATATGTCTTCAGTTGAAACCAATGGTCTTGCAGCTGAGAGCCACAGAGCTGGAAAGTATTGAGAGACGGATGAACACATTGTTGGTTTTGGTCTTTTCATGGGATTTATTGACAAGAAGAAAAATAGAGAATAACAGCCTTTATTGAAAGATAAGGATTATCTTTTAATAAAGGCTGTAAAAAGATAAGGATTATCTTTTAATAAAATAAAATAATATTAAAAAAAAAAACTCTATTTGATCCCATTTTTAGAAATCCCTGAAAGTGGAAAGTGAAATAAAAAGTGTACACAACTTGAAAACTAACAAACGAGACTTAAATGGAAATCTAAGAAACAAAAATGCACAAAACTGTGTGAGCAAATTGGTCCCAAACATCAATTTCCCTGGCTGTCAAAGAGGAAGACACCCTATTGCCTCTCTTTCAACAAGTCAATGGGCCACAACCCTTTTAATAGCAAAGCCCTGGGGTTACTACTTGCTGCTATTAGCCAGACTCTAAGTGGGGTAAATGGGGCGAGACGCAGCAACATCACAGCTTCATCCACCAGAGAAAACTAAGGCGGGGAAGTTAATACAGGAAGGAGAGCAGGACGGAAAAAAGACCTTTATTAATGCACCTTACAGGTAACAGCACTGCGGTGTGCTCACCTGTGACTGGCTCATTCTTAGATGAAGCTCGGCTGTGATCACTGTGACGAAACCACATTACCTCCGTCTCTTTTTCTGACACAAGCCAGGTGGCAGCTGATGAAAGTTAACATGGTTGTTAAGTGTTAAATTTTTTATATTAACCAGACTAAATACGACAGACAAAACAGTCTCCATCAGAGCTCTGGACAAGCACAAATGTTCAATAAGTATACATGAAGGTGTTAAATTAAGCATCAACATATTGCAAATACCTTTCCACTTCCAACTATATCCAGGAAATAACTACATATGAAAAAGACCTGTGATGTGTTGCCAAACTGCTGCCATAAATTGAAAATACTCGATATCTATCTGTGTATTGACCTATTTTGTCAGAAGAAAGTTCAGAGACATACTGCACAACATGTGGCACTTCTTGAAGTTTTCGAGGACACACACATGCACAAACACAGACAGACACACACAGGTTTGTATTTTTGTGTCGTACACGTCAGCAGTGGCTTGTTTACCAGTTGAAGACAAGTGTGTGTTTATCTCGGGAGGAGTCGTTCGATAGCAGAAGAGAAGCACTTTTGCTCTAACCGCTCAGCAAAGCTCTGCGCTCTCTGTCTGCTCCATACGTGACTGGAGGCTGTGAGGCTTCGCCTGCGGGTCCCTCCTCGCCACTCTCGCTGCCTGCCTTTTATATCTACCAGGATCACATTTCACCTGCATTGCTTTTGTGTTGCTGCAATCTGGCTGTCAGTGGCGCGATCCTGTGGTTCAGAACGATTGTGGTAAGACTGATTATAGCGGCTGATCCGCTGTCTTCAGAACTACAAATCGTGAGTTATCTTTAAGGGTTTCGCTTCTCGTAGAGAAAAAAAAAAAAAAATGAAATATGTCCATTTTAAGGCCTCAATCTCCAATTACTGAGGAATGGAGAGAAAATGTTCAGCTGTCATTGAGAAGATATCTGCAGAGCTTCAGTTGAAATATTCATGGAACGACTGTCACTACTTCCACCCTATGTTAGTACTACAGGTATGTACCCGATATTGAAATGTACTTCGATGCTTTTTTTATGGTTTAACACATTTTGTGTCTGTTCTGTTAACATTATCATGTCTATGTTTGTGATTCTGAACAGAGGATATTTTGACAAGTCACAGCCAGAGAAGCCCAGGTGTTAATGATTTCTATTTAGCTGCTTTATGATGTGGATGCAGGATTTTTTCACAGACATTTTGACTTGTCATAGCAGGAAAAACACGTGAAGATTTGGTCAACGATGGCTCAGTTCTGTTCAGTAAGCTAGCATGTCCGACATCAGGATCCTGGAACTGAAGCAGCTTAAATGAAATACAGTCATTTTTAATGTCAATCATGCTCGTGCTTTTCCTGCCACAAAAGGCGGATTATGCGTGCTGGCTCGCTGTCATACTATCTGTGTCCAAACTCATCACTCATTCACTTCTCTGCATATGAAAGACACCAAATTGAGATTTCAAACACAACGATAATTTTTGCAATCTGTAAAATGTGGCCCAATGCATTGTAGAATTGTTAACAGAAAGTACTATACATGTCATGAGCACTACATTTTACTTTACTGGCAAATTCTGAGGGTACTTTATAGTGCATAAACTTAAAACACAATAAAATCTGAACACTCAAAAAAAGAGAGAAGAGATTTTGAACAACTGATGGGCTTAGTGGGACACTTAACAGAACAGAGCCATTATTTATTATTATCAGTCACACTGTGTGTTTCTGTAACATGTTAAAATGAAAAAGCATTCTGATACAAGCTGCACACATGTAGAATAAATTAAATGTGACACATGCATACAAAACATGTCTTCAGCCAAGTGCTGCAGCAGAAATGGATTCCCTCATGTAATAAATGAAATTCCTTCAGAGAGGAATCTCTCTAATACAATAAGCATAATCCTGAGTTAATGTAAAAAATGACTGCTTTAAGATTCACTGAGTAGCAGGATTCACTGAGCAAGTCTGTACCTGAAATACTCTGCATTATAAAGAAGAGAATTCCATTTATTCAATGTCAGAAATGACAGTTGTCATGTCAGAGAACATATGGTGCGATGGGACGTTGTGCGCTATATTCTCATGTGATCCATCATGGATACAAAAGGGGGGCGCTGCTTCTAACATGTTGCGGAAAATCTCAGGACAACAGCTGTAAACCAAAACAACAAAGAACAGAACCATAAAGGTGAACTAAAAAGAAGGGGAGAGAGATATCCAAGACATGGAGGCATGAAAAAGCAGGAAATTGTTTGGGGTGGCAGTTCCACTGACAACAGGTCTCTGGTGTTTCTGTAGCGGCTGCGCTGAGTGACAGTCACCAGATGGATTTTGATAAAGCCGCTTTGATTGTTTGAGGCTTCGGAGAGCACTGTTGGTTGTCCGTCTCCTCATGTATGAGACTGCAGCAGCCCACAGCTGCAGACAACTAGCCAGCAGCACAGGTGGATACCAGGCAGGGCTTACACTGCACAAAATGTCCCCACTAAATCCTTCAGTCCCACATTCAGTTTCAAAAACCTTTTCAAAGCGAGGGAAAAATTCTGCTGAACGTGGAGTTCAATTGTTTCAAGAAACTTTTCGAAATTGCCTGTGTGGACGGCAGGTTTAAACCCACAGAAAAAGAAGCGACAGTGTGGAAAGAGCCAGGTGGGTTTAATTAAAAATATTAACTGTGCTGTCTGCTGCTGATAGCACTATCCATCAGTCTCCTGACAGAAATCTGAGGAGAACCTGAAAACCTCTGCTTGCCCACCCCCGGTCTGTTATTTTGGTGTGTTCTTCACCTAATTTAATCTTCTTATCTTTGAGTTGATCCCCTCTGCTCTTCATCTCATGACAATCAGCTGATCCTCTGCTGGGAACCTTTGGGGCTGGGTATAAAAAGCCATGGAGGGACAAAAGACCCGTGTGTCCACAAATAACTACAGATCAGCAACATCATCATTTTTTACTTCCTACTTTGTTTAACAGATATCATTTGTACATATATATTTTTGTCTGATTTCATGGCAAAAATGAGAATCTCTCACCTGGAGTGTGTCTCAGATTTGGATTTTGTAGCTTATTTAATCAATTCCATTTCCGTGTGCAAGCAAGCTACACAGCTACAATCATATTTGGCCAGTTGGCTTCTGTTGGCTGGAGCTGCAACAACGAATGGCAAGGTTGTTCTGAATTGGCGGACTGGGGGCTGCAATTGTTGATGCATTGCACAGACAATATAACCAAACCTCACTAACAAGGCTGCTCACTACTGCCCACAGTGTAAAATATGTTTTTGATTGTAACTCATCAATTTCTGTGTCAGGAAAGCAGTGGAAGTGGTGAAGTAGTGGGGACAACGAGAGCTGTATTAAGCCTTAAAAGTCATTAAAGTTCACACCATTACGACCAGAGTGAACACCTGCAGGGCTGTCGGCCATTTCCAGCAGTTTACCACCTTGAAACTAATGTCACACTATTTTTTGTTCTTAAACTAAATATTTCTTTGCGTTTTACAAATATGTTCTTGGCACAGTGGGGCTGTCAGATGCATGACGTGCAATGACCCTTATTTTGTGTATACTTATTTATATATTCAGATTTCTGTTATTTGTCTGATATTCTTATTTTTATCCTTATTTTTATCTTCTATATGTCCTCTGACCACGGTACTGAATATTGTTGCTGCAGCATCCACAGTCTTATTTAAGTTTCATCACAATGTAACAAAAAAAAAACTGATCTGATCATGAAACATTTAAAAAAAAAAAAAATTGATTTGCATTGAAAAATTTGAACGATCATCCCACTTGCCTGATATTTGCCAAGACATAAATTTTTAAGACTCACTAAGAGGCCAGTTGACTTAGAGGAAGAATTTTTTTTTTTGCAGTGTAATGCACCAAGTCTCTCCTCTCTCTTGCTCTTCCCACTTTCTCTTTCCTCTCATCTCAATCCCTCTTTCACCACCACGTTCCTTCATCAGCACGTCCTTCTTCCTGGATGCATGAATACATGTGACTGGGCTCAGAGCAGGAATCCAGGATTTTCCCTCCTGCTGCGTCACAGATTCACATTCATGTAGATGGCTTAGCCTGAGACGACCCTCCAACTTTGCCGAATGTATAATCTCCTCTCTCTCCTCTCTCTCTCTCACCTTTACACCTGTTATGGTTTGTCTCCCTCCAACAAGACAGTATCTGCAGCCTGGAGGCTATTCTGCATTTCTAATTGATTTCCATAAACGACATGAAAATCTGTGGAGTTCTGCCTCACCTCTTCTGTCTTTGGCTCCGTCTCTGACTTTTGCTTTTTGTTTTTCTGCCTCTTTCTGCTCTCCCACATCATGTGTTGGTGCCTCTCTCACCATGTCTCTCTCTCATTTGGCCAGGTAACGGCGTTTAGAGAGCCGAGAACAAACATAACACCCACACTGCTCACTTGCGTCAGTGGAGCAATTTTCTACCAAAAGACACTTTGACATAAAGCAGCTAACCTCCTAGTTTAGTTTACACACACACACTCACATACACACACATGCAGAGAGCTGTATATTGACAGTTCAACTCTCAGCAGCCAATCACAGATGAGATGTAACAGCCAAACGTGGGACGAGACATGCGTGAACACACACACAAAACAAGCCTCTACAGTAGCCTCTCTCTGCTCCTGTTGGTGGGGGGTCGGGGGGGTTTTATGAGGATGGAGGGGGGTGTCACTAGCAAAGGCAGTTCCCATGGCAACATACAGGTGACTCACCAGCCGGTGATGCAGTTGCCGTGACAACCTGCGGTGTGTAGCATCGCTATGGGAGCGGAGTGAAAGGGAAGAGCACAGTGTGGGTGTTTGTTGTCGTGGGTGTCGAAGTATAAACGCCGCAGACCGAGCAACTGATGAGACGCAGAAAACAGAACCGACGGAAAAGGTCCGAGGCTGGAGGACTGACTCTCACCGAATCCTGAGCAGACAACAGGTTTGCAGTCAGTGTGAAAGCCGGTGGAAAAGTGAAGTGAAGTTACTCCAGCTGTAAACCCTTGTTTGGAAGGCATCCATATTCCAGGAGGAGGTGGAAGGTAAAATATTTGGGTCTCTGTAAGTAAACTCATCGCTCTGATCATTCAAGCTACATCACTGTCAAACTCTTTGCATTGTAGTAGAACAATATTAAAGCTGCACCATCTTATTTTTTACAATAAAATGTCTCAAATGCTTGTGTGTAATGTGAAAGCTGTTACTGACAGTGATGAGTTCAGAGGTAATAATCAACTAATGCTGCACTCTTCTCAGCGCTACGGAGAGTTGAAGTCATTGTTTTGATTTTAGGCTGAATCTCACCAAAGAAAAACAACCAGCATCAGGCAGCTGTTTTGAGTGAAAAAGATAATCCTGCAGTATGTTAATGTAGAATAACCAGGTTTTTTCAGATTTTTGTCTTTAGATTCAAACAATTCATGTGACATTACATGAGGTAATTTTTTTTTTTACACTTCACACACAGCTCTCTGGAGCCACAAAAGGCTTTATATTACTTTTTTTCCACATGCAATAGTGATTCTCAAGACCTGAAATCTGACTTTGATGTGTAAATTGAGTTCTCCTGTTATGTGCATAGGGTGATAAGTGTCTGTCTGGAAGGTACTAAAATTATGGAGTGATGAACTTAAATTAATACCGGGACAGGAAAAGAAAAGTCACAGGTATACAGATTTAAATTTAAAAAAACATCCCATCCAAACACTGCTACAGGCGTACATTCAACAATGCATGTATCCAAAACAATGTTGCTCTCACTCTCACCCAAATTTTCCACACCTGTTCTTTGCTAAGAAACTTGTGATATCGTTGACTAGACGAAACGCTTGGCATTCAGGTCGGTCGATCCTCCGCTAAAGTCGTGATCATCACAACAGCAGGATGTTCATATGGATCACAGCTAACGCGATCACACTGGAAGGCTCCATATGGTCAACAGTCAAGAAGAGTGCACAAAAGATCCACAAGAAATAAGCACCGTAAAAGTTTGTGCAGGAAAAGTGAAAGCCCTGATCATGACCCCAACACTCACTGGTTCAATGCAACAGTCCTTTTATACAATAATGACCATTTTTGCAGTTTTGTTTTGGTCAGTTTTGTGAGTTGATCTAATGGCAGTGGCTGGTACGAACTGTGCATTTTATTTTCACTATTAACATGCTGCATTTTATAAATCTTTTACCAGCAAGCCATGAAGAATAAATATTCAGTAACCCTGCTGATGGGGGTTAATGCTTGTTGCACTCCTTATTTATGCAGGTTTTTTCTTTCCCCGAAATGTTGAATATTTGTAATCATTTTGTGAGAAACACTATAATTTTACAACAAACTGATGAGACGTATCAGGGGATTAAGGACCCTTTAACAGAGAAGAAGAACAAAAAACTAATTGAGTTTAATCTCTTATTTTAAAATGACATACAAGGTTTCTATTTGCTGAAAAGTAAAACAAAAGTGTAGTTTTGTGCTTCGCCCTACCATTGCCTGGACAGGCGTTGAGCCGGTGGTTGATGTCGAGAGAGCAGGGTTTGCGAGTGACGGCTGTGGTCACGGACTCGTACGGGTTGTCCTCGTCCTCTGGCAGGAAGACATCCAGAGACGGAGAGGTGACGATCTCTGCAGAATGTTTTGATGAATCCTGGGACAGAGAGTACGACGGAGAAAGAGAAATGTGAGGGCAGTTTGTTGGACATACCAAATTATCATCAGGTAACCATAACTGTGCACGTGTTTGATTTCAATGACTCCAGCTGACTCCAGCGGTGCTACTTTCATTGAGCTAAAACACAAACACATCACTAATTATATTATTAATTATGTACTGCAGCCATACCGCTCTATTATCCCTTCCAATAGACCCATAAATGATGTATTATGTTAATTAATAGTGTTTGGAAAGCAACGTGAAGAGCCCTTTCACTGAGTTCAGAGGCTTGGTGTTGGACCAAAGAGAGTCATTTGGGTTTTATGAGCTGTGTGTGAAGAACAGTCAGCGCAGCAACACAAAACAGCACAGACAGATATTTGATGTGTGTTTTCAAACGCATGACAAACGGGGTCTATCTGGGGTAAAATGTGTCCATCTTTTTGTTCACCTTTGCCTGAGGTGTATCATAAGAAACTAAAGGAAAACAACCAAAGCCATCAGCTCAGTAATCTCACAGTTCGGCTCAGGGCTACGACTCAAGTCCGACCACGTCCGCGCAGTTGGATTATCGTGAAAGATTCAGGCTGCTGTTCAAAGCAAACACTGAAAATAAAAAAAAAATGTTGGAAAAGGTTTGAACTTCTTTTTTCCTTTCAATCCTGGAGAATTTCTGGTAGAGTCTCTTAAAAGGTCCCTTCAGGACTTTGGGGGTTTTGTTCTCTGTGATTACTGTGATCAACAAGGTTTTGCTGGAGCTTTTCTTAAAGGAGAAAAAAAAAGAAAGAAAGAGCCTCAACTTCTCAACATTTATTTGCTGTTGAATTGTTGCAACTGACAAAGATTAAGGATAAGTCACAAGTAATCTTTTGTTGATTTGCTTGCTGTCAAGTGTCCAAGTGCCCTTAATGAACAGTAGATTGTAGTGAAATTGCTTCAATTTGGGAAAAAAAAAAATCAGTCCATCATTTTTAGGTTTAAGGGTTTTATGTGATAAATGGGCTGGAAAATGTGTACATTGCACAATCCTGTGATATACATCATATATGTTTACAATCTAGAACCTTAAAATATGCGTTAAAATAACTTAACTTCCATCTTATAACTCCATATCTGATGATAGAGGTGACTGTTGTTAAAAGCTGTCTTCTGATGGTGAAACAGCTTCAAGGTCTCATGACATTGTGCATGACTTTAAAAAAAACAAAAAAAAAAACTACTAATGGAAAACTGAGCAAAAATTCATCTTAAAAAACAGTGGCAAGAGAATAATTGTGTCGTCACATTGCCTTAAAGAAACCAGCAAGTAGGTATATCAGGGTCTGAGCACCTGACAAATCTCAGAACCAAAGGCAAACAAAATGCTATTGTAATTGTATGTTGTCCTTTTTTTCATACATATACACACGATATAATTAAAACCGGTAAGCCTCAATCTGTCTGAACTCTTTCTGCTCTCCCTTTTGAGCCAATAGCAATGTCATGCAGTTGACTGACAGCTGTAAGTAACTTAATTCTTCCACTCAAGTAACTTAAAAATGGTTCGATGTCTGACCTTTCAGTTATAGTGATATTGCCAATATTCTGGCCTGCGATTTTAATCTTTTATATTACTTTTGCTCAGTTCAAGTAAAATGTCAACTCAACCACATGCTTATTATGTTCTCAGCTGAGATGACGACGTCCTTATCGGGCCAGAAGAAAGCGCTAAGCCTCCAAAAAGAGTCTCTCTCTATTTGTTTTAAAATTAAAACACAACAACACTTCTGTAGGATCAGACCAAGGAGCTTCACCAAGAAGTCCATCAAGCTGCAGGTCTAAGCTCCTCTAATGTAAAAGGCCTGGCTGACACAACTGTATCTTTGTCGTCCGTCCTTCGCTCCCCGTTTCTCCTGCCGCTGATTTCTCATGGCTTTCCTGTCTCTGTCTTAACTCTCTTGTAAAGGCAAAAAGAAAAGATATCATTTGTAAATTGCGATTAAATTAAACTATCCATTTTATGGTAGAGGTAGAAACTGTTGGGACCGTTTCCTCCTACACCTCACGTCTCCCCCATCAAGCTCCAGCTCGGGCCAAACACTTGTTGTTATACATGACACTTTGTTATTAGACCATTTTGAGAATCGGAAGGATGTTCCTGCTTTACATTTCTCAATTAATGCTGTTGTACTTCTTGTTTGTGAAGCTTATTGTAAGTCTCTCTTGAACAGGATGTCTGCCAAATGCTTAAACTATTTGCATACTAAATTAAATACATCAATGATTTTTACCAAAAGGAACTTGCAGCATGGGAAAAAAACTCTCTTCATTTGGAGGTGATTAATTCAGACTAACGTGTAAGGAACTGTTTCTCTGGGACCTTTATATAACAGTGTTCTCTTTGGGTATCTGAAGAGAATTTCAGATTGCACTTTGTTGCAGCACTGGTGAAAAGGTTGAGCCCCAAAGGGCTCCGAGAGAGAGCAGAGGACCAAAAGGTCCCTTATCTCCGAGGCAGATGTGTGCCCAGAAAGAATGAAAAACAAGAGTGAGTGATGTGAAGCAGGGGAAAAGGTTACAGAGCCCAGCGTCATTTCAGCCAAAGAGACAAAACATTTCTTTCCAGCGACGCAGCCTCTGGATGTCTGCCTTTTTCCCATAACGCAACACTCCATCATCATTTCTGAAGTGTCACCTGGCAACCTGCCCCTGGTTATACCCTTCCTAATGAGACTGGTGGTAAACTTGTCACCATGGTAAGTTGTGGGTGTGACTATGCCTCTTCTTAACACTGCGCCACATACGTCCCTCAACCCTCTGACTCTTTATCTTTTCCCTCTTTCGCCCTCTCACAACCTCGTTTCCTCATTCAACAGCCATTACTCTTCCTGTCATCATCTGCTACTACATTACCCAGACTGCAACAGGCCATCAATCACACACTGAGCACACTCAAAATGGATTAATCATTCTGGCTGACAGAGCAATCAGTCCCTTGATGATTTCTCTCACTTACACGGCCTGCACTCAATCTGAGACTTATTTTACACTGCACTTTATGAAAAGCCTACAAACTCAACCCGCACCCCCTCCCTTCTATCTCCATCAGCACTCAATTAGACGGCCATTACCCGTTAATGGAGATCCAGTCCGTCTTTTATGCTTTCGCTCTGCAGGTGGCCCTGCCTTGGCTGACACTGATTTGACGTGACAACCTGGTTAGCTGCAGCTTTCGGTCACGGAGTTGAAGGGAAGGCTGGGAGCACTCTGATGAAGCCATAAACAGCTGCTGGTGGTTCCCTGCTCCTTTCAGGGGCATTAAAACTCGACTCCGAATTATGAAATCATCTGACGGCTCAGATTAAAGGTGCGATGAATCATCTTCACATTCGTTTTGAGGCTTTAGCATAACTGTGACTTCATAAGCAAGACCATAAAGGCTGGTGGCTTCAACAAGGCTACACTTTATCTCACACATGCACTTTGGCAGCCTAGATACGGTTGGTTTCCTGCAGAATCCTGAATCGAGTTACATTTTGAATGGAAATGTACTTGCTGGATGGCTTGTGCACCTTTTTTTTTTTCCTGGAGCACTGTTAATTGTGTAGAAAACGCAGGGCACCACACTGACACTGGAGAATCGCCTGTGGAGTCTTGTACATAAACATCACTTCTAGGAGGCAGGGTTGCTATGACAGCAACACGTACAACACATGCATCCTCGTATTCAAAATAATTATAATTGAAGTGTGACTAGAAATCACATAAGAAGTTTGTTTGTTTTCTTTTTACTGTTCCCTCCCTTTGACTCAAACACACACACACACACACACACACACACACACACACACACACACACACACACACACAGATACTGCATCACTACTATTGTTAGTAGGAAGTTATTCTTTCCAAATAAGGGGAGGGGAGATTCCTGATTCTTGTATGTCAAAACAGATTTACTGTAAACGTGTTCTTCCAATTTCCTGCATATCCTGATTTCTGAGTAACCTGGATAATTGTAAATGTACAACAGTGTGTGTCACAGGCAGGAAATTCAATACATTGCTTAATGGGACGAAGGTGGAAAAGGGGGAAGTTCTTCCGAACAAAATCGAGATAACATTTGGGGAAATTACTGGAAGTGAAAGTAGATTTAAATGGAAAAAGAAACAACTGTCACTGTTATCTTTATCATAGGATAGGATTCATTAAAAAAAAAAAAAAAAAAAAAAGCGGTCCCAATTTTAAAATAAAACATCACCTCGATTATTTCTGATGAAAGAGAGCAGCGAGACTGAGCCTACCAACAATCACAGTCTTGTTTGTTTACAGTAATTGCAAAGATTTCGCCATGAATTAACAATGAAATTCGGAAGTTTTTAAAATGCCACAGGCGGTATACAGTAGAATCATGAATAGAAACACTGAAGAAAGCAAATCAGAAAAGCTCCAAGACAGGATGAGCTCAGGAAAGAGATTCCTCTGTAGTGTCCACAGGGAGAGATGGAAAAAAGAAAGGAAATGAAAAGGAGGGAGGGAAAAGAGATTAAAAAAAAAAAGCAGGAAATTATTAAGAAATGTGCCTGAAATGATCCTTAAAAGGACGGAGATATGAGGAATCACCCATAACGTGTAAAGTAAATTAGTTTCTCATTCTCCCTCCCTGTGCTCTGCCCTCTTCTTCCCTACTTCCCCTTCTTCCCTTTATCACTACTCCTGCCTCTTATTTAGCTCTGTCACGTCTACATCATCTCTCATTATTCCTTTAACTTAAAATCTCCGGCTCCTATCCCAACAGCTCAGGGAGAAACAGAAAGAGAAAGAAGAGAGGCCAAAGCTGACAGGAGTGACAAAACCCATCGCCCAGGATAAAGACAAGAGAGCGATGAAGGGAAAAGGAGAGGAGAGCACAGGTAGATCAAAAGGACGCCAGGATCCAACTCAACACTTACTTTGGAGTTTATGTCAGCGAATCCCGAGGAGCACGAGACAGACAGACATGAGCGGGAAGAGGAAAATGAGCTTGTGCTGGAGGAAGGAGAGCAGAGGAAGTGGGAGTGCAGTGAGTTTGGAGCAGGAACTTGCTCTCTCTCACACACACACACACACACACACACAACACACAAAACATGGGAAAGACACGCAGAAATGCAAGTTAAATGGCAGGCAGCAAGCTTGATTTCTCACATGGACAGAGAGAAAGAAAAACTTTAAAAACTTTAGCTAAATCAAAGTGAGCTTAAAGTTTGAGCAATCGCCTCGCCGGCGGGAAAACTACTTCGTGCTCCCATCTCGATCAGGACGCCCGCTGGAAGGAAATCCCTCACGCTCAAGTCCACAGTGAAGCCCGGGAGCAGACCAAAAGAAATTTAAAAAAAAAATCAAATCTGGAGATGAAATTAATCCGGCAGTGTGACAACAGGTTTAGCTACCTGATATTTTGATGTATCCCCGCTCAGCCCTGGAGGGGTCAAGGCGGCTTTAAAGAGGGTGAGGAGAGGCTTCACGCGCTTCGATATGAGCGGTCTCTCCAACAAACAAACACACTTTGGTCTTCATTCATTTCCCTCCCTCTCTCTCCTCTCTCTCTCCTCTCCTCCTCCCTCCCCCTCCCTCCCTATCTTTCAGGGCAGAGATAGGACACAGAAACTTGTGTCTGAGCTCAACAGGAAGAGAGCAGACAAACAGAGGCCTGCTCAGCCACTAATTAGCAGGTCGTATGCAGCTCCCGTCTAACTGCAGAGGCCAGATTAAATGTTCGGGTGTGTGTGCCTGTGCGTGTGCCTGTGTGTGTGCGTGTGCCGGCGCCTGCACATGTGACCAAAGAATTGTATGTGACGGTGTGTGATTATATCTGTGCGGTGTTTGTCTGCATGGAGCAGATACAGTTAACGTCTGTGATCATGTGAGAGCTTATGTGCATACTTTTTTGCATGTGTGTGTGTGTATGCATAACTGTGCACATTATACACAGTCTCTGTGTTTGTGTGCAGAGCTGATAACTCAAATAGGAAATGTGCTGCTGGTCTGGTCACGTCCAAGGAACTTCTATCTTACAACCTTCAATCCTGTGACTCTCCTCTCGTCTCTCTGTGTCCGTTTAACTCTGTACTGTAAGAGTCACCACCCAAGCCCGCTGTACACGGAGTTCATAGGCCATCAGATATGAATAGAGGCTATAATTTGCTGGCATTTCCTCATGGAGGCTATTTGATTAAACAGAAAGGGGAGGGGTGGACACCAGAGAGGACAATGGACCCCTCTGAGGCCCTCAATGAGGCAGAGAACGGTGCAGTCATGAGAGGACACTACTGTAGAGACGCATGAACCAAAAAAAAAAAAAAAAAAAAAAAAAACTTAGACTCTCATTAGCTCAGATTTGTGTCATCAGATTTTTCTTGATAATCAGCATTTTATCCAGCCACCAAATAATTCAGCAACTTCTAATGGAGCATCTTCAGCTACAGCACTGGTTTTCCAGATGTGGTTGTGAGCACAGGTTTTTGTCTCAGTCCAAACCTGAAAACTTCAGTGTGACTTCACAGTCACAGTTAAACAAGATATGTCCATTTCAACTTTGGAGGTGTTTCTAGGTGTATTTTTTCCACTTGGACAGATTCAGGCAAGCTATTTGCCCTTAAATATTTGCTAGAAAGCAAATATGTAAATTTCCAGAACTGAATTCAAAAAGGGAGGGATAAAAAGGTTAATGCCAGAAAAAGAGAAGAGAAATACAGTGGCGGAGAAGATGAGCTTGAGGAGAAATATAGAGAGCAGCTGGTTGATCTTCATGAGAAGTGAGAGGAGAGACAGAGAGAGAAAGAGAGAAAGAGGGGTGCAGGTTGGTGAGAGCAGCGAGCAGGGATTGCCTTGCAGAATTGGATTTCCCTCCATGGCTGGCTAATCCCACAGAAATCAGCTAGCTGAGCCACCCGTGGGACACCGACAGTCACTCCTCAGAAAATAACAACCTTCACATACTCCATGATGGCGGCCGTATTGAGCAACGTTCAAACTGTGGCTTCCCCTGGCTCCACGCTTAATCCCACAGACACGGCAGCCAGCCAGAGGAAGAGGCTGCTGACAGAGAGCCGCTGCAGTGTGACACAACTTTAACTGTGTTTAACTGTAAGCCTGACAACTTCGGACAAAGTTATGGAGCACCACTCCACAAGAGGCTACGGAAGTTATAAAAGCATTCCCACTTTACAACCTTTTGTTTCTACTTCTTTCTTCAAAAGATGTAGTTCAGTTTTGTTGATAATCCATCATAAATGTATCTAGAATAATTTTTTAGCACAGGTTTGGATTTTCTTTCCACTTTTCAATGTAAATTCGTAGTATACATCAATATGATCTATGCAGTAAAGCTTAACCCCGAACAAATATCCTAGATGTCCTGTAAAGACCAGATGGAGCCGACTATTACATAGATTCATTTCATGCATTAAAACATTAATCTGTTTCTTCGTGCGTGCTACAGATCTGCCAGAAGTGATTAAGAAAATTACAACTACAGAATATTTGAATTACAAATGGTACTTTCATTACCCAATTTTACACTCTGATTTTTGTGATATTGATTTTTCAATTTGATTTTTATTTGCCTCCATAAAACAGAATAAAAACAATAAAATAATGCAAGAAAGAGGCACTCTGTGACTTTGTTGAGTGAGTTTTTCTTGTTCTTTGTGGACCAGGCGGTACCTTTAGTGGCAGCTCAAAGTGCTAGAAATGACTTCCTATTTATTACTTTTATGGATACTCTGCTTTTTATATCTCAATGATGATACAGGGAATTGATTTAGAGGATGCTTACTGCTCCCGTCAGATTCACAGCAACCTTGAACACAAACACACACACTCACACACATCTTGCTTAGGTGCCAACAGCACAGCATGACAGCTGATCTGCCCTTGTTTTTGATGGGCTTTGTTTTGGCAGTGGTGAGATACAGTGTGTAATGTTGGGGCTCCCAAAAGCCCTTATTTGTTTATGACAGAGGGTTCATAGGTTCTGTAACTGTAAATTTAACCACTAAAAATCTACTAGATACAGTATCTCACAAAAGTGAGTACACCCCTCACATTTTTGTAAATACTTGTATTATATCTTTTCATGGGACAACACTGAAGATATGACACTTTGAATACAATGTAAAGTAATCAGTGTACAGCTTGTATAACAGTGTAAATTTGCTGTCCCCTCAAAATAACTCAACACACAGCCATTAATGTCTAAACCGCTGGCAACAAAAGTGAGTACACCCCTAAGTGAAAATGTCCAAATTGTGCCCAATTAGCCATTTTCCCTCCCCGGTGTCATGTGACTCGTTAGTGTTACAAGGTGTCAGGTGTGAATGGTGAGCAGGTGTGTTAAATTTGGTGTTATTGCTCTCACACTCTCTCATACTGGTCACTGGAAGTTCAACATGGCACCTCATGGCAAAGAACTCTCTGAGGGTCTGAAAAAAAGCATTGTTGCTCTACATAAAGATGGCCGAGGCTGTAAGAAGATTGCCAACACCCTGAAACTGAGCTGCAGCACGGTGGCCAAAACCATACAGAGGTTTAACAGGACGGGTTCCACTCAGAACAGGCCTCGCCATGGTCGACCAAAGAAGTTGAGTGCACATGCTCAGCGTCATATCCAGAGGTTGTCTTTTGAAAATAGACGTAATGAGTGCTGCCAGCATTGCTGCAGAGGTTGAAGGTGGTGGGGGGTCAGCCTGTCAGTGCTCAGACCATACGCCGCACACTGCAGCAAACTGGTGTGCATGGCTGTCATCCCAGAAGGAAGCCTCTTCTAAAGATGATGCACAAGAAAGCCCGCAAACAGTTTGCTGAAGACAAGCAGACTAAGACCATGTGAGGAGTACAAAGGCAAGTGTGTCTTGCCTACAGTCAAGCATGGTGCTGGGAGTGTCATGGTTTGGGGCTGCATGAGTGCTGCCGGCACTGGGGAGCTACAGTTCATTGAGGGAACCATGAATGCCAACATGTACTGTGACATACTTAAGCAGAGCATGATCCCCTCCCTTCGGAAACTGAGGCCGCAGGGCAGTATTCCAACATGATAACAAAGCCAAACACACCTCCAAGACGACCACTGCCTTGCTAAAGAAACTGAGGGCAAAGGTGCTGGACTGGCCAAGCATGTCTCCAGACCTAAACCCTATTGAGCATATGTGGAGGCATCCTCAAACAGAAGGTGGAGGAGCAAAAGGTCTCTAACATCAACCAGCTCCATGATGTCGTCATGAAGGAGTGGAAGAGGATTCCAGTGGCAACCTGTGAAGCTCTAGTGAACTCCATGCCGAAGAGAGTTAAGGCAGTGCTGGAAAATAATGGTGGCCACACAAAATATTGACACTTTGGGCACAATTTGGACGTTTTCACTTAGGGGTGTACTTCACTTTTGTTGCCAGCGGTTTAGACATTAATGGCTGTATGTTGAGTTATTTTGAGGGGACAGCAAATTTACACTGTTATACAAGCTGTACACTGATTACTTTACATTGTATCAAAGTGTCATATCTTCAGTGTTGTCCCATGAAAAGATAATACAATATTTACAAAAATGTGAGGGGTGTACTCACTTTTGTGAGATACTGTATATATGACATCTCTGCAAAAAATTCAAGAGAGCATATCTTTCCCTCTAAATCACCCACTTCAAACTGTTCAAACAAGTGGTTTAAGCCAATATGTGTCAGGAATGAATCAGCAATAGATGTTCAGTTTAGCCAGAGAACGGGATAAAGACTGAAAGGAATGAAAGAAAGTGAGAAAAATGACAAGGTTATCTGTCACAAGTCTCTCTCCTTGAGAAATCCACTAATCAACACTAAACTACATGACAAAGTACAAGATCTGTGGCATTAAACTGCAGCTCGGAAACACGACTAGTGAGTCCTCAAACTTCCTGTGGCTTTCAAAATGTCGTAATTTATACCTGCGGAGGTCTCCATACGTGGTCTTAAAGGTATAGTTTGACATTTTGGGAAAAGTGCTCATTTTCTTTGAGGTAAATGAAAGGATCAAAACCACTCAGTGGCATTTGGATTTAACAAAAACACACGTTAATCAAAGTACTTTAGAGGGGCGGGTAAGGAGGTTTTTAGCTGCAGGAATGGCAATGTTGGTTGGCCCATCATAAATGTAAATGTAGCCAACATGGTGCACATTATACCTGCTAAACATCAGCTAGCATTCATATTTACAGAGCTGCTAACATGGCTGCAGACTCTTGGGGTCTTGTTTGACACCTGTTTGTTAGACAGACCCCGACTAGTTTCCACCTGCTTCAGCACTGATCATCTCGTCTGAATCTCAGCATGAAAACAAATAAGCGTGTGTCCCAAAACATCAAACTATCGCTTGAACAGTGACCCGCTGCTTTCCAGCGACTCATAAATGATTAGGCTCCTGATTAGATTAAATTAAACTTTATTGATCCCTGTAGGGTAACGCTACATCACCCTGCTGCCACCTCAGTATCTCTCCAGAAACCTGGCAGTTGTGAATAAATCACTCAAAATGACAAAAACTTACAATGAGCTTCCTATGACCGTGTTGCCAGGAGGAAGATGAGGAGGAGAAGTGGCGACTCTGAGCAAACAACATTAGCACTGAATATTTACAATTCATATGGGGTGTTTCAATACAGTGTTTCACATGAAATATTAACTCCACATTTAAATCAAGCAAAGTGTTACACCCATACACAAACACACGATGAATTTTCTTTAAATATGAATCCCTAATTTTGTTTGTCCTGTTTAAATATGAGGATCAGAAAGGCCTAATTGTGACATCTTTAATTCATTTATACACAAACACACAGAAAGCAAATGCTCCCCTTATCACTCCCTGTCACCTGTGTGTGTGTGTGTGTGTGTGTGTGTGTGTGTGTGTGTGTGTGTATTTATGAGTGTGTGTGTGTTTTCAGCGTGGTTTGGACACATACCAACATTATAGTCAATAACTGCACAAATTCCTCCACTCTGTTGGCTCTGCTGAAGATTTTCAGGCTCGAATGCCTTTCTCAAGGGCACTTCAACAGCAGTGGAATGAATGCTGTGTGGCGATATACAGAGGCACACTTCATGGTGGTGGTATTTCTTAGGTATAGCTCGTACTGTACTCCTTTTTGTCCAAACGTTTCCCTTTTTCCTTGTTTACCTCAAGGACAACAAGACATCTGAACTCCAGCAGGATGTCAGACCACACACACACACACACACCACCTATAGGTGTGCGTGTTGAAGGTTAGGTTGACAGGAAGACAGTCTATACCTGCAGAGTCTGCAGGGCATAAAGCCATTAACAAGAACTAACTGTAAGCACAGAGTTGCGTCACATCCCGCTGAGAGAGCAGCAGACAGGGAGAAGAGGTAGAAGGAAATAAAATTGTAAAAGAGCAGGAGACAGAATAAGACTCTTTGAATTATGACATTTTGAGTTAATAAAATGATTAATGCCAAAATATAATTAAATTCACAAAAAATAAGACAGAAAAATCCTCGATTCAAAATAAAAAATAAAAGTGACACGTTCAAATGACTCATTTTATCCAATCATCCACTCAAACCTCAAAGATTTTCAATGTGCTACAATGAATAACAAAAAATCCTCACATTTGAGATGCTGCAAATGTACCTGAACCTGCACATGTTTTGCAACAATGTTTGGTATTTTTGCATTAAAATTTACTTAAATGATTCACTAATTGTCCAAATAGTTGCTGATTAATTTTCTGTCAACTAACAGTTTCAAGTGATGCACTAATTTTCTTTAAAGAAATGGATATTTCTTCATCAGTTTTTGCCACTGTATAGCAATGTTGGTTCAGCCAAGCATTTATCTGGACTATAATTTATTCGTTTGTTCTTCTTCTTAGTTGTTTTTTTTTTTGTTTGTTTTTTTTTTTTTTTTACATTCTATTCTTTTTATTTTTCACTGATAGAAAACTATTATAACAAACTATAAAACTGTATTATTGTTGCCTTAGAGTGATGTATTTCCTTTTGAAACAGGATGCTTGTTTAAACAGAGGGATCAATATCAACTGACATCACATTTAGTCATCTGTTGTACTACTTCTGTAGAGAAAAATAATGTCAGTGTTTTTTTTATATACACTGTAAAAGGGAAGAAATAAGGTCCTTGGAGAAATGTCAGAAATGATTCTTCTCTTTCAGCCGGGCATGTCGGTGACTGTGTTTGATTGAAATTGGACAGTGCTAAAGCAAAATGATGAGTGAGTGTCCAAGATCTGAATGCACTGCTCACTACTGAGTAAACTTTTGATTGACCATTATAAGTGGAAGTAGTCGATTGAGGGAACAAGGGAGTGAACTGAAGCATGGCCACTGTTTTCCAAGAAGTAGCGGGTTTCCAGGAAGTTCAAGGGACCATTTAATGGAATCTAAAACTTTGGAAAATATACTTACTCACTAACTTACTGAGAGTCAAATAAGACAGTTGATACAGCTCTGATTGTGTCTGTACAGTAAATATGCTCTCTTTTAACTTCTCATTAAGACTGCAAACACATAATCAAACCATTACTTTAAATAGATCATGGCATTATTACAGACAAACTCCTGAGAATATTTAACTGTTCAAACTAAGCATTACATAAACTTGTTATGTAATTTGAAGACTTATGATCCCAAACTGTTTAGTAAATAATATCTAAAGCCTCATCCAAATCTCCCAGGTAGCACACCAATCATTTTCTTCAATTACAGGCTTCTAAAAGCCTCAGAAACACCTTCCTTTGATGTTCCTTTACATCTCCAAGACCCCTCAAGGATTTCTGATCTTAACCTCTGCCAGTGCGACACAGACCTGTGCCCCCCCTCTCCCTCAAGTCCTTAAAACTCCCCAGACTGAGAACACTAAAGGTCAGCAACCACCAACTCAAGAGAAGAAAAGAGAGCTGTAGAAAGAGAAATCTAATGGGAAGTCTGAGTGCGAGTGGAGAAAAAGAGAAAAAGGCAAAGGAAGAAAAACTGGGAGGAAGATGTAACGGTGGGGAAAAGAGAGGAATGAAGCTCGGAGACATGGTGGGGAAGCGCTGATGTGTATGTGTGTGTGTGTGCGCATGCAGCACTCTGACGCACCTGTGCTGATGGCGACTAAGATTTGTCAATGGCGGACATCCCACGCCTCATATCTCATGGATTTCTGGGTTGCCTGGCAACCCTGCCGACGTCTCTCTATTTGAATATTTTTCTTGTATCGTTCATTATCTCTCTCCTTTTTCACACGCTGTTTTTCTTTCAAGGTTCCCGCAAGTGATGCCTGAACTTCTTTGTTAAAGTCAATGCCGCAGAGGAAACCTCCTCCACACACACACACACACACACTTCAAGGCGTCAGCCGGCGTTCACATGGTGATGGTGGGAGAAAACCTGTGGCTGGCAAAGAAAATTCACAACATGGGACGCTACCTTATGCAGGCACGTATGCCCACATGCGCGCACAAACAAACAAACATGTGACAGACTATAATGACACGCTAAATTCACTGGCTTGGAACAGAGTGCACTCTGTTTTTCTGGCTAATCTAATACAAAGTACAGTCTGACATGTGCACTGTGTACATACAAACACAAACTGACACTGATAATCACACTCCTCAAACATGTGCAAACTCACACAGAAATACACAATACAAACTAACATAGGCAACATTTCTGCAATAAATACCACCATAAAGAAGGTTATTTTGTTCAGTTTTTTCTTGTGCTGTTATAGTGCAATGTGTTATATATGGAGAGATGTTCAAAGGTCTAACATAAAATGCACTGTTGTACTTTCAAAAGATGACTAAAGATTTCATTTTGACACATAGTATTTTAAAGCACTTAAAAACCTTAAAGCTGCTATAATCAATATTTTTATATCAATAATGCATCGCAAAACTATAATTGTATGTGAAAGTGATGCAAAAAAAGCTCTAAAAGTCCACTGTATGCTACCTGTCTAAGTCCAATCAGCCAACAGACAGTTGGACTTACGGGAGACCAAACAGAGCTAAAAAGAAAGTGAATGATGGACTTAGTGTCCAAAAACAAGATTACAAAATGAATGCTGATATTTCTTTGTATCATTAAATTTTAATGACTAAATAAGCAACAACATTAGGAAAAAAAAACAAAACCAAAAAAAAAAAAAAAAAAAACAGATTTTACTTCACTGTGTGGGGGTGTTTTCATTCCTTTTCTTGCCAACACAAGACAAAAAAATCTGAAACTATCTTCTGATTTCTGGATTCTTCTAATAACAAATATGGACTTGCAGACAAAAATGATATATTTTTGCTAGTTTTTTACAGAGCTGCAAATCTTGTCAAATCAGTGAGACTAGCACAGCGAAACAAAACCCCTCATGTCAAATACGTACGTAGGACGCCATCACTTGTGGCTGATAATAAAGTAAGGGGGCCTTTGGGTTCTTTACATAATAAACAAAACAGTGTACAAAGAATAGGGTCATTAAAGATGGCATTAATACCTTGTGGGTGACATAAATCCATTTGGCATTACAGACACTTTAAAATGACACAAAACTTGATCTAACCTGCTTTTTCTGTGCAGTAATATAAAGTTTAGTTCATGTTTTTAGTGCGGGGATCTTTCCTTTATGACTTTATGACAAATCCACTCCTTTGACTGAGGGTCTTGAGTGACAGCTGGACAGCCAGAAAACTGAGCACTCAGACAATCAATACAAAGGTTAACACACTTCCGCTGAAACATGAAGTGAAAGACAGATGAGACAGAGGGAGAAATGACCACGGGATGGAGAGGGATGCTGGCAAAACAAAAAAGAAAAAAAAAAGAACTGGGTTGACAGATCTCATGTGGGATGAAGATGAAGAAAGAGAGACTGCAACATGAAAATGTTTCACTTTGTCCGCTCACCCTCGAAGGGGGTGCACCGGCTTCTCTCTTTATGTTGACTCTTGTTTATTCATAATTACACATGGAAAATTAGCATGGTGCTAATTTAATTATGCAATAAAAACACTATAATTCCTCACTGACTCCATTTCTTCCTTCTATCCTCTTATATAAACTCCACACACACACACAGAAACCCACCTACACAAATTCAAAAATGATCCCACACCAAATTCAGACACACATTTGCACACACACACAGAAGCTGATGCCACTAAATATGTTCTATACACTCCCATGCTCACATTTAAACTACCATCCACAGAGATTGTTTTTTTTCCCCAAACGCACCAACATATTAGTGTATGCGCACACGCTAATACACACACACACTCATACACACTCAGTCGCCCAGGTGCAAACCTCTCCAGGCAGCGTGCCAGTCAGGCAGGCAGGCTGCCAGTATACAAGACAGAGGGTCTGTTGTGTTGTAAATGTCAGATGTCCTGCTGTTTGAGCCAGCGTGCATCTCGCCTCTAAACAATCTCATCTGCACACACTTAACCACACTTATAAACGCAGCACGAAGGGCTCGGAGGGTGGAGGGGGGGTGGGGGGGGGTGGGGGAGGAAGGAAGGAAGGGGAAGAGATGGAGCCAGAATACAAGAAAGCGCAGGGAGCATTTGGATTGAAAGATGCGACAGGATACGTCACACAGGGAGGAGGTTTAACACATACAACACATGCACCATACTGTATCTGTCAGAGGGTATAACTCAGGTGCACAAGGTGAGATGTGCACAAGAACTAAAAGGTAGTGAACTATTATACCCTTTATAAACAGATTTAGACCGACTTCAAACTTACGTCTTTTTCCTTTTTCATGCCTGGAGGCAGTTCGAGGCAGTCTTGTTGAGGTGACAGTCTTGTGAAATCATACAATTCTCCTCAATGGCCATTTTTATTATCACATTTGTTTTCATTGCCCTGTTTGAGTTTGATGGTTGGAACTTCAGACTGGGCTCACAAAGACTTTTCTGACCATCTACTGTAGTTACCTATGTAATTATATAGGACATTTCCACTTAGGGGTGTACTCACTTTTGTTGCCAGAGGTTTAGACATTAATGGCTGTGTGTTGAGTTATTTTGAGGGGACAGCAAGTTTACACTGTTATACAAGCTGTACACTGACTACTTTACATTGTATCAAAGTGTCATATCTTCAGTGTTGTCCCATGAAAAGATATAATACAATATTTACAAAAATGTGAGGGGTGTACTCATTTTTGTGAGATATAGTAAGTGCTGATCTCCTGAGTTAAAGTATTAAATAACCAACCTCTTCCTGTGTGTATACATATATCCAATGTACATTTACAGTAATTCTATTTTAAAAGGACAAATCTCCACCTTAATGTACAAGTTCATCCACTGATCTGCACAACTAATGTACACTATTTTACTGGAAGTATCATTGTATAGTGTATAATCATGCATTGTACTTTACAGTTATCTGTCCAGTATGTCTAATCTAACATTCAAATGACAACAATAACAAATATATAATTCAAATAGAGAAACGAAGAGAGAGTAAGTACACAGTGTGTACGCATTTGCCATGTAAATAGAGAGATCAAGACACTTGCTGTGGAGGAACAGATAAAGATTTGATTAGTCACCTTTTGTGGGTGGTTAAATTGCCTAACACTAATATTTCATTTGGGCAACGAGGGTAAACATCCAAGTCTGCGTAAGAGCTGACAGGAGACACGCTGCAGCCTCACTCTGTGATTTAGGCGCATAAAATGAGTCGATTTTAAGCGCAATCCTTTCAAATGCAACTTAACTGCTCATAACTATGCTGAAAGGTTTATATACTTCTTTGCACCAGTGCTATACAGTGATCCAGAAACTGTATATTGTGAATTGTTGATATCAGAGGTTAAATACCAGATAACAGCTCTCAGTATAGTGTGTTAACAGTGTGTAAATGAAACTGCTCATTTGAAAAATTATGCTGTTATTGGCCCTCTAAGAAATGTGATATCAGTCGCATTTATATTCTACTGTGTATTCCTTTGCTGCTGCAATATTCACATGTCCCCCCCACAGGGATGATTATCCTTTATGCGATCTCACTGTATTAGATATTTCGGTTGAATGTGATTCATTCAAAGTTCATGAACCCCGTCCTACTTGTAAAAAGGCAAAAGCTTCAAAACCAAAGTGATAAGGAGATTTATTTTGGGGGGGGGAGGTTCTGATAGAGAGAGAAAAGGTGAAGATGAAAGACAGATGGAACAAGCCTGAGAGCGAAAGAAAAAGACGGATACTGAACAGAGTATCCAGTGCTGCCAGGAGAGCCAGTCTCTCTGGTGACGGCTCATTCACTGCGTTCCCAAGGTAACCAGTGAAAGTATTCACTCAGAACAATGGCAATATCAGTAGCCTGTAATTTCACTGTAGTGAGGCAGCATGTGTGTGTATGTATGCTGCGTTATTCCACACCACGTGACAAACTTATAGGCTGATTGCTAAGTTATGTGATGAGAGTGTTATACAAGTGTCATTATGAGCAGAACTGTAAAATATGAAATAACGCAGATTAGCAGTGACTATATTCGTTGTAATCTGATGGAGAGTCAGCCAGTCGCCTAACTCAGACTCTGTTGTGTGTGTGTACCTGTGACAGGCTGGAAAAGCCCAGGTTGCGGCAGCCGTTGCAGGGCGTCAGGGCCTCCCAGAATCCCGTGGGGCCGCAACTCTTTTCTGCCTCGTCATCCTCCACGGCCGGAGCAAGAGGCGGGGTCGGTCGCTGTGAGGACAAACATCAGGGAAAAGAAAAAACGATTAAGATCGCCAAACCTGACATGTAATTGATAATAAGGAGGTAAAAGGTCAGAGTATCTATGTGCCCCAAGTATCTATGAAGGCAGAGTTATTTCTACGCCGGCTAAAATCAATACTCCTGCTGATTTATCCTCAAACTCCACAGGCGCGTTTAACGTCTTTCAGCACACTGTTGTGGTTTTCCGGAGCACACAACTTTACTGTTCTGCTTCAGTTGCTGCTCTTATTGTTTCTAGCTCACAGCAGACAGCAGTTTTTAGCAGAAAATCTCTGATAAACCCACTTAAGGCTTTCTGCCCAGAACAAAATGGCAGTTAGCAACAGTGGAGTATTTATCAGCTAAAGACTCAGGAGCTAGTGGAGACCAAAACAGAACAAGATAATCTTTTATTGGTCCTTCAGTATTACAATAGCAAAGGGGGTACTACAATAGCAAGGAGCAGAAGTAAAATAATAAAAAAAAAAAACGAAAACAAAAGGAATTAAAAAACAACTACAATATACAAATGTACATTAGCTAGTCTTATATTCACCAAGAAGCGACAATCATGACCCCAAATGAGAGTTAATGTTTCTCCATGTCTGCTGCAAGTAAGCAACTGAATGTGAGCATTTTTTCTCCATCATCTTTAAAAGGTGATATATATATAGATGGAGAGAGGTATGGTAGTTATGGTAGGTATGTTAGTGATTTGATTTCATACTGAGGTTTGGAATATTAAAACTCTGCAGGCTGGGTGAAATAACTTCACATGCCCCCGATTGCAAGAGTTTCAAGGATTTCACTGAAATCAGGTTTTATTTTCCTGACACAAATGCACTGCAGCGTTCAGCCTCAATCTTTCTGAAACGAGTGACACACCATTTAAAATGGAAATAGCTCTGCGTTACTGCTCTGGGTGCCACCATGAGTTAACCAGATAGGAGGGGGAAGAAAAAGGTGCAGGAAGAGCAGAACAACTTCAGCGCACGCACATGGTGTCCTTTCCCGGGGCACTTTGGCTCCCAGGAGGCAGGTGTGTGGATGAGCTCTGCGGCTTGAGGAGTCAGAGGGCAGGTACAGCCCACCTGATGTCTCTGTGAACCGTATGATGCGGCAGAGGACGCAGGTCACAGCAGATTACACTGATTGAGAGATACCAGTGCAGTGTCTGATTAGTCGGTCTCATAAGGCAGCAATAGGAAAGAGAGAGAGAGAGCTGATGGAGGTCTGATGACGACAGGAGGAGGAAAATATTTAGAGGTACAAAGGTCTGGAGAAAAAGAAAGAGGGTTAAGAGGGGAACCCAGAGGAGATGTTAAAGAGGAGCAAGCGCAGGAAGAAAAAAAAATGGAGAGAAATGAAAGTGGGAGAAGACACAGAGGAAGGGAGGGACAGATGGGAAGAGCAAAAGGAGCAGCAGCGAGACTGGAGACTGAGGTAGAAAATGAGGCTGAAACCAAAAGGTCAACAATCGCTCCAGATTGCCAAAGGACCCTCTGCAACACTGGAATATTGATTGATGAAGAACCGCAGTGCTCACATACACATACAGCGCCGCATGCATGAACAATTGACAGATACATCCTTTTAGTACAGTTAAAATCAGATATCAGCCAATAAAAAAGGACATTAATTATTCATTACTGAGGACTGCATAACTGATCAATATTACATTAACTGTCTATGAAACCCTAAGATGAATAGATTACCATTTTCTTCTATGTCGCTACACTAAGATGTTTTTTTTTCCTTTTGTTTTTTTTTCCCTGCATGTGCGAAAACCTGAATTGAACCGACTCTACTGCAATATATTTAAGGGAAATTATTTTAAAATTTGACAGAAAAGCACCATTTGTTTTCAAAGTGAATCAGTTTTAACTTACTTTCGATTACTTTCTCAGATTTATGTCCATACACATTCAAAAGGTTTCCCTGCTGCCAGGAGACTAGTTAGGCACAGTTTATTGTAAGCATGGTTTTCTCATTACAACACAGCTCAGTTTCCAGTTATAGGTGGAATTACCAGATGAACTGCTGGGAAACTCTTTATTCATGATCAGCAGAGGATGAACACAAGATTACATTTCCTCTGGTTCTTTCAGCATGTTAACATTGAAAGATTGCTGTGAACTTTTTCATCAAACCAAAAATAGATCAAAATCTTGCTACTTTGGTTTATGACAAAATACTTTTTCCTGTACTTTGTCTACAGGCAAAGGTATTAAAGTACCACTGTGGCTAATCACAGCCTCACAGAGCTGCTAAGCATGGCTGTAGTTTTGAAGTGTCCTTAAAGCCAATTTTCAAGTCTTATTAAAATGTTTGTTTTTTTAAAAACAAACCAAAAAAAAAAAAAAATCAATAATGACACTCAAACATTTATCAAAATCTAAAAATGAGTTTAATTTGTTCTTCAGTCTAAACACTTCAGAGACATTTCTAACCCTCGAAGACTAATATTCAAGGAAAATAGTGAATGTTTCTCATCAAATCAACAGAAAATTAATAAAGCAGCCAAAATGTCAAACATGTTCCAACTTCTCAAATATGAGAATTTGCTGCTTTGCTCTCTTTTATACTAATTATAAATGAGGGATATTTGGGGTTTGGACTGTTAGTTAAAATAAACAATCTGGAGATGTCATCTTGGGCTCAGGGAGTTTGTGTGGAGTTTTTCACACAAACTATTTTCACTATTCTCACTATTTTCAGACATGTTTTTTTAAAGCTATTTTCCTAACTGACTTATCATTTGATTAATCAATTTAATAGACTATACATTGAATATAATCTTCAGTGGCTGCTTTTGTGTTTCTTTGGAAAATTGCTCAATTCAAAGATACTGTCTGAATATACGCACAACATCTTTAGCGGTGTCAGTAAAACAGTGGAATTGTCTTGAGACACATTGATTTAACACCAGTGAATGAACACAGGAAACACGCACACACACACAAATGTGCATTTTCATCATTGCTCAGTTTACACATAAAGGGTACCAAGGTGACGTGGGAACCATGCGTTGTGTCCTTCCTGTGTGTGTGTGCAGTCGGAGGTATATTTGCATGTTTTATTCATGAGTAATAACGCATCGAACCACATACTAATGGCTTGGGCCACATGTACAGACAGCAGCCTGGGGACACAAACACACACAGCGAATGTCAGTAATAGAATACAAATTGGTACTTATAGAGAGAGAGAGAGGGACACAAGATGGATTGAGATAATTACAGCCTAAGTGAGAGGAGGCGTGTGTGTCCAACATAAGTGCACATGTGTGTGTAAGACTCGGAAACGCCTGCTGCGCTGTACTTAAACATGTCTCGGTTTGCTTTTTACACTGAGCTTATTACAGGAATGAAAAAAGATGAGCTATTGATCAGTATATTCCTTCACTGAGGTGTGTGTGTGCGTGTCGATGCAGGTGAGAGAAACAAAGAAATATAGGAACAGACAGAGCGCATGGCTGCTCTCTGGATGTTTCTCTGTGCGAGCGTGTGGTCTAAAAGGCTCAGGTGGGGGGGCAGGGAGGGGGTCAGTGTGATAGATGACCTCTGTGTCCTGCGGTGCGCCTCACTTCCTAGACAGTGGGATTGAAAACGCTGAGAGCCGCTTCGTCACGCCGCGCTGGCTGTTCGAAATAAACTGCAGTTTTGATTCTGTGGTCAGCGAGCAGTTATTTCACCCCTAAACTGGGATTCACACCAATAAGGTCTAATCAGTTTTCCAGTTTGTGTGTGGAAAGGGAGAACAAGAGTGAAATAGATAATATAATAAATAATATATGCCAGCATAAAAGGCACCAAATAATAAGAAGCAGCAAGATCAAGAAAACAATGTCTGCGGGCTATGAGATGCTGTTGAAGCACAAATAATAATTACAATACTGACAAATTTGGGAAAACAACAAGTAGAGGCTGCAACAACAAGTGAATACTCAATTGGAAGAAGCAGCACGGTGGCATCAGACTGTCTGATACTGCCCTCTGTTGTCCGAACAGACAAAGTACAAGTATTTTTTTCAGCAAATAACATTCCCTCACACATCTCGACTCTTTCTGATGTAATAAAACCTAAAATAAAATGCACTGGGAAATATTTTTAGTTTACCAGATTAAAGTCTGTCTTTGGCTTCACATAGCAGGAACAATAAGTCTGTAGTTTTACGTAGTAAGTATCGGATGCAGCTGTGCATATCCATGCTGGTAACATATTAAATAATGAAGGCGTTTTTCTACAGGGATGTTAAAAAGATTTGCCTTGAAATGCTTTGCTGAAACGGGACATCCACAAAGTAAAGTCCGACTGAATGAAAGTGCAATATAACATCTGTCTCCTGATCAGTTATGTAATAAAAATGGCTTTAAATTGGTTCTGGTGATTTTATAATCTCTCTAGAAGTCTTCTTGAACACACAAGTAACATTAGTTTGAAATATGTCTGAAAATGGCTGAAAATTCATCATCAATTTTTTTTTATTAGTAATAAATTAATAATTTAGTTTGTAAATTGTCACTATTTTGCTTACTTTTTTCTGTCTGCAGTGGTCAAAAACCCAGTATTCAGTTTACAGTGACATAACGTTGAGAAAAGCATCAAATCTTTACGTTTGAGAGGCTTGAACACACTGAATAGCTGCTCCAGTTCAAGCCACTCAAAACACTGATTGTGACAAGTTGTCTCTTCTGAACTAAGAGCTTACAAGAAGCCCTTGAAGTCAGGAGCAGACCGAGGAGCTGGGATAAGACGTCATGGTTCATTCTTTAAAAAGAAACAACCTCCTTCAAGTGCCCCGATCCTCAGTCATAACTGAGCTGTACCTTGCTGACTCGGGTCAGGGTGCCGTTGGGTCGATCTGGGCGCTCCTCGTCAGAGAGCCGCCCGCTGCCAAAGCTGTCCATGGAGTGTGAGGAGATTGTGTGGCAGAGCTCCTCGAAGGAGTAGTCCCTGTCCCGGCACTTTTTGATCTCGTGGAGCAGTTTGGACAGCTCACTCGTCACAGCATCATCTGGGAAGAGAGTGGGTGAAAAGTTCACCCAAAGTTTCTTCAAGCATCAGTATGAAGCTAGTCCCCATCACTGCTGGGACAGAAGTTGTTTAAAAATATCAAAATCATAGACCCATCCCTTAAAAAATGATCACATAGTGTAAGGTTTCTTTGATTTGATGTAAGATACACAAGAAAATAGAGGATATTTCAATGCACTGTCCTGATTTCTCACAGGGATCCACCTTTGCAAAATAAAAACCTCCTCTGTCTCCCTTCTGCACTGCTGATGTGTTCGAAGTCGTATTCAGGCACATTCTGGAGCAAACTGTGCTAATCACTCTCTCTCGCCATCCCTCCAGGAGTCTCTGAGGTAATTACGGTATCTGCTGACAGTCAATGGGAGGCGAGAGCGGGAGCTCAGATTGTTGCAATGTCTCTTTCACAACACAGGGGGCAGCGCTGGACAGGGAAAATGTGCAGCTGTTCAGAGAGGCAGTGACTGTTTTTCTCCACCAAAGGAGCTGCTCTCCATGGCTGGATTTATATTCCATTGTTTGCTCATATTGCAAAAATAAATGATACTTCAGATCAAGTTAAGGGGTATATCTTTACTACAAAGATGAACAGAAATCAACTTGAAACATATTTTGGATGATGATAACTTGAGGACCTGCAGTATTTCTTTCTATTTATGAGATGTTTGGGCATGTTTTAAAACATATTCTAAACATGCAAAATGTTTTTTCCCCTGTATATGTTATTAACATCTCTCAATGCAGGTTTATGTCACTTTCTCAAAATGAAATCTTATTTACTATCACTGTGTTTTCTAGTCAGAAAATTGATAAAAATCTATTTTTGCAGTGGTTGCATCACCGTGTAGGTGCGCGTGTTTACTCACTCTTATGTCTGAGGGAGGGGGAGGCAGAGGGCGAGGGAACAGAGGTTCGAGGTGCGGGGATTGGACACTTGCGAATAGGCTCCTCCACGATGCTCCTCCTCTCCGTCTCGTCCATTATATATTCTACAGAGAAGTGGAGATGGGGTGGAGGGGCACGAGAGAAAGGAGGGTAAGACAAGATATAGGGGGAAAAAAAAGGGGAAATGAAGACACATGATGGGAGAGAGAGAGAAAGAGTCACAGGCCGGAAGAGCAGTTCGAAGGAGAATGTGATGTGGTGGGTGTAGGATGGGGGGAGGGGGGAGAGAAAAAGCATTTCAGAGGCATTTTACTGGATCAATATAATAGCACGGCCATCAGCATGGCAAACAGCTTGTGCTGCATTCAATTCTCACTTTACCCCGTGCTGCAAATTCACTTCACAGCCTCTGCTAATAGAGCACTCTGCTGTTCATAAAAGGCAAAAGGAGAAGAATTATGTGGAAAAAGAAAAAAAAAAAGGTAGTAAGACATGAGGGAGGAGGACAGAGGAGGAGGATGAGTGAGAGCAGGTTCAGGTGTGGGGGCAGATACTAAGTTGAAGACTGGATGATAAACTTGCTTAAGTGAGGCATTAGCAGTAGAAAACACGAACGCGCTTACACAGTGAAATTATGTGGCAAATTCTCTGCAGGGCCCTAATGAGGAGCCCCATTATTGTCAGGAAAGTGTGTGTGTGTTTCTACTATGAATCTTGGCATTCAGCTCAATATTTAAGATACACACTCATATTTGCATACAATTACACTGAGCATGTGCATCAGGGTCAGAGAGGGAGGACTGAAACGCTTTGACTTCAGTAGATTCTTCATTAATAGAAGACCTGCAGCTAAACTACGGCACTGGACTGTAGTACATAACCATAAAAAGTGAACCATTGATGAATATGAACAGTAGGATGAGTCATGCTCTGTAAATCGAATGAAAATCTATTCATAATTAGGTGCCGGTGGCAACCAGAGAGCCCCCTCAGCTGCTACAATTGAGTAAATGACAGGTCTTTTGCTCTTTGTGTGTGTGTGTGTGTGTGTGTCCTTTTCCTTCCATCTCCTCTCCAACAGGAAATGGCATGCAGCTGATCTTTTTACTAAGTCACAGCTGTGTCCTTCTTCTCACTCTCTCTCTCTCCCTCTGTGTCTCTTTCTCCCTCCTTCGCTCACTCTCACAAACACATTGGGCCTCCCATTTATGCTGAAGTCCAAATCTCTCCGTTTGCAGCGTCGGTTTGCTGAGATTAGATTTTGATGGCTGCTTTTTTTTTTCCTGACCGCTGTTGACAATCACGTGGATATTTGACATTTAAAAAGCTACAAGTGGTCTATTCACGTCTTTAAAGGCGATTCCATCTATGATTCTGGAAATCTTAGTCTTTTAGTTTCATAAACGCTTTGTTCACTGCGCATTTGTGCGGATGTTTAGAGTCAGACAAACTGACAGTGTTTTATTTGCACTGCTGAGGATTTCAGGAGCAGAAATAAAAAGGATGCGATATAAAGTTCAAGTGAAAAAAAGGTATTTAACAGCTGCAATAAAACTAAAAAAATTAAACCCCCCGAGGCTCTTTCTGTGTGGCCCAATAAACTTTACTTTAAATTCCAAATATTCAATATTTTTTAAGCTCAATGTTTAGAAAATAGTATGCAAGATACATTTGGAGTCTTGGGTTTGCATAGATCATATATAGTTTTAATGGAGAGCTGGGACAAACAAATACAAAATATACTGTATGTGATACAGACGGTGTGGACCAAAGTGGATTTTTCAGAACTTAAAGCAGCAATAATGAACAATAATGATTTGTGTCGCCACTTTGGGACAACAGAACAAGCTGTGAACTGACATGTTAAGACCTTATAAAAATGTTTTGGCTAATGTATTAGCAAACT
Organism: Scortum barcoo; assembly: GCA_023238725.1. Taxonomy (NCBI): domain Eukaryota; kingdom Metazoa; phylum Chordata; class Actinopteri; order Centrarchiformes; family Terapontidae; genus Scortum; species Scortum barcoo. Next base: position 7,145,400 of record CM041540.1, read on the forward strand.
ACACATGAAGAACACATGAAGACGCATTGGCATTCATTTGAAGACATGTTCCGGCTACCTGAAGAGTTTAAATCCAATATTACGTCTCCTTTTTGCTCTGTTTTGAAAAATATCTGGCTCTTTAGCTGCCAAATGCTCTACTCTGTTCACCAGCTAGGTACACAGTGGGATTTGAGAGCTTTCTTACAGGAACCAGTGCTGAGAAAGGTAACCAAAACAGACACTTTGAGCGACGTAAAACCAAAAACAGTGAGCTGAAAGATGCTAAAATGCTCCATAGAGCTGACAGGAACTACAGAATCAGGTGGTTCTTCATCCTCAGGAACCACATTCACATTAAACATAGTCACTTGATCTATGGCTAACATAAAATATTAATTAGTGTGGCTTTAAAGCTACTGGAAAGGAAATAAAAGGGGAAAATGTGAATAGTGTAAAAGGGTTGAAACAGAGGGCACGTGCAGATGGTTTCTCCCTTTTCTTTTTTCATTTGTATATATCCAAATTCTTTTTTGAGAGCGAAACATGAAATGGAAAACTGGAATTACCAATTACAATGTGATTGCTCTGTGCGTTGCACCACTGTGTTTTCCCTGGTTTAATGTCAGCTTTATGTCTGTTATTTTCTGGCTGTGGCCAATTTGTAACATTCCTGGTATCCAATCTGTGTCTCCCTTTCTATCTTTGCCCCCCTAGTTAAGACCAGCTCGCTCTTAATTTAAGCTCTGACATACTCTCCTCATCCCTCCATTTGTATCTGCCTTTATCTCACTCTCTTTAAATCATCTGTAACTATGTGCCTCACAGACACACACACACCCCCGCAGATTACACAAGGACAGTGAAGGCCTCCTGGCCACAGATTACAGCGTTCACGCGCACCCTCATAATCACTTTAGGACAACTCTGTCTTTAGAAGGTGCAATCTGGAGAATCTTTGGGTCTCCAGGGACTGCGGGGTAAAACTCACACTAACAATCACTGGTCATACGCAAAACACACTGCAGTAAACATGAGGGCAGAAACATAAATTATGATGGCAGGTGGAAGATGATGAGGAAGACTGAAGAAAGAAATTGAAAACACCCAAACTTTACTTTTCTTTTGCTGAAATAAACTTCTTTAAATAAGTTTAATAAATTTCTTACTTTACTGGTTAAAATCAGTTTAATTATGAGGGTGACATTTAGGCAGCATGATGTACTACTTTTCTCATTTTGTATTATATATTATATTCTAAAATACAGCTAAAATATTTAGTCAAATGAATCAGCAACCATTTTTATTACTGATTAATCACTTATTGGAGTTTTTTTTTTTTAGTTTTTTTTTTTTTTTTAAATGTCAAACACTGAATTTCAGCTTATGAAATATAAAGATTTGTTGCTTTTCTGTGTTGAACTTCTATGAAAATGCGAATTCAAAGTATTCGTAAACATTTAAACACTTTTGAGCACCCCAACATCCTGTTTTCAATGTAAAAATCTTGTTTCTCTGTGACTTTAATACCCCAGTCTGGTACAACAAATAAGCCTGTGTCCAAATTCCAATTGCAGCTCATAGGTTCATATTTGAATCAACTAAGCATGTTTGGCTGTACACAGTGCTGTACACAAATCATAGACTACAGTTTTAAACTTTACAAACATGAAAACATTTAGTGGCAAGGTGGTGAAATTCAGCGAGAGGATGATGGCCTTTGTACATTTGAACATATAGTGCAGTAATAAAAGTGAGATATATAAAAATCTATGTCCCTCTACAGCACAGTGAGGCCCTGCTGTTCCTGTTTAATGTGTGCAGATTCCTGGATAATTTTTTATAACCACTCAAAAACAGTATATACTATTACAGTGTGCAGTAGAGGTCAAAAATGCCCCATCACCACAAAAAAAAAAAAGAAATATGTCGACAAAACAACTAGCAGCGATGAATTTTGCCACAAATTCCAGAGGGCCACTGATAACCATCCAACTAAAGATCCAACTCTGCCAGGAAGACAATGGGAGAGAGCTGGGAAGAGCACTGTATTGTGGGAATATCACGGACAACATTTACAGGAGCTTGAGTTGTGTAAGTCTCCCACTGTAGCAGCCAAACACACACAGGAGTGCCCATTGTTTCCCCAACAGAAGATAAACATCCTGGAAAACAAGATTTCTCAATTGGATCGCATCCGATCGCAACAACGGTCACAATGTCAGACTCAACACTAACAAGCCAAAAACATCTCAAAGAATGGAGAGCACATTTTTACGCTGCAGGTTTCATCACAGGCAATCTTGAATATCACTTACAACCAATCCACATTAACAAACAATCAGCAGATAAAATTTTCATTTGTACAAATATATTGACTGATTCACACAGTAAAGTCCTAAAGAAACACATGTCAGAGGTCTCATGTAGCTGCAAACATACACTGTTCAAGGTTTTAACCTATACATGAAAAAATTTAATCCTCATTATGTTGTACTACATTTACTGTACATGAGTTTTCTATTTTTTGCGCCTGCAATGACCCAAATTCCTCAAGTGAAATTCATCTAAATCTTAAGAGCGAGAGTGTGTGTGTGTGTTACCTTGAATAAGAGCAGTGATTTGTTGGGATTTCGGTGCAGGATGTTCTCTCAGGATCTCCAGAGCTGTCCTCCCCTGGCTGTCTCTCAGACTGGTGTCGATCCCTGGGACACACACACACACACAAATAGTTTATAAGCATTGACACACATGAACAGCAGGGCAGAGGTCAAAGCACAACATCTGTGACTTTGTTAAATTCACACTTGCCCAGAAACACACTTAACTACAACCACAATCATACAGTACAGAGTGCATGCACACGCTGAGATCCGTTCTGACACACACACAGTCACAAAACTTCAGCAAAAGATGAATGAGCTGCAGTTACCAGAGAACATGGGATTTTATTAATTCATGAAGACAGCAAACACACCTTTCGGCGAGTTTTAGACAGTCTCTCCTGAACAAAGGAGCACTTACTCACTCAGAAAAAAAAAATATTTTTCCCACTTTAGGTCCTCATTTACCTGACCGTTACTGTTTAATCCCTTCCTGTGCTCGTGGTTCTGATTCAGTATGAAAAATAAAAGTCATGTCACTGTCACTCACCTGGGCACCACGAGATATGAATAAAAGAAAAATGAATAAGAACTGACAGAAAGATGTTTTACTGCTTCTCTCATGTTTTTTATTTTATTGAATGTCCTCATATGTTGGATGCTTAATGTTTAAAGGATATTGATACCACTCATGTCTGTACAGTAATTATGAAACCACCACGAGTAGCCGGTCAGCTGATATTAGCAAAGACTGTATAAACTGGGAGCAATCCTGCTGGTCAAAAAAGTTAAAACATTTATTTCCATTTATTTCTTTATTTACCAACACACCGAGCACAGTGCTCATTAATCAACATGTCAGTTTACACATCAATGTAAATGTGCCGGAGTTAGGTAATGAACGTTTCATCGATTGTCCCCTAGGCAGGTTATGATAAGTAAGTTACTCATCAATAAAATGTTTCAACAAAAAATGCAAACATTACATGATAACATTACATAAGTGAAAAAAAACACTGAGACTATGTGACGGTAGTGACAGAGATGATGTAATGAGATTATTCAGGGCTGCATGTCTGGTTTATTTAAGCCATTTCTTAAGTTTCTGTTCAAAAGGTTATGCAATGCTGTCTTAGTTTAACAGGCAGACTATTTTAGTAGTGGGTGGTTCTGACTGAGAAAACTGTTTGCACTAACTTGGTACGTCTGTAGTATACAACAAATTCTTAAATTCATATGATATGGCAGTGGTAATAGCTATTAGCCCTTCAGTCAAGTGGTTTTAGTGTCTGTAAAGGGGCTCAATTGCTTTCAGAGCTGTTCTTGTGTCTGACCATAGCATACTGCTTTTAAAAGACAGATCTGAATGGCAGATGCCTCTAAAGCTCACTTATTAACACGTCATTTGTTTGTTTGTTGTTGTTTTTTGTTTTACAGCTGTGTATGTTCAGGTTATTACTTTGACTGGGAACAGTTTCCACACAACCGCTAGAGATTGTGGGTACTAGTCCAGCCCAAGAAAAAGTCTGCACTTAACCTTAAGGTTCGCTGTTTCCTCCCTGATTTCAATCTTTTTGCTGAGCTAAGCTGGGTGTAGCTTCATATTTTTACCGTATAGACATCTGTCATGAGAGGACATCTTCTCATGTAAATCGCAGTAAAAAAAGCAAATAAGCCATGACCTTTTTTACAAAGTGCTAAAGATTAAATCATAAGAGCTAGTGAGCTTGTGTCAAATAATCATATCAATGGCTTTTAAGAAAATCTCATCTTTAGCTGAAAAACCACTTGTTATCTTTGAAAGCTCAAGAAAACCATTAGGAGTAAACTCTGATGCGTAATAAAATAATTGGTTGAAAAATTCTCCTCAGTAATTCCAAAACATTACAAAGGTCTTTGGTTTACTTTATATTTCAACCTCCTCAGCCGTCTCCCTGTAAAGTCTATGACTGACAATAAAAGGCCGGCGGTTCATCCTGCATCAACCCACCCGACACACACACAATGTCTGAAGGGTTGTGTGGGGCTAAAGTTCAGAAAATCAGGCCAAAGCAGCCCTGCGTTGATCCAGGATGTTAACAAAACCGGGGCCAAAAGAACATGACCAACCAGAGGAAGTCCTGCAGGAAACAGGAAGCGCTAAAGGAAAGTCGGTGGAAGGGTAGCAGCGATATCAAAGGACAACAGCGTCCAGACTCAATCTGCAATCAATATAAGGGCTGTAAATCGTGCAAGATGGTATTTTTCGACCATTTTTAATATTTAATTCATTTTTGTTTAGTTTCTCCTTTATGTGCTGCAACTTAAGTACATATTTTTAGTTGATAACATTTCAAATGAAGTGAAATAACATGATTTCCTTGTGTGAGGGGTTCATTTGAACAGGAGCTGGACAGGGACTTGGTTTTTACATCACTATAACCTTTGACACCATTACCAAGTCAGGTGAAACCATCAAAATGAGACACCACATATCATGACTCGGTGAAGTTCCAGCACCTCCACCTGGCACGACAGAGAAAATAAAATAATAAGTCCAGGATCTTATATCGGAAGAGAGATGCCTGGAAGTTTACCTGAGGGCAAATTCCACCCACGACCTAGGGGAAAAAAAAAAAATATGGAGCATCTAGGCGCAGGTTAAAAATAAGACAGGAAAACAAGAGAAACACACACAGACAAACACACTCGCGCAGGTTTTTTGTTTTTCCGGGATACATTTATAGACCCACCTGAGTGAAGCAGAAGGCGAACTACATCCATCTTCCCAAAGAGAGCTGCCTCGTGGAGGGCACTGCCATTCTCGGTCTAAGAGACGAGCAGAGAGAAAGAGTTTTAATATTCCATCAGTTTAACAATTGAAAAACAGAGACCAAAAATAGACATCAAAAACAGAAGTGGATTGTGAGCACGAAAGGCATTACATTTAAAGAGAGAGAGACAAGGATTAGAAAGGGAGCAAGAAGACAATATTTTGATTTGATACAATCTCTATTTCTCTCTGGCAGTTAAACGAAATGAGATTCACCAAGATTTAAAAAAAAAAAAAAAGGAGAAAAAGACAGCCACATTCTCTCGCCTGCGATCACTGCGAGGCCACACAGATTTCAAACAATTACACAAGCGGTGGGGAGCCCGTGTGGAAACGTCCCGATTTCCCCTCGCCATACGCCGGGCCGCATCAGCCTCCAGTGCTTCTAATGGGAATATTACAGATGTGATGCAACACATGGAAACTAGTGAGGGGAGAGCGCTGGTAAGTGCTTCATCTTGGATCAGCGGTGATCAGAGAGACGATTACGACCACAGGCCCACTTTTAAAACAAGAGCGAGAATCAGGAGCCACAATAAGAAACATGAACAGCTGTTTAGTTCCCCTGCGTGGAAGGAAATAGAACAAAAACAGCCGTAACAAAGCCGCCAGGTGCAGAATTTCTGTCACCACAACACATTTTAAATTATCCAGACGTTTTGGTTTGCAGAAAAATGATACGGGTAGGTCGTGTTGAGCCCTGCTATCTGTCATAAAAACGTCTTTTGATACTATCACCATGGCTGCCAAAGTCATACACCTTCAAAAACTTCAAATAATGCCTTTTTTTCCCCTAATTAGACATAAACAATGTACTTTTTTAATATATTTTTTCTCTTTTCTTACTGTCTCACTTTTACTTACGCTTTTGTCATCTCATCTTTAAAGGTGTGCCAGGATTAATTAATTCATAATTAATTGTGAATTTCTCTTCAATAAATCAATAAAGTATCTATCTATCTATCTATCTATCTATCTATCTATCTATCTATCTATCTATCTATCTATCTATCTATCTATCTATCTATCTATCTGTCTATCTGTGCAATCACAACATTGTATTAGGAGGTTAACAAGTGGTGCTGTCCAATTACTTTATTTCTGCTGCTTTTGTGTTTTTATTTTACTATTAGGATTTTTCCACTCTGATGGGGTAGTCCTGCAGAGTCATGCTGTGAGGAGCCACACTGGCACAACTCGATTTTTTGCCATTAAAACTTGGCACTATAAAAAGGCGTTGTTTACATAGGAGAAATGCTTCAAGGATCAAGGCGGACAAGGTAGTCAACATCATTTGGAGCGCTTGGTGCTGGCTGTTCTTTGTTAGTAATTTTGTCGTATTAAAGTGCAGATAATAACGGGGGAGAACTTGAACTTGTGAGATTGATGTTGTGAACCATTCATGTCCCCCTTTCTCTCTCTTTCCCTCTGAACATCATACACCATAATTGGAATGGGCCGATTGCTTGACCTCTGCTACAGCTTTGTTGCAACTTCTCACTCAGCACTGCACTTCCTTGAGTCCTCAGCAACACATCCACCAAGTGTGAATAGTTATTTTAGTCGATAAAGTCTTGTAATCTTGAGTTGTCTAGATAATTGAAGGACAGACAGATGCCTTCCTTTTGCATGCACGATGACACATTCCTGAGTAAATCCATTGTCTGTGATGACATGGCTCTGTTGGGAGGGGTACGCTCACCCCCTGCTAGCAAGCAGGACCACAGCAACGAGGCTGAGCGTGGTTGCCCCTTTACTTTGAGACTGTAGTAGAAACGCACGTCATGAGCAACTTGGTCAACAGTGAGACGACATAAGATTTCCTGTGCATTCAATGTCATGTCTAAGAGATACAGATTTTACGTTTTCCACTTTGGCACCAGTATAAGTTGACACTTATGATTCTTATTCAGTTTCTATTTTAAAACTGTGAGACATAATTTTTCTCTACATCTCAATTAGATACAGAGCACACTGCCCAGTACACCTTGAAACTAAAATACCCATCAGGGACAATAAAGACTTGAACTTGAACAGCACACTCATGCATATATGATGACATGAGAAAAAAATAAATAAATAAATTTAAAAAACACCACCACACACACACGCCGGAACATACATATGCTGAATCCGTCGCATCCTTCACGGTCGGCTTCCTGACAGCACAGATAAAAACCTGGACTGAACCAAACCCCCGGCCTTAATGAAGACAAATTATTTGGACGATAGCCAGGTCTGCTGATACGCGGCCGGGAAATTCAACTCAACGCACCAGATCATTGCGCTCGTCCTCTGCGGGGATTACTAAACTTACCGTGGCCGCTCTGTTTCCTCTGCAACAAAAGTGTCATCTGACAAAACGCCAGATGTAGCCACTCCTACATCCTCTGAAAGGTCAAAGGTCAGTCCAGTTCTCTCGGGAAAATATTTTGGGTGTAAATCCCCAAGTGAACACAGGTGAGTGGTCACATTTGCAGCTTCATTGACTGGATCAAACTGAACGTTTAGCCCCGAGGAGCCAATCTTTTACCCACATGCGAGCGAGAGGAGGTGGGAGCGCAGGAAATGATCCACCCCCCCCTTTTTCCTCACACACTTGCCCTCCTAACCTCCCCCGTCTCTGCGGTCATCTCCGTACCACATCCCGTCCCGTTTCCCATGGTGATCGCGCGGTGATGTCACAGGGAAAAGAGGCAGGCTATTCTCACTCTCTAGGAGTTTCTGGGAATTGAAAGGCAGATGACTTTCTGTTTCAGGGCCGCTGGCAGAAGAGGGAGCCGCCGCTGTTGATGTTGGGATGAATGTAAATGTTCAAGTCCACCTAAAAGAGATAACCATGCATGTTTTTGTGTGTGGTGTATGTGTGTGTGTACACGTGAGCGTGTGTGTTTATACTAAACTTTTGCCCCATGTTGGCTACTTGCCCACCCAGCAGCAGGTTCCTCCATAGGGAGTTCCCCTCATTATCATGGAAGCAGTCGGGAAGAGAGACGCAGAAAGAGACGGAGCAGGTGAAAAGAGAGAGAGAGTGTGACTGTGCAGCTTCTATGAATTATTCATTCACACTCAGACAGACCTATATGGCTTGACTCCAATTACTGACCTGCACCAACACACTCTCTCTCTCCCACACACCCACACACACACGGTGCTTTCCACTCGACACAGTTTACGAGGTGGCCATCTGTGACTTGCCTACATGCATGTTTTTGTGTCATCTTTATTGTCCACAGCATAGCTCCGACACTGCGGCCTTGTGGACAATACCACAGAGAGAAAAAGATGGAAAAATATAAGGAAGAAAAAAAAAAAGGGTGGGAAAAAGAGGACCAATCAAAAGGTGTGCTGTGTTTCATCCATATCCACCAAAATAAATTAGAAAAGAGAGTGAATGACTTGTGTATTGATGGCAAGTCCAGCCCAGGTTTTGCCTCTCCCTGCAACAGGTAAATATATTCACACGCGCACCTGTATGATTTTTGAGCCTTATTCTCTGTGTAGTTTGTGTGGTAGTTAGCAGTCTTCAAGATTTAGCTTCTCCACATATTTACCAGCAGTGGGACTCCAGATCAACAACACAGGAGTCAGACTTTCATATCAACATGTGAACCATCATTACAGTTAAAGAAGCGCCTGTCAGAGTAATCCACAGTTGTTCAGTTGGTTCAATTGCTGTTCATCATGTTATATATGTGCAAGTGTCCAGCCCGAGTGGACTTTTAAGACGCTAACATCACATTGCAAACCAAGAATTTCAGTCTCTTCTTTTGAGCCCCACAAATAAAACCTGCCACTAAATAGTTTCTCTCTCTTTATGCTGCAGCTTTTGACTTCCTAAAAACCAGGACAAAGAGTTATCTACAGTGAGTGTCTGAACCAGGGTAAGTATGACATAGGGTATGTGTTCACATGCAACACATCACTGGGATAGTCCAAAAACTCAATCATAACCTAGTTACCACTCTGCATTAAATTTTAATGCCATTAAATGAAACAGAAATCCCTGTTCAGTGAAGCCAAGGGGTTTTGGACGCATGTTAACAAAGTCAGGTCAGATAACATGCGTCATCTCAGTCAAATTGACCAACGAGTTTAATCCAACCAGAGGGCAAATTTCACCCCTGTGCAATAGATTCCCCTTCGGCGTAACTGACTCTGTAATAGAGAAAAAGGGACAAGATGGACCTGTGTCTGTGCATTATTTTCATCCTAAAAAAAAAAAAAAAGACGTAGAACAGAATGAGAGTGAAGGTTAAATTGCAGAGAAGATTTGAGGTATCAAAGGCTTGCAGTGGCCACTATCACTCAGTAGAGAGATGCAGAGAGAAAGAGAAAGAGTGAGATTTGCAGCAGTGTGTACAGTGGAGAGGGCGCGATGCATCAAATCAAAAGGCGTGTAGTGTTCATCTTCACTAGACACATGGAGCCCGAGGCCAAATCCCTGCAGAGAAACACAGCCCTCCTCTTCAGATCAGAGCGTGCGCACACTCACACACACACACATACACACAGAGCCTGCAACAAGGACAGAAGGCAGAGAAGATGGGTGCAATGCCGCTGAGTCATCTCGCTGTTAGAGCACCAGAACCCATATCCAACAGGTCAAGTTGTTTCTGTCTTTCCAGAGATGAAACGCACAAAAACACACACACACACACCTCAACGCCACGCCAACTACTCCAAACTGCAGCTCAATTGGTTAGTGACAGATTGCAAAGGGCGGGGGCTCAATGTGACGAAATATTCTCCACAACAGATTTGTTTTCTTGCTGTCATAAACCCTCCTCAACCTTCAACTGTACAGCAGAAAGCCATTTTACATGCTTCACATACTGTACATAATGTGTACTTACACAGCAGGGGAAAGGGAGAACGCAGCATCTGTTACGCCATATGTCTTTGTAGCAAATGGACATCGAGTTAGATCAAATTTTGGCAACTGATCTTAGATCAGTCACCGGTCTAAGCAGTACAGTTTCAGGTCACGGCTGTTTTCTTTATGTTTATTCTCACGTTTGTTGAGCCAACTCCAGTATTGATTGTGTCCTGCTGCTGTGGCTCCAAAGCATCTGAACCGTCTAGTTTCTTGATTCACACACGGCGGCGTCCTGAGACTTCAGGTCTGACTGAGACCTGATATCCTTGAAGCTGGTTTTCCTTCAATCCTTCACCTAAGAGCACTGACTGGAGTGATGAATCTCAGTGTGAAACAACCTTAGATATTTCACGAAAACTTAAGCATGATCATTGCACTGTTCAAAGATTTGTGGCTGATTCAGAGCATACACGGGTCCGTGCAGATAAAGGTACAATGAGGAAGGTTTCTGCCAGACAAATACATTGGATTAAGATAGCAGCTGCTAAAATGCCATTACAAAGCAGCAAATAGGTATTTGAAGCTGCTGGTGTAGGATCCTCCAGAGGCTTGCAGTTATGCATAAACCTTCTATTCAGCCACCCCTAACCAATGCTCATAAGCAGAAACAGCTGCCGTGGGCCCAGAAATACATGAACACTAATTTTCAAACAAACAGTCTTGAGTGCCGTGCAACCCTGGATGGTCCAGATAGATGGAGTAGTGGATGGTTGGTGGATGGCCACCATGTCCCAACAAGGCTGTGACGTCAGCAAGGAGGTGGCGGAGTCATGTTTTGGGCCAGAATCATGGGGAGAGAGCTGGTCGGCCCCTTTAGGGTCCCTGAAGGTATGTGTAGTGTCTGACTGACCACAAAAAGAACTGTGCTTTCCGTAACAAAATCATCTTCATGCATGACAATGCACCATCTCATGCTGCAAGGAATACCTCTGCATCATTGGCTGCTAGGGGCATAAAAGGTGTGGCCCCAATCCTCCCCTGACCTCAACCCTATTGAGAACCTTTGGAGCATCCTCAAGCAAAAGATCTATGAGAATGGGAGGCAGTTCACATCCAAACAGCAGCTCTGGGAGGCTATTCTGACATCCTGCAAGGAAATTCAAGCAGAAACTCAAGCAGAAAAAGTTCAATGGATGCAAGAATTATGAAGCTGCTATCAAATAAGGGGTTCTATGTTAAAATGTAACTTGACCTGTTAAGTTGTTTTTGATTGAAATAGCTTTTGATTTCAGTAAATATGACCTCCTAATGCTGCTAATTCAACAAATGACCATTATCAGTTCTTGACAACCTATAAAATGTTTTGAAACTCTGTTGTGCATAATAATTTGGAACAGTGCATTTTAAGTTTTTTATTTTTGAAATTGGGAGGTTTGTTCAATAACATTCGAATTATACGAATGAACGGTTGATGACTTGAAAATTATGCTGACTGTCATTTGCATTGACTATTTAGAAAAATGTAATTGGCATAATAATTTGGAACACGGTGTAGAATAATCTCAGCATCAGTACATCTTATCTAAGATGACTTATGTTGCTTGTGTTACAACAGTCTAGGATAAAATTAATGTCTTCCAATGTGAACAGATGACAAAATCACAGAAAAATTCATTCAAATATTATGAAGAGACTGATTAGTCTATTAAAATAGGGAGGCTTTCTATGTTTAAACACTGGAGACAAGTGAGCAAAGTTGATTTTTAGTTTAGTTTGCGACAGAAAATCATCTCGAGAGAAAGAAAACAGTGTTGAGGAGAGCAGCAAAGCATGGCTGCATTTTGACAAGACTTCGCAAAAACAAATGGCCCAGAAAGGGTCGGGACAAAGCTGTGTTTGAACCGTCCGGACAGCTCGGAATACAAAATAAGAAAATGTAAATGAACGGAGGGGAGAGGAGTCCAAAAGGCATGACAGAAAGTGCGCAGTAATGGCGAGCCACCGACTGTAACCGACCCTTGCGTTTTTACTTCCTTGACTGAACATGTAGTGTGTGTGAAGAGGAGGAAAGCGAAGACACAGTGAACTCTCAGGACCTCTCAGGAACACCCTGTACTCTTCCTCCTCCTCTCCTTCTTCTTTTTCTTCCTCCTGCTCCAGCTCTCTCAATCTTTCCTCCCAATCAATTATTCATCCCTCTCCACGACCACACCATGGGAGGCATGCTCCGTATATACATGCTCTCTGGCACACGTGCACACACACACAAGGAGGCATTGAGCACCCACTCTTTCAAAAGGAGACTCTGCCAAGCGCTTGTGCCTGTGGTGGATTAAATACACAAAAAACAAAGCTATACTCTTTCATTAAAAACACAAGACAGCGGCTTCTGAAATATTCACATACAGCAGAGATGAAAGGAGGAAGATGAGTCGGAGTCACAGAGATTTTGAGAGATTTACTCAGACACAAAAGGACAGAGATATATCTCCCGAGTCACCTCCTCCACTCAGAGCGGCATCAGATAATACAAAGTAAGTCCCACTTTATTACTCACACATACCGTCCAAAAATGTGTATCTTGTTTCGGTACCTCTAAATGTCCATGTGCATATTTTGAGACATTTCACCCCAAAAGACAAGATAAAAATATTCCTTTTTAGCTGGAGTAGTGTTGTTAATTTGAGCAGATTTTTACAGAACAACATGCTCGTCCTTCTAAAAATGACAACAGGATTACTGCATAATCCACAAATCTTGATAAGAGCACATTACCTGAGAACTACTTCCTGTTTAAGTACACCCTAAAGCTCTCCAATTCAAGAAGAAAGTGCAAACTGTGGATTAACGTAAGTAACCATGTCACTCCTGTTGCAAACAGACATTACTGAGTGTTTTTCAAATCCAATTTTATCAAAAGGAAAAGAGTGTGCCCTAAGCAAGAAAAAAAAATCAAATGAAAAAGCAATATTCTTGTTATTTCATTATCATTTTTGTCCGTGAGGCTTCTATAATCTGTGCCACAGATCTGTTAAACCCGCGGATGCTGACAGAAAACGCAAACAGCGAAAAAGCTGTTAATTTGTTTTCTTACCACACAGTTGACGTCCATGCCGGCCTCGAGCAGGGTCTGGACGGTGCTGTGGTGTCCATTGCGCGCGGCCAGGTGAAGCGGAGTGTGTCGACGAGTGTGGCTGGTCATGAGGTTGGGGTGGGCGCTCACCAGCATGCAAACCACCTGCACAAAAACAGAAACGCAGCCACATTTCAGCGTCTAAGCAGCGAAGTTTGAACAAAATGATGCATTAGTAATCGTTTTGGAGCCTTTTTAAAGAATCACCACACTCAACACGAAATTCAAAGCTTTTCAGAGGAACGCTAAATGTTTCGTTGCCCTTGAGAATCAAAGAGAAGAAATGTTAAGCAGTTACACTTAAAGGAATGAATTAAAGCAGGCACAGAAATACTGAACCACTGTCACCATGACAGAGGCCTCACCAGTCATCAACACACTTAGATTTTCACTCAGCATACCGAATAATACAGTGTTAGAATGGAGAAGAGGTGAAAAGTGGAAAGACAGCAGACATACTGATGTCAAGAGTGAAGAGTCTGGGTTTGGTGTGTGGTTTAGACTTTACAAAACCAAAAATACAAAATTGTTCGCTTAGATTGTCAGCTTACAACCTGACTTTCATAACTATGTACATCACTCGGTAACTACATTATATTTTGGGATGACTGGTTACATCATGAAATTCCCATTCAGGACTGGAACATCAACTAAATAAGTTAAGCTGACGTTCACAGTTAACTGTGTAGAAACTCAAATTAATCATGTTTCTGAGACTGTGTTACCTTTGCCAAACCCATCAGTTATCTCATCCTCAAAGCCTTTTTTATTGACTCTCATGAACCTCCATTTAATTTGCATTTTTATTCATACAAATGTACCATGATACCGGGGCTAACTATCAGGTAATATATGGATCATCTGCTGGTGTGGATGCTGACTTGTAGCCTGGGACCTGTTGGCTTTATCCTCAGCCTTTTAGCATGATAACATCTATTTAGCCACTATCATTGTAAAACAGTGTTAGGCTAGAGGGAAAAGGCAGAACAACAGTAACAAAGGGGGTCAGGGTTCAGCAAAGGGTCAGCTGAAGTTTGAAAAATATCAAACTAAATGCTGATTTTCTATCAACAATTAATTAAATATACTGTAAGGTGTGTTTCTTTATTTGTTTTGTAGTACAAGTCTTTGTATTAAAGACCTGCCAATCAATGTGAGCGTAGTACAAGGTTGTTTTATGTTGTAGTAGTGGAGCTACCCCTCTGTTTGATCATGGATAGTAGCTTTAATAACTCTGCTCAACAGCACGTAGTTCTCTCAAAAGCTTCTTCCTTTAATGTGCGTCTCTGTGTGTTCACTGTAAGTGTGTATATAGTAAACTTTTGCCCTGTGTTAGTTACATCTCCATGCAGCGGTAGCTTCCACCACAGGGATTTCCCTTCATTATTATGCAGAGAAGGAGAGAGAAACACCGCTGCCTTTATAAATTATTCATTCCCGTGCAGACAAACCTGTATGGCTTGACTGCAATTACTCACTACCTTCACAGCGAGAGAGTGTGATTGCATTTGAACATCAGCAGGCATTTGTGGCACACGACTGTCAGTGTGAATCTGTGTGTGTGCTTTTGCATATTTGACAAAAGAGTAAAGATGCAGTCCTAAAAATATGTACCTGCCTGGCTGTTTCCTTTTCATCATATATCTGCCACGTTTATGCTAATCAGCAGCGACTCAGTTTTGGAAACAGCTGATTCCCGACACACTGTGGACCACGTCACTGTTAATGCCCGCTGTCATCCTGGGGAAGTTGCAGATTTAGTCACCAGCTGCTTTTTTTTCCCCATCAGGATACAGGATAACGCATGCAGAGGTGCACATAAACCTCCCAAAGAGCCGGTAAAAGTAGCTGCTGTGACGACAAAAACACAATCCCTCACCAGCTTCCCAACCCATTAATCAGTATATTTTGATAGAACCAAGTGACAAGCCGCCAACTATTTTTTTCGCCTTTGTGTCACCTTAACTGTGACAGCTATGACTTTTATTAATTTATTTTGGGAGCTGCAATTCAATTTTAATTGCAAATTTAATGTTAGGAGGGTATGGCGTCCTTGTAGCGACCGGTAGCAGACGTTTGCATGCTATTCTGATTCATTTCAAAAGGCTTGGATTTATGCTGGAGCACACTCTCCATCCTCTTTATGGAGATTTGGGCTTCTCCCCTCTGGACGTACCAAAAGGTCAGAGTGAGATACCTCTTTATCTCTCTTGCCATCAAACTATTAAATCCTCATCTGGCAGCCAAAGAAGGGTCTTTGAGACAAGGGTTAGTGTCTACGTGTGTGGTGATGCACTTAACTGATGGCTGGAAGTACTCCAGGTTTAACACTTCACGTCACTTCATGGATGCTATTTCATGTTAGCTATGCATTTTAAATATTCATATCATATATTTTATGTATCTTAACTTTGTTTATCCTTGCTGCAAAACAGATTAAGTTGAAAGCTGAAGTCGAGGTCACCGGTATTGGTGCATATCGGTGATAATAAAACACTTGCTAAGCTTTTGAATCAGATATAAAATATTAAACAGTAATTAGTAGCCTACTGCCAAACCTGAGACATGATGAACAAATGCTTCTATACCTTAAATGCAGGCTGCATAGAGTCCAAAGCGCAGGTTTAACCTTTTAAAGCTGCTTTCATAACGTTATTGTGGATGAAAACAGCGTGCATCTGGTCTCATAAGAGCCATAAGAATGTGCTCCACCTGACCACTGCAGACTAAATCCTTCATATCTTACAAAAATTAACACCTTTAAAAAGCAAAAAGGGTCTTTTCGAAAGCTGGGAAATTCTCACTCAAAACAGCACTTGACTCCTGGCCTTTAAAGTGTAAAATATACACCCTCAGCTAAAGTTTCTTTTCCATAAAAGTGATATATGTCGTTCTCTCTGACCTGCAGCCGTCCGTACAGCGCTGCCAGGTCGAGTGGCGTCTCCTGCTGGCTGTTCCTCATGGTGGGGTCGGTCAGCTCCTGAAGCAGCACTGAAACCACCTCAGAGTGTCCGTACTGGGCTGCACAGTGGAGCGCTGTTTCCCTCTCATGGTTCTGTGGGAAGGACGAAGGAAAAGAGGGGTTGGCAGCAGGAAGGAAAGAGGAAGAGGGATGGGAGACAGAGCGGGAGTGGATGTGGGAATTATTGGAAAGATAAAGAGCGAGAGGGAAGAACAAGACACAAGAAATAAGGGAAGAGAGGATGGAGAAGAAAAAAATGCAGTTAGTTTTATTTATTTACCCAAACAGTGACACAAGGTGAAATTCAAGACGGAAAGCTCCATTCTGTGCGGACCTTTCTGCCACGCATATGAAGCACATGTCTCGGTCAGTACATCACTCTCTGCATGTACAAATTCCAAAAGCGTGTCAGGTTTATGAGAGCTGTCAGGGGGAAATCTATAGCCTCCCGTCTGTGAAATGGGAGCGATGGCCGAAACCGAAGCGTTTCCTCCCACCTTCCTCTGTAGATTTTCTTTTTTATTAAACTAGGAGAGCATGACACATCTCTCCTCTCAAAATACTGTTTACTTGATTTCCTGAAACTTGTTTCTACTGTTAGTGTCTGGAGTGGTGATTTATCCTGGTTTACATGTAGCCCTCAAAATCAGACGTAGGATGCAATCAGATTTGTAATTTGCCTTACTGTGACAATACGTGTGGGTAAATGTACATTAAAGTCTTTAAATACATTTAATTGCATAGATGGTACGATCATACTGTGGTGTCTTAAATCAGTGATTAAAATGTTTATATGCTGCTTATAAATGCTCAACAGGCGGACTTTAAGTCAAGCGTTACATGTTACATCAACAGTGCAGCGCTTCAGCACACTCATTTATCAAAGTCACTCACGCTTTCATAATGACACAAGTTAATTCATGCTACATAGCTTTCTGGCTGACGCTTTGGCCTGAAGTGTCTAAGAGAGAAAGTGTGTGTGTGTGTGTGTGTGTGTGTGTGTGTGTGTGTGTGTGTGTGTGTGTGTGTGTGTGTTTTATAAGGTTATTTTCAACTTGGGAGGCTCTCATGTTCAGAGCAACTATGGCCACTTTCTGGTCCTCCAGGGGGGCCCTATCAGGACAAGAGCATTGTTGGTGGTCCCTGGGGTCCTGCAGCTCTGGATGAAAACAGCCCAGTAATGACTGGAAAACCGGGCAGAGGGACACCCGCGAAGGAGAGAGAGACATGACGGACAGCCACACCGGAGGGGAGAAGAGAGAGGAAGAAACAGAGAGCAAGGGTGGGGATTAAATGTGTACGTTCCTATATACTTCAAAATGGATAATCTGGCGGCCGTATATGGTAGATTTACATACACGTGATCGAGGCACGCACATATGCAGTTAGCCTTAGCAGAAGGAAAAAAAAAAAAAAAAAAAGAGGTTATGCACGTGTAGCTGTATTGTTGCTGGTGTTTGTCCAAGAGCAAAACCTACATTTTGAGTAAGTGGCTGAAATTCAACACTGCGTGATGTAACACTGAGAGAAACAAAAGGGAAGGCGAGGATGAAGAAAAGCAAGGGGAGGAGGTAGAGGAACTGAAGGAATTATTTAAAAGAGAGAGTATGAATCTGTCCCACAAAATTTAACGCCAACAAATCAAAGACAAACGTCTTCTGCTTTAACTTGCTTAAATCATAGTTATAGTATAAATTATTAGAAAGTATGTACAGTAACTTTATTATGCAACCAATGGACTCTGGGGCCAGTCTAATGTATCTGTTGCAAAACTGCAGTGGTTATTTGCTTTTTTTTCCAGAGAAATAAACTCATTTTGTGCTCCAGACCAATAATAATTGGTGATAAAATCTGTGGCATTATATTGTACTCCATGCGCCGCAACTACAATCTCACATTGAGTCCGATCTTGCAAACAGTTCTGCAAGCTACATATTTCTTTGATGTCCATGACAAATGTTTAGTTGCTATAACAACTGCGACCAACCATAGCTTTCATAGCAAAGAAACAAAAAACAAAAGCCATGAGTTACCAAGAACCCAGTGTCTTGTCTTTTCAAGTTATCGACAGTTGAAAATATTCTCTTTCATGCTTCGTAATCCTTGACATGTCCTTGATATTTACACCATTTCTTTTGTTTCTTTATCAAATTCCCTCACATTTCCTGCCTCGAATGCATCACTCACACTTCCATGATAAAATTCCAAAACACCCCGACCACACTCGGCTGCTCAGATCTCATCTCATGCCTTTTTCTTACTCCCTTTCCCCCCCAGAGTCACCCCCCTCCCTCCCTTCTTTCATTTACCCCTCCGAGCAGTGAGTGAGAGCGATGAACAGATACTGTATGTGTGAATAACAGACTGATGGAGCCCCCTATATGAAGACACGCTAACACGTCATCTGGCAGCAAAAACACCGCCGGCGTGCTGCTGAGAGCTCCCCCTCTTCCTCAGCCAATCGGATCCATCGGTTCTCCCCCCGCGGACCGCACACCCCCCCTCCATTGATGGCGAAGTGGAACCTTCCAGAGCAGGTCTGATTGCAGGCCCACTGTACTGTAAGCACAATAATCGCACACACTCATGCACCCCTTAATTCACATTCATCACAGTTTACTGCTGTAATTGTTGGTTGCATTATGTTTAATAAACTCCACTTGCTCTGTTCTTGTGTGAATATTATACTTTATTACTATTTTCCACAGGAGTGACTCACTTTCCCAGAGGGAGCATTTAGGTTTCATCTTATCTAATCTACTGTATATACTGTTTTCATCACAGTGCAGTGTACTCCTGCCAAATCCCAGACCACCTCAAACACACTGCAATCAGTCATCATTTGCTACTGTATTAGTATTTAATATGCTATTCCTCAATTAAAAAGGTTAAAAAGAACAAATAGGTTATTTATTCTGACCACATTTGTATGCAATGATACACAACTAAGCATTCTGAAATATGAAAACAAGGAGGAAGTGAAGAATGGCACAACACAAAGTCCGTTATTTTACATACTAAAGAAATAAATAAAAAGGGAGGCTAAAAAGTGAAATAATATAACGCAATGGGGAATTATGGTTGCTATGGTGACCAGCAGATAATATACGTTGTGCACTGATTGAGGACAGCAGCTAAACCTTTGACTCACCAGCCAATCACACACGTGAGTATTTTTGCATAGCCACGGTCATTGAAGAGTTCTGACTGTAGATGAAGAGTAAAAAACAATATTAAAAAAAAATAAATACAGACCCGTTTTAATTTCTGTTTTCACAACCTTGACTGATTTATATGAACATTTTGCAGCATACAAATCATTCAGCGTCGCACAGAGGAAGTTATTTCCCAGAGATGCGCGCTGCTAGACTTTCTGCCAAGTTTTTCTGCCAAAGCTCAACTAAAATGAACTTTGAACCCAAACAGGCTCACCTCTATCACTCTATAACGTATAGGAGAAGGGAGTTATGAAGGTGCAATTTTACTCTGGAGGAGAACGGAGAAAGAGGTTATTTCTCGCGTCTCTGAATCCCTGGAGTAATATTACTCTCAGAACATGGCAGAAAATATCAGACGATGGAAATTTTTTTGTTTTTCTTGGTTATATTCTAATCTTAGTATCCCACTTTGCTGCTCAATGATGCACTTCATCTTAAACGCCGCCCCTCTCAAACTGTGCACTCCTGCATGTTTGGTTGGAAGCCACAGTCATATTAATGTGCCTGAATAATTTATGGGGGCCCAGGGAAGTAAAATTATCCAGTAACTCACTGGAGGAATTGAAAAGATTAGAGAAAACGAAAAACTAACAAAATAAACATGATTTTTCTGCTTTTTTCTGCCATGTTGATGATCTCGCAGCCCCTTGTGATTTGTCTGGCCCCAAGGTTGGTTTTCACTCAAGTTTATTATTAGGAAGTGTGTGGGACACAATTCAAAACTCCAGAACAGTGCGAAGATAATGGAAAGCAATGAACCTTGATGTGCTCAGAACGATGGAAATTTGAACATCTAGCATTCAATGATAACTGGACACAGTCAAAAGCTCCAGAGAACCTACTGAGTGGACCTCATGGTGAGTCTGCTTTGTCAACATTCGGTTATTAACATCTGGATCATGGATTACGCCTTCAATGGGATGATAATGACAGCACTTTCAGATTCAAACACATAAACAAGCACACAGAGTTAATGAAGCAAACCGCTCGCAAATTCTGAGATAAACCACAGGGACGGATATCGCAACTATTGTCGGTGCTGCAGCTGACCCGCTCCGTCTCCGCGGGCCTTAAACGGACAATAAAGCTTTGTCAGTCCAATCCGCTTCGTGAGGTGCAGCAGATTGGACTGACAAAGCTTTAGATGGGGGGAAAACGCAATTCCCGGACAGAGAGGAGAGAGAGAGACAAAGAGACAGAGAACAGAGACGCAGAGTGACAGGACGAGGGAGAAGCGGAGAAAATCCTCCCCGCGTGTGTTCGGGGCCGGCTATATATTTCCATTACGCTTGCTCTGACAGCTTTCCGATATCATCTAGCACTCGGTGTATTGTTGCTGATTGGGCTCTGAGCAACAGCCATCTACTAATGACACATCAACGGGTGCAGCAGCACATTATTGACATGCCCATACAAATGGATGTCAGGACTTTTCTCTCAGCAGCACAGTTAATAGTCAAAATATAAAAAGTGTGTGTAATGAAAAGTATCTGCTTGTCTTATTTTGCTTTTTTCTTTAAAACCAAGTCAGCTGTGTGGAATTTAATTTCATGATATATCTTTGCTATCCATGTTATCTTTCTTAAGTGAAGGACACACACAAGATCTACTTGCACACCTGAAGTAACACAAAGCATTTACCTGCACACACACACACACATTTTTTACCATGGGAAATATATATCTCTATCAGTCTTATCTAAATTTGCCTCCACAGGACCAAACAAACAGCTGCAACCATGCAAATAAGCGAGCCTTATCAGGCAGGCCCGGGCTGAAATGAAACCAGAGTGAATGAAGCGCAGGGGTATTTGTTTGAACATACACCGCGTTAATGCTGATGGACCGATATGCAGGATGAGCTGCGTCTACGTTACAGCATCTCATAATCCCTGATGCTCAGCTCGCTGCCCGAGGAAGGCTGCATAAATAAGTAGGAGATGAAAAACATGAGACACACAAGGTGAACAGTTTTTACTCTATTTTCTTCTATTACTAATATTTATCCAGCCATTTATTTACATGGATACAGTATGTAAAGTAAATTAAACAAATCTTTTATTTGCTATATGTTGCTGCTGATATTCACCATTGTTGTTACCTGGTGTTTAATATAATTTCTGTGACATAATTCAAGAATTCAAAATTACTAAATTTTCTTTTTTATATTACGTTTTCCTGATTCAGTTTTTTTTAATCTGATGAAATTGTCATTTATTATAAACTACACTATAGTGGTACAGTATATTAGCCTTATTCAAAGATAACTCACAGCAGTAGTTATACTGAGGTTGCATGGTTAGCCATCATATGGGTAATCCATGGCTTGAGCAAAATGTTTGAGCATCAAGGGGAAAACAACCCTTAATGAAAGTTTTCACTACCAATCGCATTACGTAATAAAAATTCTTACAGCTTTGTCTGACAGATCACGTTGCTTACTAGAGAAAGTGTGATACAAGTGATTTTGTGACAATCATCACCTTGGTGGTATTTAATTAATTTGGGCACCCATGGGCAAAAACAGAAATCAGTGCCTAGTTGTGAGTCGTTAGATAAATGATAGTTAGCCTGGCATACTAGCATTCACTTTCCAATTCCAAGTGTAATACTAACTTGGAACAATGGGGTTCAATGGGTTTTCTTAGATGTTATGTTATGATATGTTGGAAAACTCAGACTAAATAACCATCTATGTGGGCTTGTTGGAAAAAAAAAAAAGGGGGAAAATCTATGCTCGTACGCTTTGAATGACCAATTTTTTTTTTCAGGATGGTGGAATCATGATCCACCCTAATCTGCCTCTCTGTCTCACTATTTCACAAATATGTAAAAAAATGTTTATTTTCATTTCATAAAAGGGGAAAATATTCACAATAGCCACATTATTGCCATAATTTATATTTCCTCCCTTCAATACGACGAAAAAAAAGCCAACATTAATGCAAAAATAACTAATGTGTTCAAAGTCATCAAAGTTTTTGGTCCTCATGCAAAGTTTGAATTTCAACCTTCAATTATATTTTTCAAAATTGCATGAGGATAGAATTTTCAGCACACTGTACATGACTATATTGTATAGAATGAGAGGTGGGAGGAGAAGGAGGAGCAGGAGAGACTTTAATTAGCTCCCTGCTGTGTTGGTAAAGAGGCAGAGGAGGTTGGAAAGCCACAAGGAAAAGATAGAAAAGAAAAAAAAAAAGAGTGAGGATTGAATGCAAGAGAGAGCAGAGAACATAGAAGGAATGACAGAAGCTGGGAGTGAAAGACACTGAGGAGAGTGAAAAAGAAGGCATCTATCCACATGTCACAGCCAGCTGATTGATGAAATTGATGGATTAATTGCCTTGGAAATGTCAGAAAATAGTGAAAAATATTTGAACCAGGTCGTTCAACGAAACGTCTAAAACCCCTGCAGGGAAACAATAACGATAAATTTGCTTTTACTAATATAATATAACTATAAGTTACTTTTAGACTTCTAGAATTAATTATTAAGATTCTGGCCATCTGATTATCTAATTGATTACTTGTTTCAGTTCTGCAAATGTAATACTTTTAAAAATGTTCCCATTTGTTCATATCTTTAGTGCTGTTTTATTGATGAGTATAAATTAAAATGATATCCTTAAAAGCCCCAATCACTTTCATAAAAAAAGGGTTCTATGATCTCCAGCTGCTTAAGTCAAAGACGTATTCACTGATAAAATTTCTCACATAAAACAAAGTTTGAAATATTGCAGTTTGACAAATGCACCCATTTGTGGAGGCAGTCTCAGATTAACAGATTAACTCCCATCAATGCATCACAGCGGATTAGATGTTTCATCATCATTTTTGAAAAATACTATTAAGCAAACATTTCTGTCTCCTTGAGCAGTGTTGAAAACAAATCTGAAAATCAGTAATTTATAAAGAAGACCTCTTTTATTCCTTCTTCAGACTGAAGAATTTCTGTGCTCAGAGAGGAAAGTTGACGAGCCGTCTGACTGACCTGGGTCACATCTTCAAATCCAATAACTTATTTTAGCTTTCTGTCAAACTTACCACAAGGAAAGACCGCAAATGTTTATCCGTGTTTCCATAAAAACACCTCAATTAACACGCTCACACACGATCTGCTCTCAGCTCGCAGTGATCACTCGAGGCTGTAGTTTGTTTTGATTCATGGCAAGATGAATCATTTTTCTTCTACCGTACTTTAATTAGGAGGCCTGCTGCCGATGGAGCGTCAGGCTGTGGAAACATATGACACAACATTCCTTTAAACGGATTACTCAGAAGAAAACATCCTATGGTTCTGTGTGAGTGTTTTGGCAGTGGGGCGGTGGACGATGTTGGAGCGAGGACTTTCCCAGGGCGCTTGCTCGTCGCAGCGTGTATTCTCGCAAAGGCCGTTTCTCGCATGTTGACCGTTGAGGGGGGAAACATATGGTTTCGTTTTCGTGTGTGGTAGCAACATGTGTGCATGATGGGGCGTGGAATTACAGAGGCTGGGAGATGAATACACACCGGTGCAAATGTTTGGGGGAAACACACAACGAGTGAGTGACCTTGTGATGTTTTCACCTTTGTCTTAGTTCACACAGCCTCTAGCCTCCCAGAAGGCCTTGCTGCACCTGGACAGGGGGCCTGCAGGAAGCATTTTGTGCATGCATGCATCCAACACATGTGCACAACACATCGCAGCATGCACCATCTTTCTAATCTCTCTAATCATCTCTCTTGATTTTATGCTGTCTGCTCCTTTAGGAGAACGGGAAGGTGGGTGTGGGTGGGAAAGAAAACATGCTTGGGATGAATCTGCAGCACAGGGGGACGTACTTGACCTCGTCAGTCACCCACACACACACAAACACAGAATAACCCTTAAATTGACTAGTCCAGAGGCCCCGTACAGAAGAAGCCCAGAGGTTGTGCGCTGTTGTTCACACACACACACACACACACACACACACACAAAATCTGCTCTACAGTGGGACCAACTGTCTTGAGGACACAACTGTCCCTCACACTGCCACAGTCGGGCACAAGCAAAATAACCTTTATAATCCAGCTTTGCTCCGGGCAGGAGCCTTGAGGTAAAATCTGCCATCGTTAGTCAGTCAAGTTTCTCCGCCTGGTTGCATGGTATGCTAAGTGCTGCTGGGGCCAAAAAAGCCTCTAAGCAAGGGGCCCACAATGTGTGGATGAGCTCTGCGTGGTTTCTGGTGCTGATCATAAGCTGCAGCAACCCGACAGAGGACCTTTTATTAAATGTTGTTCCCCGTCACTCTTTCCCTTATTTCTTGTCATATCACCGCTGTCAATTTTATGATAAAAAGGCACAAGAAGTCAGACAAATACTTTCTTGCATCTAGCCTGCAGTAATACTAAATTATATTTTACTTAAATGCTGTACAGTAGAATCAGAGTAGCACAGTCTGTTCACTACAGCACTGTGTACATAACTTTGGTCCAAATAAACAATGCTCTCATTTCCGTATGAAATATTTAAAATGCTTGCTCGGGTTAGGTAATACATCACTTTAAATATTACATTTCCTTTGTTTTGCTATAATGCTGCGTAAACATAAACACGAGGCCAAATTCTCTAAAGCAGGAAATAACGTCATTTTTGTCATACCATTTACAGTACGTTTGCTCACTTGTCATCTATTTTTGAATTTTTTGCAGCAGAGCTTGTGAATGTTTTAAGTGGCCGATTGTCAAACATTGGAGCATCCTTGAAGTTCTTAAAACAGTCGTTGTGTGTGGACGGGTAACAGTGGGACTCAAGGATCCTTTAAAAGGGATGTGATGATCCGTCACCAGCTGTCTACAGAAACAGGTCAAAGGTCAAGCTTCTCCCTTTTTCTCTAACAGTCAAGTCTACCTGTATCTGCCCCTTTAAAAGACTCAAATATGCAAATAAACTGAAGCTAACGGGCCATTCTCTGCATGTCTTACAGGTGAATCTAATATGAACTTTAAACTGACTTCGTAGTTATTTTAAAGAAAATCAAAGAAAGTATTTTTAAAAACAGTTATCCTGAGCTACAGACTTTAGTGACAGCTCGCTATGTGAGTCAATCGAGAGGGAGGAAAAAAAAGAGAGAGATCACAACAAACAACGCCTCACTCCTCAAAAACATGCATTTGGCCCCCGCGAGCGGAGTGCAAGCCTCGAGTAAATAAGCCATCTTTCACCATCTATCACTGTCCCGCTGTCTCTCACACATACAAACGCACACATAAACACGCGCACACGGTATGTATAATCATCCTCTCCAGTTAGACGGCCTCCACGCTCCCACAATAAACAAAAACAGCTGTGAATGGGAGCTACTGGGACCAATTAGGCAGTAAACAGTGGGCTGGAACTGGTTTACCGCCAACTAATAACTTCCACTAACCTCAAATAATCCTCTATTGGCTGCAGCAATGAACTGGCCCACCTACACACTTCCGTTTCTTCTCTTACTGTCAGTTTCTCCCATTTCTTTCTTTTTGCTCCTGAGACCTTTGGCACTCATTACAGCTCCCCCCGTGTCCTTTTCCCGCTCCCTCATGTCACTGTTTGTCACCTCATGTGCAAAAGGTGAGCATGGATGTTGCCTCTCTCGTGTAGCAGATATTAAGACAAAGAGTGTATTCCCCCTCCTTTTATGGAGATCCCCCCGATAAAACTGAGCTGCACACACAGATATGTACACACACACACTCTCAACCTCTGACACGAGTAATAGCGAGCGTGGGCAGAGTAATATCGTTGAGAGTGGGGTAATGTGCAGCCAATGGCTTGCCGCTGTAAGTCTGGATGATGGGTGTGAGTGTGTGTGGGACTCAGTATATCACCCTGACTAATGTATGCGGGCGCTGCTCTCTGCTGCAGACAGAGACAGACAGAGAGAGAAAATATGGAGCTTAGGCATCGTAAAGACACAAACACTCGATAAATCTTGCATTCAGATTTATGCCCGCAGCCACAGGACTGTACCCTCGCACTGGCAACACGCACCTGCGAGACCGCTGTGCAAACATGCATCACTCGACGTTATGAAATGTACTGGAATTTGAAACTGGTGCTAAAAAAAAGTTTTGCAAAAAATTCAGCGCTTAATGTACATAATAACTCTGCATCTTCAAGAATGTCAGAGGCTGTGCCGGAGTCTCTGCTGTGTTTGTGTGCAGCGACGTGACAGACAGCAGGGGCCTGAGCTGAATGGGAGCTCTGTAGCTTTGCATTCTCACCACTGTTTGTTACACAGAGGAAGAGATGACAACTGTTGATAACCGGTTAGACAAAACCAGTCATTTCGCGGCTGGTTGATAAACATGGCTCAAAAGTGAGATGAGTGATGCAGAGAGAGATACGAGAAAAGCTGATCACTGTAATTAGATGGTTTAATGAGTGATGCGTTATGAGTATTTGTTTAAAAAAAAGGTTCCTATTTCACTCACATTGTGATGCGAGTGTAATAAACACTACGTACACTGTATACATTACTCATTCTGAACATATGCTGCATGTATACAATACATTTGTTTGCTTAAAGTGTATTTACTGATGCAAGGAGCTTAATTAATTAATGCATATATTTGTGTGTAATTTCCATTAGTCCTTGGTTACTTATCCATACATGAATTCATACAGACTCCCTATCTGGTATAAGGATAAAGAAAAGCTTTTTCAGAAAAAAGAAAGAAGGAAATAAAGAAAAAAAGAAAAGCAAGATAACATAATATAAGAAGATTAATTAACAAGTTGTAATTTCACAACTTGGTATCAAAAGCAAGAAACCAAATGCAGCACAATTACTATTCTCTAAATTTTACAGTGAATCCAACACGTGCATAAACACAAACTACTAAACACACGTAAACCATCCATAGATCCACCTCTTAAAAACAGGTTAGCTTAAGCATCACCACTGCATGCTTGGTATTACAACAAAATCAGCCCTGAAAATGCAGGAGAACAGCAGCAGGGCTGTACTTCATTGTACTTAATCATTAAAATAACTGGAATGTTTTAGTGGATGTGAGAGGAGATCATCTTACAGGCTATGCTTCATGAACAAAACAATATAGCACGCACACACACACACACAGATTAACAGTGGTCGAGTGTGCACTGCAGTCAGCATCTATGCATGGTACCTTCTCAATCAGCATCTTCCACCTCATGCGTGTCCACGCTGCCTGCACAGCAGCCCGCTCATCTCTACAAATCATTGATGGGTAAAAAAAAAAAAAAAAAAATTACCCGTGTTCACTTGCTGACAAACCTCTTCATTTCAGGGGCAAGGGACACCATTTATCACGGCAAACAATTAGGCTCTAACAACTCTCAGAGGGAAACGATTTGGCTAATGGTGACAGAGGAAAATGTGCTTATTAGGCAGAGTAAATAACGCTCCAATAACCTGGGGGGTCCATTACTACACTGCCAACAGGAACAGGAATATTAAAACAGACATCTTCACTATTACATTTTAGCCAACGCTGATTAAAACACCACTTCCTTCCTGTGTGCCTCGTGCTCATTCTAAAACGAGGCACATCAGCGAGCCGTGGCATCGCCAATATGCTGCGAGCGGAGACGGACAAAGACTGAGGGAGGAAAAGAAGGTCATTTTTGCTGATGAGGAATGACAGCAGCGGCAGGCTGAACGCTCCCAGAGCTGAAAGGCTCACCCGCCTGTCAGTGAGAGATCACCGGGAACTGTGAAGGATCGGCTCCGCTGGACAGGAGCCATAAATGAGATGACCCGTGGTAGCGCCGGTTTAAATGCCCCGAGTTATACAACGGAGGAACTCAACTTTAATTTAGCTGATAAGGCCTTTTCTTGTTCTGGAGCAGTTGCAGCACACAGAGAGAGTCTTTTCAGCCACAACTGACCATTTAACAAGTAAGTGCAACATGAACAAAGGTTAGTTCCTTGACTGTTTCTTCTTTAATATGACAAGACAAGCAAAATGGCTTCTCTGAGCTACATAGGTTTAGCAATGCTCTTCTGAGCCCATGTCGGAGGTCAGGGCCAGAGGCAGAACACCACAGACTGGAGGGGTCTACAGGGGTCCAAAAGGTTGGAAACAGATCTGTGGTGAACCTACCTGAATGTGATGTGCATAAACTATTATTTAAGAAAAAGACCCCATCTGAAGGGTAGAAGACAGACAAAGAACAGAGCAGCAACTTGGCTTAATAATGATGTCCTATGAACAAATAAAATCAGAGAAACTACTTTCAAAAGACCATTTAATAGAACTAACTTAAAGCCTTGTTTATTCCTCCTACACCGACAACACCACCTATTGTAGCCAACTGGACTATAAAGGGACAAATATAATTTTCTAACTGGTTTAATAACAGAGTCAATTTCAATAACATTATCATCCAAATTTTAATTCTTTAAGCATCCATAAGGCCTTCCTGCTCTTTGCATGTCTTGAGTATTCATCAGCTCAGACCATTTCAGAAGGGGGATTATGGCCTGTTTATGAGGGGACAGGGGGATTATAGCACTTCTAATAAAATTTTGATGTTTCCCCAAAGGTGGTGTAAAAGATGAATGGTGTTTAAGATGACGGCTGGATTATGGCCTTTACCTGTTGGTTGACCCGGCAGTGCGAGGGTCCATGATGGATAAGGATGCGGACGATGTCCACGTCTCCCCGCCAGGCGGCCAGGTGCAGCGGGAAGCAACCCTTGCTGTCGGCCACGTTTGTGGATGCCTCGAACTGGAGCAGCTTTAGCACCACTTCCCTGAGGGAGACGGACACATACATACATACATACAGTGTACAGATCAATACATCAACAGATCGAAAGATGGAGGGATGGAGAGAGGGAGAAGAAATCGTTGTGCTTCCTCTCGTAGTAGTCGGTGCCATTTTCAAACAACGTTTGCAGTTGCAAGGACAAATCTTGTTTTTCCAGCCATTTAAAGTCTTACCTTGCTGCAGACGTGACAGTGATCCTGGCTGTGTTATTCAGCATCACATTTGCTGCAGGCAAAATGAGCCTGAATAACCAACACAGATTCTCTGTCTGGGTCTCAAAATCTAGACAACATCACCCAAATAGCTTTTTCAAAGTCCGTTTTTGCAATGAAGTTTTTTATATTTTATTATATATTATATATACATACCCGTTCTAATTTCAATCAAACCTTTATTTTAACTATAACAAAAAAAGGTTAGAGAGGCTGCTCTTTTGCATAAACTTGAAATCAGCTGGAAATTTCACTTCTAACCTGCATCACAATTGCAAAAGATGACATCCTGCCCAGTTTTGTCTCCCCGACCCATGCCTTCAAATCTTGAGTGAATCTTGTCTGCATTTGATATTCAGAATCCAGGTTTATGTACAATCAGCACATAAACGTGTAGCTTAATTTCAAATTATTTACATTACAGTGCCAGAAAAAAAAAAGCTGGCGTCCTATCTATTTTTGTGTTTCCTCCTTCACTGGCAGCCTTCATAGACGCATTCAGGCACGTGATCTGATCAGCAACAAGTTGGCACCAACTTGAAGCACATAATCTAAACTCAGATTCATACTTTGAGTTTGAGTGAATAATCACCTTATCACCCAGTCCAGGAAACAGTGAACACAGGGAGTTCAACTGGAAACAGAGTAGACAATAGCTGCCATGTTTTCCTCTAATAAAGTTTCCATTACACGAATAGATAAGAGACAAATCACTGAGCCCCGGTTTGCTTGCACAGGAAATCCATTTATAGCTGCTGCTGCTGCTCAGTAGTAATGTGCTGTTTCATATTAGGGAGTCTCCAGCTGAAGTTGTCACCTCTCTCTGAAGAGCAAAGGTGAAGTGCTTCATTTGCATTGGAAATGTCAGGAGAAGAAACGGAGGAGGGAGAAGGGCAAAACCTCTCCCAGGAGCAAAGCAGGGGGGTGGGGGGGGGGGGTCAAAGCAGCGCTGAGATGCTTAATGAACTGCTTTGTTAATTAATAATTTATTGTATTTTTCTAGAATTCGCTCAGGTTTAAGTGGCAGACATATGGTCAAATCACACTGGGAGGATCTCAGGGTCAAATATTAGAATATTCAACTTCTTGCTGATTGGATTGAGCCTGCGTGCATCATCAAAAGGCTTTTTAACAGTAAAAAAGAAAAACCTACACACAACTGCAAAACAATGCAAACTCAGCATGAATGACAAACCTCTCAATGCATCGCTGCTTGTTGCCAAGTATCTTCTGTCTGTCCATCTCTCAATTGCCAGCTCTCTTTTTACTTTCCCACCTAAAACGTTAAAATCGGCCCTCTGCAGCTTTTTGTTGGCGGCCTAATTTTTACTCAGAGGCTGCTGCTTCTCTCTCTCCCTCCTCCCTCCTCCTCAGTTGATCTGAAGAAGGAAATCCACATAATTGCCCCCAAAACACAGCACTAATCCTTCAGTTCCGCCAAACTGGGATAGCGGTCAGGCTTGCAGCTAATCCACACTGTGTAAAGGATTTCTCAGCAGGCCCAGGTGAAGAAAGAAAGCTCTGTGCAGACACACACACACCGAGCACACACACAATTAAACTTCTGCAGAAATACTGTGTTTGCTAATTTTATGTTTGACAATTACTGACGACTCATTTATTGCCAGAGAGTACAGAAGTGTCATGTTTTTAAAAATGTCTTTTCACAAGGTGTAATGAAACCTTTTGCCATTTTTTATTCCTGAAAACAGTCATTTTGGAAACTTTTTTATATATTAATTCAGCATGTTAAAGTGGCTATAATCGATACTTTTATAATAACAACTTATTTAATGACAGTGTGAAAACCATGTGACAATGTGAACAGGGCTGCAGTGATGAACTTACAGAGGTTTATCACCAGGGGCCTCTCTCCAAGACAGACTTTGACTATGGCATCGTTCAAACTAACAGATTTCAGATAAACATTTAAATGTACCCATTGTACAAAGTGCTCTACTCCTTGACTTTAACTAATCTGCCATGAATTCTGAGTAAATTAAGACTTGCCTGACTGCCAAACCAAATCGCTCAGCTGCTT
Organism: Scortum barcoo; assembly: GCA_023238725.1. Taxonomy (NCBI): domain Eukaryota; kingdom Metazoa; phylum Chordata; class Actinopteri; order Centrarchiformes; family Terapontidae; genus Scortum; species Scortum barcoo. The sequence goes on from CM041540.1 coordinate 7,176,947, forward strand.
TCACTACAGCAGAAAATGTTCAGTAGACGAACATTCGACCAGGAGAATTCAGTGAAGAGTGCAACAATACAAAAACTACCTGTAGCATAAAATGCATTTCACAGGTCTCAGTACTTCTGTTAACTCGACAGTCAGGCTCAGGAGGGTTTTCTTGAGGAGCAATCTTCTCACTGCTGTATATTTCCAACAAGTTACTGCCTTCCCTGAACACTGCTTTCTTATTTCTTGCTCCACAGTTTTGTTAGAAAACCACAAATTGTATGTTTTTGTTTCATTTGGTGCCACTAGTCAGCTGGCAACTTTTGATTTTCTTGTTTCTGTGAGGCTGTCTAGCTTACATTAGACTTATGTAAAACTACAGTGAAGCATCGAGCAGCTAAAGAGCCAGTTATTTCCCTCAGGAGCTGTTAAAAACCCAAAACATTGCTAAAGGTTCAACGAGAGAGATTTAGATTCATCAGGTGGACAGAAACATAACTCCAAATTAAATCTTCTGCATGTGTAAATAAGCTGCAAATTGTTTGTATTGTTCATACTGGATTTATGATTCACTTTTCCTCTGTATAGAAAATGCAGTGAATTAAACACTCGTGTTCTGCCTTACCTGTGTCCATTTAGTGAAGCGTGATGTAAAGGTGTGTATCCTGAGCTGTCTGTGCAGTTGACGTTCAGGCCCTTCCACATGCTGGAGAGAAAGCAAGAGAGAGAGAGACCAGAATTAATCATCAAAGTGACACACACACACACTCCACTTTCTGTCATCTCTCAGTACTGAAGTGCCTGTTTGATGGCGTGCTGGTTCATATTATGCAGGTTTGAGTATTCCTAGTCAGAGGACATTTTACCATCTTATAGTTCACCTGTTTGTTTGAGTCTGTCACCTCCTCTATTTGCTGCACCTGTTGTTTAACCCAGGAAATGACAAACTACTGCCAGCCAATTAGGAGTCTCCTCTCCACATGGAAAGAACCAAGTGTGGGATAAAAAGAGGGGGTTTATGTGTGTCTTTTTGAGAAAATGCTTATTTTCTGAACAGTTATTGGAGATATTAATATCTTTTAACTGCTTTGTCATATTTATTCAGTGTTTAATTACTATATTTATCTACTGAGAAACAGATGAGTTAATGATCATTAGAGTTCATTTATTTTAACTTATTTATAATTTATTAGCTGTGGTGGTACATAGGAGCTACAAACTTATAGAAAGATTAAGGAGGCCAGAATTGATTTGTCTTTAATTAACTTCTTGTTTGTTGGTTTGTTTGTTTGGTTTTTCATTTTCTAAGTATCAGGGCTTGTTTCTTTGGCTGCTCCTTCACACAAACAATTTTTTACTTTAATGTATTTGGGTTCCTGAGGCATTTCTCATTTGGGGCTGCAGCCAGAAAAGTTTAAGTCCTGTTTCATCACATGGGCAAACAAGGAAAGTAAGCGAGGTCGGCTCTTGTACTCGCAAAAGGCTGAGCATGCAAATAAAACCGCACAGAACAGACTCCCATAAGGATAGCCAGCTGCGCACATCTACACACACACGTAGAAACAGACATACACACACTACACTACACAAATAGAGCCCAGGGTTTTCCCGGGGCTATAATTATATGACCTCTCTTTTTCACATGAACTCCTCCAAGCGCGTCAGAGAGAAGTACTAATTAGTTGGATTCCAGCTCTGAGCTGAAAAGCTGAATCAAGTAACTTCTAGAAGCGACTATATTACCTTTTTTTTTTCTTTTTTTTTCATTAAAGTCCTCCCAACACAGGAGCTTCTGACACGGAGAGTCTCAAAATGCAAATCTGTGTCTCACAGAGAAGCAGGGCTGGAGGATAATGAATGTTTTGGAAGCATAAATTCATTGTATTTTTCTTTTATTTCTATTTTAGGTGTCTAAACTGATGTATTTAATTCCCAAAAATATGAATCTAGTCCCAACCTTCATCTTGGCTGCCACTTTTAATCATTTTGAGTACAGGTATTCTGTGAAAAATGATGACTTAAAGGACCAGTGTGTAGGATTAAGGATATCTACTGAGAGAAATAGAGTATAATATTCATAATTATGTTTTCATAAGTGCATAATCACCTGAAACTAAGAGTTGTTGTGTTTTTACTGGCTTAGAATGAGATTTTTCTACACATTTAGAAAGGACGGATGAGGGCAAGGGTATTCACTTGGTGGCAATCTGCAACCTCACCACTAGATGTCACTATATCTCACATACTGGTCCTTTACATGTCAATGCTTCCTTTCAATTGCATCAATTGTTCTTGATTTCTGTTGTATATTCCATTTATTTTATGGCCTGTATTTGTTGGAGGGAATAAATCAAATGTTTCATCTGATAGAATCAACCTTAAATCAATTATTTTGACTGATTTTATTGTTGCACTTTAGCTCCTATTCTCCCTTTCATTGACAGATTCTGTGTCTCAAGGTGAATTTTCCGTTTCAAAGGACTGGAGCCGGAGCTGGCGACAAACAGTTGAGCCTTGTGGAGGCTGCAGAACATTCAGCGAGTTTAACAGACATCAACACAATGATCGAGGTCAGTGGTGCTGCTCAGCGGCTGTGTGCACACGAACACACAACTAAACCTGAATTAAAAGAGGTATTAAGGGCTGGCTGCACACACACACACACACACAGAACACAGTGTTCATCAATCAATAGAACAACTCTGCTCTCACAAAGGATGCAGAACATTTTACTTTGCTGAATTCAATGCTGAGCTAAGTGATGACAGTAAAACCAGCAGACGACTTTAAATCAAGTCAGGTCCCAAAAAAAATGCCCCAAAGGCTGCATTTTTACACAAAAACAGAGTATTATGAAACCAAATGCAACAAGAAAAATGAACAATTGCACACATATCCTTTTCAATACCAACAAAACAAGAGAGAAAACAGAAAATAGCACAGAGACACACACACCTTAATACAGTACACACACACATAGTATGTAACACACAGAGGTCAGAGGACAGGAGACCATGGACAGAAAGACAGCACAAGCTTGTTTCTATTGGGTCAGCTGCTCTAAACACAGTGTGTGAGAGAGAGTGCGTGTGTTGATATTGATCGTGCTGCTCTGCTGACCCCTTTCAGCGCTGACCTATAGAGCCAGTGGGACGGGTTGTTAAAATGAGACTGACAGACGGCGAGGGCAGAGAGAGATGACGGGACGCGGGAAGACAAAAAGCGACAGAGGCAGACAACGAGGGGTGAAGTTAATGCCAGTTCAGACTCAACCGTCGAGTAAATAAATTGAACGGATTTCATTTCCCCAGAATCCACAAACAGCCACCATAAAAATGAAAAGTGTTTTCCTATCATGGTGAGTACAGCGTAGAGAAATACACTCGCCGTGTGTGCTGCTGAGAGGAATCAAGAAATACACAGAGAGCGCTACATAAGTGAGATACAGGAGGCAGGAGATGTTAACATCACACAAACAACATTCACGAATAAACACATAAGAGATCTCCTTATAATAAGTCCCTTTGTCTGCTGAAAAAAATGAGAAATAATGAAATAGATGTTGTTAGAAGATATTAGCACTCATTTATAGCACATTCCTGGTAAACAAACACTAAGTAAGAGAGGAGATGTATCTCATTACTGGCAGAATTTGTTCCCTGTTTTTACAGAATATGGAATTGTTAGATAAGCAGCAATTAGCTTAGCTTAGCAGCATAAAGACTGGAAATGGGAAAATAGCTAGCCTCTTTCTTTCCAAAGTTTCACAATAAAAAGTTCATGAATTGTAGTGTTTTGAAAATTTAGCTTAAGCTTCCCCTGAGAGAGAGAGGTTGTTTAATCAACGTATGCATTCTTTAATATTTCTATTACATATCTATTTTGTATCATTAATAAAACATTTCCACCTTAAAAAGAGCATTTAAATGCCACTGCAATGTTTTCATTTTATCATGTTCCATTTCTACTTAGTGTTTTTAATTGAGAAACCTCATTTATCCTAAGAAACACAGCTAATGTTGCACACACTCCTGTAAGTTGTTTTCTATATCTGATAGCCGAACAGCGAACCAACCCGACCTTGAGCGCATATATACATACCCACACACATATGCACCGGTGCTGTTACCTTCAAACGAGCGGTCTGTACACCAATTCATTAAAAAACTTGCTGTACAAAGAGTCTTTCATGCGAGCAGTGCTCTGAGACAATCCGCCTCTCCCACACGCCCACAAACGCAGCGTATTAATGCACAAACGCAGCAGTATTACCCCGAGCTGCACAACCTTCATAAAAAAAACCTGCACAAACAAATATATGTGGCTGCTCTCTGAGGGAATGTGTAAACCTTGTTCGCCGTGAGCTCAAGGCCGGAGCTGAACAAGGTGTTGTGTTTTCTCACTGTTACATATGTGTTTGGACTGGCACCAACGGTGGGTGTCACTAGTGGGTGCTCTTAACACTGAACAAGCATTTTGTGGGTGGTGACTTCGTTAAATACTGTACTCGCTTATATTAAAAAAAACAACAAAGCAAGATTTCATAGCATTTTTACAGTAGATGGAACACAGATTAGAGATAACTGGATTAGAAAAAATACTTCAAATTTATTTTAATCAAATGAGTACACATAATATGGAGGGTGTCCTTCATAGTAAGAATCATGACCAAACTTTACATATAAATTTCTTTCTTTCTTTTCTATAAAAGTCTTTTTTTTTGGAGCTCATGCTATGGTTTTATCTAAAAAAGAAGTGGACGTAGCTGTTGTGACTTTGCCCGTTGCTTTGTGGATGACCGGACTTGAGTTTGGCATTTTGGCCATCGCCATTTTGGACTTTTTGCAACTACTAGGAGTCCTCCTCTGTGGGACATTAGAAAGCTTTACAACAGGCAGTATCGTGTGTCTGTCACCTTTTTTTTCAGTAATTTTATTTTAGTCCTGATTTTGAATTAAGACATGGAGGACAGGTGAAGGCCATCTTTTCATTTTATTCATTCAACATTTTAAAAAAAGAAACTTACAGTGACTCTGTGGCATACAGTGGTGAGTTTATAGTAACTTATCTTGGTTCATATTTTTCTTTTCTACTTAACTACTATTACTCCTTTAATAGTTCTTTGATATTCCCATAGAGACGAGTACTTTTCAGAGTCCACTACAGCTTACATTCAATCAAAAACAGAGAAACTGAACCTTTTAGAAAAATAAATACCACACATTGGATAACAACCAATTCGATCTCGGTGAATCACTTCCCAACGTTTTCTTATCACAGCTGTTCATCTCTAAATTCCCAAACTCCGCCATATCGCTCCTCCATTGTTTTCTGTGCTTTCAGTGACAGCGCAGAGCCAGCCAGCAGAGTTTAAATAGAATTAGTGGGCAACGTGAGATTAGATAATGGAGCAGAGGTGCTGCTGCAGGAATGCAGACTCTTACTGGATTAGTCAAATATGCAGACGACGTCTTACCTAATTAACCTCAGGGGCTGCAGCAACGACAAGCTCTGGTGGGAAAAAGCTGTCCCAGTGTTTGTGTGTGCTTATACAACTAGTGCTGATGTACCTCACATTTACATTAAAGTTTAATGGTGTGCTGTGGTGTTGTTCTTTAACTTTGCCTCTTTCTGGGCATCACACAACGACAGTCACATGTTATTTTGCGTCTGACGCAATCTTTAGATGCTAGTTTCTCGCCTCCTCTGTCTCTGACTCTCCTTCTCATCCCTCGGTGGGGGCCTACGCACACTCCTTCTCATAAATGCACTGAAAGGTAAAGGGGTCAAACATCATGAAAAGACCTCCCAGCAGGCAGAGCAAGGCTGCCCTCTGTTTGAACCCCTCTTCAGTTATAGTGTGATGGTTTCTCCACGCCTCTCCATCACTTTACTACAACACAGCCCCGAGACCTGACATGATATAATACTGGAAGTCCAAAAAAAGAAAAAATTGTCTTGGTTGTATCTAAGAACTCTGTATGAAGTTATAGTGAAGTGTATTTTGGAGTAAACCATATCAAATTCATTTAAAACAATACTAAAACAATACTAAAAATGTATATATATGTATTATTTTATATTGACATAAAAGACTGTACGTCATTTTTTAACAATGTATGTCAAGAGGGGATGTGGTTTCCCCTAACAGGATACTGATTTGGGTTTTAACTGAAGCTTAATAAGATGAAGTTGAAATTCACGCCTGACAATAAGTCAGGAGGAAGTAGTTTCATACCAAAGTTCTATGTATCTCATTTACAAAGAACTATTACGTCATGCAGTTTAAAAATGTTACTGCTCATCAAACAAGAGCTAAAGTTACTCCATAACTCTTCAGAAGTGTCATTTATTAGCAGTCATTTTGAAAGAGGACCTGTAATGTGTTTCAAGTAATAGAAAGTGTCTCATTTTGGATGCGAAATTCTCATTTGGCGTTTCAGAACGAAAGCCTTCATTTGCTGGTTCTCACCACGGATATTAAAGCTGGCACCACAGAGCAGCAAAGTTCAAGCGACATCAAAGCGGAGCATTGTCTTCAAAGGAAGGAGGAACGGAGGAGTTTGGGAAACCTTTGTAGTCCCAGATCCTTTTTAGTGGAGAACTTTTTTTGTGTGTGTGTGTGTGTGTCTGTGTGTGTGTGTGTGGAAGAAGGTTAAGTCAACTGAACCCTACAGCCTGTTGAACCTCATGCCACCTTATGAAATAAAACTTTCTTTTTCTTTTCTACAGAAACGCAACAAGAGCAATAACTTCACTGGAAAACAAAAAAAGGGGAACCAATATTAAATGAGGTGTGCTCTCCATCAGAGCTGATAACAGCAGCAGACAGGAAGTGGGCTTGCTTCATATCCTGTTTTGAACAAGAAGAAGAAGAAGAAGAAGAAGAAGAAGAGATACCTGCTGATTAAGAGCAGTGTTGCGAGCGCGCATCAACTGATATGACCTATGGGATGACGAAAGCCCACACAGACATAGGCGCATACATTTTTCTTTAAAGCTGGCCTTTGATGTTTAAAACCCGACTCACAGAGAGACAGTCCATCCCCCATGATGCTTTAGGGCATATTCTGCTACCCTCTAATGTCTTGAGCAGGTGTGCAGGAATGGATAAGGTTTATGTAATTTTGTGTGTGTGTGTGTGTGTGTGTGTGGTGTCATAGGTGAGATGAGCTCAACTACAGAGAGACAATTATAGCGCATGGTGTGTGTAAACTCTCAAAAGACCAATTACATCTCTGCAGAGAAAAGTGAGAACCAACCTCCCTGTCTTTCTCTCCATCTTTCATTTATTTCTCTATTTTGCTTCCCCGGTGCAACTCTATAACATGCAAACAAATGTAACGTGCACATATTTGCAGATGCATCGTACACGTGACCGATCTACAACAAATACAAAGAGACGGAGAGAGGATTGGGAAAGCAACTACTTCAAAGACGGCTGCAGAAATGAATGCTCACGTGTGACAAACCAGACACTTAAGAGGATCCTCGTGCTATAAATGTGCCTTAAGAACAAACCACAAAAGCACAACATATGTACAGACTACATGCAGATATATATATATATGTATGTATATGTATGTATGTATGTATGTATACATATATATATATATATATATATATATATATATATATATATATATATATATATATATATATATATATACATATATATATATATATATATATATATATACATATATATATATATATATATATATATATATATATATATATGTGTGTGTGTGTGTATATATATATATATATATATATATATAGCATCCAGGCCTGATCAGAGGCTCTCTTCTGAGCCAAAGAATACATTAAGCTGAGTAGTGCTCCTCCTGCCAAGTAAACTGTGCCCCTTTAAGGACTTTGTAACACAATGAAACATCCATTAATACAGAAATCCTTGTTGTGTACATAATTCTGGACCCCATTTCTAAATAAAGAATATATTAAGAAAATGCAAAGCAATCAAATATACATGTAATATTTCAGTATACTGTGCAGCTGTAATAACTCAACATCAACTGATAATAGCAAGCCTGTCAATATATCAATCACAACACAAACACTTCGTACTGTCTGGGGATTTCCACGTGTTACACTGTGACCCCCAACATGACGGCAATCTCATTTTCACCTCACATTCCCACGACATGATGGAGAAAACGCCATCCACATCCACACAGAGAGCGAGGTGTTTTCTCTCTCTCCCTCTCTCTCTCTTTCTCTCTCCATCTCACTTCCTTTACAGATCTGTCACTCCCCACAGCTTCATTTCTACACCAATTATAGCGACGGGTAAATCCGCAGCACGGCGTGGCTGACGCAGGGAAAAATATAGAAATATCAAATGGACTCCCAGCGTGTCAAAATGAATGGTCTCTTATTGAGTTTGCGACTATAAAAAAGATGCTGTTACTGCATTTGAATGTTTACAGATGACATGAATGTCTGAATATGTCAATGAACAACAGATCCTTTTCAAAAATACAGAGTGAAGTGCCCAGCTATTCCATCCCTAATTCGTTGATCTCATTCTAGTCAAATTGGAGCGTATGTTTTTGCATATTTAGCAAAATAACAGCTCCCCTCTACAAACCTCCTCGTTAGCAATTTTGTTCATTTGAATACGCCCATTACGGGACTCCAGCCAACTTGCAAATCTGGTCTGTTGCTGCCAAAAAAACCCCACATAAACAGCTAAAAAAAACATTTAAATAAAAAGCTTCCATTTTTGGATGTCTCCCTTAAGTGGTCATAGCAGAGCTTAAACATGCAGAGAGGTCGCTGCTGTATAAATGCATGAATGAGTGTTCATGAATTTGCAGCGGGGGGGCGGTCGCTCGGTGACAAATGCACACAAAGGAGTAAACATCAACTGACACGTTCAACAGGTCAAGAGGCCACACGCCACCCCCCCCCCTTCCGTCACAGGAAGTAATTTATCGTTGGGTCGCACTGCCCTCAGAGCACGCAGGGGTGGCTGTCGGGGGTGGTGGGTCAAACACACAAACACAGACACACACACACAGATGCACACAAGTATAGTGACCCCACTCTTTTATCTGTACTCACCAATAATTAAAACCAGACATTAGTAATCGATAGCTGCACAACTCCCCGCTTGGGGGGGGGGGATGTCTATTGATGAAGTTTCAACATTGATTATTTGGTTGTCTGGAGGGTTGCTTACTCGGCTGGAGAGAGAGAGAGCCTCAGGAAAAACACAAAGGAGGTCAGCAGCATCATTTAAAAAAAAAAAATCATTATTTATTTTTATGTTGTCTTTTTTAAAGTGTTGTTGTGATATTTTGAGTTTAAAATATCCGTGCAGCTATGGGACAAGTCGTACAAATGGGGTGCTGTGTAAAGTTTGGGAGCCGTTGTTGGATCTGTATTCAGGTCAGTGAGATCAGGCCGGCGTGGCTGCTTTAACAAATGCTTATCCCTCTGCATGCCACAGAGAGGAAGACTAATGCCTTCACTTGTCTTAGGCTCATTTATTACTGCACTGCAGCACACTTACAAACTTTACTGTGGCATCCTTTGGTATTACACACTGATGTTATGTACTTTTCATTTCACCCTTTATTTACAACTTTGAGAACACCAAGGATGGATGAAGGAGGATGAAGATGTTCTAGAACTAGCTCTGTGGGAAATACTGTACATAGAGACACAAACGGCCCTGACCTTTGACCTCAGTCATAAGCCGACATGTCACTTGATCAGGATGGGAAGGTGTTGGGTGAGTCAGAGAAAGGAAGACACATGATGGATGCAACAGAGGACGGAGGGGAAGAGAAAATACTGTAGTAAAATACTAACACAATTCTTATCACGCAGCTCATGAAAGAGCAGAAAGAAAGAAAGAAAGAAAGAAAGAAAGAAATAAACAACGAGTTAGACAGCCAGATTATACCACCATCTGAAGACAGCTGAATACACTTTCCTCTTAAGGAGTCTTAAACAATCCGGCAGTTCGTCTCTCAGCCCACCTCCTTAAATAGAGATGGAAACATCCCTCCTCTGTCCTGGGTTGACTCCTCACACTGCAAAAGAACATGTGAATACATAATTCACATCAAACTGGCAGCTTCTTCTCAAAATTAGCACCCAGGTTTGCAGTGATTTTATGTGAAAAACACCTTTGCAACCAGAATTAGTTTTTTGGCAGGACAACTATAAACGAGCTGAAACCTAAGAGTCCTTCAGACTTAATTTCAAACCTTTTTACCAAAGTTGACTTTTGATTAAACACTATAGAAGCTAAATGATACACAGACAGTGTGATATTGTTGTATGCATGTCCACTGATTGCAGTACAGAAATACCAAGATATGTTAAAGGTGATTTAGAACCTGTGATGCCATTTCATAATTTGTACACGCGAGTATTAATAAGTATTGTTGATAAATATATTGAAGGGATCATTAAAGATATAATCTCAAAGATTATGATTTGTCTGTTAAGTCACTATTCATATCTGAATACGGCAACACAATGGTGATTTTTTTCTCTGCTAGCATTGAGAGTGGACAGTTACTATGGCCAAACAAAGAAAATATCAGTGATTACAGACGATGAAACTTGTAATCTTCCAGATTATAACTTTAACAGAAATGTTTATTTGTGTCATGAGTTTGTAAAAAAAAATATTGCTGTAAACTGTAAATGACCAACAACTTATGGATACTGTTTTTAGAAATTCCCTGATAAACTTAAATTCCTTGTATCACCATTTTAATATTTGTTGTGTGCAGACCCGACAACTTCAGTTAGGTATTAAAAGTTTTCTATTTTCAAGCTCGACTTCTCAGCAGTTTGTCATAATTACCATAATTGGACAAATGTAGCTCTTACCAGTTAACATCATGCCATTTTGAATGATTTTTTAAAATGATTATGTAATGTCAAGTACACCACTAATATATCTTTCTCAATGTGAGCTAAAGTGGTAATTTCTCTGATACAGTGCCAGCCAAGGTTACCTAGAGGTTGAGTGTTTTTTTTACAAATGAATTCTGGGAGGCCCAGAACATAAAAACAGCATAATTTTGCATCATTCATTTTGTGTAAAAGTAAGATAAGTTAGTTATTACACTTGGTGCAGCCTTATCCTTTATTAATCTACCATGTAGACCACCAATACAGGACTGGAGTTCACACTACAAAAAATATTTAAATCATGAAAACTGGCACATAAATCACAATTACAAATCATTTTAGCTCAAATGTGTTATGAAAAGAGATAAAGACAGTGTAAGAGAAAGGGGAAAATAAGAGTGAAGGTTAGCAAAGAGGTCAAAGTCTCTTTAAAAAGTCAAATCAAGACAAACTGATGGACACATTAAGAGAGACAGACAGAGAGACGGACAACATTTCCTCTGCTGTCTTTCATCAATCTGAGAGAAGTGGAGGTGAAGAAATGGCCGCAGTCTGCTTCAGAGCTGCCGCTATTGATTTACACTGCAGCCTTTCCAATCAGTCACAATCCGGAGAGCTACAAACAATCTGTAAGTGCATGTATGAACAGTGTGTGTGTCTTCCTGAGGCAATTTTCCTCACAGTAAGTAAGTGACAGAAAGTCTTAGATCTCCTCTTAACAGCAGCCGGCCACAAATCTATCTGGTCGAGCATCGATTTAGCTCAGATCTGTAGCATTAGGGATGGGAAGCGTCAGCTCTGGACCTCTACCTAAATGGGATAATTAATCCATATTCAGCGGACTGAAACAATCGATGTATTTGTACTGTAGATCTAGTGAGGAGAACACCAGCAAAGTTCTTCAGACCCACAGGTTTGACCTTTGTGCTTCCTCCTTCTTTTTGTCTAATTTGCTTGTGGGTAAACTGGATTTGTCACAAACTGAGGCATTGCTTTAAGAAGCTTAAGTGTTTAACTGTTTAACTATACACGTGAGCCACATTTGAAAACTAAGCCAATTAACAGATGAGCCGATCGACAGGAAATGACTCAATAATGAATTGTTTGTCATTCGTCAAGCATCAAGGCTCAGGAGGCTCTGTGAGGACTGAACTTATGCATCACGCTCACAGTGCCAACGCTAACACGCTGATGATTAGCAGGTATAATGTTTACCATGTTCTTGCTAATATTTGGTCATTTGCACAAAAGACAAACATATAAAACATAAACCAAAGTATTAGACACATTTCAACCAAATGATGGTGCTAGGTGAAAAGTCAGAAAAACACCAAAGTTCATCCAATACAAGTTAAAATATTTCAGTCTAAACCAAAGTGGTGGAAAGACCAACCGATACCATAGCTACAAATATCAACACATTCTCTGGTTTTAGCTTCTCAAATGTGAAGATTTGCTGTTTGGTTCTGTGTTATACTTTTTCTAATTAAACACACTTTGGTTCCGGACTGTTGGTTGAACAAAATAGGGAACTTGAAGACATCATCTCAGGCTCTGTGAAGCTGTAAGCTGTCACTTTTTTCTAACATTCCATTGATTAAATGATTAATCGATCACTCGAAAACTATTAATGCTCACTTTATCCAAAGTGAAACCCAATAACTTACTACTTTAGACATACACAATTCCTCAAACACAGCGGGAATAAATTTCTGGATTAGCGACCGCTGACTGAAGCAGGAGCCATGAAGGTCGGACTCCAGCTGACTTAGTCTGACTTTCCTCCGAGCAACAAGAACGATGTGTGCTCTGTGGGCGGGGATCAGGAGGGAGACGAGCTGGTTGGTAGTGTGGGTGGGTAAAGGGTTAAATCAAATAATCAAATCTAAACAAAGATTGAAATATCACTGACAGGAGCAGCTGGAGTTGAGGGAAGCTGTGTGCATTTTCAGATTTCCCCAGACAGTCTGGGGATTTGAACCAGCGACGCTCAGAACAAGCCTGCTTTCTTTTTTTTTTTCACTTCCACTGCCAAAGGTTCACTCTGAATATACAAGATGCCGAAACGATTGTGAAATGTGTGAGCCCAGACGCCTGACTTAGAAGCTGTATCCAACGTGTGCTCTGTTGATAATTCAGCTCTACGTCTGGGGTCAATTCAACTTGGTAAACACATTATATGCCAAGTTCATTTTCTTGAAAATAGGAGTGTGGTGATTTCGCAAGTCGATTCAGGCTAAATATCATCTGGCAACTCATCAAGTTAGTTACGGCCACGGCAAGTCTATCTTCATTATCCACTCTGCCACGAGGAAATTAGCCACGCAGCCGCAGTGGAAATCATGATAAAATGATATCAGTGGGAGAGTCATTATGATGAAAAGCAGGGAGGGCCTTTGAAAGTGAAGTGTTTAATTCAGCGGAGGCAACAGAGGTGCGCTGAAGAAACAAAGAAACAACTCAGCCTGGTAACAAACTAAACATTTACATTGCTGTACGGGGTCGGTGTTAAACTTGCAAACATTTTCAAACCGCCCCGGTGATGATCAGGCCTCTGCTGTGCGACCAAGCATCTGTCCTGTGATGGTGGTGTGTCTGTATATCGGGGCAGTAGCAGGGATCCATGGCTATATATGGCCTGACAGAAGGTTTTGGTTTACCCAGAGACCTCTCCAAGTTTCTCTCCTCTCGCGCTCCAAGATCTCCAAATTTGTAAACAATGAGCAACCGCCCTCAGAGAGCTCATGTGAGACATAAAAGTCAGCATCCTGGGGAAACCTCCAACAAAGCTCACTGAGGATGAGAAATATTTATCAGGAGTCTTTCACGTTCAAGACTGCTGGATATTAAGGAAGAATGGATGGAGAAACAGAGTCATACAATATAAATAAAAGGAGGATATTTTGAAAAAAGGTGACTGAGATGAGAAGTATATTAAAAGAAAAGTCATAAATGAGCCTTTTTTTCTCTTTAAAATATCAGAAAAACTGCTCAATTTTCAGTATTTTCTTCTTTTTTCAATTTTTATGTCCATAGTTGAGTACACACTTTCTTGGATAGCTTACTAATTTATGTTCAGACTGTAAACTTTCTATCCTATAGGTGTGTCTCTAGAAATTTCACAAGACTCTTGTAAGGGATAAAAAGATAAAGCATAAAACAGATAAGAATAACGTAAAAAAAAATATGAGCTACACACCAAATTATTACCTATAATTCAGATACATTCACAGTCACCTGCAGATATTCACACCAGCTTAAAGAGCATGTAAAGAAACAGGGAAGGAAACAACCACATCTGCACATCTGTCCACTGTGTTTCACCATGGCAACCAACCTGTCGTGTCCTGGGATGAATTAACAGCAACTGCTACTGTGAGCCGAGCATGTTTAATACTTAAAACAACTGACCTGTTTATGTTTTACTACTTGTTTTTTTTTTTGTTTTTTTTGCATTCTCATGACAAAGAACGGAGGAATGCAGCGTTCGAGCGTTAAACAGCTGTGTTTCTTTCCGGCGTGCTAGTCACCCCCTCGCCCCCCACTTTTTCCCCCTCTGAGAATGTATCAGGCCTGTCAGCAGGACTGCCGCATCCCATTTAAACTGCTCAGACTGCAGGATCACACATCTGCTGCTGCAGGACTGCGCAGGTAAACACAGCTCAAATGGACATCGAAGCACACTCCCGACGGCGCTGGGGTCAGAGCAGATTTGTCAGGATATTCTGGGCTTTTTGTTCTCACTCACACAGAGCACCGGGGTGAGAGGAAATAATTATTTCAGGAAAATTGAGATAATTGCACACTGGTATTGTTGCATATTGTCCTTGTATCGTTGTTGTGAAAAGCATGCCCCGAATTTGGAGATTTTGAATTATTCTGATAAAATCTACCACTTCTTTCTCTTACAAATGCACTGTCACAACATTGTCTTAGCTGTTGAGAAGTCTGAAAAGACATTTACAAATAATATGTTAAATACATAACAGGTATACTTTCAAGAGATATTTGAATAAGAAAAGATTCTCAGAAATTTTGCAGTAGAAAGCACTGAAGAAGTTTTCTTATTGATGTCAGAAACAAGTCCAAATTGATATTTGTCACATAATCAAATACATTTTCTTTCTAATTCTTGCATATTTTGAAGCAATTATAATATTTTCAGCATACAAATAAAAAGCACAAACAGGTTTTTTTGTTTATACACTTGCAGGTAAACTGGTACTTCTTTGGCATCCATACAATCACAACTCATATGCAAAATTATTGGTTGTTGTTGTTGTTGTGGTGGTGGTAAAAATATGCAAATGAAAACAACAGTACTGCTTCATATAGTGTATTAATATTGTAAGTCTCCGGTATAGTAACTGGGCAGCTGCTCAGATCTCGCCGGGCACTGATCCCACTGTTGTGATGTGAGTTTGTAGAGAACCATTTGAAGTGTTTGACCCTTTTGCCAAGATGGATATTTTTTTGACTTTCTCCCAAGAAGCATGAAAAATAATCCCTGTTCTACTCTGCTCAGGAGCAGAGAGCTTTAAAGGGGCATTAACCTAAATGTTTGGCTTTTAATCAACTCCTATCAACCAAGGTGGAATTGCAACAGCTTACAACATCCTTTAAATATATAATCTCAAAGATTTTAATTTAAATAAATGTCTGTTAAGTTATTATCTAATGACTGAAATGATGCAACACAATGGTGATTGAGCCTTTGGCAAACTCATGAATGTTAGACTTTAAACAAGGCTACTAACGCAAAGAACCAAAATATAAATGTATTAGCTGTTGTATTACATTATATTAAAGCTATTTTATATTAAAAAGTGAATTAGCTACTACAGGCGAATATTTAACAGAATTGTGATATGAAAAGATAATATGTCATTTCAAAACAAACACTGTTATCTTGAAAAGGAAATGTCTTACACTTTCAGTCACTTATCTTTAATCGAATAGTTTTATGAGAAAATCAAGGCCACTCTCATATCTGTACAATAAACATGATGACCAGCAGCCGGCTAACTTTGTTTAGCACAGTGTGGAAACAGCAGTAAACAGCCAGCCTTGCTCAGTCCAAAGGCAACAAAATTTCCCTGCAGGCTCCTCTTAAGTTCACTAGCATGTCTTGTTCAATACCAGAGAAAAAAACAAGAGCAAAATTTGTAGTTTAAGAGGGGGGTTACGAACTTATGGACAGATTCAGGCCACATGTAGCTAACTGTACAGATATGACAATCAAGCTTCTGCTCAGATGTTTTTTTCTGTGTGAAAGGGAACAAAGCAAGGCTATTGAATTTAAGAATCATAGATATTTTCTGCCGTGACACCCAATAATGAGGTGAAATGAAACTTCTGATCCCCGAGGGGAAACTGGAGGGTCAATAACTGATTAGACAGGGCACTGCTACATCTATAGGTCAGGAGGTCACTGACATGTTTTCTGTTTCGACACATAATATACCAGACGTCGTGTGAAATCGGGGGAAAATGCAGTGGGTGTTGTTTTTAAAGGAAGAGCTTGACATGTCTTTTAATATTTTTTGTTTTTTTTGCCAAGAGTTAGATGAGAAGTTTGATGCCGGTGTCATATCTGTACTGTAAATATGAGCTTAGCATAGCATAAAGACTGGAAGCAGGTGAAAAGAACTAGCCTCTCTCTGACCAATGGTAAAAATCCACCTACCAGCATCTGTAAATGTGATATAACATGCTAATTTATGTGATTTAGAGTTACTAAAAGGTTGTGTCCAAGTAAGCTAAGCTAAGCATCTCCTGCCTTTAGCTCCATATTGAACCGACAGATATGAAAGTGGTATTTATCTTCTCATCTAACTCTCTCCATAAAAGCAAATAAGTGTACTTCCCAAAATGTCAAACTATTTCTTTGAATTGCTTTGGGAACAAGGAAGAAAAAGCAAAAGTGGCTAATGCTCCAGCAATGCTTTGACGAACCGCAGCAAACCAGGAGAAATAAACACAAGAACAAGCTACATATGGTTTTTGTCTTTAGACACGATACAGAGATTCATATTCTGTGTCTGCAAATATGATGAGTCACTTGTTTCTGTTCACGCCATCTTTCAGAAATCCCACAGAGGAGAGCACATATTCAGGTTTTAGCTGAAACGAAGGCTCATTTGACACAACGTCCAACACACTTTGGGCCCATCCATCACTCCGTCGACTTCACTGACTATGACAGCTCATTACTTGAACCTTATTTCCACGTAAATACCTTTGTGCCCTGCAGATCCTGAAAGCATCTTTCGCTTTCTCTCCGTCTGCTTCATCGCACTCACTTTCTTGCCCTCTACATCTGTTGCTTTCTAACTTTAAACAAAATTATACATTCCCCTTCACAACTTCTTTTTCTTTTCCATCTTAGCTGCTATTCTTCCCCTTCTTGCCAATCACACCCGAAAAAAAGACAGCGCACACACACACACACAATTCACACACACACACTTGCGCTGCCAACTTGTGTTCACACACAGCTGCACGCAATTACCCGCCACAAGAAGGTATTTACAACATGAGACTCTCTTGCCCCGCGTAATTTATCAGATCTATCAAAATAGCTCTTCCACGAATGCCTGTAAACCTGCCAAGAGTGTGAGTGCGAGTGTATGCGACAAGTGGCATCCCGCTTACGATAGGTTTGAAGGCTCTCTCAATTTAGCAAAAAAAAGAAAAAACAAAAAACAACTTGTTTCCTCTCTCTTCTACGTCAGTCTCATTCCTCGCCTCTGCCTGTCCTGGAAGATTTCGGCATCTTTGTCACACCTACAATTGAAGATTTGCAGCACGCATTTGTTTCATATCATTCAGAACAGCTGTGCAACACACCACGAGTCTCAAACACGGACACAAGCATCATCTTCCTTTACTGTAAGTGCACCAGAATTAAAAGCTGTGAAGTAGCTGCATTTCTTGAATTATTATTAGCCTGTTATTAAAAAAAAAAATACAAGAGGCCAAATCAGAAGAAATATTAAAACCATTTCAAATCCCAGTAGGACAGATTCAATCATCACACAGGTTGAGTGAAACTGCTCCGAAATTGGAGCTCCCAACGCAGAATTGGAAAGGGAGAAAGCTCATTCAATCTAGAAGGTTATTGCATGAGAGGCAATTAATTTACCCCAATTATGGCTACAGTGAATCAACATCCAGACTTGGGCTTTCATCCTCTGTAGGTCAGTGGCCGTTCACAGCGCACCATACAAACAAGTCATCTTAAGAAAAATAAAAAAACCCTCAAAAGCTCTGCTCTATCCACTCTGTCCTTGAAAACACATGCACACATGAAGGTAGATATACCTTTGAATCTCCACTGCACCTAAGGCCATTCTCCAGGTGGCAAGCAGAGAGTACAAATGGCCCTCTCAAACACACACAACACGCCAACTCTGTTGTTGAGCAGCATGTGATAACAGAGATTCAGCCGTGTTTCTGTTAAGGCTAACACCGCAGCATGTGTTTGTAACCCATGGTAACCTGCAGCTTGGTCGGAGGAGGCCGAGGTGGAAAAGCCTTTTAACTGCTACCAAGAAAACACGACATGTCACTTCAGCACTTGCATACATTCAGTGACTGAGATTTTATGCTTTTCCTCTTTGGTTTTGAGTTCTCCTTCTCCTTCTTGAGTTTTTAATTGCTACGAGATCCTTAGATGAAACCTTGCAAGCTGTTTCTAAGATTAAAGGTCATCTTTCCTTTGCCTGTAGGGCTCCTACACTTATGAATATTCTAACTGAGGGCATCCAGCAGGTGAAAACATCAACGTCCTTTAAATTTGACTTCTGTAAACTCTTTTCTGAAGGCTGATTTCCATGTGAAAAAAAAGATCTGTTTTAGTTTTGGTCTGTTTTTTATGTTCACACTGACTTTTTACAAACAAAACCAGGAGAAACAAATGTATAACGTTATATTGTCAGACAGGTAACTGATTACTTTGACACCTTCACTCTGCATCATCATCATTATCAGCAGCAGCAACACTAAATGGACTCAAGTGGAAAAATTCTGTAATATGACTCTCATTTTTCATCTCATTTTTTAATAATAAACTCATAAATCAGATGTAAATGGGCACAACAACACACCTGTTTGAATTCCTTTCTTTTGTCTTTCTGATTGATCAGGAAAAAAACACGCTGATGCAAATGTTATCGTTACCATGGTTACAAAATTATCTTGCATAAGGTCCTTTTATATAGATCACCTATACAGTGCAAGTAGCTTGTCAGTTGCCATTATCAGCAGACGGCTTTCAATTTAATTCATTTTAAAATCATATATCTACTGTCACAACAGGCTGCCATCTGCTTTGCTCTCACACCACATCAGAATTCAACAAACACACCACCCTTAAGGAAGCGAAATAAACAAGCAAATACACCTGAGTCCATGAAAGCATGTGAAAGCATCTTTAATAATAACAATGATCAATAAATTGTTTTCAGATTATTCTTGTCTATTGAAGAAACACAGGAAACACGAGGAAAGAGACAGGAGGATGACACGTAACAAGGTACCAAACTGGATTCAAACCATTGACATTGTGGTCACATTTACTCTTAGTATATTAAACTATACATCTATAGTATAGCATCAGGATAAAATACTAAATGATTTAATCCTGTAATCCACATTCAATAAAGGTACTGAATGACTTAATACTGTAATCTACATTCACTAAAGGTCTTATAGGTAAAATTGTATTATTACTATTAGCACTGTGGCACGGGTGATTACAGCATATTTACACACTAAAGTAGCTGCTTTCCACCTTAGTCATTTCAAGGAATTGTGAATGATGCTCAGTTACAAAAGCGGGACTTTGCTGAGGTCCAGCACACCTGCAAATGCACAAGAGTGACACAGAGGAAACAAACGTCTCTGCCGTGATTCACACAGAGCGAGACCTGTAATCCCACAATCACTCTCTCAGGCACAATGGTGGAACGGAGCGCGGCGTAATTTAGAGTGTGCAGGGTCGTTTAAAGAGAAAAACAAGGACACAGCCCAGTCATAATGATCACTTCTCAGTCTCGCACAAA
Organism: Scortum barcoo; assembly: GCA_023238725.1. Lineage (NCBI taxonomy): Eukaryota > Metazoa > Chordata > Actinopteri > Centrarchiformes > Terapontidae > Scortum > Scortum barcoo. Next base: position 7,196,890 of record CM041540.1, read on the forward strand.
CACGCACAACGCGGCAATGAGCACGCGGAAACACACACACACGGCCTGCCTGCTCCTCCGTCATTACAAATCCCCTCACTAACAGGGAGGAAGATGCCTCTGAAAAAAAAAAGGTGCAGACAAACAAGGGCCAATTACAGACCGACACATAAATCTATGGCCAGCCACATCGAGACAGTCATGAAGAGCACACACACAGTGTAAGCTTGCTGTGTTATTATATATGCAAACAGGCCTGCAGTTTTTACACATGATATAAATACGTGGCAGGAAAAGACCGTAAAGGCCGCTGTAGATGCAGGGAAACGTAGCCTGTAAAACACTGATCATCCAGAGCTCGTAAACAACAGATTCAACGATCTAAATGGGTCGTTTCCTTCACTGTTGAAGACATATTAAGCCTGTCTTCAACAGTGCAGGAAGTGAATGACTGGAGTCTCTGTGGGTCTTGCTTCATTGCGTGTCACTTCCTCTTCTGATATTTGCATCCTTAAAACCTTTAAATATCATGTCTAACTTTACCCCCAATGCTCAAGCTTCCTGGTAATTCATTCATATTAAGATTGCAACACCACTGTGTGAGTACAGCAGTGTGCATTTGAAAAACTAAACATGACTTAAGGCCCTTAATGACACACAAAAACTCACATTATGCATTAAGACAGTGTGTGCATGTGCTGGCAACAGAGAGTTATGTAAGACAGAAGTGGAGACAAAGAGCTAAAGCAAAGAGGGTCATGTTACACCATGAATTAAGCCATTATCAGTCCCCATGCTTCAGTAAATCTCGGTAAGAGGAGAGGTGTATGAGGTCTGAAAGGTATTTACGAAGCACTCAGAATCAAAGAGAGATGGTTGTTACCGTGTTAAATTTGCTTGAGTGCTTAAGAGACTCTTGAGGAGATCGCAAATCACCAACAAACACAGGCCCAAACAGTGAAATCAACCACATGTGAAGAGAAAACCCAGAGGGACCTTTAAGCTCAGTTTCAGGAATTCAAGGCAAATTTGCATCCATCTCTCACTTTCTCTCACACACATGCAAACATGGTCTTGGCCGCATTGTGGGAAATGCCCACTTGGTCTCAGTTAGAGGAGAGTAGACAGACGGAGAGCAGCATGGTAGTTTCCCATGCTGATAAAATCTGAAATGATGTGCTTTCACAGTCACTGCAATGATACAAGCTCAATATTAAGTCTGTCTTCAACAGTGCAGGAAGTGAATGACTGGGGTCTCTGTGGGTTTCTGTTTTGTTTCATTACGTGTCACTTCCTCTTCTGATATTTGCATCCTTAAAACCTTTAAATATCATGTCTAACTTTACCCCCAATGCTCAAGCTTCCTGGTAATTAATTTGTTTATCACAACACAACTTCCCTGCCACCTGTTTGATCTCTGTGCAGTGTTTTTGTGGCTTTAAATAAATGTTTAGATGACTGGACTGAGTGAGAATACTCCTACTACAGTGTTTTTAACTCTAATAGTCTAAATACAATCTGATGACCAGCTGGGAGGAAGCAGATTGTAAATGGTAGCAGCAGCATCCACATCCTCGAATCCTGCAGGGCTCTCACACGGATCACAAGTACGCCATTTGTTGTCACAAGTGAAAAGTGCAGTAACAACCAACAGGAGATGATATTGTGGTGCAAATCTCAACTTATATGTTGCAATGTTGATGAAGTGTGACGGGAATATGACTGATTGCAGTACATGACAGAGGCCTCACACAACATGTTGTTATAATGAATGTTTTGTATCACTGATCATTTATATTTGTACTGTACATTTTTGTAAACACTAGTGGTAAATACAGTATATAAGTATTTTAAAAAGATGATGGTGATGTTGTTTTGTATACCCTGTATCCAAGGCGATCTATGAGTCACATCAGTGATTAATAGATTGTTTATAAAGGAACCACAAACAACCTCAGACACCACCCTTATGGAGACAAAAAAATGAAGTATTTCTTGTTTAAATAACTTTTAACACAAGTACTGTTATAATCTTGAGACTGGTCAGATCAATAACATTTATTTGTAATAAATCAAGCTATTAAATCTAAATAAAAAACATCTGAGCAGGGCTGTTGGCAGAGATCAAAATGAATATTTGAAAAGGCTGACATAAATTCACTATTAATGAACAGAATCTTATAGCAATATGTGATCATTAAAGTCCTTGTTTTGTGTAAAGGATTGTTTAGAAAGCCTGATATTGAACAAACAATGATAAATTATCAAGTTATTTGCGGGTTGGCTCAAATTAGTTCTGCCCATAGACTGCATGGTTTTGCCTCACAGTGCTGCACTGACGCTCCATCCAGTCATGTGGATGTGTTTATGCCTGTAGGAATGCTGCAAATCACATAAACAGGCTAATTTTAGCCTGAATATGCCGACAGACAAAGGTCCATTTGAGTCACCCTGTGACCCCGCTCTCCCCCCGCGGGATTACAACATGCTCTCCTCAGTTGGGTATCCGCAGTGAGTCTCCCCAAAGTGCAAAAACGACTTTTCAAACAGGCTGTATTTCAAAATCTGTTTCAATGTAGACATGTAGACATTTGAGGTATGTTTTTGTTTCCTTGTCAAGTCCTGTATGACATTTATCAACGTTAATGGCAAGCACTAAAAATGTATTTGTACGTGTCTGTATGCCTAAATCATTTCTGGACTTGCTTTCTGAATCATTTCTGTAAATACTGAGGGTCAAAGTTCATTCTTCTTCATGGAAACACTGGTTAGTCAAACAACTTTACCACAAAGTCATTTTAGTAGCTGCTCAGCTTTCTATCATAGCTCATTATCTTCATCAGCAGATGGCATTCACCCAGTTGTCACAGAATTGTATATGTTAAAATAGTATTTTTATCTATAGTTTATTTATTTTACTTTTTTCAGGCTTCTCATTTATGTTGGCTTAGAGGTTGAGGTTCATAGTACATACTTGACCTTGGAAACAGTAAGCACAGCAATAGTCTCAGCTACCACAAGGACAAATTAGACGCTGTTAGATGCTGTACATATAAATAGTGACTGGTAAAAATAGTGCTTACTATGTTTACTAGTCATTAATTATTGCTATTATTTTCCAAGTGTACTAACCACTACATACATAACTAACTGAACCAATTGAAGGTTGCTAATATAGCTAAAGTGAAGAGTAATCACCACGTTACCTGACATTATTATATAAAATACTGTTAAATTACAATTTAATTACAATTACCACAAATTAGAAAGCAAATAATATTAGACTGAATAATCAAACGTAAGTAAGATTAGCAAAATTTTAACATTTGTTGCAATTTTAATTAATATTAATATTATTAATTGCTTGGCAACCAACAGTGCAGTCTCTGTAGTGCTAACCAAGCAACCCATTTTGCTACCTTTCTCGAGGTTATGTGTTGCTAATACAAAATGTTAAGTAATTATTAATTTACTGTTAGGCTACCTCTTTTTACTTTTACTTTTGAGTGAATGTTCTCTAGATTTTAATTCCTGTGGAAACTAAATCTTAAACTTTATTTTGTTTCTTCCTAGAATGACAGACATTTTAACTAATTTGAGAGAGAGTTTACACTTCAAACAAATCCAGTTTTGTTGCTACTGTCCTAATTTATTTTTACAAAATCTTTTGATGAATTTTTGTTCATGGAAATCTCATCATGTTCTGATTTGAATGCTAATGAATTAAGTAAAAGCTTGATTCAAATTGTCAGTATCTTTCAATACCTTATGTTCACATACACCAACCTTGTGTAATGTAATGTCTATTAATTGATCAACTGTTGAAATACTCTCAATATGTTCTTTTGTTATGATTATATATATTTGTTATCTTCAATAATAGTTATAAATTCTGTATCTTAAGAAATCTTTATTCCGCAAATTAAATTCTATTCATACCTCTGCTTTATTCTCTGCAGTAGCAATGCCCCAATTTCCCCTGAAGAATCATTAAAGTTTCATCTCCTCCGCAAATTTGCAAAACTGAGGTTTGTTGAAATACTTTTACATAACAAATCTGTTCCCCTAATTATTCAAAATTCTTGTCAAGACAATAAGCTGGTCAGCAGCAGTAGTGAGAGCTAATGTGAAGATTAAATTGCATTAAATTTTACATTATATTATATTAGTTTGGTCTGGTGAGTGATTGCGAATCTCCTCATCAAGCAGTCTAGCTGCAGTAGTGTGTGTGTGTGTGTCTGTGTGTGTGTGTGTGTGTGTGTGTGGATCCTCCTGGCACGGGGATTTCCCTCCATCTTCTTTGCTCTCTATCTCTAGCTCAGCACTTCCCTCATCTCACTCCCCCTCTCATTTATGTCCCACCATCATCCCCTCTCTGAATCTGCTTCACCGCCCTGCAGGTTCCCCCCAACGCTGCTCCATTCACTCTCTGCTCTAAAGAACTAAAAACAGAGGAACGGAAACACAGAGAGAGATTTCCTGGGAATACATCCCTGCTTAGCTCAAGCACAGAGGCACACAAACTTTACACACACACACACAAACACACACAGTTCATGAAAAATACATGCACACGTGGACAGCTCAGTACTGTACTATACAGAGCACATACAGTATGACCTACTTCATATGCAGCACAGGAGCAGAGCGAGGAGGAAAAATCCTTCATCTTTACAGTGGACTGAGCTTTGTCCTAACAGGGAAACACTTGAACTTGCAATTTTAGTGAAAAGCACAGATCTATGATGACGATGTGCGACCTCTCTGGGGTTTCAGAGCAGTTACTTCCAAGTCCACAATCCATATTAGTGATTGATATGGGACAGCTAAGCCAAATACAGCTGAGAAACAAACACCATCAATCTCAGCCTTGGCTACAGATCGTCTGCAAGCAGCTCTCTCCTGTAGTAGTTGTTCATATTAGCTCTGCCGAGCCTGCAAAGTGGCCAATCCAGGTTTACGGTCTTGGTCTGCAAACTCAGGTCACTATCAGGTTAACAGCATGGGTCAGACGTGTCAGAGCGGTGGTGTAAATTAGATAATGGTGCTAATGGAAAGGCCACCAACTAAGATTTTGTGGTGCAGCAGTGTGATGCATCATGAGGGGGTTATAGTCCCTAAAATTATAATCTTAACAGGATTCAGTCATTCAGGGAAAACATTCACTTTAGTCACTTTAGGCTGGATTTGAACCAGCAACCCTGCAGTTAGAAGCTGCTTTACTTAAAGATAATCTTTTTTGTCTTTTACCAATTACAACATGTATGAATATATATTGTGTTTTAACTAATTTTACAAGGAATCTAGGAATTAAACCTGTATTAGACAATATTAGTGCACTTCCTGATTACCAATGCAGATAATCTAACAGAGTGGAAAGCAGGGGTGTGGAGGTCAAGTGGTGGATGGATGCGCAACACGTCAGACTTTCATGTGGGAGCCTACAGTTTAGATCCTGCCACAGGCCTGCAATTAACATTTGCCTATTTATTAACAGTATCAACAATCTTTCCTGAACCTTAGCCAAGTGTTTAAGTTGCCAACCCTGTAAAGGAATAGTTCAACTTTTTGGGAAAATATGCGTCAGCGTGTGCTCACATACCTGTTCATTAAATATGAAGCAACAACCAGTAGAAGTTTAGCTTAGCTTCAAATCCCAGGGTACAAGGGAAATAACAGTAAGCAGTAAACCTCACTCTGTTAAAAGGTGATCAGTACAATCCATACAAAACTTCTGCAAGAAAGCACACTGGCATTTTCACCAAAATATTTAACTATTCTTTTAATCCTCATCCAAACATAATCCAAGTGGCGTTCATCTGTTGGCTAACCTAAGTTTATTTTCCATAATCACTGCCTAACTATAACCTTAAAACCAGAGCTAGAGTTGCAGATAATGTAGAGAGCAATCATTTTAATAACGTTGGCACTGTACAGACTCTGGTGTTCAGCAGAAACGTCCAGTGTCAGCATACTTATCTGGCAATAGAGTTTCCTGCTGCATACATCACAGAGGTTTACAGTAAACAGTGTCCTCCCAGAGAAAGGACAGCTGAGACTTTCCAGGAATAAGAATGGGGGAAAAAATCATGAGGGCGATTATGGTGCAAATTAGCCTAGACTTTATTAAGAGTAAATCAAAATCTAAACACTGCAACTGCAGGATAATTGTGCGGCAAATTGTATTTTTATAATTCAATTTCTGCATTATTGATTTTCCTCATCCAGTTTCCAAGTGTTCACCTCCTGGCTGTGTGAGAGGCTTGGACTCAGCACATAATGCTCTAATTTAATAGCATCTTTAATCTCAATTACAGTAAATATCACAGGCAGTGCACCAGAAGTTTTAAGCATTTACACTGGTGGGCCACTAGATCAAATGTTGAGTTGGCGTGTAATTGTGTTGAGAATCTGAGAGAATTTGCAGCACAGCAGCTCTTACAGGACGTCTAGTTTTGATGACGGGAACACGGTTGTGTTGGGATTTGAGACACATGCTGAGTCAAAGCTTACAGACACTGTGTAAACAGCTCTGACCTGAGTGTATTAACAGCTCAGGATAATTTGGCCCTGACCTAGTCAAACCCACCTCGGTGTGTCATGCTGAGGGAAGGTCTGTACGGCATTAAGAGCATTCTCGATATCATACGATACACTTCCATCTGCTGTACATGGCTCTGCGGCAGACCTCCGCGGCACATGTTGGATTCCTCTCCACTTACAGTACGATGCAAGGCGGGATGGAAATGTTGGAATGTGCAGCAGTGAGTGAATGTGACTGGGTGCAGGGACGTCTGAGGAAATGTCTGTGCATGTTAGGGAAAGAGAAAGGGTTTGCATGGCCCAGCTTTACAGCTTCAAGCTACAAGATGGGACCAGCGGACACACACACACATAAATAAAGACAGAGGCATACAGAAAACTGCTGTGTCAACATGCCAGGCTTATGTAATTCAACACCTGGATGCAGTAAAAAGTGTGTATCCACACACCGGAAAACATTAGATTTCTCAGTTATCTCATGTTTCTACTGTTTTTCTCAGTGACTAAGTTTAACGGGGTCATCACTTCCCACTAAAATCAATCTCTCTCTACCAATACCTTTATGTCATTAACTGATGGCCATTTTTTTTGTATTTACTCTTGCAACTTTATCTCTTTTGCTTTCTGAACAGACTCAAAGTCAATGGACAGCTCATTACACACACACAGCAAAAAGCTACACTGGTGGATGGGTGAAAATGGAGACACAGCTTTGCCGGTGTTGCAATCTTGCTAGTCGTGAGGAAACATGTTTGTCCTAAGTACAGTGTCAAAGCAAAAGCATCATTTCAAGCAGTTTATTCTTTTTTATTGTGGTCTGTTGAAGCAACACACACACGCAGCTTGTTGTCGATTCAGCTCCACCCACTACCAGAATTTCAACATCCTTGAGCCATGGTAACATGATCACATGATCACAAAATTAGGAGTAGGTCTGGTGATAATTTTAAATTTTTTTATTGTCAATAATAAAAGTGCAATAACACTCGATTGTTGTTGTCTGAAAAATGTAAAAAAAAAAATAAATAAATAAATAAATAAATGAGGCACTCTGTTGCACTGGGTGACCTGTTTCTTTACTACCATGAACTCACATACTGTTAAGTTTTGCTGCTGTTAATACACACTATCAAATGTGTATTAATCCACAGCTGAAAGTAGTCCCCAACATTTGCTAAAAACTACAGTGTCCAGCTGTTTTAGGGAATTATTTAGCCTTTTTATAATATGAAACAACATACTCAAGACCCCCTTTGGAGAGAATTGTGTCTGTTGTTTGGTCTTTTCATGGGATTTGTCAAGATATAAAATATCACCAGCCTTATCCTTTAATCTTAAAGTTCCCCCGAGGCAACACTGGATAACAAGATCGGGGATCCACCAAAGTCATTTCATCCTCTGGGGACCATGAAGGTCTTTACTAAATCTTGCCGCAATCCATCCAACGGTCCTAAAGATATTTCACACAGGACTCAAAGTGCCCCACAGGCGGACCGACTCCTAAAACTGTGCACACATGCAGCAATGCACACAAAAAGCTTGGGTGTTCTGTTCTATATTGGGCCTCTGAATCAGCAGCAAAACATCCTTGGGACAGCAACACACACACACACAAACCCCTCTCCCTTTCTCAGACACACACACTCTGTGTCGCCCTCTCCCTCTGACCCCTCAGTTTCACCCCCAGCGGTTGTCTGGGAGACACAGAGCAGACAGTACAGCCTGTCTAGTTCGCCTGCTTTAGATCAGGCCAGGAAATCGCAGCAGACGCCAAAAACCTTTTCACTAAAAAAAATGAGGTACACACCGAGGTGCGATTGCGTGCTCATTCACGGGCGCTCGCTCGCTCTCACACACTCAGATGACCTGGGATATGTGACTCAGCAAGACCTACAGGGAGGATAAGCAGGGAAGATGGATGGTATCACTTACAAAATGTTGCACGCTGCAAAAAATGTCTCTCGGACAACATGGTTGAATGCAACAAGTTTTACTTTTTCTTGATGGGATGTTTTTCAAGTCTGTCTTCCAAGTCTTCAGTCATGGCAGCATAATCAAATGATGACAGCTGTTCTAGTACAGTATGTCAAAGAAAAAAAACTAACTATCAGGTCCTATAAGTTATGTTGTGCTGAAAAAAAAGATAGCAACCATCAGCATGATAAACATTTTTTTTAAAGGCAAAATCAAAACTATTCACAAATGGCCCAAATAGCCTCCTAAGGGTTTTAATATATAATCCTCACTTTAAAACATTCCCTTCATCTTGACTACACTGGAAGAAGTTGGAGTCAAAACTGAAGCTAGCATGAGGCGTCTTAGTTTGCCAAATTGGGTATCCTCCCAAGTTCTGGTCTTTTTCCTACAAAATCCGTATTAAACCGAAATGTCAAATTAAAATTCTGACCTTATTATGGTACAACATGGAGAGTTAAGGTCTCACCAAAGTTATTACAGTTTATCCTGAGGGGGACATGAATGTCTGTACCAAATGTTCATGGCAATCCATCCAACAGTAGTTTAGATATTTCACTCTGGAACCAAAATCGGACCGACCAACCCATACAGCCAACCTCAGAGCTACGCCGCTAGTGGTAAGCAATTAGTTAAAACTGACATTTTCTCATTTTGGGAGTGTTGTGACACTAGTTTCAGGGGTCCACAGTGAAAAGACCGTCTTCCTGCTCCAGCAACTCTGATTACTGACACCGGTGTTGCCCCCAAATGTGTTGGAAAACATGACGAAAGGTAGTGGGGTTATGGCGGGTTTGAAAACTGGCAGCTCGTATTTCACTTTCTTCCTCCCTTCTTCCTTCTCTCTTCATCTATTCCTCCTCTCTGCTTCTTTCTCCCACTTGTCTGTTCAGCCTTCCATGAACATCCTGCATGCTAACTAACTCTCCGGCTCGGGGCAGCAACCAAGCGTTCATTGAGCAGGCAAACATTTACCGATCCCACAATCATCAGGCCGAGGAACACGTTTTGTAATTTAATTGAGGTTGTGTGGCTGGTGCACTGTGTGTGTGTGTGTGTGTGTGTGTGTGTGTGTGTGTGTGTGAGCTGCAGAGGCCCCTGAGCGTTCTGCTGCCCTCCCCTGCTTCTTGTTGACAGGGGTAGCTATTATCACAAGCAGGCAGATGTGTGAGGGCCACGGATGACAAAGTGACAGCGAGCGAGAAGGCGGGAGAGATGGCGAGTGATGCAGCGCCAAGCAACACGCCAAGGCAGTCGGCTAGGAGTCACAACATAGCGAGGCTGCATTTGGCTTTATTGTACACGCCAGAACCGAGCCTCCTAATGATCTAAGTGTATATGCAATAAAGGCTCCCAGTGGAGTTTTTCTTATTTTGGTTTCACACTGCTCCTCTGTTACAGATGGCTGCTGAGTAAACATGGATGTAAACAATGATGGATCTAAAAATACTTTTTAACTGTTTTATGAAGAAGGAAATTCAATCCATTTGTTCACTCTTGAGGATAAACACGATGCATTTGGGTGGGTAATACTGAATGTAAACATGACTTCTGTTGTTCATAGTGAAGCTCCACATGGCACCTTCACGCAAATTTTAAATCAAACAAGAAAATAACTCTCTTACATTTGGTGTTTCCCTCTTCATTTGTGCTTTATTGCATGTTTTGCCTTATTTAAAGCACTTACACATTGGAAAGGTGCTATACAATTAAACCCATTCCCTCAAATACAGGAGAAACCTGAAAAATGTTTTGAGGAAGTTTTGGTGACAAAGACCACATTTATTGTTCATTTTGAGGGCATTGATAATGAATTATAATGCAGTCATAATGCTGATTGTTGAGGTGTGGTAGTTATAATGTATTATAAGCACCATCAGTCAACCTGTAGGTTATAACTAGTAAAGACGATGACTGAACCACTTGAACTTAATCTATAATTTTGTATGAATGATGATATAGTGCATCAGAAAGCATTATGTGTGTTTATAAATGTCATCATAAAGAATTATGAATGCATCAAAATTCACTATGAATGCCCTCATAATGCACTATAGATTGGGTCTTCATAGAAACGTAACTAAAGTTTTATAGGCTTAGAGAGGTAAAATTATCCATTATTTTACAAGAAAGCCAAAACAAATTTTACAAAGTAGACATGTTTTTTGGTCTCTCCTAACTTAATGATTGCATAACAACTTAATCTTTCTTGCCACCCGTTGGAGGGTTCTGAACAACTGTATTAAAGGCTAAGAGGTATACTATAAAATAACCAGATTAAATATTATATTCTGTAAAAAATATACTTTATCAACATAAAAAGGTATCAATAACCTGTAAGGTTATTGTTATTATGGTCCCATCAGTGCATCAGACCAATGTTAACTCATTGCTCCTTGTATATACAGGATGTAAATCAATATTACATTAATTTTAACAGTAACATATCTGCCTATGTACGGTCATGTAGTTACTGACCAAAATGGAGAAATCCTTGCATTTATGCATGTATCAAACATGCATAAGCTGGTATATTCTTCGTATAACTTCTTATTTTCATAGCTGGCCTCCAGACGATGCGGCAACAGTTCACTCCGTACATTTTCTGCTTCACGGCGTAAAAATTGGACGTTTGAAGAGCTGTGCTGCAGATGATCTCATGGTAGGAGCGTATAACAGAAACCACTCGTAGAGAGGAGGAGAACAAAGTGAGAGTTTCGTGCTCCTTCCTCCGTTATCACCAGTGTAAAAACAATCTGCCTCCCTTGCTGACTTTTGTGTCCTTTCAGAGATCTCTTTGTTTTGCAGCCCCTGCTCCTCCGTGTCAGCTCAGTTAGTGAAATACAAAACTATTCAAGGCCTTATTCGTTTTACCTCCAGTGCCTGTATTGTCTGCTCAAGACTTTTTAAATATTGATTGATATGAAGAGGGAAATTACAGTTGCAATCAATTTTGTTATGGAAATTAATGAGAGTGTTTAATTGCTACCGTGCTAGTCAGCGGTGCAATTATTCATGCTCATCAGTGTGGTAAAGGCTTAAAAAAAGCGGCTAACTTGAGAGGTTATATGAAGGAAAGCTCCATGCACCAACAAGGCACCATCCAGTACATCTTTTTTTTTTTTTTTTTTAATGCATTACTGTGCCAGGCAGGCCGATGCACCACACAGTTACCCCGATGATTCATAGGCAACAAGGGATGCTGCCAGAGAGGACTCCTCCATAACGGATCGATAAAAACCCTGGGCTGAGCGGCGACTTAACTCCCACATGGCCGCCACACTAGGAGGAGAGAGGGAGAGCCCTTTGGATTGTGGGAGAACTCTGAAGGATTGTGGGCATTTGGTTTTGCTGTATCACAGTGCTTTTTTTCTAAGGCAGTACGCCCAAATCTTGGCATGAAGGAGCAAGTTTGGATCAGGAACAGCATTTTTCACTTCTGCCTTAAATTTTGACCTCAAGTGTCACCGCAAGTGTCCCAAATCAATTACCGACTATTTGTTTTGAATGCCAAACTGAACTATGACTCCGGGAACAAGCATAAACTCTCTCCGGAGTTTGTGTTCATGCTTAATTTAAAGCCGACAAAAGGCCGACTCAGCCAGATTTTTCTCCAGCGCTCCCAGAGTGCTAAAACAAACACACGACAAAAAGGTCTGATGAATGCAAGACCCCGGTTTCATTCAACACAGCCCCTTAGAAATATAGAACAATTGAACTGACGCTTAGAGTGTTAAAAGTCATGGAAACTGTGGAGGTTTTCAGCTGAAAAAAATGCAACAACTGCCAAAGAAAATGTCACACATTCTCCTTTGAACATCCTCCAGCAATTAAGCGAATGCTGCGACCTTCAAATGAGATGCGATTCTGACTGAAATCCAAGTTAATCATATGCATTATAGTTTAAACATGAGTTAAGTGGATATGGAGTATTGGGATTTCAGGTGCCAATATCTCAATCTTCTGCTCACCATCTTTCCTGCTGCTTCCCTGCTAGAGCCAAAATGATAAGCTAATAAATCGATTAATGGTTCCCAACATTTTTTGCCCATGAGACCCAAATGGAGCAAAGTCTGGACTGATCTCAGGCTGTGGCCTCACTGTGGTTATAATTCTCAGATCATTTCATTTGAATGGTTTTAGGGGCCCCAAAGAGGTGAAACTAAGCAAAACTTTGAAAAATGTCCAAATTTTATGAAAGATAAACATGTGTTTTTCTTTATTAATCATCTCACAACCCTTTAGTGTTGAGATGTTGAGATGCATGTTGAGACCCTTCGCTGGGTCCCGACCCCTTAATTGGGAATTACGGGTTCATCAATAGACATACAATCAATCAGCCACTATTTCCGATATCTAATAATTATCATTTTCCAAGCAAAATACAGCACATTTGAGGGTTCCAACTCCTCAAATGTGAGAATTTGCTGCTATTCTTTGTCTGACAATGATTTGTGTATGTCACTCTGGGCTTTTACGCAATTGTGATCTGCAATCAATTAATCAATAAAATAATTATAGATGATAGTTGGCAGCCCTGATCTTTGCACAGCATCATGTTTAATGTGTCTGTTAAGTAACTGTACACTCAGTCAGCCGAGAGTGCTTTTAAATAATTAAGGTTCTGATATAAAAAAGAAATAGCTTCAGGCTTTAAGTAGCCATGAAGTCAGAGTTGGTGCTGTGTAGATATTTGCTTCAGAAATACGCATAACATCCATATATTACATATTCACTATAATCTTTATATGCAGATCAGTGACAGCTATCACAGCTCTAATGCTAACACACATGCTAACTGCTGACAGATACAGCTCCTGAGTGCACACACACATATACACACACACACACACACACACACACACACACACACACGGTGAAATATGCTAACTCATAGCCTCGGGGCGGTGGAGTCGTGTCGTGACATCACAGTCTGAGGAGCTGCATCAACAAATTAGCTGCTCATTAGAGAGGTCGCGACCTCTGGGAAGCCATTATACTCCGCTAAGTCGGGAGGACATTTACGGAGAGGTGCATCAATCAGAGTAGGTCAAAGGGCAACAGAACAGACGGACAGACTGCATGTTGGAAATAATGACTAAGGTAACCGCTCCAAAATCTATAAAAATTACCAATGATACCAAATGAGGTCTATAAAGGGCATTCGCTTTTGATTTCCTTCAGCTCATATGCTACAGATGCTCAGACTGTGTTATATGTCTCAGTATTATAATATCTAGACTACAGTGCACTCTGAGGTCATGTAAGTGTTGTAAACAGTTATATATGCATTGAATTGTATTATTATATATTTGCGTGTATGTATTTGCATGCAGTAAGTTTATTGTCTAAAAAACTCTCTCTTAAAGCTCTTAAAAAGAGTTCTCTATGGCAGTTTATGTGATTTAATATGTACAACATGTGTAATGTGATCCATTTTCTGGAAAATTCAGATACACTTTATTGATCAGACAGAGGGTAAAAGTACGCATTCATCACAGGGACACAAAAATCGCACGAGTCCAATTTTACCATCAAGCATTCCTATTTAAAACACGGCACAAAATGGCCTCAAACAACCAGAGATATTAACAGTATAAACAGTATGGTCTCGCAGTATATTAATCACCACATTGCCCATCCCCAGACACTCAGCAACAACAGAACAGATATAACCAATTATCACCTAAGCTTTTCAAACACCTTTCAGAGGAAACTGTTGTACCGTATCTTCCATCTGCAGTCACACAGTGCTATAAATATGACGACGGCATTCGACTGTTTTATAAATTAGCATCATAAGAAGCCTCTTTCCACATTAAAACAAGCGAATTATCTGACTGCACCACACAACAGTTAGCAGTGCATGCCTTAATAATAGGGAATGACTCATGGATCAAATATACATATATAAAAATTACTAAATTAGTATATTCAGGGAAAGTATATATGATTTTACAGAAGGTTGGTGTTAATAATGCTTTTTAAGATAAGATTATTTGAAGCCTTTAAGCCCAATTCATGGCGTTTAGCGAAAACACAGTATGTCTTCAGTGCCAACAAAAACTGTTAGATCAGAAGACATCAACATTATTATATTAAAGGTCATATCAAATTAAAAAATTCCAACATACACACACATACATATCATACACAGGTGAGCTTTCAATTTTTATTAAAAATTCCTAAATCTTTAAGTTAAATTTGATATAAATTTGATGTAAAGAGTTGTTTCTAACATGCACTGACTGACACATTGCATGTCTTGTTGCTATATTTAGGATTTTGTGGTTCTCAATGCAAAACCATTTCATCATCTTATCAGTGCACAGTATGTTAAGGGGACGCGTACCAAACAGGCCTGTCTGTGACACGTGAGCGTCCCTGCAGAGAGTCTCTGGTCGGGGGCAGGCAGGGTGATGCCCTCTGGGTCCTGCTGGGACTTACTGGCACCTGCTTTCACCCGGTCCTGCCCCCACCCGCCACCCCTGCCGGTGCCCTCTATAGCAGTAACAGACTGTCAGACACCCCCTTGTCCAACTAATACACCTCGGGAGGTGGAGCGACCAGATTCAGGCTCACTGCTCCCGCTGAGCCGAGGTGGCGGATGACAGTTGGGACGTGCGTAGCTGCCGGTGTGTGTTTCTAAATGCGGTGTGTGTGTGTCCAAGCCCGTTGCAGAGATATGCCATCACACTGAGAAGAGCGCAGGGAGAGAAAGAGAGAAGGACTGACAGATCATTTGTGAAAGCTCCATTCATTTGTGAAAATGGCCTGGATGCCAGTCACTATCAACATGTCTGCCGATGCTGTCTGAGCAGGCCAGGAAACAATCTGCGGCTCAGATTTTAGTTTGGAAATGAGAGGAAGAAAGAGAGCAGCCTCGCCATAATGACTCTGTTATCCCTCCATCCTTCTGTCAGCCGCTCCACATCTCTCTGCACGCTCTTCCTAACCAGTCCATGTATATCAGCTGTTTCTGAAGCGCAAATGTATTCACCCTAACAAGTCATCTCATCTCATGTTGAGACTCCCAGCAGGGCTGAGATAAGTTCTAGTGTTTCCATTTCATATCAACTTATTTCAAGAATTTGACTGTTAGAGGTATTCTGTGATACGCGGGGAGCTTATTCTGTTAAAGTCCAAGACGCTGACAGTGTTTCTTGAAAATTTTCAGCAGAATTCAAGCTAAGCGGATCAGGCTCTCCACGTTTAGTTCAGTGTGTCTGATAAAAAAGAACCAGTGTGAGGCTGCTAATAACACAAAATTACTTGAGGGAATACTTGAGCATTTTGGGAAATACACTTGAACACTAATCACCAAATCTGCTTTCTTAATAGTAGTCAGATGATTGATAGGGCTGTCTCCTTTGTGCACTAAATATGAACCTGCAGCCACCAAGCAGTCAGAATAGCTTAGCATCAAGCGTAGAAAGCTATCTATAAAGCTATCTATAAAGTTCACAAAAAAAGAAGTTATACTTCCTTTGTTTAAACTGCCTTTAAACTTGAAACTGCAAACACCAGAGTGTAAAAACAACAAGTTGCAGTTTTGCTGAGTGAGGTCACTGCTCCCAGACAAGAAATAGTGCAACATATAACAACGTTAAACAACAAGTGTTCATTTATTAATTTTTAAGGTGCTAGAAGGTGATTTTTTTACTTGGCTATCTGTTTCCCTGTGCCTCCAGTCTTTCTATCAGGCTAACATCCAGCACCAGCTTGGCCAGGTTTTATCAATCATATCAATCTTCTCATTTAATATGCAATAAATGCAAGAAGTGCATTTCCCAGAATGTCAAATTATATATTTAAAATGGAGAAGAAGGGGGTTGTAATTAACTCTTATTATTCCACAATTTCATTTTCTAATCCTTTAAGTGATAAAGTAAATGGAGGAAGAGCGTTTCGAGATAAACTACAAGCTGTTTGAATCTAAACAAGAGCGTAGCTTTGCAATGGGGGGGAGACCGCGCTGTGATCGGCAGTGTTTCCCAAAGTTGAAATTTATTATCCCTTCGGAAATTGATTTTTTATGCCTGTCATGTTTGCACCAATTTTACTGTAACTACAGCATAATTGCATGTTTGATATCATTTTAAATATTTTAAATATTGTGATTTGACTGTTTATTGTTATTGTTTTCAGTTTTGATGTACAGTAAAAGAAAGAAAGTTAATTTAAGTGTCAGTCAATGCATCGTATAAAATAGAAATGAACAAATATTCTTGCACACCTTGGCCACTCTCTTTGCAGCGCCCACAGTACAAACACGCTCTCATGATCAATAAAAAGATTTCCTACCAATGAAATTTCATGACATCTACACAAAGTCAACATATACACACATACATAAGAGAAGAAAAGCAATTCTGGAAAACACACAAAGAGAGCAGGCTTGTGTGAAAAAGCTTGATCTGTTACCCAAACACAGAAAAACACACACACTCTCATAAGAAATCATCAACTGTTCAGCAACCCAGTGTGTTGTGGGGTTTTTTGTGTAAGGAAAGGAGAGGGGAGAGAACAAAGGGATGGTGAGAAAGAGAGCTTTACGCGAAAGTTGAGTGTCTGGATGCTAAAAAGAAAACGTCCAAAAAGAGTGTGAATGAGTGAGTGTTTCGCTCTGGCTTTCCCGTGGCTATTTACAGCCCAGTCAGACACTGGGGACTGTCTGGAGTTCACACACAGAGCACTGGAGGAAAAAAAAAGAAACACAAATATGACCATGAGCAATACACACTCTGAGAAAGATCTCCTCCTCAGGCATCAAAAACAAAGAAACAAACACACACAGTCCCATTCATATGAAAAATATTATCTCTCTTGTTGACCATAAAAAATAAACTTAAATCACACCCCAGTGTATCAACACGATTTAAGCCTGTTGTTTCACTGATGAAATAGTGATTGAAATGCAGTCAAAGTCATCAGCATATAAGCAAATAATTCTCCTTTGAAGCCTCTTTGTGATTCAAATGAAGCGGCTCAGGTATTCAGATAATTTGTTTTTAGCAAAAGCTATAAGATAAAGCTGCGTAGTACCAAACAATGCCAGCTTCCATACAAAGAAAACTCCAATTTGACTGCAACATGAAACATTACATGTCAGAAAAATTTAAAGGAAAAAACTGGACAGCAGAAGCAACGTCTGTAGAGGCAAAAAGGGAAGTAATATATTCATGGTAAAAACAGTTTTGCTCACTATTTATGATGTTTGTACATGGTAGCTTCAAAATCGCAGTTTGATTGGCACCTGTCAGCAGCTTGTATGCAAAACTGTAAGCACACAGCAGCAGCGCTTGGTCGACAGTTGTATATAGCACACCTCAACATGTGACATGGAGAGTATATAAAGCTTTAGCCTCTGAAGACACTAAATTTAAAAAAAGAGAATCTCTGGGATTAATCTAAAATTGATCACATTAAACGTTCCAATATCCTGCTGTACTTGACAAATACTCTCTAATCCAATCAACACACTAGCAGACTCTCATCTGACTTTGTGATTACTTTAATACCTGACCGTGAGATTTATTGGAACGGTCCCAGATCTCACTAACACATACATACAGATGGGTGACAAATAAAAAAATAAAGATAATAAATGAGTGCAGAAACACAAGGACAACAACAATGAAGGTTCTGCACAGTAACACCCCGGCCATTATTTGCTATCAGATGATTATGAATCTTGCAGAGTAATCAGGTGAAATACCTAATGTAATAAAAATATGAAACACATGGAAGTAATTTTATCCCAGAAATATGTCAGGTGAAATGTATTCAAAATTTACTTGAAAGGATTATGTTTTTTTAGATTATAGCTTCATTTTTATGGGACTACATGTACCAGGTTGTATAGGATCTCTGGGACATATTATGTTGCAAAAGATGATCAAAAGCTGTTGGATTAACCCTCAGGAGTCTTGGGATATTTAAGAGAATACTTTCAATTTTGCCTTTAAAAAATGTTTACCATGCCAATATTTGTTACTTTTTTTCAGCACAACCTCACCTACATGACCTGACAATTATTTTTCCACTTTGATATACTGTAGCTGAGATGCACTGACAGTAAAGGCTGCTTGTACCTACAACTTGGATTAGCCTTTACTGCGGCCTATTTGAGAGAATATCATTAGTAAGAGTGGTTTCATCCCTCTGGTAGAGTCAATACCACCTTAATGAGACACCTAATGTTGTTTAATGTTGTCATCTATCTGTACGTACACATGCAAAAGCAAAGTATGTTTCACATCTGTTGACACTGTTAAGCACTCAATTATGCGATCTGCAACCTGGAATAGTTTGTTTGCCTCGCCGTAAGATTCGTCTGTGCTTAAAACTCGACAAATATGACTTGTTATTTGTTTATTATCACGGCGTGCAGCCACGCAGCCAGATGAGGGGCTGAAGAGCGGCGCTTTAACATTTTCAAACAGATGAACAAGCCGACAGATCTCGCACTCTCTCTGTCTCTCAGGTTCTTCAGATGCTCGACAGACTGAAATATCGCTGAAATATCACATTCACCCCGATACCTTCAACCAAGGCATGCGCATCACAGGCTGCTTCAAATTAAACACAGCGGAGTGAGATGTGTGCGTTTGGTCAGAGGGCAGCGAGGTCAAGTGTGTTTTTGGGAGGAGAGCCTTTCAAAGAGTTTTTGAAAGTCTAAAAGCACTCAGCTCAGGGGACGGATAGGGCGAGAGACATGCAGGAAGACAGGAGAGAGAGAGAGAGAGAGAGAGACAGGACGGTGATTCAGCTGTAAAGATGCTATGATAGAGGAATGAAGGGAGGCGAGCCAAAGAGAAAGGAAGGAGGAGAAAAAGGATAATGGAAAAGTAGAGATTAACACTAATGAATTTAACAGGCAGCAGTAAGGATGATGAGTCACTGGACAGCTTGTTGTAAATCCACCTCACACTGGTTCATATTGGGAGGTGGAGTCATGACAGGTTTGCTGTCAAAGAGAAAAAAAGACAAATGCTGTTTTCATAAAGAGCAAAGACATGTTTTATAATTTTAATGTTATTACTTTAGTCCACAAACTTGAAAAAACTCAGTCGGTTCGCTCAAATGACAAAAGTAGTGAGTTTGTTCTGAGATATTTGGGTACTACTGAGGACAAATACAACAGCACTGCAATAAATCCTCCCTTTATTACTTTTGTAATGTCCCTTTTTTAGTTTAAGAGATGTGTTGATGTAACTTTATGGTCATTTGGAGGCTGCAGTTTGTGCTGCTGTTGAATTGTGCTGTGTTATACTGACAGGTGTTTCTGAAATGTCAATCCAGTTTGTATCAGTGAGGTTAGACTACTGTAAATATAAGAAACACTTCTCACAGTAACACAACAACAGTTTTTAAAGGGACTATTTCCTCAGTAAAAGATCAATCTAATGAAACTGTGAATAGATAAATGGAGATGCATGTCATTTATTTGTCATTTTCCAATGCTTTCTGCAACAAAAAAACACTGTATAATTCTGTTAACCTCCATTATATTGGGTTGGCTGCAGATATTTCAAAACTATGTGCAAGAATAGACACTGTTTTATTTGTAATTTGAGCAAACCATCCCTTTAATTTTACTGATCACCGCTTTTATGTCCTGCTGTGGGAAATACACAGCAATCCCTTTTTTCCTCTCTTCATCTTCCATTTGTTACTAGACTGAGGTTTGCATGAGTAAATGACAAACACCGAGCACTCCTACTTGCTCCAGATGTTGTGTGACTGCCGAGATGCCATCATATAAAATTAGCGAGGCATGTCACTAGTTCAAATTGAAAGCGGTGACAGCGATGGTGATGAGATGACAAGTTATCACACACATTTATGCTAATCTAAAATGATAATTTATTTCATTTCTTTCAAGAATACACTCAATTAACGTCAATACACAAACTCTTTAACAGGCGGCTGTCAACTGAAGTGAAGAATCACTGTGCTTTCACTGATACATTTACACAATTATGTCTAACTAGCAAAGCAACTGGTTAATCTTTATGATTTATTTTTATTCTCCTCCTTATAATAAATATAAAGCAAAATAGTACTTAATAGTAAAAATACTAATTTCATCTGTAAGTGCAAACATTAGCTTTTACTTTGCCAGCTAGCCAACTAACCTGTTAGCATAGCTATGTAGCTAATTGTCAGAGAGGAGGATGACCACTTCTAATGTCAAACTAAATTTGTAATCCTGTCCACATTATCAATTCTCAATTCACAATTGGGTATTAGATTCCAACACTGAATACACATTTATATCACTTTTTTTGTAACCCAAGTTGCATATTAAGCATTAGCTGCTACTTGTACACACCTATATTGTGTTGCAATTTGCATACTTCCATACGTACGCTTGCATTTTGACTGTACAAGTGCATTCACACTGGCAATTATGGTAAAATGCAGTGTACAACGAGTCTCCATTTTGGCTAAGTATTGGAAGAGGAGGGATCGCCAATCAATGAAAGCGGCAGATGAGGAAGCAAATAATGAAGCAAATAAAAGTACGCTTATTTTTTATTTATTTTAATAAAAACTGAACTGAAGTCAAGTGAGCAAACAAGCAGGCAGATATATTTGTGAGGCAACAATCGTGGTTACGATCATCACTTCCTCTAACGACGGGCATATTCGACTTGAGAAAACACAACCCATCCGCAACTCACAAGCAACACAAGTAAGTACCCTGCATAGTGTACACAGTGTAATACAAGGAAGTATACAAACTTTACACAGACACAGCAATGATTTTCTACCTACTGCTTTGTGCCACCTTTTTCTCCTTAATTTTAACAATTAACAACAATATGACATTGTGAGAGTTTGTCAAGGGTTTATAAAAAAAACATTTCAGCAACATTTCTAATTGATATCGTTTGACATTCAAGGATTTGTAGTAAAACTTTAAAAAACCTCAGCGGCCTCATCGAGAGGCTGTAAAACTGCGACACAGCATGTCAAGGACACAAAACCCCTTAATGCAGAAGGGCAACATGACAATGCAGATTAGATAACGTGACTGCCTGCCGGTCACAGTGACTCACTCACACACAGGCGGGGGGGAGGGCATATTGACAAAATGTCAGTCTCAGTTGTCTGACACATTTCAATAGGCCATCTTGTCTAGTTAATCAGACCACACACACACACACACACACAAACACACAGAGAAAAAAAACAACACAATATATTACAGGGTATATACAGTTTCAAACACTGGGATTTTCCATCGTGTCAATAAAGCCACCCTGAATTGGGAATTTAAATTTACTACAGGAAGGGAGAGACAGAAATAGAGAGAGAGAGAGAAGAGAGAGAGAGAGAGAGAGAGAGAGAGATGACAGAATGGAAGAGCTGCAGAAGAGGCCTGGTAGAAAATCCATAGCCTGCCTGTTATCTGGACGATAATTGGTTTTCCCCTCTACACCCCTCCACCCCTCTCGAATCCTTCCTCCTCTTCCTCATCCCTCCTACCTCGCCTTGCTACCCCTATCTCCACCCCCTACCCCTCCATCCCTCTTTTCTCTCTGCACACACACATTCCCAGACACAACCGTGCAGATAACAAAAAGCACAGCAGGGACTCGCCATAAATGCGACGTTTTGTTTGATTCCTGATTCCTTGTGTCGCGTTTTGCATTTTTGCACCTGAGTGTCTCGCGTTGAACAGCGAGCGGACGGCTTACTGTCAACTAATGCCCCTCGCTGTTACGCCAGACACAAATGACACCCACAAACATGTTCGGCGTCACAAAAGGGAACAACTGCACACGCACGCAGTCAGGCACGCGCATGCATGATTAGCGTGAAGCGTGTAATCAGTGAATGGCCTGATTAGTGGGTTACACTACAGTGCAAGACAAAGAGATTCATTTACTCATCCTCTTTAAAAAAAAAAAAAAAAAAAGGAGAAAAAAAACGAGGGGGTGTGGGGGTGGAGAGACGCAGGGGAAAAGCTATAAAAATCATTTTGGCTGTGTGGAGATGCCAGAAAGAGAGACAGGGAGCAGACAGACACACACACACACACACACTGCCAGATACAGACAATGAGGCGAGGAAGAAGAATGCATGGGCCGACAACAAAGAAGTACAAGCGAGCAGACGGGCAAAAAGGGGGGAGAAAAAAGAGAGAAGAGAAAGAAGGAGAGACACCGGAGGACATCAGGAACAGACAACCACACACACACACACACATATAATCAAACACACAAAGGGTTGGTGCGTAGGTTGAAGTCTGCGGGGGGGCTCTGCTGTATTCACGAGTTCAAGATTCAGGAGTGCTTACTCAGCAGAGCTCCAGTGTCTTCTGTTACTCTGAGAGTGAGTCAGAAACAGAGGAGGGGTGAAGGGTAAAGGAAAGTCCTCGCGAGGGTCAATAAAATAGATAAATATCTGTTGAGAGTATTGGGGGGAAAAAAAACAACTTGTGTGACTTTCTTCTATCAGGAAGTGAAAAATAAAAATAAAATTAAAAAAACATGTCTACAAATGTTAAAATGGAAAAGTGTAGTGAAGAGTAGCAGCCTTTCCATGACAAACTTTCCAACTTAGGTAAGAAAATAGACAGGCTTGGTTGTATTTTTCAATATTAGCTATATTTAATATCAAACATTTTTGTAACCTTAAAAACAAGATCCTCGCACTTATGATGGACACTTTAAAGGAAGTATCAAAATCCATGCAGCAACGAAAGATATCATCTTTTCTATTCCACATGTTCTTCTTCGTTGTCTGTCTCTTAATGTCAGCCCTGCGACTGACTGGCGTCCAGTCCAGGGTGTACCCTGCCTCTCACCCAAGATAGCTGGGACAGGCTCAGGCTCCAGCACCCCTGCGACCCTGTGTGTGCTCAGGATAAGCAGGTTAGAAGATGGATGGATGTTCTTCTTCCTTCAGCTCAGTGCCTACATAACCCAAAATGCAACTTGCCTACTGACAGTTGGATTAGATATCCAGGTGTGTTATGCTAGTAGCTGCTAATGTAGCATCAAGCCGCTAACCTCAAGAGGAGACGAGGAGCTACAGAGGTCTGGTGAGCTCACCTTTTTTCTAACTCCACACCCCAAGATAACTTTTATTTTCACATTTCAGTCGACGCTGACTCAAATTTATGAAATTTAACACCTCACCCTCTGGAGCCACAAAAGGCTTTATTTCAGATTTTTTCATAAATAGCAGTAGGAGTGGTAGTGTAAACAGACTTTGATGTGTAAAACTGATGTTTTCTGAAAGCAAAAACTTTGACACATTTCACAGGTTCCTTCAGTTTTAGCATTTTATAGCAGTGAACAGTCTGCAGATACTTTATTTTAAATGAAATATTTTCTACAAAACCCATTTTTTATGCAAATTCTCACCGTTGAACATAATCTTTAGAAAACAGAGTGAAATAGCACCTAAAAACACGGTATAAGAATAGTCAAATTATGTTGAAAATTAAAGTAAGACAAAGATCAAATATGTAGCTACAAAAACTTCTCGTTCCATTTATTCCTTTTTTATTTAATAATTATATTAATAATTAATAATAATAATTATTATAATTATATTTCCACATTAGATGAGGAACCGTTCACAAATGTGAAGGATGAAGGGAAAAAGAAAAGAGAGAGAGGTGGCGAAAGGGTGAGGAAAAGGTTGTGTGGAGGTTAGATTTCTAATTTGCAGGACCATCCCTCGGGGTTGCCAGGTGTGTGAATGTGCAGAATATGCAGCCCGAGGCCGCAGACACACAACACCTTCATACCCACCTTTAGACCTTTCTATCATTCCTCCACCTCCTCCTCCCACAACACAAACACTCTCTTTATTCCTCCAAAAGTCTTTTTCCAAACATCTTTTCCTGTCTGACTACCACTCCCTCTTTTGGAGGACACTTTATTTCAATTACAGTTTGGGAAAAAACATCCATAGACTTGTTGGAAAAAAAAAAGAAAAAATGAAGAATTAAAAAAAAAATTAAATGTTTTCCGTCACCTCCTTGTCAACCCCTCCCTGTTTTCTTCCCATCTTTCAAACCTTAGTAAAGGTCCTAAAATAATGCACCACAGGCAAGTCTAAACAGGACTAAAAAAGCTTTTTTGGATACTGATTTGCCTTTCAATCAGTCAAAGGAATCTCGCACTTAACCGTCATGCATAAAACAATCTGCGGGATAACTCATACTCTGCCGCTTTCTCAGCCTCGCTGCTTGTCGAGAGATAAGTGAATTCTGAATTTGGGAGTGAGGGAACGTAAAATGAGCACCCTGCGAATGATATATTCTCAATTTTTCATTCAGTAGTTTGGGGGCAGATGAATATTTGATATCTTTTTTAAAAAGTCTCATTCATCACGTAGTTCACGTTGGCCAGGAGAAACGAAGGATGAGGGAACGTCGAGACAGACTTATGGGAAGCGTCCGGTTATTGAGGCTCATTATGGAGAAGATAGAGTAGAATGGTGGTGGAGTTAGAAATCGTAGGGGTGGATTGTGGCGCTGGATGACACTCCATCTGCATTCAGAGGAGTTTTAAGTCGGAGATACTAAGCTTTTAAAGTTTTTCCCATCCAGAAAGTAATATAACTTTTTGCATTTGCAGGTCAGCCTCTTCAGTGAACTTCTCAAACGTCTACCTGCACTCACTTGTGATGGATGAAGGTAAAGCTGAGTTATGGGAATAAGTTTTGATCTAAACTCCGGACTGAACTTCTGACTCTGAAGCAGCCTACCTGTGGATCTGAGAATGTCCACGTCTTACAACTTAAAAAAGTTAAAAACACATTTCTTTCCCCAACTTGCTTTAACTGACAGTGGAAACTTTTACTGTATCTGTCCTCAACTACAAGCAATATCTGTCAGTCCACCACTTTGGTCTAGGCTGAAATAGCTCAGCAACTTTTTAATGGATTGCGATGGATTTTAGTACTGACGTTTATGATCCCCAGAGGATGAATCTTACTGACTTTGGAAATCTGTTAAGTTTTCCAGTAACACCACTACTACATCAGTTTTTCTCAACTTGTATTTGATAGTCTTTTTCTGATTCTTCTGTGATGAGGTAACCCTCTGACTTTCATGTGTCACCAGGAGGCCGACGCTTGTAGTTCTGAGTGAAATGTCAAAACAATTATTGCACTGATTTCCAAAAAATATGCTTCAGACATTCATGTTTACCACAGCATGAATTGTAATAACTTTGGTGATTCTCTGACATTTTATCTAGCGCCACCATCATGAAAATGTCCATTTGTCCAGTGCTTTGATTCATGACTAAACACCAGACACCATAATTTCAGCCAAGTGAGTGGGGAAAAAGTAGGGCTGCAGCTAATTATTATTCATTATCAATTAATTATCATTAATTCACTATCAAATAATATATTGAGCATTTTATCGATTAATCAAAAAGTTGTTTTGTCCAGAAAATGTTGATTACTGTTTCCCAAAGCCCAAGGTGACGTCCTCAAATGTCTCGATATCCAGTTTACTTTCACAGAGGACTAAAAAAAATAGAAAATATTCACATTTGAAGAGCAAAACTCTCACAAGAGAATTTGGACACATTTTCTTAAAAAACCCAAACTGATTAATCGATTATCGGAGTTTTTCGTAATGTCTTCACTGATTGACATCTTACGGATATATAACCTTTGCAGCCTTACAACAAACCATTGTCATAGTAGCTGCTAGGCATGTACTGTTAAAATAAAAACTTTGATTGTTGGTATCTAGTATTACATTACTGCTACAAAGATGTAGAACAACAAAATAAGCTAAAAATCAGCTGTACTTGTTGTCATGCTTACATTAGTATTTAGCGGTTTTTACTTTATAAAAGGCAGCTCTACATATAACCACATTCATTCTGAACAAATGAAGCTCTGGAAAGGGAAAGGAGAGGCTTGGGCTTTAAATAAGGACACCTGAGTAGCTTCTCTCTCTCTCTCTCTCTCTCTCTCTCTCTCTCTCTCTCACTAAATCATACATGTGTGAGTTGTTAGCTATATGTGGCGGACGTGTAGTGTATACGAGTGTCTGAATATATTATATCCATACACCCTCATGATGCTGCGTCGACAGGCCTGTAGCCCACGTTACCATTGGCTGAGTGCATCACTCACTGTGCGAGTGCGAGACAGAGACTGTGAGAGGAAAAAGACAACAAGAGGTGATCTGTCGGCATCAGCAAAGCCTTCTGGGAAATGTGTGTCCCGTGGGAGGCTGTCAGCTCGAGGTAATTTACTTCCTGGTTTCCCTGCACACGCACTCCCTCTCTCTCTCTCCCGATGTTGTGCACCGGAGGAGAAGACGAGTGAGGAATCAATCACGGAGGGAATCAAAGAGGCCATCACAGCCTGGTGAGGTATCACACACACACACACACTCACACACACACTCAAACTGTAAGCCTTCAGCTCCATCACTCATACAGGTAAAGGCCATTGTTATATACACAGCCAGTGACAAATTATATAAGACACCTGTAAGAAGCCATATGCCAGGAGAACACACACGCAGTCTGAATTTGCGTTTAATATTCATGCGGAGTCTCTTCGTGACAGGCTGGGGAGGTGTTCAGTCGCACACTAATCTGAGGTGATTAGCTGTGTGTGTGTGTGTGTGTGTGTGTGTGACAAAGACACAGAGGGAGTGCTGCTTAATTGGGAAAACTCCATATTTGCACAGACTAAAGATGAAAGAGTTTCTGCAGCATTTTCATCAATGAAAGTCTTAAGCCGCAGTGCAATATGGTTGAAATGGCTCCCTTTTCGCAGCCTCTGTCCAGCTCCACCTCTCTCGTTCTGCATGTTGTTTCACATGTATATTTCATGTGTGTTGGGGTATATGTGTGCATATCGCTGCTGTGTATTCATGATGCAGGTCTCTTTAATGTTTCCATACCCATTTGTCACGGCACTGGCTGGCTCAGATGAGACACTGCACCAGTTGTGGAGAAAGGGGGTAGATGATGATCCATCTTGTGTGTGTATGTTACATGGACAAAAGTATGCAGACGCCAAAACATTTCAGCCATGTGGGATTATTGAACATCTCATTCTGGAGCCACAGGGCATTAATCTGCTGCTGAAATTCTTCCCCGAAGGCTTTCAAACAAGATTTTGGAACCGAGATTGGCCGCTGATCCTGGCCGATAAAATCCTGGCTCACAGTCTGCGTTTCCACATCATCCCAAAGGTGCTGTGCATTCTGTGCAGACCAGTAAAGTTCTTCCACACCAAACTGGGAAAGTCCTCTCTTTATGGACCTGCAGGCATTGTAGAAGCAACACCGAAACAGGAAAGGGCATATCCCAAACGTGTTGGCACCAAATTGAAAATCAAAAATGGTTGAGGAGCAATGGTGTAAACTATCCCTGTATGCTGTAGCATTAAGAGTCAACTTATTTTTAACGAAGGGGCCGTGCCAAAACTTAAAATAAAAATACCCCAGAGCGGAAAAGCAGAAAAGTGAAAAGCGTCAATATACTTCTGGCAATATGTTGTATGTATAAGAGATATGATGCAAGTAGATAGATTACACAATATATACTCGCCCCTTTTGAACCCATGACCTTTCCAGGAACAGATTTCCACTGTTATGTGGTTGCTAAAACTAAAGCAGAAAAATAATCAGAAAACAGTTGCACCACTTTGGAGATCATCATGTAGCCTTTATAATATTTTTGTTCTCTATTTTTGGATCTGATGAATGCCTCCTCATCAGCATACATTCAAACAACACACAGTAGCTACGGCAAACATGATGGCTCAGTGCTGTTTTCTTGTCATACGCAAACATAATTTTACATCATATGGATAAAGTGTTTACAATCTGCCTTGCAGTCTGATTTGCTCGTGTTGGTCAACCTGCTGAACTCCTGGTCTACATTATTACAGCTGTCGTGTCCCCAAATACAAATAAATAAGTTTAAATGTGTTTTAGTTTAGCTGCAACAAGACTGTTATTACCCTGTGAGTTTTATGGCTTGAATGACAGGAATAAGAATTTGACAAATAGGGAGTTTTTGGCTTGAAAACGGCCAAACTCAAAGACACAAAAACACAGTCTTGTCGGTTTCATTTAAAAAAAGATATCAGAATTGTACTTCAAAAGCCCAAACCACAAAGTCCAACCCCATGAAACACACACACACTTTCATGCATAACTTCCCTGCGATGCCTTCCGGCGTAGCCCTGGCCCTAACCACATAATGACATTAGCATTTCTAGCCCTCTTCTCTCCACATCTTATCTACTTCAAAAGCAGCGCTTCATTAACTACTGCCATCTATCAGAGAGCAGGCGGCCGGAGAGGAATGTGTGTGTGTGTGTCTCCACAACACTCGCAGTGTTATGTGGGGTCACCAACTCGTAGATTAGTGTGACAGACTGGACATCACACCTCGCCTTCCCATCCTCCGGCTGCACGTAGCCCTCCGAGTCTCCTCTCCACTCAGTATCAACACGTTTACCGTCTTCAGGAGCAAACACGGCACGACCAGAACAGGAAGCACGGCGCAAATTCTATTTACGCTGAGCAAACAGCACGACAGAACAGGAAGCACGGCGCAAATTCTATTTACGCTGAGGCTAACAAAGGGAAAGGTCGTGACAGAATTAAATTAACGAGAAATTCCCAGCAACACTCCCCTTGTAATGGATTTAGCACGTTAACAGCATGAATTACACCTTTTATTATGTATTTATGCAACAAGCAATTTTACAGGCTTACAAGTTTATAAAATACTCTAAAACCAATGCATGAATTAATTTAGAGCGTCACATGAAGTACATAAATGTGCAAGAAATCTTTCATTTGAACAAAAAATGGTATTTATCCATCTTGTACTTCACTAAGTAACAAATAAGTGTCCTTATTTACAGATATAATGCATCATTCATACTTAGATTAACAGTTCCTCCAGTGTTTTTCAGCTAATCACATTGAGGCAGGTATCCCTGTGAAATATGTTAGATCCTGTATGGTGTGCATGATTACAAATAACATAGCGTTGGCTTCATAAGAGAGACATTATCCAAGTGGAGAAAAGCCAAAAGAGCAGAGGCTGAGGATGAGAAATTAACAATACAGCTACTTAAATCCAATTGTAAGCATCCTCCTTTGTGAGCAATTTAAAGTTGTCTATGAGAAAAACAAACCAAAAAATTACCCAGGCAGCCAAAAAAACGCTGCCAAACAGCCTAAACCCAGAATATCATGTTGCCACATTCATGCCAGACTCATAATTAATTAAATACTAAAACTCAAAGGGTCGACTCTGGGCCAAAGCTGGCCCAAGTTCTGCCATGCAAACCTAAATCTCTCGAGTCCGCTCTGCCAAATACTGGCTGATCTGACCCAACTTGTTGTGTTTTAGCTGCTCACACACACTCAAACACAAACTCACTGAGGCAGTTGTTGTTGCTTAATTAATGGATGTCTACAGGTTCTTTAGTATCTTTGCACACTCACGGTGGAACCATATGCAAACAAAGTCATGATGAGCATTGTTTCTTGTATGCAGAGAACATGACAATGTTTAATTTATAACGGTAACAAATGTCTGTAACACGCATAACCTTTATCGAAACATTGAAACATCAAAACATCGCCGCTTCTGCGAGTTGGATACTGCAGTTGGCCATATTGTGATTTCAATAATATTTCAATTAAGTGTTCAGCCCTTATCTACAGGTCCATTTAGATTCATTTCATTCATGTGTGTTTGGCTTGCTCAACTATTTGTGCAGTCTGCGGTTATTTACCACAACAGCAAATGTAATGTTTGCTACTGCTCGCTAATTATGAGCACTAACTGGTATATGTGTGAGAAGACTGTGTGTCTGTGTGTGTGTGTTTATGTTACAGCTCAGATGTCCGAACTGATCAGGAACTTCAGTTCTTCCTCTTTATTTCCTCTGGTCTTCATGTTTTTCCTCATGTTTCCACACACTCATGAATTGAATAATTACGAGTAGAAACAACAGGTGAATTCACAAATATTAACACCCACCTGCACTGTGTGCTTTGCATTAACGTATAACTAAACTGCACATTTTGCTGGTACTTTTGACAATTCTCCTATGACTGGGAGAACATTATAAGCTAATAAGTAAGTATCAACCTGTAAGTGCTGAAGATGTTAGTAAAGCATCCTGTACATTACAAACCGCACACAGAGGCATCCAGGAGTTTGTATGTATCTCTAAAAACTATCACTTCCTTTATGTTTTTCTATATATTATATGCACCTGGAGGTCACAGCTCAGTCACATTTTTATTCCTCACTACATCACTCCCTTTCCTGGCGACCGGTCTAATACTCATAAATCTCAGGTCGTTACTTGTTACAGGGGGGTGGCAGTTCTCAGAAGAACGAAGAAGAGTGGATTCCCCGAATTCCACATTTGCCACCTTCAACCAACGTCGCACCAAGAGGCATGATGGGTAAAAGATGTTCCCACATGGTGATAACAAATGTAGTGCAGCATGAGAGGTGAGTGCGAGAGAGAGAGAGAGAGAGAGAGAGAGAGAGAGAGAGAGCAGAGAGAGCAGTTTGTGATAAGACAGATGAAGGGAGGGAGCAGAGGGAGGAGAAAGCGATAAAGATCGACAGTAGGGAGGCCGGATCGTGTGTCTCTGGAGAGGAGTAAAGGGAGGAGAGAGATTGTGACTGAAGTGAGTGATGGAGAGAAAGCCAAGGAGAGATACTGACGGAGAATCCAGGGCACCAGATGGAGGGAGGGAGAGAGAGATTTGAGACAGAAAACAAAGATTTAGATTGAGGGAGGAACAAAGAGAGACAGAGGCTTATAGTGCAAGAGAGAGAGAGAGAGAGAGAGACTGTGTGTGTGTGTGTGTGTGTGTTTGGCGAGGATGGAGGTCTCGGTTTCTTGGCAGGATGCTGCAGTGGAGTTTGGCCCGGACCCTAATGGAGATGTAAGAAGCCTCTAAGTTTGATCACACACACACACACAACCTCTCTCTCACACTCACACACACACACACTGTCTGACACACACACGTGCGTTACACGTACACACACACCTTCACACCTTCATCCCCACTTGATCACCGTGGCTCCAGACAAACTCGATGCACTGACGCCGCTGTCGAACCCAAAGTGAAGCAACACTGCGGGCCAAAGACTGTCTGAACGTCTCCTGCTGCACATAATAATGCATCTGCACCAACTTCAGGCTTCATCCAGGTGAAAATAAGATAAAAAAAATATGATTTGCAGCACAAACAGTCTGGATTAACTGTCTAGTTTCATCTGGGATTCCTCCATATTTTCTCTTCAGTTTTTAAGTGATGTCTCATCCAAAGAGGACCTTGTTTACTCTAAACTAGAAGTTTCTTCTTAATGCAGAAAACACGACAGCTTTTAAGAAAGAAACATAAAATCTGTGTGAAATACCTCTCTGTACCGACTGCCTTCTTTTAAGAAATGTTTCCAGAGACAGTTTGTTGAAATCAAAACTTTTCTGCGACAAAAAAATATACTTTCATATACGATGAAGAAAAGCATCAAAGAGATTAGATAAGGTAACTTTTGGCATGTTTGCTTGAAAAAATGAATAAAACAATTAGTATTAGTTGTTTGATGCAAATAAAGACATAAAGCACCAAATAAAAAGGAACAATCTGTCCCAGTAAATCCCATATGCACCACATAATGAGTGATACACAGATGCTCTTTGGTTGTGTGTGTGCAGTCGTCTTAATCCTGAATATGACTTGCATTCTCCACAGATAACCTTTAACCCACTTTAGGTGTCCTGCTCTCGGATTCCCCCATCAGCTCTCACCCTTGCTGCTCTAACTAACACACACTCACACACACACAATGAATGAATACAAGCGTTGGTTATGTAAGGACAGTGGTTATGTCACACACTTGGACACACACACACTTTGCCTGCCAGACTCGGTTTTGGTCGTCTGATTTGCAGAGGAGCTGAAGTGTTGCGGCCGTGAAACAACTTGAGAAAAATAAACACAAGGTTTTGAGGCTTTATTTCTTGCTTTTCATCCTTATTGGACGACTCTGAAACCAGTCACGCCACTACACACACACACACACACACACACACACACACACACAGGCCCCCTGCTGTGAGCTACAAAGATAGAGAGCCGCCAACACAAGCAGGGGAATACATCAGAAAAATAAACTTCAGGGGAGACCGCCTGTGACGACACCAATTAAAACAGAGAGTCCGTCCACAAGTGTGTGTTTGACTGTGTGTGTGTGTGTGTGTCCCCTCTGGGAGTCACTTCCTTCCACTTAAAGGTTGTTTGTTTGCAAAGAAGGAGGGAGATAAACACAACTAGCCACACACACAAACACAAAAACAAAAAAAGATGAGATGGGCTTTCCCCTGAACGTTATTGGGGTGGTGGGGTGGGGGCTCCGCTACCATCTGCTCTATGATGAGTCATTCCCTCAAGAGTGTATCAGCTTTCAATCACCGTCACTCCATCACCGTCAGCCCGTCATCACACACGCATCAGTGCTCGTTTCCTCCACGAGACAAAACATGATGTGTACGCTTGCAGACTGTCAGCGTAAAGTGTATTTAATTCTAAGCTTATTTATATCCAAATCCACAACAAAAGGTTAACGATCAATTTGTTTGTTTGTTTTTTGGCTGACCACCACCAAAAGAGCAGCAGTGAAAGATCTGGCTTTGAGTTGCAAGATGTTTTATCTTAAATACTGTTTTGTTGCACTCACTTTCCCTTAATCTGTGTCCAGTTTAGTTATTGATTTTGTGCATCTCCCACAATAGCTTACTGCAATCTTCAGGGAGCATACCTAAATTTGTTGCAACTATGTGAGAGATATAGCACAATTTTATTTATTTATTCATTTTAAAAAGACAGGTGGAAAACATTTCCATCTATCTGATTTCAATTTACATGTCACGACCTGATTGGAGAAAACAGACTCAAAAGGATTTTTTTAAAAAAGCTGAAAAATACACATAGGTTTAGCAGACTGAGGTGGAAATGAAATGTGAGCATGTTCGTATATAGATCATGAGATGATGAAAACGCGGCACAGTACTCGTAGATCAGAGGGGATGTATTTAGGATACAATGATCTGATCCACAACAAGTCCGGTTTCCTCCTCAGTGTCCTTATGAAGCTACGAAACTCGCAGCAGGTCGCACAAAACAGAAGTTTACAGATTTCAAATTTATTAAAAGAGATGCAAAAAATCCATCTTAAAAGTGAAGCAGCAACGAAATGCGACGATGAAGCAGAGTTACATCTTATCGAGTATGTTTACATAACGGCAGTTCATAGACAAATATGCTAGTTTCTAATTTATTTTGCAGACTTTTCAGAAATGTTCTTACAGCTCGTGTGACCTTTGAATGAAATATGACTAATTATGCAAAACACAGCTACTGTTATTAAGAAATTAATAATTGGCTCTTGATATATTTTGGTTGTTGCAGTACAAACCCTCTGCTCTTCAATGAATTTATGTACATTTTACTACACGTGCGTCACAGGATATTTCCTTCTTGAAGACACAGTTTTAACTCCAAGATATGTCCCAGTTTGATGCCCTTTTATATGAATTTGCCCAATAGAAAGATAAGCCACAAAGAAGCGAAATATACCCCAACATCCGACTAATGGCTGGATGTATGTCATGTTTTAAAGAAAGTTGTTTTCATTCCTTCCCGACCCACCAACACACAGTCACCATGTACAGTATAGGTCATCTACAAGAGAATATGACCCATTAAACAGCAATGAGATCATCCAGTATTGATTTTCCACCATGTACATGTGTGTTGGTGCACAATGCTCGCAAGGATCGTCTTCTCTACATCCCGTGCTTATGAATGTGTGTGTGTATACAGCGTGTGTGTGTGTGTGTGTCCGTGTTCATGTCCCACTTGGCGGTTTAGAGTGATTCTTTCGGCGAAAAGAGGAACCTCATGACTTAGGAATGCTACGAATGGCTCAGAGGCCTTAAGATGGGAAACTATGCATTGATTCCCGGAGATCGTTCCCATAACGTTAGCCTGCACATACTCCTCCGCTGCGACCTCTCTGGCTGACTCACACGTCTGCTAAAAGTTCAGATGGCTCTCCTTCAGCGGGGTGCGTCACACAACTGGCCACTCACAGACAGATGTGCAGGCCGCTTTTTACAGACATCTCCTCATGGACCCGGTGACCTAATAAACGCTGAGTGTGTGTAACACAGTAGTCATAACTCACTGACGGTGACACAACGCCAAAACTTACAGAGGGTTTTTTTCACCCATAATGCATCTATCTGACCTCAGCTTCACCCTCCATGTCAATCTGGTTTAAGAGTTGTTTTTTTTTGTTCTATTTTGAAAAAAAGCTACTGTACTTTGTTTCATGAACCACAGTATATCAGTCTAAAAGCACATTTTCCCTCGCTTGTGTCATCCTTTAATCTCCTCAGTGTGCTTCAAATTAATTCAGCGCTCTGTAAATAATCACTGTCCTTCAATAAATTTCATTAAATCCTAATTTGCAAATCAAACACACCATGCAACAATGTTTACAGTTTTGGGATGCGGGGGATGAGATACGTACAGTAACAACTTGGGAGTGTAAAGTCCCTTTTATCAACACACATTTGCAGCGTGAAGGACAAACAAACATAATTTCATCAGTGAAAATCCAGATTGCAAACTAATTCTGATCAGTTTTTGAGTATGCAGTGTGTTCGGACGAGAAAAGTGACCAAATAAAGCACTAAAAACAGTTCATTCATACTAAAAATGCTTGATTTTTTACTTTGCTCTTAATGTAGATTAAATGGTAACAGCTTCATGACAACTTTATCTCATTAATGAGGACCGTAAGATGTGGCTGAAAGCTCCACAGATTTTCCAGTAAGTGGACTTGATGTGCCATCTTTAAGGTTACTGATGCACCTTAAAACTCAAAAACACACAGAAAATTAAAATAAATACAGTGCAAAGCTTTAATCTAATGATCGTGCACAAGGAAAAGTCACAGATTCATCAAAGTTATTAGGATTCATCCTGAGGGGAATGTGAATGTGTGTACCAAATGGCAATCCGACAGCTGAGAGGTTTCACTCAAAACCACAAATATCAGCCTCATGGTGGCACTAGAAGTAAAGTCAGATGGTCAACAAACTCTTTTTGTTTCATCCTCTTGGGACCACGAATATATGTAGAAAGTTTTATACCAATCATTCAACAGTTGTTTAGATATTTCCATCTGGACCAAAGTTTGTGCCAATCCACTCTGATGAATTTACGATATTCCACAGAATAAATGAAAAGTTTGACCTTTTGGTGGCATCAGAGGGAAAAGTCGGGGAATTGCAAAACTTTTTAGGATTCATCCTCTTGGGAGCATGAATATCTGTACAATCCATCCAAGAGTTCTTGAGATATTCTAGTGTGGACCAAATAAAAATAATCCCAAAAGTCTTTAATCCGGTTAATAAAAAGAAGTAAAAGATTATAATACTGTATACAATTAAGTATGGAACTGGGACACAGGTTTTCTGCGGGACGCCTACTTCTCTTTTTATAACAGATTATGTGGGAACCAACACAGAAAAAAAAAATAAACACAACAGCATGTGAGCGGCTTCAGTGATTCCTACCCATCAAAACCAATTTATTATCTGAGAGAGGAAACTGTGCAGAAAAAGAAGAACAGAAACACACGAATATATCTGGCAATTTGTCAAAAACACAGCGTAAACTACATTGTCACGAGCAGCGGTGACTCTCAACAACACGTCTCTTGACCACTTGTTGCTTTGACCCCTTTTTCAATTACTCATAGAGATAATAACATCAGATAGGGCATTCATCTTTGTTTCTGTGCCTGCAGAACTGTTTAAACTGTTTGGAGGAGGAAGCTTCCCATCAGAAACTGAATTTTAATATATCCTCTCCTGACGTTGTATTAAAAAGTGTTCAAATTCTGCTCTCTTTATCCGAAAGGAGTTGTTGCCCTTTAAGGTTCGGCAGGAGTCTCCTGACCCCCAGTCTATGAATCCCCTCTGGCTCCGAGTGTGAGCGCTCGGCATCCTCCCTGCCAGCCTGTGACCTCAGCCCGGTTGTGAGACGCTCCGCTCGAGGGCCCGAGGCAGTACTCCTCCCGGACGCCCCCGGCCTTTGATCTCCTAATCACCTGGCTCAGCCTCAGCACAGAGAGAGAGAGAGAGGGTGAGGCTGCAGGGGCGGGAGGAGGGAACAATAATAACCTCAGCAGTTGTTCTTGCGGCCAAGTAGCAGCCTTTGCTTTGAGAGGGAGGCTTTGAGCGGGTTGCGCAGCTCGAAAGTGAAGATTTATAATCATTTGCAAATCCTTTGGAAGATTTCCATGAACGGTAGCAAGCAATCACATCACTAGATTCTAAAAATAACGTGAAAATTCACTTAATATTTTCAACACTATAATTAGTGACTCTGGCTATGTAATGGAACATTTTGCCACCTGTTAACCCATAAACATACACAAACTCGGGCCAAAATATGTAAGCCATTTCCAACATCAGACGGCAGCCCAGTTTGAGCCAAATCCACATAACCTTTTCAGGAAATCCATGTTTGTTTATTTTGTGTCTTCTGGTAAAGAAGCAACATGAATTCAGAGCCGACATGGGACATCCTGCACATCGGGCCTTCCCAGCATCGCGTGAACAGACACAGCTCTGCACAAACACCACAGCGCGGCTCCTATAGGATCAGTGTAGTGATACTGATACAGACACGAACATCAAAAACACCAGTGCAGTGACTATAAATACATAAAGACAGGAGGGTGGCTTTTGTCACCTATCACATGAAAGGGTGCACGCAAAATAAGACACTCAGGGACAAACTAGAGGCATAAATGCATCCATCATCCAAACATCCTCGTGTTCAAGAAAGCAGCATTTTTGACAGCTGTCAGAGGCGCAGAGCTGAAGGTACCGTCTGTTCTCTTTTTTTTTTTTTTTTTTGTACTCGGAGGAGCTCAACACTGGCACCCGCCAGAAGAGGACAGAAGGGATGACTAACCTTTAGATGAGCCACATATTGATACACAACATGTGCTTTATGTATATTTAGTGTGAAGCCTGCAGAAAGCCTATTCGCCTTCCTTTTCTCACACAACTCTCCTGACTTTGCACAACCTTTCTTTTTTCCTCTGGCAGCATGTTGCAAGCCTGCACAAAACCTCTTTAAAAACACCTCATACTGGAGGTGTTTTTTATCTCAGGGACACCATATAGAAAAATGGTGCTGCTCGTACAGTGCTGGGTGCACTGCAGCTGGGAGTACTGCCTCCTCGGTTCATTTTCTGGAGCACTGACCTATGATGAAGCTAAATTATGCCTAATTTTGCAGCATGGGAACCCCCCCGAGGGGTCCCACTGTAGCTGAGATGAGTGCGGCTTCTTACCTCAGGAGACTGGGCAGAGGGATGGAGCCGGAGCCTGACCCCAAGATCCCCTTTTTCCCACTCAACAATTTCTCCACCAGGGCCACATTCCCGGTCCGGGCGGCTTCCAGCAGCTCCTGCTCCTTCCCCATCCCGGACACAAGTTTACAGCGACGGGGCGATTAAATCCAACAGATCTCCCATATATCCTCCCTGCCTTCACTGCCTGGTGGTGGGAAGCATCCGAAAGGTGAGTGGGTAAGGGGGGACTCCTCTCAACGCATGCCGCGCGGTGAGTGAGGTGTTCCCGGTGCAGCAGGGCAGGTCCGGACGCTCCGTATCGGTCCGCTCTCACGCACGGCTCCCCTCTCGAGTGAGCCCGAGGACGCGCGCTGCTCCGCGGCGTAACCTCAGCGCAAACAAGCGGGGAGGGAGGTGGATGTGGTGGAGGTGTTGGTGTGGATGAAGGGGGGGGGCTCCCTCTCACTGTGGAGTAAAGAAAGAGTGGTTTGAGAGGAGAAAGAGAAACATGTAAACTCCTGCTCGGTCCCAACAGCACCGAGGCTCCCGCGCCGGAGCTCCAGCTGGCAGCAACAGGCGGAGAGAGGGGAGGAGGTGGCGCCCTGTCCGCCCCCACAAGCAGCTCTCCGGTCCCGGTGTACTCGCCACCTCTGTTGTACCGCACCGCCCGGTGACTCTCTGAGCCGCCGGAGACACGGCCGTCAGGTTACCGGGACGAACCTGCAAACTTCCCCTTACACCTTTCACAATAAAAGCTTCATCCGAACTGTGCGGCAAGTTGAATAAAAGTTGACAAAAACGTTAAAAAAGAAAAATATGTCTGGTGAACATTACGTACTACTTTTATGTATTTTTATATTTCTTTTCTTCTATATCTTCATGTCTTCTTTGTTTGAGTTTCCTTGTTGCCATTCAAATAAACTGCCAACTGTCAATTTAGCCATTTTAGCCAGCTACCTAACAATTTAGCTAATTAAGCTGGGTTAGGCTAGGTATCTTTGATAACTGACAGATAGATATATTGATTTATTTATTGGTTGATATATAAATTAACTGACTGACATTTTTTAAAAATATTCATTAAAAATTATATATTAAAATTATGTACTTTAAAAGTGGATACTAAACAGTCTCAGAAGTTGCCTTGCCAAGTTAACAAGCTAGCTTAATTAGCTTGTAAGCATTTAGACTAATGAGCTAGTAAACTAATTATCTAGCTAACCAACCAAATAGATAAAAACACAAAAATATATAAATAAATATATAAAAATAACTATAAAAATCATATAAAAATGCTATTATTATGCCGAAATTGTTTTATATAGTACTTTTATTTATATACTGAGCTAGCGGACTAGCTAGCTAAATTAGCTTGTAAAGTTTTGGCTAGCAAGCTAGAACAATGGCAAATAAAAACATTTAACATGGATAAATTCATCTGGCACAGTGAGAGGCCCACTTACATTTGTCCCAGACCAGTTTTCCTTTGTGGAAAAAAACAATATGTAAGTATAAAACCAAATTTATATAAAAAGGACCACTTACATCACTTTTTAGTTGGTGTTCCTTCTTTTCCTTTGTGTTGGTAAAGCCAGTGCTGTCACTTAGTTTGCTGATATGAACTTTATTCGCTCACCAGCTTCCTGACATATTCAACACCCGAACAAGATGCAGCTGTACTTGTTGGTAAAATGACATTTAAATGACTCATTCATTTTAATCCAGTTTCATTGACAGTGTTAAACGTGGGGATTTTTAGAGTCTGCTAAATCATCATTATTATTATATTAAGAGCAAACCAGTGAACACAGATTTACAGATTTGTCATCACTTGTGGTCCCACTCACCATAATCACTCATTTAATGCATTTATAGAAATAAAGACAAAACTATTTTATATATATTTGTCAGGGGTCCTGGTTGTTTTGGGGGTCCTGTGACATTATGGATAACAATCTTTGCTTCTGGTCCCATTTACCAATAAACACTCATTTAATGCATCTGTAAGGATAAATAAAAGTGAATATAATGCTGTTATTATGTGGCTAAAAATAATTAGATATCTATTGTCATTGAGAGGCAGCTCTGAATGCTCTTTTTTGCAACTCTAGACTTTAATTTTGAAAGGGAAGCCACTCCACTTCCGCTGCTTTTCCGCCGGGCTTGACTTACAGGCTTACTGTACAACCTGGGCGTGGATGACGATGCTACAGCACCAACAGGAGGCGATGCCTTTGTTAGTCTCTTTAAAAAAGTCTCACTCCAGCTGTGCCAGTTGTTGCCTCCTTCAGACCATTCACTTACTCTATCAAACCCGCGCATGCGCAGTCCCCACCCCCCAACACACACACACACACACACACGCTGGAGGTGTGCTCCCTCCTGCAGCTGAATGGATGTGGAAACAGGTGAGATCCTAAAATAGAGAAAGAGCCTGTGTGAGCTGGGAGTGAAGGCAGTACACGGGGATGTGATCTGGTCCACTGACAGCCTGGGAATTACCCCCACCCCACCCAAACTGGTGCATGCTGGGACCTGCCTGATTGCTTCCCTCTGCTGCTTAATTGGAGTTTGGAGAGAGGAGCTGCCTTCAGGTGCCCCACCCACAGCTGCTATGTGTGACTGCTGAACTCCTAAAAACAAGTGATTTTAAGCCTTTTATTATTATTATTATTGGTTAACCTGCTGATTGTTTCCTTGAATTGGTTAATCATTTATGCCATAATACCTGTTTTCCTGAGTCAGTAGTGACATACTTAAATGTTTCACCAACAAAGATATAAAACAGTTGCAAATATTCAGATTTGAGGAGCTGGAATGATCGAAACAATTATCAAAAGAATTGCTTATTAATTTTGTTGATCGCTGAACGCATCAATCAACTTATTATTTATTATTTCAGTGACATGGAACCACAGGATAAAAGTGAGGAAAGCAAGTGAGGTGACTAAAGAAAAGAATGACAAGAGTATAACTGATGTAGGGTTGTAATTAATTAAGACAGAAATGTTTATTTAATTTTTAATCGTCTAATAAAGAGGATCGTCACCTTTGAGAAGCCCTTTTGGTGTCTTAAATAATTAAATTAATGACACAGCTTTACTTTTTATCTTTTAGTTTCTTTTTTTAAAATATTATATATATTGAGAGATATAGCTCAGAAGCAACATGAATTCATATGTAAAATCACATCTCGTAATGTATTTCATATATAAAAGCGACAGATTACATACCTGTCTACAAGAACAAGTATCAGTTCAGGATCAGCTTCGAATCCTTTCAAATCCTGCAATTATCTCCATCTGTTGAATGACTGAGCAAGGTTTTTGACCATGCTCCATCCCCATCCCTTTTTTTTTTCAGACACAGTATCAACCTCAACCACAAAAAATAAAGTAAAAAATAAAAAGTTCTAAAGAAAAATGCACTGCTCACTGTGAAACCTTGGCTGTGAGAATATAAACAGAGACTCCTCTGATCTGTGTGCTGTAAAATAACAGACATTAAGATTAACTACAGAGAAATCTTCTTACTGTTGGTCTCATTTTCTTATGTAGTTCATATAGAGGCATCTATATTAACTTGAGACAGTTTCATAACCAGTCAAAAACACATTGTAGCTGCTTTAAAGTGATTAAAAACAGGTGGATGTAAACACACCTATTGTCAGTAAAACAGAACTATCATTAGCATTATTATTGACCCCGGTGCTTTCCCAACTGTTAGAAGTCAAAATGTCTGCCGTGAAATGACCTATATCAAGAAAATGAAGCAGCTAAATGGAGTTTATTCATCATTAATTTCAATACAAAGCCATCACAGGAACTCTGTATTTGTGAGGCTCCGGCAGAGAAACAAAACACGAGGGGATGAAACGGGCAGTTTCAGCCCCGCAGGGTGTTGGACTCAGATTGTGGACTCAGTACTGAGCCAGCACGCAACCTGATGCCTCTCTCTTTCATCGTATTTCCCACAATCCAGCTGTCCTACTTTCCCGCACACACACGGTATATAAATGAAAGTATACGTGCTTTGCTTACATAAACAGAGCAGCGCTGTGACGTGGCTATCATCGCAGAAACATTAAGCCACAGTATGTAAACAGGCTTTCATGTCAACAGCAGAACTCTTCTCTCCCTCGCTCACACACACTCGCACGTTCACACTCACACACACCTAATGCCCTTCCATGACTCACATACTCCAGCCGTAAAATGTCATGACCATTTATGTGCACAAAGTCCAAACACTCTCCTGCAGTGCTTCAGTGCGGCTCATTTGAGGCTGCACTTACATTTAAAGGGTTTCTTTTCTCCACTTAACCGCAGAACAAACCTCAACGTTGTTTCTAAAATCATTTACAAACGCTGCATGAACTGAACTCACGCCACAGGCTTCAAACCAGACACAAAACCACGTAATGTAAATCTCGGATGGTTTTAATTACCTCTCATTACTCTCATTATTAACTTTCAACCTAGATAAACACACATAAACATTCATAGAAAGTTATAAAAATGCTTGTACAACTTTTAAGAATGAATTTTCAGTGGATATTCTGACTTTTCTATGTAAGGTGATAAAACAGTATATGCATCCTTCGGTCTACAGAGAAAAAAAACAGATGATAATCTGTGTCTACTCAAAGTCCTGTCATGTGGCATTTCCTCATGGGACCATTTCGGAGTGCCTGTTTATTGTTGACTTGATCTTCTTACATGTTTATTACTGCATGCTTTGTGGCGATGTGACCTTAAATAAATGTTGTAGGGGAACTCCACTGATTTCACACATCAAAGTCTGTTTACATGTCTTGAGGAGCACTATAGCACGTGAAAAAAAAGTTGTGTAAAGTTGGATAGAGTTATCCTTGCACAAATGTAGCAAATCAGACTGCCTCAAGTGATGTCACTTGAGTCAGCGTCGACTGTGGCTGAGGACAAGTTTGAAAATGAAAAAAAAAAAAATGGAGTTAGCTTCTCGTCTCCGTTCAAGACTGGCAGTTTGAGTTTGCATTAGCCACTGTTAGCGTAACACCAAGTTGCATTGTGGGTTTTAATAAGGAAGAAAAATGTGCGGGATAAAATGGGACAATATTTATGGCCGTTGATTTTAATGCTTTTTTTAAACAGCAAGTTCTCATTTGAGAATATTTGCTGACATTTAACTTTCAATTCAAAATAAAAAACCTACACGCCTACTTTTTGACCATCTTTAGAAGGTTCAACATTTTTCTACTGTCAAGTACGGAAGCTGTGAACAGCCGTGTTTGCAGTTAAATAATCTTTTTATCTTGAGTGAACAAAAGGCAGATTTCTCGAGATGACAACATAATTTATTTTTAACAACTTTAAAACAAACATAACAACAGAAAAAATGAGTGTTTGGCT
Organism: Scortum barcoo; assembly: GCA_023238725.1. Classification (NCBI taxonomy): domain Eukaryota; kingdom Metazoa; phylum Chordata; class Actinopteri; order Centrarchiformes; family Terapontidae; genus Scortum; species Scortum barcoo. The sequence goes on from CM041540.1 coordinate 7,240,226, forward strand.
CAAGTTCACTGTGCCTTATCAATCACAAGTGAAGAATGTGACTTTATTATACCGATTAAACACCCACCAATGTGAGTAGTTTCTTTTTCAGTTCATCCATACCGACTTATATAAAACTTTAATCATTATTTTAGGTTGTAGTCTACTAGACAGTAACACATCTGTTCATGTGGTTTGCCCTGAAACTCCCAAACTCATGTCATTGTCCACTTTTATGAATTTAAACTGAAAGGTGGTGTCAGCATTTCTCAGTGAACACCAATACAACACATACTGGTGATGCTCTGGACCATTTTTCTATACTAATGTCAAGGTGAAGCCTCAGTTTATAGTGTTATATAAGTGTTATAGTCTAAGTTCGTTTTTAATCTGAAACAGTCTGATAAAAGAATACATTTTAAAAAGCAGTGTGAATCAGAGCCATCTCTCAATGGCAGGTTATTGCAGGTTTCTAATGCAAGTGACAATTGTTTTCATGATCGATCAGTCTGGCAGAACTTTCTATATGCTATATAATGCCAGAAAATAATGATAAATGGCTGCCTTAATTTTCCAAGGCTCAAGAAGATGTGTGAAATTGTCCTGTTTTATTTAATCAACAACCCAAAACCCAAATATGTAATACTATTAAACTAATTAAAAAAAAATAAAAAAAAAAGATAAATGGAGTCATTCTCGAAATAGTTGCAGATTCCTTCTTTTTTTTTTTCTTTTTTTTTTAATTTAAGCTTTACCAAGTACTAAGCCTCGATGCCCAGCACTATGCAGGAAAACTAATATCATATATTTGACAGAGCCCAAATCAGAGACACACAGGAAAAAGGACAAAAAAGTCAAACCTGTTTAAATTGTACACCCTTTTATTTTCATCAGTATTTCAGCAGCTTTGACAGACAAAATACAACTTATTACTTTTTGTGTCTTTTTCTTTCTCCACAGGGTTTAAGAGGGTGGAGTTTCCCAGAGATAGGGGAGGGAGTGGGGCCGTGATGGATGGAGGAAAAACATAAGATGATAAAGAAAAACTTTCCTCCTAACAAAAACTCTTGACATAGAGTTAGAGTAAAAACCTACTTCCAGACATTAAAAGTCTTGTGCAGACAACTAGTCTTTCAAATAACGTTTTTATGTGTTATTTTAAAAAACAGAGAAACTGAAATTAACTGGGCCGAGCTAAAGTACAAGACATGACGGTTGCATATGTAGACGGATGAATGTGCTGAATCCACTGTTAAACATTGAGTGTGAGAGCAAAAGTCTGGAGACCTCAAACTGTCCTCTTTTATAGTCTTTTTTTGTGCTGTGCCAAAGCATGTGCTGTTAGAAAAGTCAGTTTAGTCGCTTTAGTCACTTTTTTTAAACATGAATTTACTCATGAACTCGCCGCACCGGGCGCGGAACAGCAGCAGATATGTTCGACGCTCGTCCATGGAAAAATTACACATGGCAGATTAGAAACTTACATAAAGACACACACACACACACACACTTATATGTAGTCAGGCAGCTTCAATGTGCCTTTATTTTCCTGCTCCTCTTTAAAGGGGAGCGCACTTTTCTGAAAGACTCTCTCTCTCTCCGCTCGTCAGCTTGTTCTCTCACAGTTCTGGTTGTATTTACAGTGCCTCAGTTTCAAAAGTGCTGCACATGTTAAGTAGCTATTTACACGTAGAAAAATAGGAGAAAGGGGAGTTGGGAAAGGGTGGGGGGGTTACAGATGTTATTGTGGGGCATTTTGCTGACAAAGCCGTGGAACTGACTGATATAAATTTACCCTCTACTTATAATGAAATGCTTGTTCTGGCTGAGACAAACACACACACACATTCAACTGAAACACTGCATAACCATTCAAAGTTCTGAAGAAAATAGTTAAGTGTTCACATTCTTATACAATATACACTGTACACACTCTGAGGACGAGTTAGGGAATGATTTTTCTCCCCCCTCCCCTCCGAATATGAAAGCACTAAATTACAAGTTGAATTTCAGTGCAGTGCAAAATAAGACATTCCTCTGAAAGATACGACATTCAGTGTTCCTTTCATACCTACAGGACTGAATGGAGCTCATTAAGATTATAGCTGTGATTTTTTTTTTTTTTTTTTTTTTTTTTTAACTTCCACAACAGGGGATAGTGTGGGGAGGGGTTGTCTGTTTCTGTAGGCACAAACATGGATGTGGATCCTCTATCTTTCACACACACACTCATATGCACAAACAAACACACGTTTAGGCCTAAATGTCACTTCTCCCTCTTCGACTCTCTCTACGTGTGTCGAGCCTCCACGGTCTGAAGTGGAGAAGACGAAACAGATGACAAGCGTGTAAAAACGTGTATTTTTTGAGTCTTCACACAGACTCTGCATTGCTTTAGGAAGGAATTATTTTGAAGTCTAAAGTCACGTGGCGGCTCACTCAACAAATAAAGCACGTAAAAAAAAGGAGCCGTTTTTTTAGTCGAGAGTTCCCCCCCTTTTCTATTCTTGTCGATGTTGCCTTTGTTTATTTTGCCGTCGACCCTCAGTCCTCATGACTGCAGACCGCCGGGGGGCTGAAGGACTGACTGGCCGGGTGTGATGGGAGAGCCGGGTCTAGCTGGTGCTCACTTTGAGGTTCTTCATGCGGTGCAGCAGCGAGTCCTTCTCCATCTGAGCCTCAGCCAGCGCCATCTTGGCCCGGGACAGCTCCAGCTTCAAACATTCGTTTTCCTCCACCAGCATCTGTGGGCAAACGATGAAGAAGAGCCACAGGGACGAGTCAGTGCGAGTGTTTTTGGTGGCTTAAAGAACTAAAATAAAAAAAAAAACAATAAAATCTTTCAGCCTAATCTTGTGGCCTTCATCAGCTGTCTGCTCAGCTGTCATGGAGATCAGCAAACTCCATCCACGGGTGAAGGCCACGAGATGTGATGAAAGCGCTGTCCAGTTAGTGGACCTTCAAGTTCCATTACATCATGGATCATCAATATGGATTTGCTATTTTGAGTGCTAAGTGTGTGAAGGCTCTGAGGTTCATGTCTGAGTGATTAGGTGAGGGGAGACAGATGATTTTAAAGCCGGTATGTGTTATCCTGGTTATTTATTTATTTTTTCTGGAGGTGGTTAACATGGTAAACAAGCAGGGGAGCAAGATGAGCTAGATTTTACATGTATAAAGCAACAACAGGAGGTCGGGGGTAACACAAGGGGCGAGTTGGTTTAAACGCTTAGAATGACCTGTGTTTGTCTGTCTGTTTGTACATTTCCGTGGTTTCTTGTTTGTTGTCTCTACAAAGTAAAAGGTGTGTTGTTGGGTTAGGGAGGAGGTACTGGTGTGCTATCTCCCTTCTGACAGTCAGCATTGGTTTATTTTAACCTTCACTAAATAGTTTTAATTGCCTAAACACAACTAACTCTCAACTACAGAGGTGGCAGAAAGAGAAACAGTAATAGGGATTAAATTTTTAAAAACAATAATGTTCTTATTAAGACACTAACAAAAAAAAAAGTCACATAATGTCCATTTGTTTGTTTGGTAACGGAATGTCGAGGAGGCGGGGCTGGTCTAATATTAGCTTTTCAGACTGCAGACACCAGAATTTGAAGGAAACACGAACGTTGGACTGAGGCCTCTGTAATAATAAATAATCTCTGAAGTACTTTGGCTGAGTTTGTCTTCGTGTTTATATGTTAATCTAACTTAAATGAAACCCATGCTGAGCTGTGAGCAGTCCGTGTTCAGATGGCTCAGCTTGTAGTCATAATACCTCGTGTTAATTAATTCCCCCAAGGTGTAGCAAAACATTTTGCCAACCTGTGCTGTGGCAGATCAGAAAACACTCACATTTAGAAAGGAAATGACAGACAACCTGGTTTGTTGTTTAGATCAGAGAACTTGTTGTACCTATTCACTCTCAGTCTCCCATTCTGCATAAATTGATGAATCTCACTCCCACTGTAAATGAAATGGAAGCCAAACGGGGAACTGAAATAGCTTGAAAACCAAAAATCTGGCACTAATAACCCGAACGGATCAGTAAGAAGAAAAAAATGTCTTTCTTGTTCACCAGTTAGTGTTTGTGGGAGGTAAAACACAAGGAGAAGAAAAGGAGAAAAATATGTGTGGCTACATGCGAATCACTGAAATATTTGCCTTTATGATCGCCTGCAGGTGTTGTGGGTGGCCTCTATACTTTTACTCCCATGAACCCCCACTGTTTGCTTTCGTTGTACGTCTCACCTTTTCTCTGGTAGATGGAGGGGGGCTGGTGGGCGGGGCTTGGGTCTGTGTCGCCTTTGGTACGCCGCAGACATTGCCCACAATCTCAGCGACCGGAGTCAGAGCGCCGTCCATCAACATGCTTCCTTTCCTGGGTTTGGCCTCCGCCGCTGTGTCCACTGTGAGGAGAAAGAGAGACAAACAGAAGGGATTTTGGAGGTGTGGATGTACCGAGCGTTTAATAGGACGCGTTACATAACTGCAGTGAATCAGCGCCGAAGTGGAGGTGGAAATATCTGGCAGATGAAACTGCGTTCGTCACCTCCTATGGAGAAGGAGCCGTCGTCTCTTCTGTGTATGACGAGACTGTCCACGTGCAGGGTGATCGGCGACGGCTCGGACTCGGAGGGGTTGTCACGGGGGCCGTCGTCCTGAAGTAGAGGCGGCACATGTTGAGTGTGGGAGTACAAGTTTTGATGTGTGTGAGCATGTGTGTGAAAGAGAGAGAGTGAGAGAGAGAGAGCAGGAAATTATCCACATCCAGGTTTCCACATCAGTTCCACAACAGACCTACTTACCCATGAAGGAACCCCAGAGAGGAGGCAGAAAGGCCTTTCTATGTCATTAAACATTCAGTTCAAATCCAAATTCCAATTAGGTCGCGGTTCAAAATATTTAACTTAGAAGCTGCTGCACTGTACGGCAGTGACTTATGGGGTTTATTACTGCAACACGATTGGAAAAACTAGGACAAATATCCTGAAATCTTGCAGGTAAACACCAGTTCTGCAACAATAACCTGAGGGGAAAACAAAAACTTCTAAACACTGGCTACAAGGAGCTGGAATTATGAAATATATATACATATAACACCAGTGATTCTCACCTTTAAGTTGATGTGCGTGTCCCTGACGCTGATCTCCATGGGCAGTACCTGCGACGCGGAGTCGTCCTCCAGGAAGTGGGCCAGGTTACGCAGCGTGGACATCAAGAAGCTGGCCTGGTATCCATGGAGACGCAGCTGCAGGAAGCCGTTGCGCTCAGCCAGCTGGGAGTGGACTGCAGCACAGGGTCCGCTTTCCAGGCGAGCCCGCACCTCTGGGCCATGGAGGCCCCTGACGGACGCAGAGCCGATCTCACCGCCAGCTGTGATGGGGAGAGGAGACCTGCTGTTAGAGTTAGCTTTGGTGTCACGTCTGCAGCGTGCACGTGGAGATGATTCAGCTTAAAAACACTTTTACACCCAACATTAAAATACACCCAAACTCTCTTTTAGATACTTTGAATCTGACAGTCCAATTCACATCCATCCTGTCTGATGAAACTGTGTATTAAAGACAGTGAAATTAAAATATCCCAGATCGATAAACTGAGTAGGCCTAAAATATCGGCCCATATTAGCTTTCTGCAGATATGCCGGTATGATGTATATGCTGGGGGATAAGTAACAAGAAATTGCAGCACAGAAACGCTAAAATCAGCCATTTACGCACCAAAGCACATTGACAAATCATATGAAATGTCCCACTCAGAGCGTATCTTGGTTACAACTGATCTAACAGATGTGCATAAAAATTGTTTGTCTTTTTTATGTGTTTAAAGAGTTAATAATCAGCCAATATGTAAATAGTTATCAGATTTTTTTAAGCTGCATTGGCCGGCTTGGTATGTGCCAAATTCGGGCCAAAAAAAAAAAAAAAACAATTACAATTGCATGACAAGTCCTCTCTTTTCTATTTAATTCACTTTTCTCAACACTGAAATATTTTAGTGGCTGATCTGCAGTAAACACATTAATGGAACTACATGAATGTGAGCTTGGTGAGCTAACCCACCCATAATGTAAAACCAGAACTTCAAAAAGAGCGCAGATGACATCCAATTTATCCGATCTTCTCCGTCCTCCGCCTCCTGATATAACATTTAGCCTCATGAGCTAACAGTAAAGGAGGTGTGGGTGAAAAACATATGTATTTAGGTCACCACCAGGATGTAGTGAGTACATTTACAGGTTGATTTTATATAATTTTGCTCAGTTTTTATATAAAAAATGGGTGCATGTTAAGGTCAGGTTTAAAGGAGGTTGAAGTAAGAGGTGGTATGAGAGAAGAGACACAGTATCATAAAGAGGAGTGGGAAATAAAGTTGGAAGCAAAGAAAAAGGAAAGTTATTCTAAAAAAAATAAAATGAAGTATAGAGAGGCAGGAAGGAATTAAGAAAAAAGGTGGGCTGAAGGAGAGTTGAGATTTTGTACAATCCCACAGGTTCTTCGCTGCAGCGATGTTTAATTATTTCCGAGGACGGGGGATTAGAGGCTTCGGTGGAAACTCCCACCTAAGTGTTGAGAATTCAAAGTGAAGTTTTAGCCATTGAATGTTTTTTTAATACTTCCTTTTATGAATTAAGACACTACAGAACGAAACTCCAAGGTGCTGAAAACTGTGGAAGTCTGGATGGAGTACTACAGTATAAAGTGTTTCACCTCTGAATGACCTGCCTCACAGGAAATGTGATGATACGATTCCGGTTTATTGAAATAAAATAAAATTAAAAAAGGAGAGGTAAAGGAGGAGAAAAAGTGAGGACAGAGAGGAAGAAGACATCACAAACTGATGAACGTCGAGGTTGAGAGACGTTAAACCGGAGGCGGAGGGTAATTAAAACCCTCCTCTCACACACACTTTACACACAAATTGAGCTGGCAAGGCGCACACCTACAGGCACGCAGGGAGGTTAAAACAGCCGAGAAGAGACACCACGAGTTGCAATAAAAACACTCAGCAAGGCAGCATGAAAATGGCCACTTAAAAGACAGAAATCGCTTCGTTGTGACGGTGATAAGTGCGGCGCATCCCTTTGTTATGTTCTCTGAAGGAAAGTCAGGAGGGGGTTAATACTGTAGAGCAATTTCAGGAGCAGGAAAAAAAAAAACATTCACACGCAACGCTGTCAGCTTTTCTCAGATGAAATAACATATTCTTTCTCAATCCTGAGCGACTGGGGTCGAGGCAAATGGCGAGAGGGAGGGAGAGAAGAGATGGGAGAGAGGCGGAGATGGAGAAGAGGAGAGGAGAGGGAGGCAGCCAGCAGCCAAGGACTGAGTGACTGTGATAAGACGGGAGGGGGAAGACAAAAGATGGCCTAGAGAGGGAGGGAGATGAAAAGGTGGAGAGGGGAGGTTAAATGACAGAGGATTAGTAGGAAGATGGAGTAGGAGCGTGAGGGAAGAGTGGGGAGGAAAGGTGGAGGAAAAGAGGGAGGAGAAAAAAAAGGGGGGGATTGCTCTTGTGAGATATGAAGGAGGAGGAGAGGTAGCGAGGGGTAAAGCTGGCGTTTCTCTCATTGCCTGAATCACTGGACTGAAACTGCAAAGTCTGCTGCAGTGGAGAGATGAGGGGGGAGGAGGAGGGGAGGAAGGGAAGAGGGGAGGAAAAAGACAGAGAGAGAGAGAGATAGCAAATTAGGCAGAGCAGTGAATGAGAAGATCAGGGGTTAACACCAGTCTGCACAAATAGTTGCAGTTAATTTGAATGGGGCCTGACACACACACTCTTACAGCCTAATGTTGCAAATAATGGGACCGCTCTCTCCATTAATGTCAAATTTAACCTCTCTTAAATACCACACACACACACACAGGAGGAAAAAGGGATCTCAATGTCACACAAACACCACCCGCAGCTGAAAAATGAGCACGCAGCATCACACACACACACACACACACAAACACACACTTCATGCAATCACTTGCGTTGCAACACGCTGCCATCTATGTGCATCTGCAGTACATGCTGTCGAGCAAAAGTCCTGAGTCTGGAAATGAGATTTTAACAGGAGACAAACTGGAAGGAAACGCACACACACAATCTGTATAAACACACACGCACACACACACAGGTGGAAATAGACACGCCGAGGCAAGCATGCATGTTAAGTTACAGATGGTGAATTAACACACAGCAGTTACCTTGGCTGCTTTGAGCAGGTATTGGTACTGAACACACCATACCTGTGGGGAGTTATGGCAAGGTAAATAAAAGGAGGGGGGTGGCTGTGTTAGTGTGCAAATATGTGTGTGTGTGTGTGTGTGTGTGTGAATGCATTACACGTGAAATAATAACCTATTCTAGGACAGACTAGGGCTGCAACCAACGCTTATTTTCATTAGAGATGAATCTGTTTATTTTCTCAATAAATCCAGGAATTGTTTGGTCTATTAAAACAACAATCGCAACATTCTGGAGCCTTAAACGTCTTAAATGTTTTTTTTTTTGGTCCAACCAAACAGGCCAAAACCCAAATATATTAAGTTTGCTATCAGGAATGACCAAGAAAAGCTATAAATTCTAAAAAGACAGAACCTAGAACAATCACATTTGATTCATCTTTTTGCTGTGGTTGAAAGAAGAATATGCTGATGTTGCCTGCTGTCTGTCTGTCCGGTGTTAAAATGTGAACAAGCAGAATAAAAGGGGCAGGAGAGGTCGGTTATGGAGCATCCTGGTGGTTAAAATCTGACAGCAAAACTTCAGGTCTGTTCTGTAACCTTTATCATGAGTCCTTCCTCTCTCTGCCTGTGAGTTTCCTTTCACTCTCCACTGTCAAATAAGGCAAAATACCATAAAAGATTATCTAAAAATAATCTACAAAAGAGGGAAAAAAGAAAGTTGGTTGGCTTTAGTCTACACACACACACACACACACACACACACACACACACACACACACACACACACACACACACAGTGCAGTCATTCCTCAGCTGTTATGTCTTGTTTGGTAGCTGCCCTACTTGTGTGCTTAAATCTTGACAAATGCCCCTTCACTTTCATTCTCAGCATTAGTTTGAACCTAAGAAATAGGCTGCAGCCCACTTTGACAGAAGTCTATTTTGGTGGATTTAGTTTTATGTAATCAACCAGCTCACAATTTAAAAACAGGAGCAGCTTGTTCCTCACTTTGGTATTTTACCAATTTATGATTCGCAAAGTACGGAGATGTCATGATGCATTTTTATTTCTTAATTCTGACTGTATTCATTTGGAAGTTTGGTGTCAAAAAGTGGCATTTTCATAAACATTAAATTAGCTTTAACAATCAATTCTGTGACCTTGACTAAAAAGACCCCCCCCCATGCCAGTGGTGGGGGTATTATTGCTGGTAAGATACATTTTATAGGCTTCTCTGCTTGTTGTTGCGTGGAGGAGGATGTTTGACTCAGCATCCACTCTCTGGCACCATCTTTATTTTTTAAGATAAGGTTATGGTTAAGGTTTTTTTCTGTTTTGCTTAATGAAAGGGTAAAACTTTGTTGGACTTTTCACATCACACTTTCTACCACTAAGAGAAATTGTGTGTATTTATGTCTAATTTGCAGTTAAATACTAGTTCCTGTTTTGTGTCAGAAAATAATCAGCCAGATTTCCTAATTTTACCTGCTCGAAAACATAATAAACCTTCTTTTAATTGCAGATTACTGCAGCAGTGATTGATCTGTAATATATAATGCAACTTGAAATGTGAGACAACGCTAGAAATCATACAAAAAATGCTTGTTAGAACAGTAAAGCTCAAATAAAAGGCATCACATTACATGCTCAGTCACAGAGTACGATAACACACGAATGCAGTCTTACCCAGGCTGCGGTTGCTGAGGTATTGTCTGAGGCTGACGTTGCCCAGCTGACTGGGCGTGACCTGCCCCACCTCCAGAGCCACGGCCGTGCTCTCGCCCACCGCCTCCATGCTCACACACACCGACTGCACCTTCAGCACCAGCACCGACACCTGGAGGAGAGGAACGCAGGGAAACAGTATGTTAGGCAACAGCGGATCCATAAAAATGTTCACGTGCAGTTGAAGTCATTTCCAAACTTTTTTCAAGACTTCTCAATCTTTTGGTATCTCACTATGTCTTTGGTGGGATCGTCGGTGCTCTGGGAGGTGGCGCTGACAGTGTCGGGGGACACGCCGCCCTCCTGCTCCTGACCAACCGCTGCCTCGGTGGCGCTCTCGGTGGCGCTCTGTTCGCTGATGGCGTCCTTGAAGCCTGAGATGGACACGTCATCTGTGCCGTACATAAAGATATATCTTTTATACACTGTCAGGCTTTATCAACACATTTAACAAAGAGTACTTTCCCCTGTAACACTGTAAATCAGAACAGTGCTGCCACCTTCTGGTCAATACAATTTTCCACCGTTACAAGTATAGTAATAAGTAGTATAGTATATATTTTCTTTTGTATCAACTCCTATACATAGAGGTCAAAGGTCATCATAAGCTTCAAAGCAGTGACATTGGCAGACGTTGCTGCTGAAAAATGAACTTAAGTTATCATTTGTGATTGAAAGAGGCACATTAAATGGTTTCCCTAAAGAGAAAAGGTTTTGCTCATCATGTGATTTAGATGAAATTTAGTCCATATAATCAGCAATTAAAAGTTAAATGACGCTTAATGGTACCTCATTTCTGAAGAGCTCTTCTGATTACAAAAAACTTGTTGCATTTTAGGAAAAGAAGCTTTTTATTTGTAAGCTTACAAGAAGAGATAAAATCCCTAATTTGCAATATAATGTTAAACATGATGTTCCTGTCAGACAAACGCTCAACACTCAATCTGTATTTTTGATATCGAACACGTCCGTGTGGGCCTAATCCAATAAATAACACAGCTAACTTAGATGCAAGTCATCCTCCTTTGGATAAATAAAAGGTATTACTGCAGATCTGTGTGTGAGAAAGTGTCAACGTTCGCTTTACCTCTCTCCAGCAGACTGTACGTGTCTCCGTCCTCCATCAGGTAGCTGTCTATGGAGATGTTGTCCAGCGACTGCAGGGACGGGCTCTTCTTCATGTTCTTATAGGACACTAAGAAACTGGACTGGGAGCGGTCCCGCATCAAACGACCACTACAACACACACACACAGACATAAGAGTCACGAGGAGAAGAGTGTGTGGCTGACAGATCTGTTTAACCTTTCTGTGTAATTTGAAATCTGCCTGGGCAACACTGTCAATGCATGCTATTGATTCTGAATGACTGATACCGACACTGATTGATTGTTACATTCAAAGAGATCAGAAAAGAAGAGAAAAAAATGGTTTAGTAGTTTTATTTCATCATATCTGATAAGAATTACGTGCTTATGCTGATACTGAGCCAAGACTGCTGTGCTGACAGGGCTTACTCAACAAGTCATGAATTAAATATAGCTTCATTCCTTTGTTTGACGTTATTTAAGGTCATGAAAGAACCAAGTGGGCTATCCTCCCAAGAGCCAGAAACGATCTAAGGAAAAATCACGACAGACTAAATCAAAGCGGCCCAAGAACACAAGGCTGGGAAAATAAAAAAATAATAGTCACAGACAAGGAACTTTTCATCTCTACCATCAACCACAAGTCAACAGACAGACAACAAACACGGGACTCATTTAACACACACTGACAAGGACCAGCGCGTCATGCACACATGCAAATGCATGCCCACGGGGGATTCACATACACACATTTGCACCGATTTGTTTTCATCCAAGGCTCACGAGCACGGGGACACGCTCGCACATACACACGCTCGCACATACACACACTCACAGTACATAAACAGACACTCATTTAACACAGCTAGTCACAGATCCAGTGCCTTACATGTTTGACATGGAATAAAGGGAGGTGGATCTGCTGGAGTTTGAGGAGCTGAGGAGATCAGAAACCACAGACAAACTTCCTTTCCTTTGTGGAGAGAAAATACACACACACACACACACACACACACACACACTCGCATGGGTCACAGCAAAGGTCAAGAGGCAGAAGAGGAAGTGAACGAGTTTAGAGATGACAAGAGTGTGACGAGCTGACAGACAATGGATGAGTACACAAGAGAGACACGGCAGCTTGAGGCCAGCCAGCGTCCGTCCTGATGTCAGAGACGGCCGAACATTCAGAGTGACAAACACGCTCATGTGGGAGATCGACACACAGCTCTTGTGTTCAGGAAGAGACAGATTCAATTAGAGAGAGAAAGACTCATTCGTTAGATTCATCATCCACAGTGAAGCATCTTTAAACTGTGACATGATCACTTGGGCGATATGTGACCCTTTAAGGTTTAAGTGTTGATCCATATCTTCATTATTATTTCAGTGAAATTATTATTAATTGATAATATTATACAGCAACAATTTTTAAATATTTAATTCCTTTAATAATCCAAAAGTAATAAATATTTGCTGGCTTCAAAAAGAAGAGTATCTGCTGGTTTTATGTGTTTTGATGTCACTGTAAACTGAATACTTTGGGCTGTTGATTGGACAAAACAAGTTATGAAGAGCTCTTTGAACTTGTGATATTAATTTCACAATATTCTTGACGTTTCATAGACTAAATAATGAATAAATTAATTTTAAAACATAACTGAAAGTTAATCTATAATGGAGTTGTTTGTTTTGTTCGGCAAACAGTCCAAAATCCAAATAGATCTGATCTACACTCACTTAAAAACTGAAGAAAAAGCAGCAAATCTCTCATTAGTGAAGAAGAATCCAGCAAATATTTTTTATCAAACTTGTTGTGGGTTAGATTTCTGTCAACTGAGTAATTTAGTTGTTTTAAGTAAATAATGAATCAGCCAGTGTTTTTTGAAGGCGCAGATGACAATACTGAACTTAAACTATGACTCATTTTTTGTGTATGCATATTGTTAAACATAACTTAAACAAGGCAACTTAAATGTCTAAATGTGTTGATGGCTTGGTTTATAGCACTGACTGGGTTTAATAATTAAAGTGTAATATTATGTAATATTATTCAGCACAGTCCTTCTGTGTCTCAGTGGTAATGAGATGCTCTTTGGTCTTTTTGTGTGTGTGATGAAGCGAATACCTGGATATGGACTGAGGCATCTTCCCGGTTGCAGCTGTATCTTTGTCGTTCCAGTCTTTGCTGCTCAGTGGGTCAGACAGGGGGTCACTCATCTGATTTTTAGAGTCTAGTCCAGCCCCCAAATCTTCACCCCCACCCAAACTGTCCGCTACCGCCTCACCCCCTTCATCTGAACTCCACTTCCCAGAGTTCTTAGCTGAAGTCCTCTCCTCCAGTGAGGCTTTGTGATTTGAGTCCGGACGTGGGGTTGAAGTGGAGGAAGGGACGAGAGGGGCCGGACCTTGTGTGGCTCCGCCCTCTGAGCCTCCACCACATAACAGCTGGTCCACAGTGCACGCCGCTTTAGCCGCTCCTCCTTCAGGCGCAGATCCAGCTCCTTCGCTCGCTTTCTCCAGCCCCTCTCCCGCGTCGCTCCCCGGCTCCAGGGTTCCTCGGCTCTCTGAGGGGGAGAGCTCGGACCCCAGAGGAGATCTCGAACCCTCGGGCTGAGAGACGGGCTTCAGGAGCAGGGACACCTCTGCGCTTTTCAACAGGAGGCCCAGGCAGACGGTGAAGGGCTGGTGGTCTGCAGGGTGCTGAGAGGGATCCTTGCGGTCTTTCTTGGAGCCCATCTCCTCCAGATCCTGTTGTAGTGTTTGCTGCAGGGCTTTGATGCTGCGCTGAAGATGCATTAGAAACACATACTGCCTGTGGCTCACCTGGACACACAGACCAAAAAGGTTACTAAAAGCCTTGTTGTGTTTCATAGCATTGTTGGTAAGTGGCAAATCATCACATTTTGGAAGATGAACTCAGCAAATGTTCGCCATATTTTATAAGCAAAATTTATTCGATACCAAAATTCTAATTTCAGCACAGAAGGTGACAATAAAATTTGTCATCATTTAAGAAAACATTTTTATCCTTGCAGTGTGAGGTAAAAATCTGATGATTAATAATAAAAAAACATCCCACATGACACACTCAAAGATAAACAGAAACATCATCAAATTTATGCTTTCAATTTTTTCGTTCCATGTATTGTGCAGTACTTACATACCTGAGCGCTTAAATGCTTCTGCACATGGACCAACACATGCACACCTGCATTGTTACTTGATGGTGACAAAGAGGAGGAGGAGGAAGGCAGACTGTCCAATGAGAGCGGTTTATGGAGTCCATTAGTGGGAGGCAGTGTTGCATCGTTGCTGTGAGACGATGTCGGTGCGCCGTCCGTGCTGTAATACTCCTTTAGCAACCGTTTCCTCTGCAGACGTGCAACAGCCTCTCCGGATGTGCTCCTGGACAAACCTGAACCAGCGGCAGCTCTGAGCCTCTCCTGGTGCTGGACAATCTTTGCCGGCTGACACGCCCAGACGGTGAGGGGGAAAGAGTCCACAAAGGGCTGCGGCCGCCCCTTGCCTCCACGGGTGCCCTCATAGTCCACCCAGAACTGGGCAAAGTGCAGGGCCCAAAAGTCGTCGGCGGCCGGCATCTTGAGGGCATCTGTGCCCATCGTAGGCAACACCAGGCCCCGGTAGATGTCGTGGAGTTTTGTGTCTTGTTCATGAGCATGGCGCTGGAAGACGGGATGAAGGAGGGGTAAGGAGGAGGAGGAGCGCGGGAATGAAGAGAAAGAGGGAGAGAAGAAAGGCTCCTCCTCGAATGCCTGTAACAGGGCCTCAAGGTGTGAGCGGGTGCAGTTAGCGGGGTGTCGGGTGTTGGTGGCCACCATTTCTGACGTCTGCACTGAGATGGAGCAAGGCAGATCGGGAGGACAGGAGGCGTCCCGATCGGTGGGAATCACAAGCTAATGGAGAGTAAAAACATAAAAATCAGCTTAAGCACCCAGGGAAACTTTCCATACATTAACCCTGAACAAAACTCACTCCACCTCCATACATTCCACCTTACCTTGAGCATGAGGCCGTCAACCTTGATATCAACATGCTCTTCGGGTTTCTGCGAGTCGCTGAGCTTGTAGATCTCCATGAACTGCTCCAGACTCTGCCTGAGGTCGAGGGCAAAAAGGTTGATCCACACCAGGCTGCGAGGATCCAGAACCAGCTGCAGGGCATTCAGCTGGGCGTACAAGTTAGGACACGGGACTAAAGGAGTTGGGAGGAAGAGATGGGCTTATTTTACACACATTGTAGTGTTTCTTTAATCAAACAGAAGGGAGGAGGAATGAGACTTTGCAAAAACAGGTCAGTCTTTTCTTAAGCACAAATTCTAGAGCCAAAATAAAAGAACTGTTCGCACAATGTTTCCTAATGGAGTGAATTTGTGAGAAATCCATAGCATGAATTAATTGGGTAATTTCTCATTCCGACCATGGGTGTAATTAAAAAAAAAAAAAAAATCAATCTCCTCTCAGCCACACAGCAGTCAATGACTTCCCCACAGCTGAACAAATGAGCTGAATGGATCCAAAAGCCAAGCGAAAGATAGTAAGCTGCTGTCAAAACAGTGGTCCTGGTGTACAAAAACAGCCACTTACACAGCTCATGAACTACTAACAAAGATTAATGTTTCTAAAATCAGATGCTCCTTTCTTGAATTTACAATGTGGCGTGAAAACACACAAAGGTCTTACTGGGGAAGTCTTTTCCATCAGGAAAGTAGTACTCTGTGAACTCTACATGAATGGCTGGCATCTCTGGGGGAAGGTACAAGGACTTCTTATTGCAGGAGATCATGGTTTTGGGGCTGGAGCGACGCTGGTCTGCTGTCGACACCTGAAATGCCAACAGAGACAGTGTCACCAATTGTCAGCAGTGAAGATGTGTGTAGTATCAGTGTTAGTATCAGTATGAAGGTTTGAGTGTGTTGTAGTGTAGTGTAGTAACCTGATAGATGCTGAAGTCCGCCATCCTGAGAACTACAGAGCTGGACATGAGCTGGGTCTTGGGGCTTTGAGTGGGGGGAGGACTGAAGGACGCGCTGGATGACGTGTTTATCTTTCCTGAAGAGGAAGACAGAGAGACGGAAGGATAGAAGAAGAGGAACAAAAATGAAAACAGAATGACGAAGAGGGCGACAAGCAGAGCGACCACTTAGTTCTCCAACGAGAAACCTCTGTGCTGTGAAAAAGGTGTGTATCACCGCACCCGGCTGTGCGCACACACACCATGGTACCTGGCTCTAGACACCAGCAGCACTGGGCCGGTGGCTGTGTGTGTGAGCTCCACTCTAGGAGTCCTCCTCCATCTGCCTCCCTAAGCCCTACTCCTTCTCCTGCTCTCTCCTGACTTCCTAGAGGCCCATACACATCGTCCCTAAGGGACACTGGAGGACAGAAAACCCACAGGGATGATGTGCTGTGTGTGTGTGCCAAGAGGTACAACAAAAAATATGCACCCTGAACAAAAACAGTAATTATGTGTATCTCTGTGTGTGTGCGTGTTTACCGTGTTGCGGGGAACTGTGCGCAGGGACAGAGCCTTGCTGGTCTCGA
The DNA here is from genome assembly GCA_023238725.1 of Scortum barcoo. NCBI lineage: Eukaryota > Metazoa > Chordata > Actinopteri > Centrarchiformes > Terapontidae > Scortum > Scortum barcoo. The sequence continues at coordinate 7,256,750 of CM041540.1, forward strand.
ACTGTGCTCTTTAACATCTCCACGTTGGACTTGAACTCATCGAGCAGACTCCGTGCCCAGCCCTCTCTGGTCTTGGTGGCCTCGCTGTAGTGCATCCAGTGGACACAACTGTCACCTGGAGAGGTCGGGTAAATTAGTACAGGTAGTTGTGCCTGTAGTTAGTAGTTCTACTTCTTTCCTTAACTTTTTACAGTACCTTTTTATACTAACAAGTACTTTTAGTAAGTCTGCATAGGAGAATTTATGAGAAGCCGACCTAGCTGCTGCTCTATCACAGTCTGATGAGACACAAAAGCAATAAAACTTGCAGGTAAGTGCAAATGGATTATAGTGAGGATGCTTAGCAGTAAATACGTTGCAATGATTGTAAGGCAGTGTTGATTTCACTGCAGGATTCACACCTGCTCTGTGGAAAGGGTAGTAGTCCAGAGTGATGGAGCTGAAGGAAAGTTGCATGGCTCCACCTGTTATCCTCTTATTGATCACTACACGGAAGCAAGAAAGACAGAAAAATAGTCAAATGGGATCTTTTTAGTGAAAGTATTGGTGAATGTCAATAAATAATAAATAAACATTGCAATGCACAGAACATGTAGATTTGTATATGTGCTACCTTTGTCCTTAGCGTGGATGTCGTCACAAATGTGCAGGTCAAGGTGTGTGATCTGGAGGTGGTGGGACGTCTCACATACGTCGTAGGCACTGAACAGCCTGGCCATGGTTGCACTCTGGTCAGCTGCCGTGGACGCCTGCTGGGTACGCACCTGCTGGGCCGAGGGGGGCGCTGACGACACCTGGCGAACACATGTCATAGACACTATGATGAGTGTGGAAGTTTCAGACGCTGATATGCTGCTGTTGATGATTGTGATTCTTGTGTTATTCAGCCTGTTGCTGTATTTATTTCAAAATATTGTTGCTGATGATGGATTATCGTCAAGTTTTTTTGTTTCTGTGTAAATATTTGGTTTTCAGAAGCTTAAATTGTTAAAAAAAGGTTCAATCAACAGCTGAATCATGCAATACTCAAATCGCCCAGCAGGTGGCACGTTTGACCAACCTACAGAGAACAAGTAGACTACTGTATGTCACCTGGGACTTGGATGGTGTGAATTTACGTGGGCGATCGATGTATGTACATTTTGTGTACAAGTGTAGGTGCTGAAGAAGCAGAAAATAGGTCAGACTGAAAGACGGTGACAGCAAAAGAGCGAGACAAGGATGGTGTACACGGATAGACGCCATATGGCATCAGGGAAATGACACAGAGAGGGGCAGACATGATTTCCATCGACACAAGGACAAACTATCAGACCATGACGTGGCTCACCCACAGAGGGTGAAATTAGGGCAGAGACGGGTAGAGAGGGGAAAAACATTAACACTGACAAAAGAGAGACAGAAAGAGGTGGGTTTTTATACACAGTGACAAACAAGTTAAGAAAATGTGAAATCTGTCATCAGTATTTTGATGGCGTGTCTGTATTTGTGTGAGTCGGCCACCTGGTCCTCCGTGGCCATGCTCTTCCTCTGCTGTGCCGACTTCTCCATGGCTTCGCTGAGAGACTTGGCGTACTGCACCATGGCTTTGAGCTGGGAATCGGTCAGCACCCAGAGAAGGTCGTCCAAGATCAGAATCAGCTTGGAGGCCACCACGTTACAGTCCTTGATCTGTATCAGGTAGAGCCGTTGGTATAAACATACATTATGCAGGTGGAGGTAGCCTGAGAGCCCCTGCTGATGTAATATGACACTCGAAGGGAATTTCTCTTTTGTGTGAGGACTTTTGTTTAAAATCGGTTGGAATAAACCGAATTGACAGGAACTGTACTGAATAGCAGTTTCCCGATGCGTACATTATATGTTCCTTATCAGGTAAAACAGAACGTCCCTTTTCACAATATGAGGTATAACTGCACTGACAGCATATTTGGAAAAGAATAAAATGGTGCCTTGTGATAAAAGCTTTATTCAGCGGTTCTGCATGAGCCTAAAGATACTAATGGGGTTAATAACTTTCAAAGAAATGTCTTAGGGCACTTTATGCTGCATCATATTAAATCCCCACATCTCCACAACAGACATTAGTAGGGTTTTTTATTTAAACACACACTGGCTGTTTGATGAATTGCTGCTGTTGGCCCCGTAGCCTGTCAGGCCGCACAGAGGGATTATTGTTCATGAGGATGTTGCTTAGAGCAGTCTGGGTTTCAAGCCTGGCCCATCAAATTTCCTCTGAATCTATTGAAAGACTGTATGTGTATGTGTGCGTGTGTGTGTGTGGGGCTGACCCGTCTCTTGAGAGTGACTCGGATCTTGGACTGGTTGGTGATGAGGCGAATGGGGGCGCTCAGCATCTCGTGCTCGGCGCTCTGGATGGCATCGGCCTCGATGCGGATCATCTGCCAGCTGATCTCCTTGAATGTCAGGATCTGGACGAGGCATGAATGGTAGTACCATTAAAGAAAATGCAGCGACAAAACATCCTGATAGTTTTACGAATAAAAAGGGATACCGACCTCTCCCCTCTGTGGGTCCTGGATGCGGGTGAATCGCAGATCACTGATGCTCCAGCTGGTGTTGACGCTGTAGACCTGCAGCTGGGAGAGCTCAAAGGAGGCGTTAAAAGCCTTGGCACTGATCCTGATGACAATGGAGTTGATGGACAGCGACATCCCCTCTACCACCTTCTCTGCAAAGCCATACTCACTGCAAGGAGGTGGATAGGTTCGCAAAATGTGTGAGAAAGTAAGGTAAAAAGAAGCTATCAAACTTGTGTGATCCAATCTGTTTCCAGGCTGTTAATCCAAATGAAAGATAATGTAGTTACAGCAGGTAAAAATAAAAGAAACCAACCACAGCGCTCACCTTTGTCCTGATGCTGTTGCTATGGGAGATGGGCCATTGGGAGGACGCGGCTCGTCACAGGTACTCATCTCCATCTCCACTTTATCCAGGGTCTGCAAGAAAGTCACAGGCTTAAGGCTTTGCAGCCAGTCACAGGCTTCGCAGCCAAAAACCAACGGCATAAAGCAATTATCTTTTAATTCTGTTCTTTTGTAATTCTTCTTTTTAGTCGTATAGCTTCTCCCCCACGTTTATTCACAGGAATATTGTCATGTAGCTGTGTCCATGTCGATCAACCAATTTACTACCATTTTGTTCTAATGCTCATCATCTATTTTGCACCTCATTCTAGTATTTTTCTCATAGTAAAATAACTGTTCCAGTCAGCCACTTACAGTGTCAGACTGAAAAAGGACAACTCTGCGAGCCTGAGATTTGCACAACAGTTCAATTGATTAAAATGAATGCAGAGAGGTAGAAGGTTGTTCCGGCCTGCTTAGCTCTTTGTCACAGGAGATGTGGAAACCACCTACATATTGCTACCTTACACGCGAGTAGTAGCCTGTCTGGAAGGATAAAACACCTTGGAACTCTGAATTATGCCATCGCTGTTTTCAAATTAATTATGAGTTGACACAACAAGCCTTTTCTCACTTTGTATACCAGCTTCAGATAGTAGCCTCTCCTACAGAATATGAACATGTCACGATATACATATACTCCTTTTTCACTCTATTATACAATATTGCTAATGCTGAGGTGTGATACCATTGTATTCTATAGTATAGTGACTTTTAGCCTACAGTGCTACCTTTTAGTATAATGCCCTGACACAAAGTAATGTTTGATGTTTTGTTCTAATATCTTATATAATATATGAAGACAAACTGTGTGCCTAACATGTTGTGAAACACCAGGTGCTGGAAGTATTCATGAGGACTGAGGACCACACGCAACATCCGAGTGTAAAATGGAGCGCATGTTCCTCCTGTTGTTGTTGGTTCTGGCAGCCTGTGCACTGGGAATTACAGCCACCTGGGGACTGGAGACCAGCCTGGCAGTCTGTCAACCTGACACCTGCACCCTGCTCAGCAAGGTGGCGGCCACAACAGAAATACAAAGCGCGCTTGAGCAAAACCTTGCTGCCACGATGCAGAAAATGGCAACCACCAAAGCCAACTCGCAGTTCTACAAAAAGCTTCAGTGTGTACAATGACAACTGCGGAAAGGAGGAAAGACTTGGTGGCGTCACTACATGAGACCCCGGGGGCGACGTTGGCAATGACAGTGCGATCAACGCAGCGGCGGTGCAGCAGGAAGTCGGAGACGGAGTGTTTGTGAAGCTCTACAAAGGCAACTACAACACCTTGTGACAAACGGCATTTTTTAACATGTGATGGATGATAAGTAAATGATTATGGCTGTTAAATCTGTCTTATTATACAACTCAATGTACTTTTTGGTTCATTTTTGCTAGTTCCTGTGGTACAAGAAGATTCAATAACTTAAATGACAATAAATGTAGAAAGAAAAACTCATCAATGACCTTTTTTATTTATGTGAGCTACAGGTGTCATAGGTGAAACTTACCAAAGAGATTGGGTGAGTCTTTAACTTCGTCCATGGTATCTGTGAAGGAAAGCAGAACAGTGTCTTTTCAGTTTCACAGTATTCTGACCGTTACAGCAGCCACTTGGCCTTTTGGTCCTCCCGAAAAGCTAAACTAAATTACCGGCCGATGGGAAGCACAAATCAAATTGAATGCAACTGAACGGCACAAATCAAATCAAGACAAATACAGCAGGCAAGGTAGCTCGGAGAAGGAGAAAGAAAGAGAAATCAATGAGTCTAGACTGACTGGCAGTTTGCTCCATTCAGCTCTAGAGCTCCATTAATCCTCAACGTGCAGCCTCTTGATTCAAGTCTGTGTCAAATTATATAGCAAAAGAGATTAAATGCTCATGTTCACTCGCAGTTTTTCCCCGCCACAGAACGATTCGTTCTTTGAGACGTCATAAATCAAGTAGTGAGGAAATGCTCAGGATTTGCGACTCTAACTGAATTAGACACATTTTATCCGCCTCGCCTCTGTCATAGAAATGCCGGGAGGTACCAGCAGGGGGTGTAAGCTCTAGATCAGTGTGTGCTTTATGAGAGATCAACATAAGTCTTTTATTACTTTCATTTGTGTGTAACATGCTTTTAAAATAAAGAGGTAAGAGTGTTAAGTTTAGCTCCTCTGTAACAGGAAGACACAAGCAAGAGATGTGGATCTAACAAGTGAGGAAGTGAGATACAGATCTCTGTTCTCTTTTTTTTCTACCAGTTTAACAATAAAAACTGCAGCACACTTTAAGCTGGAGGCAGGCAGTAACAGAGGTTTCAGTTCACAAGCTCCACTGTTCACCGAGAAATCTGATGCTCTACACACACACACACACACACTTATAGTTAACGATGTGGGTTATAGTAGCAATGCAGCACTAGTGTTGCACAAACTGTCAGTGACACAGCGAATATCTCTGGTGAGTACAAGAGATTGTCACAGAGACGAGCAAAGGAAGGGCAGTGGCCAACAAAATGGGGATTTGTATGGTATGTAAAGAAAAGCTTGAGATATTACAAGAAGAGCTGAACAAATGAGGGAAGAACAGAAAAGAAATGAGGTGGAGGAGGAAAGGAGGAGGTGGAAAGTGGACCTTGGTCTGAATAAAAGTCCAGTCACGTAGTGAATTACGCGGCTCTACTCAGCATTTCCAGGGTGTGTCAGACTCTGCTCTTACACATGGCACTTTGCTGATGACCATGACCAGATGAGAGGCATCAGACAGCTCCAGCTGAATGTGTGTGTGTGTGTGTGTGTGTGTGTGTGTAGCAAAGTGGGAGTGTACAAGTTAGGTGTTAATTAGTATCTGCACAGTGTCTTGGTTTAAGTGTTAGTGTGTGTATATACAGAGGGTCATTATGCAGTTTCCCTCCATGTAGGCCTGAAATAAAACCATGTAAATCAGTTTTATTCATAGTTTAAAATAAGATTCAGTAAAACAAATCTTATCTACTTATTTTGGTTTTAACAATACCCTAAAGCTTTAAAGCAACAGATGAACATTTGCCTCTTTGCTTTCTGGCAGAGTTAGATGAGAAGATTGATACCAAACATGTCTCTGTTAAACCTACAGCCTGGTTAGCTTAGCTTAGTATAAAGACTGGAAACAGAGGGAAACAGCTAGCCTGGCTATGTGTCGAAGGTTACAAAATCTGTCTAGCAGCTCCTCTAATGCTCAACAATAAACACCTTATTATCTTTTTTTTTTTTTTAAATGTTTGTTTAAAACAAACAATAATTGCAACAATTTTCAGTTTTACTGATGGTGATGCAGTTGCCAGGCAACCAGGGAAGGAAGTTATTGTGTCAGGCCAAGAAATAGTCCAATGCACAACCACCTGTAACACCACAAGATGTCATTAGAAACATTTTAATTAGTGAATTTCAAAGGGGCCAGGATAGCAGTTTCCCCTCGTTTCCAGTCATTATGCTAAGCTAAGCTAATCACAGCTGGCTGTTGCTTCATATTTACTGTGCGGACATCAGTGGTATCAATCTTTAAAATGCACAAATCCAACACACAGCAGCCTCACCCTGATGGCAGCCTTGTTGCAGCATACACGGTTGATAGCCAGCCAGGTGGGCAGGTCCAGCAGGCTCTGGAGGACCTCCTCATCCAGCTCCAGGTTGGTCAGCTGGCCCTCCCCCTTCAGCGTGCTCAGGTTGATCTTGTCCGGCGACAGGTTCTTAGCAAACCTATGAGACACGGATGAGAAGTGCAGCTCTGAGCCTGGGTATATTTATAGAAACAGGTTCTTGGCGACATGATGGGCCAGCCAAACAAAACACAACTGTTGGGAACGGAAGGGCGCCTTTCCAATGCACGTTTTTAAAAATAGTTTGTCATGAATATCAGGCAATTCTGTTTCCCTGAGAGCCATTTTCAAGCAAGCCAAAACCATTCATTTCAGAGTGAATTATATTTAAAAACAAAACCCACATCTTCTTAATAGCACACTGAAAAATAAGCCTATAATTTAGGGTTATGCGTTGCTGTTGAAGTCACACTCTGAGACAATTAACCCAGCAACAGGAGAGGAAATAAATACTCCATAAATAAAAATAAGTGTTTTCCCCTCATTTAAACTTTATTGTTAACTGTGCTTGTTTGCTTTGTTTCCATAGATACTGCATAATGTAATAATAACAGGGAGAAGAGAGGGTCAAAGTACAAAGTGTGCGAGTTTTAATAATAATAATTAAAAAAAACATACCGTACAAAGACTGCAATATAGAGGATCTAAAGACTACAGAAGAAGGTGACAGACAGTGGGAGACGAGGTAAAGGCTTCATATTATATGTTGCCGCTCAGGAAAATTGCAGTTTCTGAGGACAAAATGTGTGTGTGTGTGTGTGTGTGTGTGTGTGTGTGTGTGTGTGTGTGTGTGTGTGTTCTGTTCACAGCGAGGACAAAGTGTACCGTCGCATTAGAGGATAAGGTGCCAACACTCACCTTTAATTAAGAGGTATGAGCCAATACGGATATTTATAACCTCACTGTCATGGAAAATGTATTCACAAGTTTAAGTATATACAGTATGATATAGTGATTGTGTGTGTTTAGTTTGCGCTTTAAGTAAATAGACTTGAACACACACAAAAACTCAATGTCCTTGGGTCTGAGTGTTTTCTGGCCCGGTTCACAGTTTGATTATTGGTTAATAGTTAGCAGAGTGGGCAGATACTGAACGGCTTATTGATCTGTGCTTCTCTGCAGACCAGTCTAATGGAGTCTCCTAAAAAACAGATGTAATATTGATTTCGCATTCTTTAGCTGTCACACAGACTTGTTGTTTGACACGTAGAAGTGCAAAATACTGGAAGTCCTGGTTTTAGTCTGCACAGTGAAACTATATTTATTTAATAGGTAAAACACTGGAGTAGTGCCAGGTCTAAGCCAGTTGGTGGCATCATAAAAAAACCGCAGACTCACTCCCTTTTAAATACATATAATCTTGTTACCTCACTAATCTCTCACACACTTGCTGTGTGTATCTGTAAGTAGTGCCAGATCAAAGCTCAGACTTTTACAACCAGCAAACATTACAGAAAGAGTGACCTGATTATTGTGGCAGGACAAAGGACTACGGCATTAGTATTTTATTGCCCTGCAATCTTAGATTGTTTTATTGCCCTGCAATCTCATAAAATCACAGTAGCGCTGGCTATCATCCAATACCACTACAATGCTTATTTTTAGGCGAAGGAGTCCCTGAGCATCGGCCAACTTAAAGCACAAACCGCTGCCTCAACAGACAGGACAGCCTAAAGACGAGATCTGGAGCACGCTGTCACACAACAAGCTTTTAATAAGGTTAAAGTAATAAGGCTCTTACTATAAACGCGTGCTCCAGATCCCATCTTGCTTATTTTTGGTTCCTTAGGAGGAGGATGGTACACAACACTTTCATCATGACACCCTTAATTGTTTGGGGGATATTTTTGTCTTTATTTGACCGAGACACTAGAGAGGTCAGAAGACATGAGGAGACAGAAAGTGAGGGAATGATGAGCAACGAAACTGCCTGACTGGACTCGGAAATGAGGATGTTGCAGCAGCATCTTTAAGCCCTAAGTCACCAGGAGAAATTTACACTTTTTTCCTATCTAGCAAAACAAGCAAGATGTCTAAAACCTGTAGAATAGTGTTTAATGTTGTTTGGACACAAGAACTACAGCAAAAATAAAGTAGTGGAAGCCTTTTATAGTGATCGAACTGATCATTGTAAGCAGAAGATCATATTTTTCTTTACATCTTATGTCGATTACCAACTTGTTGACTTTTGTATATTTTTTACATCAATATAAAATAACGCAAAGTAAATAAGGATACTTTACTATTGGCTGGGATACACCATTTAAGAGGCATTATGTGACTGAAAATTATCACTCCAGCAGACAAGGGCAGCTTCAATCTTAGGTCCTTTCCCCCTTAAACACATCCGTTTTCAAGCAGCCATGACTAGTTCTTGTTGTTTGACAACACAAGATAACCTGCTGAACACGCTGAACAAGTGGTCTCATTGGATCATTTTTGGCAGTTTGTCGTAAGTTTAAAGAAGACTACGTTTTTAATTGAGAAAAAAATTCAATGCGCACACCACACCAGCCTAAGTATACAGTAAAGTATCATGGGAGTAAAGTATGAAAAACAAATTATTGTAGCTTTAAAAATGTTTTCCATATGTTGTCTTGATGAAAAGACCTAAAATGAACACTGTAAGCAGAGTACTTTATTACTGTATGCTAATCAATTAAACTGTGCTTGTATGGGAATGATTCTGTCCCAAACTTTTTTATCCATATAAGTGGTTGATCATTGTACCAGCAAAGTCGTGAAACATCTGACAGTCTGCATACAATGCAATCTTACACTTTGATACTTGGTGCTACATCCATACTATGATTGGTACTAAAAGACGCACCGATCCAACTTCTTCCCCCCGATACCTACACTCTATGTATTCTGGGTAATTTCAAATCTGTACACCTCATTGTTGAACTCATCTGAGTCATTTTTATAACATCCAGCGTTTGCTACGGGTGAGTTGGCGGTGACTGAACTAAGCAAGTAACTGACGGCAAAACACTGCATTTTTAACAACTCTGACTATGAAACTGTAATTTATGTGGGTAATGTCAAGGCCGATATCTGATCAGCTGAATTAGGCGAGTATCGGCGCCAATACTGCTCTGATCGGTCCCTCATATCAAATGCATTTACTTAAAGAAGCCACAGCATCAAGACCATTTGTCAGCCATCAGGAAGTGGTGATGTATGATTATGGAGGCACTCAGTAACTGGATCTTCTTTGGGAGACAAAAGGTTTTTGCTCCGATGGTCTGAGTCTCCACTTATAGAAATCTATCTGGAGACAGAGACTCGGTGAATGCAGTGTGAAATAAACTTGTTGATTGTGATTCAGCTGCCCATGTTTTAAATGATTCAGTCAGTCAAATTTCTGCATCTTTCCACTCAACACCTTCACACGGCGGCGTCAGATTCTTCTCTGGTTCAACATCGCCGTAAATTATTCAGCGGCAGCGGCAGACATAAACAGACAGTCAGCACAGAAAGGAACAAGACAAATAAACAAAAAAAAAAAAAAAAAAAAAAAACAGGAATAATATGTGTACACGTGTGCTTACACGTGGGCATATACACTCTCAGAGACAGAAACACAGTCAGTTTGTCTCTGAAGAGATGGGTGTTGCTGCTGGAGTGTCTTTCTAGCCTTGTGACCAGTGAAATATTCATCCGTGTTCCTGATCAAGTATCAACCAGCTAGCCAGCCAGCTTTGCTCGCTCCTTATCTGGATCTCCCTGGGCCACCTCTTGCTTCCGCTCCCCCTCTTCATAAATAAACCACTGCTGTAGTCAAATATAATGTTGTTCATCAGCTGTCAAATCTTAAGGCTACTAACACTAAGTGAGCAAAATTACACAGACACACGCCACTCATTACTGACAGCAGGCGGCTGAGGGTATTAAGTTCACACGCCGTCATCTTTCCCTTTCATCTCGTCTGCCATTATTCCAGTCAGCAGGGCCGAGCTCACCAGACCAAATCCGGGCCCATAAAAAGATTGGGACAAGGTACTGGCTGCAGAGGAGTCTGTCTGACATGCAGACATAAAATAACCAATCTCCTAATTCTTAGGAAAATCTTATATAACACAGACTGAAAGTGCTCCAGTCATATACTCTGTTCTGTTCTGTTTTTGATTCAGGTGTCTTGTCAAATGGCCTCAGAGGCAACAGGTGAGATTTTTTTTTCAGGGATTATCTGTCTCATCTACTACTGTCAGGACAGTTATGGCTATACAAATATGACAAATATGGCTAAAAGTTATTTTTAATAAGATACCTTCTTCTACTTTAAGAGTTATATTCATTCCCACATTCCTCTCTGTAAAAGGTTTTAACTCTCTACTCATCCTCTGTCCTTTAATAATGTTCGATATTGTGCGTAGTTTGGCCAAAATCGACAACAGTGGGCTGATGTTTCAACTTTTTCCCTTGACCACAGAACACAGAGGGCAGACTTTAGTCCGCCACTCTTTATGCTGATGTCTGTGGATCCTGTGAGTGGAAACGGACACTCCTATTTTTTTCCCCCTGCTTTGGTGGTGCAGTCGTGGCGCAGCCTGATGACATCAGTGCCAGAGAGAGAGAGACAGAGAGAGAAAAGTCTTAGGGAAGATGGCCAGGGTGACTCAAACTGGTTGTTTTAGCAACCAAGACTGTAACAGCATAAAGAGAGACACAAAGAGACAAACAGAGAGGGACTAAGAAACTAAAGAAAGAAAAGAATAAAAGAAAGAGAAGAAGGAGGGATCTTCAGGGCTGTGATTTAGGAGTACGGTTTTCCAGAAGAAAAAAAAAAAAAAAAAAAAAAGGGATCTGAGATGTTACCACATTCTTTCCTGCCGATGCTCATTTGACCAAGCAGCGGGCTTGGCTCGACAACAAAAACTGAGAATGTGACATTTAAATAGGCCTCTGAATCCTCCACTGGCCCATTCAATGTCAACAGCTGAGTCTGAAGAGTCAGCTCAGTCTTCTTCTCAGTGAAGTCGGTTTTCCTGAGGGGATATTACTTTGTTCAGCTACAGACGAAACAGAAGTAGCTGCTGAAGCTCACGAGATGCCTGTCTTTGGCGCAAGACACTAAAACAATCTAACAAATTGTATTAAATCTCATAAAGTGTTATTAAAAAGGTGTCAAATCTTCAGCAAGACTTCATTCTGAAACAAGCCTCTCTAATATTTTATCTGAAGGGTTGTGGTTGTGGTTTTATTGGCTCATTTGTTCTTTATTCCTTTACTGCACTTCTTTTAGAGGACAGTAGCTCTGCAGTGTTTGGAGGCTGACTACCTGCAGTGTGGGTGTGTTGATAAATCAAATCGAAACCTTAAAAAAAAAACAAAAAAAACAAAAAAACAACCAAACCTAAAAATACCAAAAGCACTCACATGAGTAAACTTTCTTTCTTTAAATCACCAGTTGGCGCACCTGAATATTCACATTAACTAATATCTTGTTGAAGGATCATCTGTCCGCCTCCAAGCCTGACTGAAGATAGAGAACATGAATCATTTACAACATCAGAGTCGAAGGGGACTTTCTGTTGGGTCTGACTGTTCCTTACTTGGCTTCATTTGCTTTTCAAACGTAGCCCAGGTGTCTTTATTGGCTAATCATTCAGTTCTTTTACTGCTGGATCGCTGTGTGGCTAATTACCAAACGCCAGGTGTGTTTGATTTCAGAAATGAGGGGAACAAAATGAAGCTAGAGGTGTTCCAACCAAAAAAAGAACAATCAATGGTTTAAGAAAAATTATGTGAACCTGTTTAAAATGATGTATAGTTTCACTGATAGGAGTCTCTTTATGATAAGTAATGTTGTATTTAAGACTTACAAAAGAGCAACGTCCTTTACTGTCTCGTCTCTGACTGGTGTAAAATTCCAGCATGTTTTATCTGAATAATGGCTCTAAATAAAAACACAAATTCAACGCTTTTTTCATACAGAAACACCTGCTCAAAATGTATCACTGCTTTTTTCTTTCAAATGGCCTCAACAATACAGCAATATGGTGAGGCAACCTTTACAACCTAGACAAAAATATCCGAAGATCATTAACTGATGCTCATAAATCTTGGCTGTGACTGTAAAGCTAATAACCGAAGGTGACTTTGACAAGTTTATCAAAATTATAAATTTACTAATCTCTTCCCTCCTCTGGATTTTTGCAGCTGGACAGTAAGAGGGCTTTTAGAGGGATTTCAGTGAGTAAATAAAACTGAAACTCTGAAATAGGATTTTGCTAAAATTTCACTTTAGTGAAAATTACTCTGTGGCTAATATTTCACAACCCTTAAGAAAATCACGTTTTTAAGGCTGTTAAGTTCTCATAAAACAACAAGATACACTAATGCAAGTGAAAAACGCTGTACTGTGTTGTATACTAAGGTTGTTTTCTTACATAATATGTTGTTTTAGACAATTGTAAGAACATATATCATGCTAAGGAAAAGCATACGTTAATGAAAAAGGTCCTCTCCTTCGCTGTCTTATGATTCTTCTCTGTTCTGATATTAAAGATCTATGCAAAGCATTTATTGTGGAAATATATGTTAAAGATTAAGACAAAAATACATTATGCAGCTCCAGCAGGGCAGTTATTAAAAAGTCTGAGTCATCTCAAAGTTATAATCAAGAGGGATTACTTAAATTACTTTCTAGCCTACATACCAGTACAAGTACACACTCATCTACTGCGATACACAAACTCTTACAAAACACCTCCACACACACACAGCAGTAGGAAAAACAATTCAACAACAGGCAGGAAATCTGAGTTTATATTGGCAGCAAAGGCCCCTGAGTCCTGTTATAATCATGACCCCGTGGAGACGGTGAAAAGGTTAGCGCGGAGGAGAACACAGTCCAAGACCCCGGTTACACAGCAGCAGAGGACGCCAAGGCCCGGAGGGACCCCGGTCAAATGTCGCACTCTCACACACATACAAGTACTTCACAGCTACACAGATGAGACGCCCACAGCTAGGCACTCAGTCATGACTCATGCCATAATAGCCTTCCCACCAGCAGTGAGCGAAAACGCTGGGTATAGTGGTTCATCGCTGTGGCGCATCATCACAGAGCTGCTGCAGGAAAAAAAAAAAAAAGAGTCTGAAGAGGCTCACGAGGACAAACACAACAGCAGAATGGACTCTCACTCCGCAACGAGCACTAAACCTGCACTGATGAAAAAGCCATAATGTGCACACAATGGAGAGGACGTCCGTAATACCCAACCTCAGCTGACTCAGAGCTGAAAATGGTTCCCTAAACATTTAAGGGATGACATGTGTGTGAGATCAGCTGATGATCCCAAGATTTCTGATAATCAACGCATCACCTTTACTACGTCATATAAAATGCTGAACGCTGAATTAAAGTATTGAACTAAAATGAGTATAGAAAAAAAGGAGAGGAATACGGTGATGCCTGAGCCATTGTGTGAAGTCGCCCATTACGTCCCACCATAAAGCAGAAGTAGGTAACTTATTTAAAAATGAATCGTTGTCACTATGTCCTGACAGTGGTACATGAGACAGATAATCTGTGATAAAAATCAGGCTCCTCTGGCTCTTCCTGCTGCCTCTAAGATTTGACAAGGATCCACCGCGCCCGGGTCAAAAACAATCAATCAGAACAGAGAATCCAACAGCGAAAATTTCCACGAAGGATAAGTGAACAAAAGAAGAGCAATGAAGAAAGGCGATTAAAAAAGAAAGAATCAGACCCAGTGACACTGAGGGGAGGGGCTTTGGAGGCAACTGTGGAAAAAGAGGAAAGGACCTGGAAGTTGTACTCCTTTAAATTTTCAAAATAAGATCACTCTCTCCTCATCTTACCGACTGTCGCTTTAACCCCAAAATGAACCATGCATACCAGCCTGACTATAAGCCTAATCTCCCAGGTCATGACCGTTTTCCATTACAAGGTAGTGGTAATCTTTTTAGTCTTTGAGGATCAGTTCTGTGCAAGTTTGTCCATCAACAGCTCTACCTTATGCAAATCAAACAAATCTCCCTCCTCCACCATCTCTACATTCCCCTGTGACTGAGGATATCAATTATCCTATTTACAAACTGCAGGACTATTGTGCGTCGGTCTTGTGACATTAATGAGCAGCCATTTACTTCGTATTCAGGATGTTATAGAACAGATAGGCAGGGGCATTGTCAGAGCAAAGGAACTCATAAATAAGATGTGTAAAAGTGGGATTTTTTTTGTTCCTTCAACACAAAAATACTCTTGCAGCATCTCTTTGGATGACTTTTAGGGAGGACTGTTGTTTCCAAACAAGAGGTAGATCACTGCAGATGACCTGCATGATGGTTTGGTTTTATTGAGATGAAAAGAAAAGATATTGCATCAATGCATTTATAGAAGAAATAAATGAGTAATTAACTGATAAATCTGAAAAGTCTAATAATAAATAAATCTTCAAGCAGAAACACCAAACATTTTTTATATCCAGCTTCTAAAATATGAGGATTTTCTCTGCTTTATATCTTTGTGAATTGAATATCTATATTGATTATGAACCATGTGTCAGACAAAAGAAGACAAATGAAGAGGTCACTGTTAGTCCTGGGAAACTACCACTTACGTTTTTCTGACATTTAAAAACTGACAAAAATATTGATCGAGGAAAAAAGCAACCAATTAATCAACAATTAAAATAACTAATAAATAATAATTATCTGCTGCTTTTTTACACATTTTTGGCAGCTAAGAGACAAGAGGAGAGGAAGAGGAGGGGGAAACAAGTTTGGACAGATGGAATGAGGACAGAAAGAAGGAAGGAGTGAGGAAAAGTAGGAAAGAAAGACAATCTGAGTCTCCTTTATTCTGCAGAGCTCCATCTGGGATTTTCATTGTCGCAAAACTCGCAAAGTTTGACCCTTAGTCTTGTGTTTGTGTTTGTAATTGGATCTTGCTCTGTGTGGCTGTGGGCCATGGTCCTGTCGATAATCTAAACCCTGTAATGCAGACAAACACGTTTTGTCGTGTAGTCGCCCTCTTGGGGCTACCTGAGTTCGACCCTCTGTGAACACTTCATCAATACACACTAGTGTTGTGAAAAAACGCAGAACAAATGCATGCCAACAACGCCATGTCACTTAATATTAACAAACTCATCCTTGCACATGAAAAGCCACACACAATGCTTCTTGCACAAAAAAGGCCCACTCAACTAGTTTAATATATCATGCATGCCTCGGTGCACTTGTCTCGGCTGGAGGAGGAACAGCCACTGCAGACTTCTGAGCCGGTGAACTGTAAAGATGTGCGGCTGCCTCACTCTAACAGGCTCGCCGCGGTCACAGACAGCACTGTACAGACGTGTGTCCTCTGCAGCACGGTAAGCATGGGGGCCGAGCTGGCGTGTTGACACCCACAACACAACCTGTGGCAGCGTGAGCACACCTACAGCCTGTATGAATAATGCAGCCAGCAGGACACACTATTCCTGGCTGTAGATGGGATACAACTCCAGCTCCAACCTCCAACCTCCAGCTAAGAACGCCCGAGCGATCGTGATAATAATCACAGTCTATTTGCAAACACGCAGTGTGGAGCATTAAAAAAAGAAGGTGGTGCTGATTTGGCATTCTGACACCAGCACTTTCACTCTGACATCACAGCAGCCAACAGCGCGGGATTGGCCGGCTGTCAGACAGGTCAGTATACAATCCCAACCAATCAGGCCGGGACAAAGAGGATCAGATGACAAGCCCAAAGACGAATGACATCACAACTCCTCCGGTCATTTCCTGTTCGATGTTGATGGTGATGCGGCTGAGGGCAGTGCAGATGCACTGCTTCAACACACACACATGCATGCACGCACACACACACACACACACACACACACACACACACACACACAGAGCACACACACACACAACTTGGAGTACTAGGACAATGAAGGGCACTCGCAGGCTGTGGAGACAATGC
The DNA here is from genome assembly GCA_023238725.1 of Scortum barcoo. Taxonomy (NCBI): domain Eukaryota; kingdom Metazoa; phylum Chordata; class Actinopteri; order Centrarchiformes; family Terapontidae; genus Scortum; species Scortum barcoo. The sequence continues at coordinate 7,273,245 of CM041540.1, forward strand.
AAATCTTGTATGAAGGACAAAGGATCCTAATTAAATGGTATTAACCAGTGGGCGACTAATTAATCACAACTCACCAAGCACAATCACATTTATCACGACTACTTTCATTATTGATTAATCCGTGTCTTTTTCTTGAATAATAGATAGGTTGTTTTGTCAATAAAATGTCAGAAAATGGGGGAAAATGTTGGTCAATGTTTCCAAAAACGGCAAGGTAACATCCTAAAATGTTCTTATTTTGTCCAAAGACATTTGGTTTACTTTTAAAGAAGATTAAAAAAGCAAATTAAAAAATCACATATAAGAGGCTGAAATCAGAGACATTGAACACCTTTTCAACTAATCAACTAACAGACTAATTGTTGCAGCTCTACATATTTGTGGTTCGTCTTTTCACAAACACAAACCGGTCCACCTGCATACTGATGTGCTTTCTAAAGACTTAGTCATGTGCGACCTGAAATATAAATGTGACAGCTGTCATTTCTCGTGCTCCTGACTATAGTATACAGGGATTAGCATTAGTACGTCACAGCAATCTACTGTCTGAAATAAAAGAGCTGAAGGTGTGATTGTGTTGTGTTTTAGGTCAGTGACAGGTTCAGTTCGTGGGAGGAGAAACAGCGCTGCGTGTTTCAAGCTCTCCCGCTGGAACAAAACAAGGAAGTAGTCCATTGAGGGACAGTGGAAAAGAATAAATAATGCATGTAAAGCGGGTTGAGCCGAACGCTGCCCACAACAGCAAGACATTAAAAAACAATAAATGGGGCCTTAAACAGCAAGTGGTAGCGCCATTAAGCAGATCCTGAACCAATATTAAGTTCATTTATCTCCGGGTACATAAAAGGGGTGATTATTAGTGCCACAAAATGCTGTCAAATATGTTTGAATAAGCTGACAACATAGCAAATGTCCCTCTCTAAATGGCTGTGTGTGCATGTGTGGAGTGTAACGACCCCTGTGATAACAAACCCAGCAACACAAAGTGGACTTGGAAATGATATATTCTGATTTCTCATCATCAATCATTTAAGTAAAAGTACAAACCTGTTAACAATTTAAGTAAAAGTACTTCTGGGCAGATTGGCTCCTTAAAGAGAGTTATATTTATATATGTTGATCATATCATTACTGATGCTTTTAACATGTAAGCAGCATGTTAATGTTAATGCAGCACACTTTGATATATATTTATACTTGTACATGGTAGTTTGATGTTTGTTTTTAAGCTGGCTGAGGTGTCGTCCTTTTTTTTTTAAAGTGTATGTATCTCTATTTATGGTTATGCGCCTTGTATGTGTTCACATACCTGGCCAATAAAGCCAATTCTGATTATGATATATACTTTTACATATATTTACACTCGTACTTAGTGGTTTTACCTCGTCAAGCTCTTGTCTTTGTTTTAAATTGTATGCTTCTCTATGTGACTCAAAAATTATATTGCCAGCGAGTTGTGTTGCGTACACGAACCTTGAATCTTGAATTACTGTGTACACATGGTGAGAGTCGTAAAATCATACTCATATTCCTTGTATGTGTTCCAATAGATGATCTATAAAGCTGATTAAATACTGATGATATATACTTTTATATATATTTATACCTGTAAATAGTAGTTCAATGTTCATTTTTACTTTGTTCAGGTGTTGTCCTGGTTTTAAACTGTATGTATCTCGATTTCTGTGTACATACCTTGTATGTGTTCACATACATGGCCAATAAAGCTGAATCTGATGCTGATATATACATTTATATAAATATACCTGTTCATTATAGTGTAATGTTTGTTTATACCTTGTTGAACAGTTGTTTTAAACTGGGTGTACCTCTATTTCTGTGTATGTACATTCAGAGAGTTGTCAAATCCGGAGTCAGATTCCTTGTATGTGTACGCAAATACCTGATCAATGAACCTGATTCTGAATTACAGTGAACAGAGCCGATAATCAGGGTTCAAACCGGGTAAATAAACCAGCACCCCACAAACATCTCAAGCTATTTCAAGTCCACTTGCCTCGCAGTTGTATGATTTATGCTTGTGTTTGTGGGTGATTTGTCTTGAGGGTGAAGGCTGAGATTGTTGTTTTACACAACCTGACTCCACCTGGTTCAACCTGCTAAAAACTAGTGTTGAAGGATTAGCCCTCCTCTGGCTACACAACCCCCCCATTTGTTAGCGAGTTAGCCCGGCTAGCCACGTCCCAGGTCGGGTCGGGTCGGGTCGGTGGGGGTTAAAAGGAGCTGAAAAGGTGACAGACAACATACACATAACTGAATAAACCTCAAGGTGAACCGTGTCCACCAGAGTCCAGCTAAATATCGGGGTTAGTTTTGACGTCGCTTCTTGTAACTGACATTTTTTTTGGCTAGCTGGCTAACGTGTGACAGCTCCGTGGTTTTCTCCCTGTCTGTCTCTGTCTGTGGGCTTTTTTTTTTTACTTCAGGACTGACCTGGAGAGATGCTTCAGGATCTGCTTCTTGATGAGTCCAGCCATGGCCGATCAGAAAAACACAATGTGGTTATCCGAGCCTGGTGTCCTCAGCTCGTCCGGCTTTAGCTGGCTAGCTTTTCTCCCTGTCGAGGTGCGGACAGCTCAGATCCTCCGCTCCGTGTCAGCCTTCATTTTTCTTTTTATTTACCGTGTTCCCTCCTCACTCCTCTCTAGGAAAAAAGGAGGTAGTGTGGGGCACATTTCACACGTCCAAAAGCACCCCGCGTTAGATCATTTTCATGCGGGCGTACGGGGTGAAAAAGCTCCGGCGGTGGGTCCGGAGCTCCGCGGCGTCTCTGCACGAACACCTGCACGGAGCGTCGGAGGAGCGGCGTGCGTTGTCACGGCGTCCGGGCGGGGCGTCACGGTGCATGCACGGTCTGCGCGAAAACTGAGAGACGGTGCCCAAAAAATTGCAAAAAAATTGCAAAAACAAAGATTGATTTTATGTTGGTCATTGCAAAACGCAGGGCTGCAAGTTGAAATAAAAGTTGTGCATTAAAAAAACCGTTTGAATCCTAAAGAATCTGGCAGCATCATCACTGTGGGGTGCTGGAGAAATACATTTTACTGAGCTTTTTTCATATTTGTGTCTGGTTGCAAAACTAGAACTAGAGCCTCCTGCACTCTGTGGTTTTGTGCATGCTCTCTCAGTAAATTCTATTATACCCTTAAGAATATCCTCTATTGCACCATCCAATTATTTCACTGCACTGCATCTGGCCTATCAGCTTTTTCTGTAAAAGCCATAAATGAGTGGAGCCATTGACTGTATAAAAATATATTATAAATATCTTTATATCTCATGATATAGCTTATGAGTGGAACACCCTGCATGATGATTTTAAGGAGCTGTGGCTCAACCAGCTACTTCAAGGTTAAACTTAAAATGTCTGTTAAAAGATGCTCATCTCTGTCCTCACTGACCTTGAATTCTGTCTTATGCTCTTCATGACTACATTTGTACTCTGTGTGCTCCTCAGTTCTTCTGTGTGAAACTCTGTAATATGCTATTTTTACTGTTTGTCATTGCTCTATTTCTTTGTTTTCATCTGATAAGGGATTACAGATTCGAATGATTTTATAGCTATAATCCGGTATGGCTCATCATGGTATGGTGACACATATGAGCTTGTGGTCCCTATTAAATTATGTCATATTAAGTTTAGTAATCTCGCATACATGTTGCATTCTACAACAAAGTCAACCCTTAAAGAAATAATCTGGAAGGTTTTTATTCAAATATATGTTGAATGAGATAACAAAATGGTGACTGAGTCTAAGAACCACCGAAACCACCGAAAGTCTGCAGCATTTCCATTTGCATGAATAAAAAAATGTAAGACTAGAGATTAGTGCAAAACCTAATGTACAGAACATCAGAAGTGTAGTTCTACTTTACTTTAATGTTTTCATTTCATTTCATTTTATTTCAACTTACCTACTTTGGTTTTGGTGAAACCTTTTAGTTTGACTATTCAAATAGAAACTTTTATATAAATATTATTGTATTATTTATTTTACATTTTAAAATATTTTTTTAATGAAATTAAATGTTGGTCAATAAAATATCGGTCATCAGTCTTTTTTTTTCTTTAGCATAATTACATATACACTACAAAACCCGACTTCACTGTCTCCCTGTCTTTCTCAAACTTCTGTAAAACCCCAGCTACAAATCCAATGGCCGTAAAATGTATACTAATTTCATTTATCTTTTGTATGATTCCTTTTTTAATGTTATATTATTATTATCATTATCATGTCATCAAGAGTAACTGTTTGACATGTTTATACTGCAGAGCGGATCTGTCTTCATGGGGTTCCTGGCTGCAGTTCTTTCACCATTAAATGTTTCCTTAGTGACATCTAGTGTTTAAATCAGGCATGTACACCTGCTTTGCTCTTTGAAAAGTGGCCCAATTTTTCTCTCATTCTGTGTGCAGAATGCAAAGTAAGCAATAATGATTGCATGCAGAGATATTTATGGGTCCAAGCAGCGGCGCTCGCTGCCTTATTCTTTCAAGGCCTGTGAACTGGTGAAAGCTGAGCACTGAATGAGTGATTAAATTGATATTACTGCAGCAGATAATTGCAAATGCCTGATGTTATTCATAAGGCTGCAGTGTTTGTTTTTGCTGTCCGGCTAATTGTTTTTCTTGTACATCACAAAGTGTACACATACATAATAAATCTGTACTTGTGCACTCAAAGTATTCAGTAGTGCCATTAAATTTTAATTATCTGCCCTGATAATTTAATATCATCTCTATCTTGTATCTTAAGTGGATGTAAGTACTGCACATGGTCATTAAACATCATGTGTTAGTATAGAAATATAAACAAATAAATACATTAATAAATAGATAAATAAATTAATATATTGCATGTTAGCAAATAAAGTGACACATTCTTCATCTGACATACAGAAAACCATAATTCCTGTGGCCAAGAAAACAGGAACTGTCTGCCTGAATGACTAGCACCCTCACCTTTGTAGTGATGAGGTTGTCTGAGAGCCAGGTCAAGTATTACATCTGCTCATTTTTCATTGGATTCATTTTGCTGGGTAGTGACCCAGCAAAATGAATCCACTATGGGTTGCCTACCGTCCCAAATGATCAATTGCAGACTCCATAGCACACATCCTCCACACCTTCCCATGGGGGCTATGTGACATTGCTAATCAGTGACTACAGTTCTGCATTTAACACCATAGTTCATGGTGTCCTCTAAAATAGTGAGGAATTTCTTGTCCTGCACCATTGAGAGCATCCTGATCATCACTTCTTGGTACAGGAACGCATGCCCCGCAAAGGTTCATTCAAAGGCTGAGAGGCTCACACTGTTAATTACCTACTCCTGGCAATGTGTAGATATTTTTGGATTTGCACCTTACTATTATCAGTACTTCATACCACCTACCATTATCCTGATAAATGTCTGAATTGTGCACATTGTTCTTCACCTTACTGATAATATTTATACTTTATTTAGTCATTGTTGCATATTTGCACTATTTCCTGCTTTGAACTGCAAATGCATAAGACCAGTTTGATCAATAAATATCTTATCTTATCTTATCTTATCTTATCTAACAGATTTCAGCAGGCCTGCACACTCACAGGGAGAAAGATTTTCTTTGGTCATCAACTCATCAAATATAGACTAAATATACAATCATGCCTTCATTTTGAAACACGTTTCCCATTTGATTATGTGTTTTTTAGTGGTGATGAATTCTCTAATAAAAATAATCCTAAGAGTGACTAATAAGACTGAACAAATGGTCGGTTTCACTTGATAAAGTTTTTCATCCAATATACTTCATTATAGCTGAGTCTCAGTGGGACTATATCACAGACTGATTATTTTCTCTTGTTATATGTTACATAATTCTTACGTGATCCAAGTTGGTTTTCTATTTTCAGTTCTAACTAATCAAGGAGCCCAGTGCCAAGTCTAAGAAGTTAGTCATCCACAGTGCAATTGTGCCTGCTGCCTGTCTGTAAGCCTCAGATTTTGGGTTGCTCCCCTCCCATTTCCCTGAAAGACCAGATGGATCTGCTGGAAATATGAAACCTTCCACAAGCCCTTTAGACAACTTTGCTTCTTAAATATGTATTTGGTACTCTTTTGGTCCATGTCTAGTCTTTATTTTAAATAGTTCCTGACAATCTCATGGTGCCCAGCTGTTTTACCCATGTCGTTATTCAGAATAAAACTAATCTTGATCTGCTGTCTTCAAAGCATGCTGAAAGGCTTAGGGACTGGGTGTCTGTCTCTGGGAGCACCTTGGACTCATTCATTTGAGTGACTGTGCTCATTGTTGTTTGTTAAAAAGGCAATGATAACCATCTAACACACACACATCTAATAACTTCAATATGTTGTTGAGCAAATATTATTATTGCTGTTGCTATGTTGTGTTGAAGGATATATGTTGCAATGTTTAAGAGGATTATTGCCTCAGATAGTTTAGAATTAGACACACCTTTTGTGTGAGATAAAACAACAGCTTATATTATATTATTTCACCTTATACCATGGCCTATACCCATTATTATACTGTACAATAATGTGTACATACTGTTATATTACATTACTATTTTACATTTCTGTATTAATGCAAGCAAATAGTGACATCAATACTAAGATAATATACCCTCTTTTTTACCTTTATACACATATTGCAAAACATTGAAGTAAGGATTATATTGGGAAGAATAGAGACTTTCATAGTTTTAGGAAAAGAGTCTGATAACAAGTGGCAAAGATTGTTGAATTTACACAAATCTGTTAAAATTAAAATATATGCGCCTTGGCTGGGGTAGTGTCGTTGTATTTGTTTTGCAACTGGGTCAACTGAGCTTTATGAAAATCATGAACATCCAGATGGTTCATGTGTGGCAGATGGAGTCAGTGCAGCATATTTTGTCTGCAGGAAAAACAGAAAATAAAGAAAGAAACAACTGTATCATCATCTCAGGACGCGTTTTTTTTATTTAAACAAACTTTTCTATTAAAAAGCAAACATGGAAATATGATCAACTCCTCGAAAAAAACTATTTTATTGGTTGTTTTTGTAATATCATGCTCATTAGAAACTGCTCGCAGTACTTATTATTGCCTGTTGGGGGCAGCAGGCGTCACTTACGTAGAAAAGGACGGAGGCGATGACGTCATACGCAGAGGCAATGATGGCGGTCGATTTGACTCCTCGATTCAGAAGATTGAACAGCCAAACGAGAAGTTTTCGTGAAAATATACAGCCTGGTAAGATATCAGTATGATTTTAAAACAAATTAATTTCAATAATCCTTCATTTATATAAACACAAGCCAACAAACAAACGCATAGCTGTGTAAATAAACGCTAAGACGCCACAGTCATTGACGGAGTATCGACGGACGTGTTTATAGTTGATGTTATAGTTGATTAAAATGTGTTATAAATGTTTTATATACAGAGGTTTGACATTGGTATCTAGGTTAAAGAGTTTCCATACGTTTTCCAGAAGTGTCGGAGGAAGTATTTAGAAAATTACAAAAATTAGTAAGGTTAATAATGAGGAAACAGTGATCAGTTATTGCTCCATAAAGCATTAGTGCTGGTTTCCAGTGAAATGATGAATATACCAGTGTCAGCTATACTGCCATTGTTACAGCCTCCACTTCACAATCAATCAATCAGGTTTATCACAGTGAAACGTAATCCTGTATATTCCTTCAATTTGTGCATTAAAAAGAGCTTAAATAGACAGGAATAAGAATAATTTTATGTGTGTGATTGGGCAGTCTTAAAAAAAAAAACCCACTGGACATATATGCCGTCTATAATAACATTTTAGCTTTGGGATTCATCTGTTTCCTCTCACCCTGGTGTCTCCTAACAGGTTTCTCTGGGCCCTTTGGTGCCACCCAGCTGTGGCACAACATCATCCAGGCCCTGCAGACCCAGGTGGAGGTGCGCCGCTGCAGAAGGCACCTGCGCGTTCACGCCGAATGTTTCACGGGCTCCGACGCCGTGGACGCCGTCCTCAGCTACCTGATGCAGAATGTGGTGTTTTGCACAAGCGAGGTGTCCCGGCTCAAAGCTGCCAGACTGTGCCAGGCTTTGATGGAGGCCAAGGTGTTCGAACCGGTGGGTACGAAGCTGTTTCGCAGGGACAAGGAGGTGACCTTCGAGGACAGCGGCTGCAGCCTTTACCGTTTCCTGGAGTATAAAGTGTCACCCAGTTCTGCCATGAGGGAGTGCATTAGTGACTCAGAAAACGTGCCACCAGAGGAACAGGAGCTAAAAAGAAAGAGGAGCACAAGGTTAGTTTTACATAAAAATCCCCTTTTTTGATATGTTGTAGTGGTGCGTAATTGACTCATTTTATTTAGTATGGAAGGCTTAAATGGACCAGTCATGTATCCACAGCAGACACAGAGTAAATATTAGATTAAGATTGTTTGTAAGGACTAATAGTCACACCCAAAATTTATATTTATAACTTGATTTTCTTAACCTTGCATAGCTTTATTACCCAACACCACAGATCTGTTTATTAATCATCATAATGCTTTCTGTTGTTTCTGGAGGCTGAAGGAACTGAGGACGATCTCTAACCCCCTTGCTGTCAGCCCGTCAGACAGGAGGGTGGAGAGGCTGCTGAGGACAATCAACCTGCGACCGGCCTTGTCTCCAGCTCTAAGCACAACCTCCACTAATTCTACCTTTCTGTCCAAAGCTGGTAAGACTGAGCTAATGTGTCACTATTTGCCAATGTGGTGGATGTCCAATACAAGAGTCCAACACAGTTTATGGTGCTTTGTTTCTCTAAAATTTTACCCCTCTTTCTATTCTTTCCTCCCTCCCTAGTGGTGGATGATGTTTGGAAGCAGCAGACGCTCCTGCAGCTGCTGCAGATAGTGGAGTTGCCCATGTTGGACTGTATTCTGACCTCTCCCTCCAGGGTTCACCTCCGGGCCTGCAGAGCTTCTCTGGCCACACAGGACCTGGTTATTTCTAACACATGTCTGGACAGAGAGCTACCCGACGCCCTTAATCTGCCCCAGTTAGTGCTCTGATTCATTCAAGCTTTACTTTCAAGTGATTAGTAAACAACACTGACGGTAAAAATGATTATTTAATGTTTCATCACCCTGCGTTTACAGGTTGGACGGGTGGCTGTCGGCAGCTGCAGACTGCTTGGAGCTCTTTCCTGACCAGCTGATTGTGGTCGCAGGGGAACAGCTCAGCGAACAAGGCCCTGACGCCTTTACCGAAGGTGACCAGGCAGAGCAGATGGCAAGCCAAAAGAGACTGCTCTTTGAAAGCATTGCCAAGTACTACAACGGACAGGAAAAAGCTCCACTTCTCTCAGGGCACCACCTTGGACATACATGCTGCGATTCTGAATTTGCTGGGTGAGACTTGATAAGGTCTACAGTTATTTTATGGCTTGACATGACACCTTATATCAGATGACAAGGGTGTGCATATATGAAGCAATAAGTGACAGTGCCTCTGTGATCCCTGGCACACTTTTGTCCCCGTTACATAGGTCAGCTCTTTTTTGTCTTACCTTGATGATCTTAATCCTTTTCCACCTCTTGTCTTGTTTCTTTCCAGACGAGGGAAAGGGGCAGGATGCCATCAAAGCATCTCAGTTGTGTTTGCGACTGCTGGAGACAAGCGTGAGAGATGAACTCAGGAGACTTCTCGCCTTTATGGTCATAGCAGCTCACCCAGATGCTTGCCGTCTTCAGAAACAAGTAGCTTGTCTCCTTCACGAAACCACAGTTAGCTCTTTCTGTTTGTGCATGTGCAGAGTGTCATGATAAGAAAAACAAGCACCCAAAATAATAGAAATAAAATGTTTTTGTATGTGTCTGTGTTTGAAGCCAGCTTGGTTGTTTGTATCCCGCGCTGTACATTATTCAAGTATAGCTTTACTTTGTGGTACTGCACATAGAGTTGGATCAGTGGTCATGTGTTTGAATCTATTATTGACCTCTGGTTTGTTTCCCTTCAGACTGATAATCGGGCCCTGGTCTGCCGCACTTTTCAGAGAGCAATCATCCAGAATCATGAACTGACTCGATCCCAAAGTGAAACCCTGGTTCTGTTTCTCATGGACAATTGCACCGAGCTTTTCAAGGTGCACATTACTAACACACACTATTTTAAAGAGAGACGAAAACGTTTCACATTGACTGAACATCTTAATTGAAAATGTTACTGAAATTTTAATAAATTGAGGGCATAGCATAAAATAGTCAGATGAGCCATTATTGCATGATGAAGCTCCACTTTATTGTATCTTACTTTCTTGACCTACAGACACCTGTTAGTTTTAGTGGTTAGATTCAACATGTTTTCAAATTTCTTTTACTCCCTGTAATGAATACAGACTCCTACATCCCTTATTGAAGCTGTGAGGAGAACACTGAGGACGATGCAGCAGGGAAAAGACCCTGACTCGATTGCCAGTAAGTCAAACACAGCTACAGCTAAATATGCGCTCTCTGGCTGGCTGATATCAGGCACATCACATGAAATAACACTCAGAATTTATGCAGATACAGATACTGCTTTATCTTGAAAGACTCCAGCAAAAAGGATTTGGGCTCTTGGCACAACATTTGGTCAAAACTCCTCCTTTGTAAAGTGCTTTATAAATGTACATGTGATAGTGCTGTTGTTTGAGAGCCAGACCACATATGAATCACATCCCATGACCACTGTGTATCAATGCTCCAGTCAAAAGCTGATGTCCTCTTTCCCACTGCGTGTGCTGCAGCGTTCACCTTCTGCCAGCAGTCGACGCTGCAGGAGTACGAGGACCAGCGAGAGGCGACCACCCTGGAGAGCCTCAAACAGCTCCTTCATGACATTTCCTCCAGCAAAACCATACCTGTCAAGGAGAGGAGGAGGCTGCTCAAGGAGTTTGAAAAACATCACCCTGTCGTCTTCATCCAGCATTTCTCCAGCGCCTGAAACGTACAACTGAAGGGTATTGGTTTGACTCCCTCGGTGCACCTCACAAAGCCAGTTTGCAGTTGTACAGCGCTTACACAGAAGAAGGGTAATGATTTAATGCATGTAATGGTTCTAATTAAACATGCTGTCTTCATAATTTTTGATGGCGGCAAACAGTCACACCACTAATCCCACCAAATGTCTAGTTGTAGAGGCGAATTGACACTTAAGGTGACTATAGGTGCAGATATTCCTATTATTAACACAAGTGATGCTGCTACAGCATAATGGCATGGCTGTAGCCTCCCCAAATTCCTGTAAATCACAAGAGGCCTAAGATAGTGGAACTTTTATTTGTAGAAACGGTGTTTAATTTTTCATACCTCCCTGTAGCACTGGAAGCATTAGCTATCTGATAAACACTACAGTTTGTCAGTTATAGCTGACACTAGTTTATAAATAATGAAATATCAGCTCATCTGTGTTATCAGTACAGACACTAATTTTATGTTTTAAAGGTGAATAACGTTTAAAGAGGGAATCTTTTGTTTGTTTGTGCTCCACGTCCTTCTGGCACTAATGAAGAATATAGTATATGTAAAGTATAACTTAAACTTAAAAGGGATTGCTGATAATAAATACTCTCCAGTTTTATCGGCTGCTGTTTTGAGGCTGCAATCAGTGATGAGTCATGGATTAATTGTTGTTCTCGACACTGTATTTGGATAAAGCTAATGTGATATTCTTAAGATCTATTTAAGTCAGGTTAATTGGGGAATCATGGATATAGAACTGTGTTTTGCAGAAGTTATGCTGTGCACTTTGATCAGGCATTAATACTTCTACATATCAAATGAAGGATAATAATATGGCATTTTGTTTCGCTTTTTTTTCCTTTCAGTTTTATTGCAGCATGCTGTAGTGCGAACTGTTAAAACGTAGATGAATAATTTTTAACTCAGTTTATAACTTCTTAGAGACAAGTACAAATCTTTCTGTGAAGATTTTGAAATGAAACGTGTATGAAATGAAGGCAGAAAGGGTACACTAATGCATTAGGCTAACCATGACTCAGGTTAATATACATTTTAATTCTAGGGGCTTTAAGCATGGTTTTAGTGCCAGTGTCTTGGTCAAATGTCTTTTTAATTAATATTTTATAGGATTTTACTTGAAAGGTGGAAGTTGTGCCTTTTTGTGGAAGATGCGTAATAAATGGACTAAATTAATCCTTGTTTAAGTGAGGTGCCTCAGTTGGATTTCCTTTTAATTCTTGCATGGTCATACAAAAGGACTTTATATTTAGTCAAATCTCATGTCAGTCAGCGTCTTTTATTCTTGACATACACTGAAATCATCTTAGAATGCACTTTATGATGCTGGAACATGCTTTACTTTCTGTTGGAATGAGGAATCTAATAAACGTTAAATTCATGTTTTCTAAAACAAGACTGCTGTAATTTATTTTATTGCATGTGTACTAGAGGAGTCCACAGACCTTCATGGGTCCTTGATGTGGTTGTAAGAGGTTTACTTTATAGAAACTATTTTTGGTCCTGGCCACAGTACATGAAAAGGGTATAAAATCGTTTTCCTAATACTACTAATACATAAATGGCAACAATTGTACACAGTTGATCATCACTGTACTGTGTATGAATCCCTTAATTTGCTCTCTCACATCATAACCAGATAGCAACATTAGTTGGAGTTTATTTTTAAATATACACTTTTTAATCACCCTTGCTATTTAAAATAGTTTCCGTCAACATCATCTTTCCATTTGATCAGTTGCACGTGTCCATAATTACACTTCTATAAATATGTTTTGTAACTTAATTACTTAATGCAATCACCGACATGAATGATATACCACCTTTCAAAACAAAGTTACAAAGTGCTTCACAATAAAACAAGAGGCAAAATATGTATAAGATATAAAACAATATAAAGTTATTAAGTAACTACATACTTTAAGAAAAAGCCAAACAAGAAAAGTACATTTTAGACTTAAAAGAGGTGAGTTTGCCTGCCTGACATCCTCAGGAGTTTGATGTCCTGATCATATGTATGTCTTATTATTTGATATGTATTGTTTTGTTCTGTTTAGTTTTTGTCACATTTGGTATCTTTAAAGTGTATAATATATGGTACAGTTTCAATATCAAATGTACAATACAGTGAAAAATGCCGAAATATACATCTTCATTAGGCTTTGTAGTTACTAACAGAATTTACATTTCTAAATTATTGTTGTTGTTTCTTTCTTATCTTAATTGCCTTGTTAATTTAATCTTTTGTTTAATAATTTGTCTAATTCTGCTTATATTGTGTTCTTGAAAAAAAGATGGCACATCTCAAAGGGTTATTCAAAATGAAAAATGTCCAATAATTTAATAATCTAATCTAAATTGAGATAAAATCGTCTCAGTTTGCTAGTGCTCTTATTTTTTTGTATTTATTTATTTATTTTATTTTTTTTATTTGTATTTGCTAAATAGTCAAAATAAACAGGGAAAAAAAACACAGGTGACGTCGACGCACCTGACTCCATTACCGGAAGTAGGCTTGTGATCCACCTCATTTCTTATGCTGCTGTTAGACATGGGGGTTGTGTTTCACCGCTGAGAGATCCTCACCAGAAGAAATAAAAACTGAGAGCCCCCCCCCCATTTTTTCCACATTGAGGTGAGTGTCCGGAGGCTTTTCTGACCCAAACAGACGGGCTGAAATGACCAACACTGCCCACTGTGCGCATTGAAAGGTTAGCATAGTTAGCTTAGGTTGGCAGGAAGCCACCGTGATGTGTTTGTGTTGGGGAATAAAAAGTCTTTCACGGTAGCCAGCGGTGATGTCACCCTTTATATTTGTCCACGGGGAGATAAATGGTTAAATTAAGGTTTGGGGAGGTAGCTGTTAGCTGGTAACGATGCTATTTTTTGACGTTAGAGGTCCAGGCTAAATGATCAACTTTGCTAACAGCGAGCTATTTCCAGATCAGACTAGCTAAGCCACTAGTGTGACATTTAAATGCTTCAATATAAAGATCAAAACATTTAACCTCACATGAACAGCTTCTCACGTCTTAGTAAGCTTCTTTTAATGAAGTGCCTGGTGTATTTATGCTTAAATAGCAGGGGAGGTGAGGTTCATGTCTTGATCTCTGCACACAGTTTACCTCTTGTTTGTCAGGCTACCATCCAGATAATAACTAATGTTGACAGATGTAAATTGGCGTAAAATCACTGCCATCATAACATAACAATATTTTCTGACACATGCACCCTTCAGACCTGTTGCAAATACAAGCAGCTTCATGCTTGGTCGGGTATTTAATGATAAACAGTTTAATAATTAGGTGTTATGGTTATTGATTCATGTCTGGTATATGCTGATTGACAAAATATCCTCATTTCTGGGCCGTGCAGTTGAGTATATTAGGCCTTGCAGCATCTCTCATTGCAGTGCAGCTCTTTTAAATGAAGCTGTGTTGTTTTCAGGTCAGGCTCAAGTCCACCTGGCTGATGTACAAAATGTCCAAATAAAGTCAGTGAAGGAGACTGAGAGAAACTTGCATTAACAAGGCTGACGGCATCAGATTGAACCATGCTTTTTTATACATTTCGCATTTCTGTGCCTTCTCAGTTTGACTATTTATAGCAGTTGGCATTGGCAGAGCACATAGACGTGATTGTGCTGAGCTGGAGGGAGCTCCTATGTAATACTGTATATCAGCATATATCTATATATAAATGTGTGTATAAATACACAGCGTGCAGCGAGGATGCTCATTAAGAGAATTGGTTTGGGTCGTTTTTGGCACAGACTTACAAGATTTGATTAATGTTCAGTGTGCTTTGATCCATTTTATGCTCATGCTTAACATTTTTTTTCATGCATGAATCTGTAAGGAATTATTTATGCAAACTGTATCGTGTGCATCTTAATGTATGGACAAAAAGCGTAGTCAGCCTCGTCGCAGTTCAGTTACATAAACATCAAAGCATGAGAAGCCTTCTTAAGATCACGGAAACCCAGATGAAAGTATTCACACAGAAGTAACTGTGTCATATTAGTGTCAGCCATGTTCTTTTCTCTGACTTCCTGTTGCCTAACATGCTGTCAGGTATTTTGAAAGAGAGCCTAAAAGCGGTGTGTCATTTTTATGTCTTTGGCCACGGCTCGGGCTGTTCTGGCGGTCTTTGTCCTCATCCAGCGCAGTCAGGACGCTGGTGGCACTTTGATGTGCAAATATTCAAGCAGGTGCATATGGGTGCATGTCTAATGGCCTGTTGAAGGCTTTTGCTAAGATCGAAAGGCTAAAGCTAGCCTCTGTCAGCGAGTACAAAGACATGGCCTGTACCTTTTACCTAAGAACTGTATTTTTCTTTAACCTGTCCTGGGCCGTCTGTCCTCCACCTTTCTCACTTCAGCTGCCGGGTCAGGCCTGAACATGGAGTCTATGCTAAACAAGCTAAAGAGCACTGTTACCAAGGTGACAGCGGATGTCACCAGCGCTGTCATGGGCAACCCGGTGACGCGGGAGTTTGAGGTCGGACGACATATTGCCAGCGGGGGTCCTGGCATGTGCTGGAGGATCTACAATGGGACCAAGAAGTCCACCAAACAGGTGTGTGAGTGTGTTAATATCCCCCTGGGCACACAGTTCCTAGAAGTTTAGTTTCAGATGGATAAACAACTCACAATGCTTGTTCTGTTGTTGAAGTCAGCTGAGACTTTCCTCACCAAGAGTAGCTGTGGGACTTGATGAAGCTAATTTCAGTTCTTTGTTGTTCGTCTCTGACCCTCCAGGAAGTGGCAGTGTTTGTGTTTGATAAGAAGGTGATTGACAAGTATCAGAAATTTGAGAAGGACCAAATCATTGATTCACTGAAAAGAGGGGTGCAACAGCTAACCAGACTGCGTCACCCCCGTCTCCTGACTGTGCAGCATCCTCTGGAAGAGTCACGGTAATTAACACACACACACACACACACATATATATCAAGGACATATTGAATGAGTCACAGCTCAAAGAGGGGCTTGACATTCGGGGGCAAAACTGCATAACAGATCTATTTGTCTGCTTCAGCATGTGTGAATGTGAGCAGAAGATTGTCATAATCAAAAGACTCTGTAGACTGGTCCCTGAATAATGTATGACCCCTGAGGGGGAAATAAGGTTGAGGCTGTCTAGTGTTGACTTTCTTTTTACCTCTCAGTCTTCTTTTAACTTTAAGTCTGAATACAAAGTATTATTTCCTCTCTTTTTTCTTGTTGCCTTTCTCATGTTGTCTCAAGTGTCTCTGTTTCTTCTGGAATGACTCATAATAAAAAAAAAAAACAACAAGTATGGCCTGTTGTTTCAAATTATGCTGATGTTATTTGTATATTTGGTCCCCAGAGATTGCTTGGCGTTCTGTACAGAGCCGGTGTTTGCCAGTCTGTCCAACGTGCTGGGCCAGTGGGAGAACCTGCCCAGCCCCATGCCCACAGACATCAAGGAGTACAAACTCTATGATGTGGAGACCAAGTATGGCCTGTTACAGGTGAGAGTGCAGACAGGTCAGCCTGCTTGATGTAGGGCCACAACTAAGGATTATTTTTATTATTGATGAGTTGCCCGTTGTCGTAATTATTTTACGATTGATTCTTTGGTCAGATATTTTATAAATGTTTAGAAGCATAAGCTGACATTTTTAAAATTCTGGTATGGTCTGACCAACAGTCCAAAGACCAAAAAGATTGTTATCATAGGAGACTAAAAAGGTGAATCTTGGGGTTTCTGGCTCTGAAAATTTTTAAAACAGTTATCAATATATTATCAAATTGCTGCTAATTCAATCAATTAATTGAACTTCAGCTCTAGGCTGATGTGCCAGGAACTTTTGGACCATGTTTTGCCTAGTGAACGTTTGGCAGAAAGATACTTTATTAGTGCAAAACACTGACTGTAAAATAATGTATATGGTGTGTATCAGTTGTGTTTTTTTAACCTTGTAAATCATCATTCTTTGTATACGTCATGTATGAAACGGTAATCACACTGTTGCTCATTGTTTGCTATTGTGAGCACTCTCAATCTTAGTTGTCTAGCAGGTTTCATTACCACGTAGTCTACATCTTGAAGTCCAATACTCATTCATGTGCTATTTCTCCTCAAAGCCAGTTAAACAGGCTCAATTCCTTGCTTCACCTTTCAGCGTTGTTATTGCTCCAACATGCCGCAATGTCACTTGAAATCAGGCCACATAATTTGTCTCACTTTCACCCACGTTTATATTCATCTCTGCTTTGATGCCTTTTCCACAGCTTATAAAAGTTACTGATTTCCACTCTTTGATACCAAAGCTGGGAAGTGTTAGATCCAAATTAAGTTCAGGGCATAATGTATGATATTGTGTTTTGACCCATTTGCACACTGGCTCATCTGTGAGTCAGTGTGCAAATGTTTTTGCCAAACGTTTTTGCAGCTTATTTTAAAAAAAAAGGTGCTTTTGTCTTGCTCTAATTTGTTCTGACATTTATTTTTCTCTCTCTTCAGATCTCAGAGGGCTTGTCCTTTCTCCACAGTGGGGTGAAAATGGTCCACGGTAACTTGTGTCCAGAGAATATCATCCTCAACAAGAGCGGAGCCTGGAAGATCATGGGCTTTGACTTTAGCATCTCCTCTACAAACCCTTCAGATGCCGAGGTGTGTTGCCAGTCTGTCAGACAGGGCTCACTGCATCCAAGATGCTCTACTAAAATAGTGCCTAGTGGTATTGTCACGCCTTTTATATTCTTATTCTTTTTCTCATCCTCCTCAGCCTAAGTACACATGTAAAGAGTGGGAGCCCAATCTTCCTCCACTCTGCCTCCCCAACCCCGAGTACCTGGCCCCCGAGTACATCCTGTCCGTCAGCTGTGACTCTGCCTCCGACATGTACTCGCTGGGCGTGGTGATGCATGCTGTCTTCAATGAGGGCAAGCCTGTTTTCCAAGTCAACAAGCACGACATTTTTAAGAGCTTCAGCAGACAACTGGACCAGGTGAGTGAAGGGTGTGCCAAATGAGTATGACGAATGAATGGATTAACTCAAAGGACTGTAAACCATTCAGAAAATTATAACAATTCTACCTCGAACTTTTCATGCTGGTACAAGACATGGCCATGCAACATGATGAAATTATTTTCTTCCCACACGCGCTTGTATTTTCCTTTTCTCATGCTGATTTCTGGCAGCTGCTGCCATCTGCTCAGATCTGTGATATTGTCCAGCTCATAATGGCCATCGGGTGTCCGGTCCAGATTTGATTTGAGCGGTTAAAACGGATACACGTTTGAAATAATCCTAATCACTGTGATTTGAGACTCTCCCAAGACCAGCTGCTCCATGCTAATGCGGGCTTGATATATTCTTAAAAAAACAAGACAAGCAGCAGATCAAAACAACTGTACAACAAAAAATGTGAGCTGTAGGTCATGAATGTGTTACTGTTACCAATCAAACACTGATTTTATTATCCTCTCCTCTGCTGTGCTCTGTCTGTCTATGTTTTTCAATTGTAGCTGAGCACCATGAGTCCAGCACTGTTGAACAAGATCCCAGAGGAGGTGCGGGACCATGTGAAAATGCTGCTCAGTGTCACGCCCAACGTCCGTCCAGATGCAGACCAGATGACCAAGGTCTGCATTGTTAAGACATGCATGAAGATTCACACATTTTCACAGCGTGTTGTCTGATGACCTGAGGACTGTCTGATGACTTTTCTGATTTTTTTTTTTTTGTGTGTGTCAAATTCAGATTCCGTTTTTTGACGACGTGGGTGCTGTGACCCTGCAGTACTTTGACTCCCTCTTCCAAAGGGATAACCTACAGAAGTCGCAGTTCTACAAAGGCCTCCCCAAAGTCCTGCCCAAACTACCCAAGGTGACTGCTAATGCACCTGTATAAAATATGTTATATTTATATATATATTTTTTTTTTTTCCAGATTTGTTCACAGTACAGGCACTGCAAGATTTGGTCCTTTTGATAGTTCTCCTTTTTTTAATATCTGACATCTCATGTTGTTGCCAAATAGTCCTTTAAGTGCTTCTTAACAAATGCCTGTTTGTCTCTATTCCATTCTCTCTGTACTTTTTATACTCTAGTTTCTTAGAAGTGCCCTCAAATAAACCCATTATGTTTCTCTTTCTTTCAGAGAGTGGTGATGTATCGAATCTTGCCGGCACTGACCTCTGAGTTTGTCAACCCGGACATGGTTCCCTTCGTGTTGCCTAACGTGCTGCTGATCGCCGAGGAGTGCACCAAGGACGAATACATTCGCCTCATCCTGCCGGACCTCACGCCTGTTTTCAAGCAGCAGGAGCCTATTCAGGTAGACGCATGCAGAAACGCGCAGAAACGCACCGAAACACAATTTACGTAATGCATGTGCCTGAAACAAAGTTGGTTGGATGTACACAGGTAATGTGCTCCCCCTTTTTTTGTAGGAACAGAATGTAAAGTGTGAATTTTTTTTCCCCTTTTTAAATCTTTGCATGATGTTTTCTCCTTTTTGGCATTGTGTGAATGAGATTTTAAAGTCAGATTAATCAGTTAAATATAACCGACTAAAGAACATGCTCTGTTTGGGCTCGGCTTGTCACTTTTTCAAGACTTGTCTTTCTCTGTATTTTTCTCTCCATGCGTCTTCAGGCTAGTAATATGGTGAGTGGTCTCTGCTGTGTATATGCTCCGGTTGCATCACCTAGTTTGTGCATTGTGGTGTCTCTAGTACTAAAAGCTAAACTGAAGCCACTGAAAGCACTGTCTCTGTTAACGTCCACCTCCACCTCACTCATCGTTAGAAAATAGCACAGATTTCTCGCGTTTGTTACTCTAATTTTCCTCACTGGGTGCCTGTGCTGCGCAGATCCTGCTGATATTCCTGCAGAAGATGGATTTACTCTTGACCAAGACACCAGCAGAGGACATCAAGAACAGTGTCCTGCCTATGGTCTACAGAGCACTGGAAGCCCCCTCTGTACAGATCCAGGTATTGGGGGGGTGGGCATGGGACTGATTAACTTAAAGTCAGTTGTAAATCTTGGAAACCGGGTATGTGACCATTACATCAATTGGTCAGTAGTGAAAAGTTGCTTTACTGCACTTCCTGTTTGAAGTACAAACACTGTGAAAAGAGATATTCACACAGTCATTTTTACCTCATCGGCTCATATTTTTAGCATTCCACTTGGAAGATTATTTTTTCCCACCTGCTGTGCTCTTCGTTCTCACTCTGACACAGTAAGAATGAATGCACTTGGCATCATAAAAATGACAGATTTCTTAACATCTTATCTGCGGCCGAGCAGGAGCTGTGCCTGAACATCATCCCGACGTTTGCCAACCTGATTGACTACCCGTCCATGAAGAACGCCCTCATCCCTCGGATCAAATCAGCCTGTCTACAGACCTCCTCACTTGCTGTGAGTCTCCATCATTTATTTTCTTTTCATAAATACAAGCTCTCTTTCGTAGTTAAGCCTTTTAAGTGTCTCTACTTTTGCCCTTGTCCTTCTCTGAATTTGTATTTCAAAGTGTTACTTTTTTGAAACTGTATTTTGACTTCGACTCTGTATGTATCTTCCTCTGTTACTGTCTAGGTACGGGTGAACTCTCTGGTGTGTCTGGGGAAGATTTTGGAATATCTAGACAAGTGGTTTGTCATCGATGAGATCCTGCCCTTCCTACAACAGATCCCATCCAGAGAACCAGCTGTGCTAATGGGCATTCTAGGTAAAGAAACTGGACACACTTCTCACTCATGTGATTCGTACCGTTTTGCAGCCTCTTGGTTTGTTTAATGATCTGTCATTTGACTTTCCCCACTGCTCCCTTTAGGAATCTATAAGTGCACCTTCAGCCACAAGAAGCTGGGCATCCCCAAAGAGAACCTTGCTACCAAGACCCTGCCCCACCTTGTCTCTCTTAGTATAGACAGCAACCTCAACCTTAACCAGGTATTACAGAAAAACACACAGACGTATCTTTTACCTTCTCTTACCTTCTTTTTACCTTCTCTCACAGGCTGCTCCAGCTCCACTGTCGAAAGGACAGATACAGGAAATCTTTCCTGCCACATGCCATCTCACACTGTACAATAATAGCTAATACTCTGGTCATAACATACAGTCTATAAGCACTTTATGTGTTTTTATACACACTATTCACTGCAGCTTATCAGCTTATCTGTTCACTGCACCTTATATTTTATTTTGCACTACAATCAATACTGCTTATGTATACTTTTTCTATTGCATTTTATATTGCTTTATTATGTCTAGGTTGTTCTATCTATCTGTCTATCGTAAGTAGTCAGTAACATTATTACAATTATTATTTTCTTTGTCTTTATTTTGTAGTCAACACATTTATTATCATCTGCCTAATTCTGTTGAATTTAGGTTATATTTTCTTTCTTAATCTTGCCTGATATATTCTGCGTTTTAGTTTAACTCCTTCATGGCTGTCATACGGGACATGTTGAGTCGTATGGAGGCTGAACACAAGACCAAGTTGGAGCAGCTTCACGTCATGCAGGAGCAGCACAGGTTTCTGTCACAATTTTAAATCACCATGGACAATAGGCTCCTTTTTATTCTCTCTGATTAAATATAAAATGGTTATACATATTAATGGGGATTTTATACCCTAGAACATCCACAGTAATTGGGTCTGTCTTAGAAAGCAATTAGCAGTTGACACTGATCACATTAATATGATTATGGTATGACTAACCGGGTTTGTGTAAATGCCTCTATTTAAATTTCTTCTGCTCTCTGATTTCGTTCATTGCTGTCTCTTCTAACAGGAGTATAAACATCACAAACCCAGGCAACCCATCAGAAGAGACCAAGAGCCCACCAAGCAGTTCCAACCAGGTGAGAGCTCGATTCTCTCAGTAACATCAGCGAACATGAGTATATTTACTCTACTCTACTCTACTAAATCCTGAAACAAACTGGAAATGTTATGTTTTGCCTTTCTGCAGTGTTTTCATTTTTGTCTTTTCTCACTTTCAGATTGATGATATCTTTGGTAGCACGGGGGTTAATGGGAAAGAGAATGGATCTGCAGCAGCAGCAGCCACACAGCCTAATAGAGTATGGAAACAATGTCGCACCTCATTTACACAAATCTTCACCCTTTGTCTATTTGGCATGCAGTCCAATTTGTTCATGCTTTCTCTTCTTTTGCACCTCCCCAGATGTCCCTGACTCTGGAGGAGAAACAGCGATTGGCTAAGGAGCAGGAGCAGGCAGCCAAGCTGAGGAACCAGCAGCCACTGGCACCACAGAGTGTCAAACCAGCGACCACCACCAACACAAAGGTAATGCCTGAAAATGTCTGTTCTTAAAAACACATGATCAAACATGCGTGGCTTGTGATGATAACCCCATTTTATGTTGCAGACTAAGGATCTGACGAGCAGCCTTCTCAACAACATGACGTCCCTAAACAGCATGTCCTTGGCCAACACAGCACGACCATCTTCAGTGCAGGGCTCCACCATCGCTGCCTTCCCCTCCCCCAGCCCCATGGTGGGCTCCATGGGGGCCCCGGTCTCCAACGGCTTCAACCCACCCATGGGCTTTCAGACAGGAGGCATGGGGATGGGCATGCGGCCCACCGGCCCTGGCCTCTATGGTGGCATGGCCACCACCACCAGCACCCCAAACTTTGGAGCCCTCACGCAGAATCAAGGACCTATCGGACAGACAAATAAACCCCCTGACATGTCAGCCTTGGACAGTCTTTTTACACCCAGCCAGCCCAAAGTCACCCTCAACCAAATGGGTCCGAAGGCCACACCTGGCACCAGCACCCCTTGGCTCAATCAGTTCGGTTCGACCCAGAATGCTCAGACTCAGATGCAGGGTGCGCCAGTCGGCATGGGCGGAGTGGCCAGCGGGTTTGGGATGCAAGCAAACCCTTTTTTCAGCCCGCAGAACTTTTCTCAACCTGCTGCTGCCCCTAGCCTGAACCAAAGTGGAATTAAACATAGTGCATCTGTCAACAATGATCTGAAAGACTTATTTGGCTAAAGAAAAAAAAAAAAAAAAAAAAGAAAAAAGGCCAGGTTGAGTATATTCTTTTAATAGCTTTGGACAGAAGAGCCTTGAATACACACTGAACAAGAAGACACTGATTGAATGTGAAGATTGAAACATGTTTTTAAGGGTGTTGCTGTCTGTATTTTTAATCCAACCTGGTATCAATTCTGACTCTTGCTCACATTCAGCTGGCGAATTAACCTGCACCTGAATTCCATTTCTATCTGGCCAGAAGGACAAAAGGTTGGGGTGGGAACTACTTCTTCTATGCTGTGTTCTTTAAATGCTGGGGGTTTCCTACTGTTTTGTACTCGACATCCTTTGGAGTCCCAATGTCATGGGTTGAGATTAATCCCAACTCCCTTTATTCAGGAAGGTTTTGTGTTCATATCGTGAGTGATTGAATGGATGGAGTGGATTTTACTTCCTGAACGAGCTGCATTAGAATCACCCCTTATGGAAAAAAGTGGCTTACTTGCTTCACATCTGCTCAGTCTTTAGGCTTCTGTATCTTTTTTATTGCTTCTCCGGACTATTTTAGGATTTGCTGCATGTCTAAAGTGATCAGAGAATTGGGTGAAAAACAAATACTGCATACACCAAAAGGTCTGGGCCCAGTGGGAGGTAGCTTGAAGTGTAGCATTGACAAGCCTGCAGTCACTGATCTGTATCCAGGAGGCTCCTCCGTGGAGAAAATCTGAAAAGGGTGGGGGGTAGAAAATTGACAGCCACACAGTTGCGGAAAACCAAGTAGCCCCACTGCAGTTCGTCTCCATGGTAACTGTTTCTCTGCAGCACCAGAAACCTCCATTTTGTGAACACAAATTGGACAGATGGTCCAGTCTTGGTCTTCATTTTGAACTTGTGGTGTCATTCTTTTATCACCATTTTCTAAGGCTGCAGAGCTCGGCTTTTCTCGTTACTCAATTTGTCATCCAAGCAAACACGTTGAAAGGGGAACGGTTAGTTTTGTCTGGTTAAAGTTTGTTTTGACTACCATTTTACCTGGTTTAGTAACAAAAAAAACATGGTTTCATTGTTTTTGACGATAGTGGAGTGGGATGCGTGGAGTAGCTATTACAGCAGTGTCCTTCTAAGAAGATGCTAATGCTAAAGGTGATGAACAAGGACCATATGCACTGCTTAGACTATTGTGCCTTACATGGGTACATGTTTAAAACTGGACCGACAGCACTCATCTGTTACTCGCATATTAGTACTTTTAATCAGATGTCTGGCTTTTCTTTGTTGCATGTTACAGAAATTGACCACAAAAAAGATCTGAAGTTTGCAGCGTCTTTTCTAATAATGATTCCTAACAATGCCGGTGACCAATGACATTTTTTTCCACTCACCCAGCCGGATTTGCCCTGATGAGGTTTTTAAGGGGCTCTAAAAAAAATCCACGTGTGCACCATTTCTGTTGATCAGTTTGTACAATGATGAAGATTTTCACTATATATTTTGATTTCAGCACTTTTCAGCTGTCAGAGGACCTGTGCTGGTGACATATTGTTATGAAGTGTAAATATATAGTTATTTAAAAATGGATTGCTCTGTGAGGGCCTTGGCATTTCTATGTCCTTGTGATAATGGTTAAGAGGCCTTAGATGAGTCGTGTGCAATAATCCTTATTGGTTGTTTGGGACGCATATCAATGGGCTCAAGCAGCTGTTGATGTGTCCTTACTGTCATCTCCACTGACCTACAATAATTACATAGGTCTGTCAGATTCTCTAAACAGCTTAACATTAATGTGTACTCATTCTAAATCTTACATTTATGAAGAGAATTACACCATTTTAGGGTTTTTAGATGCACCTTGATCACACTGTGGTTCTGCTGACAATGATTGTTGTTAACATGCTGAAGTGTAACATCTTTTATTTTGTATAGTAAAGCCACCTGTACAAGGTGAGCTCTCTCCGGCCGCATGGCAGTGTTACTCGCTAGTGAATTTGACTCGTCAGGTTCTGTTTATTTCCTTTATTATATATTTTTTTTTGTCATACAAGATGACAGATGTTCCAGTGATTGGCGCTTTTTCATCTGTAGATGTATGTGGCAGTTTTGATTTCATCACCAAGTGGACGTCATCTGTGGAGCGTGCGTCACATCATCCTGGCAGAACCCCAAAGCAGAAAAACGAAAGCTTATTCTTCTACGAGATTGTTTGTGTACCACTGCTGTCATACATGTGTAGTGTGGCCCTTGTTTTATGTGTTAAGGTGCTGGTCTCTGAGGTGGTTCAATGAAAATCTGTATATATATAAAGGAAAGTACACAATCAAATACTCTCAAAGGGTGGTCTTTATTTGCGTTGATGGCTTTAAAACACGGCATCAAACAGTAAAGCGTAAACTTTAATTTATAAAAGAAAAACAAGCCAAAGTACTGATTATAAGGCAGTATTCATGAACACTTGAAAGGTTTCATGCACAGTTACTCTGCAGCATTAAATAAAACATTAAAGTCAACTTTCTTTTGGTTTTAGGTTAAAAGAGGTATCTTGTCAGAAGTGCACTGATTATAAGGCAGTGTTCATGAATCGTACTTTTTAAAATTCGCAAAACTGATGGTTGCATGTACAGAAAATAGGTAGAGCTACATGAAACACTTGTAAACATCACTTTGGTTATAGGTTAGAAGAAGTGTCGAAATCAAGTCGCTTTCTCTATTCTTAAAGAGTCCTCTACTGATCAGAATTGATGCATCAGAGAGATTTTTTTTTTCCCTCATCAAAATCTCTAGATCACTTTTTTGTAACTCCACACCTCCAGATTTATTTATTTACAATTTTCAAACCTGAGTTTTAAAAGTGACATTACTTGAGGCAGTTTTAGATTTCAGGCAGCTCCCTCTGGTGTGACAAATTATACAACTTTTTTCACACACTAAATAGTTCTCCACACAGACCTGTAAACAGACCTTGTAATGTCAAACCAGTGGAGTTCACCTTTACCTTTACACCAACAAGTTATATTTATGATGCCTAACTATAATGTAACCCAAACCCTAAATCCAACGACGGAGCAGTGACACAGGAAAAAAAACAATTCAAAAGGGTGGTAAAAACACCGCAACACAGTATCTTGCAAAAAACATAATGCTTTTGTTAAATTTCCCATATTTAAATAAGCAGCATTCTTCCAATAAGCAAAGCAGCTCATGAAACAGTACTGAATCATTTCAACATGAGAGACAACCTGAGGGAGGCGGCGAGTTTGCTGCGTGGATCAACATCAAGTTAACCCTCGGCCTCCAAATCTCTCGTCACGCCACAGTCACTGGTTGAGTCGTCGCACTTGTCTGGTGGTGTTTGTGGACAGGTTCCTCTGAGTCATGGCTGCAAAAGACAAGATTTAAAGTAAATCTGGACTTTGGATATGCAGATAGATTCATTACTGTAATATCACCACCTTATAAGAATTCTACATAGGCTCAAATGCAGATTTTTAACTGTAACTGAGCAAAACTTATATATGTCCCTGTTACCAGCTCACCTGAGAAGTTTAGCTCATAGTTGAAGTTGTTGGTGGTAAACATCATAGTGCCCGACGGGTTCTGTTGGTACTGGAGCTCAATGTCCTGACTGGAAATGTTGCATTGATGTCTCTAGATGACACAAAGAGTGACAAAAAATACACTTCAGAAGCATTTAAAATCTTGTTTGTTCAGAAAATATCAACTCTTTCCAACTTTCTATTGCTTTTTTTGTTCTAGAAATGTTAGCGACATGGTTCAAGGGACGCTAATAAGGTTACATGGTTAATTTATTTTGTCATTATACCACACAGAGTTACACAATGAAATGGAAGAGGCCCATAGAAAATGCTGATATACAGCGTCCAGAATTTTGTCCCACTTCCTCGGCCGTTATGAACTTATATACTGATTTACAGGACTCGATGTCTATAATAGGGGTGTTTACGTATCAACTAAAGAAAGTTGTGTCTTACATTGGTATAATCTCTCCATATCCCACCGATATCCTTAAACTGCCAACGTGGCTGTGCTCCCCCACTGAAGAACAAAAGATTTTAAGTTTAAAACATTCACAGAAGCATAAATACACTTTTCATGTATCACTGTGGAAAGAACTGAGCTGGTGTTGCTATGCAGATTTAGTGTATAAGAGGCAAATAAAACAGATTTAACATTTTTCAAGCAGCAAATTAATGAACAAATAGGTTCATTAAGGTTTCTAGTATGTTTTCAGGGGGAAATTTAGGATTAATTTGTGCAATTTAAAATAAATGATCTACTCTTATGTTGAAATGTCTCTCCTCACCTGCTGATCTGCTGACTCCCATTGTTGGCAGTCCTCCTCACTGCTCTCTGAGTCCCAACAGTATCGTTGACTTGATACATTCCTATAACAAACCATTGTAAACAAAGCGTTTTAGTGACATTTTAAACCGCAATCCCCTACCAAAGCTAAATTAATTAGTCATTTTGGCTCACAGAGGAGTGGATTTGTAGTTGCATGTGTGCGCGTTACTTGAAAAGTCCAGGGTGTATGTGAATTTCTTGGTCTTGAAGTGTAGCTGACCCTGTGGATTCAGTTGGTATTGCCTCTCAATGGCAGCGCTGTCAAGTGAACATACCTACACACAAATACAAATAAGCACAAATAAGTCTTACGGAGGGACGTATATTTGTTCTTGAACTGAATTATAAAAAAAAAAATAGTGTGACGGAAATCCTGAATGTGAGCTGGTTGCAAACAGCTGGAAATATACATACCTTCCATTATTGATGTTATTTACCAGGAAAAAAAACATAATAAATCAAAAAAAGCATAACATATCAAAACTTAAAGTTTGTCAAGCTGAAATAAAATGAGAACTACTCATGTACATTCATAAGCTTCTGCTACAACTCCCTGAAAATGCTGGATGGCTGCTCACATGTGCTGCATATTCTGTCCATTGTCCCTCTTCTCCCATGAACTCCCACTTGTATCCTCCATCAGCGAGCTGGGTGGTGGCATAAAGGCTGTGGAGACATGAAGATACGATCCAGCGTGTTCACATGAACTTTTATACTCTCAAGTCACACTTTGTTACAAAAAAAAACCTAATAATCTTATAATAGTCTTACCTGTCTGTGTTGGACTTCAATTTGGGTCGCCTGCGGACATTCCTCCTCAGGCCTGTGGTGCAGTTTATTTGGGTCATGGCTGCAGGGTAAAATACTATCAGTTAGATTTATTTAGCCGTATAAAGACATATTAATGAAATGCAACATAACAGAAGCATCCCGCACTGGAAAAGTCGAGTCTGTAGCTTGTTGAGCCCACCATGAAGGTGAAGTTCCCCTGAGGGTTTAGAGTGAACTGATGCTCAACATCACTACTGCTGACCGAGGAGGGCAACAGGCCAGAGCTCTGAGGAAGGAGGAGAGAGGACATTCAAAGTGTGGAAAATCTCTGAGAATCTGATGAACTTAAGGAGTGGTGATCAGGATTTTCCTCACCTGGGATCCGTATTCACGCCACAGCTGGTCATCTCTGAAGTACCAGCCCACGTCCTCTGTCTGGCCCGAGGGAAAGAAGGTTAGCCTGTGCACCTTCATAGCTGGATTCAGAGTCTGTAGCTTATCAAAGTCTATGAACACCTGCCTGTGGAGACACACGATTGAGTTTGAGATACAGCATGTCTTTGAATGCAGCATTTTGCTTTGATAGCACTGAAACAAAACCATCCAAGTGTTGTATCAGTAAGTTATTCGTTTTTTTCAAAGTTTTTCAAAGGCTCTATCTAAGTCTCTAAATCTGTCTTTGGTCAACCCAAATGTGCCACTTTCCATCCAAGTACCTCCAGATGATATTTTAATAAAACCCCAGAACCTTAATGCACATTTTCTGCTATTGTCAAAGCCCTTTTTGTTAATAAAGGCTGACGCCATAACTGGTGAATATCACAACACTGACCCTTGGTTAGTGTTGATGGTGATTCCTTTGGCTCCAGGTTGGCAGTAGTGTGTCTCGATCACGTGGTCGTGGTCAATTCGCAGCCACTGAGGTCCAACCAACAGCTGCCACTCATAATGTTTCCCACTGACTGTAAAATAGACGAATACGGCATCTTATTATGCGTCTATGTAACTTCTTTATCACCTATGATCCCATGATAAAGCTGTGATAGCTGTAGACATCAGTTCAAACTACATTTGTGCCTGTCTCTTTATCTTTTGGGGCAGTGTGAAGCTAATTGAGTTCATTATTAATACACAAGTAATAATAATCTGATAATAAAGTAGTATAACAGTCACAGGGGATTTTAAAAACACTTTCAATTCAGACTTTTCCTTATAACAAAGTACTTTTATGTTTTTACAATGTGGTATTAGTATTTTTGCTTAGATAAAATATCTTTTAATTCCTCCACCATTGGTCCATGTGCACAGCCTGGACTGTGGTCAGTCTATTTTTATGGTTCTGTTTGTGGAGATCATAAAAAGGAACAAACAGGAACTGAAATCTGAAATCACATAACTAAGTGAGTGTGTCTCACTTCAAGATTTTTGACGTCTTGGCTGTTTGGAAACTCCCTCAAAGTCAGGGCTGATCAGAGATAGTTCACTAAAGAGTTAAAATTGATGCGTTCAGGTACAACTAAGTGATTAAATCGTACCATAACACGGGCTTCACATGTGTCATACAGACCTGTAGCCTCCTGGGAAGAGTCCCAGCCATTTTCCTGTAAGCATCAAATCAAAACACACAAAAGTCAGACTGTGAGACGACACTTTCTTTTAGTCTACAAGTGTTTCCGTGATGAAGACTCACCGTGTTGTGATTATAAAACACTGTCAACAATGAGAAAAAAAGAGAGAGGCAGATTAAACACTCATACAGAGATAATATCTGACCGATATCTCATCAAAAACTTTATATTTTAATCAAATCCTCTTTACTTACTCTTGCTCAGAGACCGGTTTAAGTACTTCCCTCGTCATTTAACGCTGACTTTGGTTTCACTTTCGTTTCTGGCATGGAGGAGTGTTCAGGCACGAAAAATGACGCAATAAAAGCACAAGTGACCTCAGTCAGCTTTATTTAGGCAGATAAATAAAAATAATAATATACACAGAAACCCAACCACAAAAAAACCCCAAAACAAAACAAAAAAACAAACAAACAAACAAACACTGCATGCATTTATTTTACTTGGAATTATCTTTTATTTCCAGTAGATATTTCATTATAATGTGTACCCAACTCAGTGCACAGGTCACACTGGTATATTAGTATGAAGAAGAATACACTGGATTAAAGTAAACCTCCATTCAGTCTGACTGGATCAATGTGCTTGTTCATATAAAAATCAACAGACAGCAAATGCTTAAAATAATAATAATAATCAATTATAATCACCAGCTTATCTAAGTGGAAATGTTATAATGGTAACTATACAGTAACATTATTCTGTAGCTATAAGATGCTCTAGAAATCAAAAGACAATTTTATTCAGGTAGTGTACTCAATGTGACTAAAACATAGTGTCAACAGATAGAAGTAGTGTGTATGCATGTATTATATTAATCATTTATCATATGAATACACAACAACAGAAAGAGGTTTGTTCTCTGTGCTGTATATTGAGTAAAACAAATATTGCTTCTTTAACTCCAAATACTTATCTTCACAATGTCAGACTATAATCTATCCCAAACTCTTAACTAATTGAACACAATCATTAATTCAATAACACAGTATGATTACAAGTTGATAGAAAGAGTATAAAAAAAAACCCCTTGTCTGAATGCCTCATGTCTAAGTAGCTGTTTTGTGAGGTAATCCATTCATCAGCTTATGAAAAACTGAATCTTTCCAATATGAGAAACAACCTAAGGGAGGCAGTGCTAAATGTGAGGATCAACATCAAGTTAACCCTCAACCTCAAAATGTGTCGTCGCGTCACAGTCACTAGTTGCGTCGTCGCACTTGTCTGGTGGTGTTTGTGGACAGGTTCCTCTGAGTCATGGCTGCAAAAGACAGATTTAAAGTAAATCTGGACTTCTGACGTGCAGAATGATTAATTTCTGTAACATTACCACCTTATAAAAGTTCGACAAAGCCTGAAAAACAGATGTTTAACTTGGACCAAAACTGTAGATGCTCATGTTTCCAGATCATCTGAGAAGTTTAGCTAATAGGTGTAGTTATTGGTGATAAATACCATGGTGCCCGATCGGTTCCGGCGGTACTCGCGCTCAATGTTCTCGCTGGAAACGTTGCACACACGTCCCTATATGACACAAAGGGAAACAACAAACTACACTACAGAAACATACTTGTTACTTGCATACTTACAGCGGGGCAATGACAGCAAACACACCTCGGCTTTGCAAGAACAACTTAAAGACCAAAGGCGAATGAGGTTTCCTGCCTTTCACAGACTTTGCTCCGCAGTCACATGAGAAAGCATTCATTTACAGGACCTAATACCCCACAATATTGGTATTTACAAAAGCAAAAACCTCGCCCAAAATGGGGTCAAGAAGCAGCAAATAAGCCCACTTTATGGTGGATTGTACATTGTCCTTGAACTGAACTTTAAACAAAATCCTGCATGTGAGCTGAAGGAAAACAACAACAAATGTACCTAATTTATACTGAATTCTTTTGAACAACATTGACATTATCATAAAAAGATAATACTAATACAAAGTTTTTCTAACTGAAAGTAAAATGGAAACAGTTTTTGTGCATTTGTTTGGTGGGTTTTGCTGCAACTACATGTTGTTGGATGCCATACTTACATGTATGTTATATTCTCTCCATTGATCCTCCTCTCCCAGGACCTCCCATGTGTAGCCTCCATTATTGACATGGCAAGGACAACCCTTGGGAAGAATTGATAGGTGAATATGGGATCTTATTATGCATCTATGTCTCTGAATCGCCCATTACATGACAGTTGTACAAATCAGCTCAAACCACACTCAGGTTTGACACTATGTTTGTTTTTTTACTGTCTGGGAAAGCTATTTAAGTTATTCCAGGCCAGTGGTGGGATGTTACTACATACATTTACTTAAGGGCTGAATTTAAGATTATATGTCCCCCTTTGCCCGAATTTCCCCGGGTTTGCCCGGGTTTGCCCGAATTTCTTCGAATTTCTTGAGGCCGACCGATAGTCCTCCACCATGGCCTCACCGTATATATATATATATATATATATATATATATATATATATATATATATATATATATATATATATATATATATATATATACATATATATACACACCTCTGGAGTGGCAAACTGGGGGTGGCGCCTCTGCATTATATATTATATATATATATATATTACATTATATGGAGGTCGGGGACAGTACTCTCTGGAGTGGCAAACTGGGGTGGGGGTCCTTCTTTTTAAAAGGGGACCTTTGAGTGTGTTCAACCAACTACAGGGAACACACTTATATATATATATATATTTATATATATTTGTAATAGAATTTTATATTACACTGGGATAATAACATAAGATGCAGATTAAACACATGCATACACAGCGATGATATTTACCTGTAACTGCAATAAAAAAACAGTTTTTTTTTTGTATTTTGATGAAATCCTCTAGTCTTACTCACATACCGGTGTGAACGCTCAACTTCGGTTTTACTTTCGGTTTATTTGTTCACGTCCATACAGGGAAATAAACAAACAAACAAACAAACAAACAAAAAAAACAAACAAAAAACCCCCCCCACCTAAATCTGGTTTTCTACCATTAAAAAACACTTTTATTTTGGTAAGGTAATTCTAACATTAATCATCACATATAAAAAAACACAAGTTGTGTAACTGGCATTATTTAAAATTTGAAGCTGTTTTATTTCTTTGTAATTACAAACAGTGCTTAACAAATTTAATAGACCACCACCCAGTGAAAGGTGTTTGCTGCCACTGCCCTAAATCAACAGTATTGCTGATTACCAATATATTTTATTGTGTTTCTGGAATGGTTAATCCATGTGGAAGACAATGACCCCAGGCATACTTTAAAGCTGTGCAGAGACTGCTTGACCAAGAAAAATGAATCTGGAGTAAAGGAACTGGAAGGAGGTCATACAAAATATTCAGATTTCTGGTTAATATGTGAATAAGGGCTGTTCAGTTTTTCCAGTTTGTTATTTGTCTAATAAATAAAACTACTAAATAACACAAAAATTTTTAGTTTGAAATGAGTTTTTGACAGATTTCTAAAATATTTCTCATTTTTATGACAGACAGATTAATGAATGTGTTAAGCACAGTATGTAACTAACAGTGAACATTTGATCTGCCTTGTGCTGTGTTTATACATTGTTACTGTCTCATTGATTACTGTGTTTAAAGGTGATACTGGTATTCAATAGTTCATTAAAACTATTAAAACAAAGAGCAAGAATCCATGGAGATTCTCCAGAGTACTGATATCATGTCTTATTGCCTCTAAAAATATAAAAAATAAAAGTAAAAATCACTGAATGCATTTTTACTTGCAGTTATTTTTTATTTCTACCCCAGGATTTGTAATGTTATCTGCACTCCCAGCTCAGAGCACAGATGATGTTGGTACATTTGTACAAAGGAGCATACATCGGAAGATAAACCTTTAGACCCGAGACTGGACTTCCAAAGGAAAAAAGGAAAATGATGTGAATTGAACTGAAAAATTGGCAACTGAGTCATGTAAAACACATCAAAGGTAGTTCAAAAAATGACTTTGCATCAGATTTGCTTCTAAACTATTTCATAAAAAGAGGCAGTGTGTAGATGTGTTGCAGCACGAATGTAACAAATGTAATATTTTGTCAGGTAATTTCAGGAGTGTTTGTCTTATGGTTTATTGTCTTCTTCAGATTTAACAACAACAAAAAAAATATTTGCACCCCCTTGGTACGGCAGTGAGAGATGTATGTATTTATCAAACAATAATTTTGTAAAAAAACAAGTACAGTGCATAATCTGTGCATAATCATAATCTGAGGCTGTAAGGCAGCACTTAGGTGTGAAAGTCTTTTGACACAATCCCAATAAGGCAAGTTATAAAGAAAATCACAACAGGCTTGAATTCCTTTCTAATGTAAACACAATACAAGATTTACTATTAAGGCACCGCTGGACCAAATCTACTACGGCCCTATGAGAACAAAGTAAGCTCCAAATACCAAAAATAAGTGAATCCTGAATTAAAGTGATTGTCTGAATTATGGTATTGCACTTTTCTTGAGGTCTTCAAAATCCACTTCATTGCTCACACCAGCACACGTCTGATCTTGCGTGAATTCTTGTTCTTGAGGTTGGTTTGGATCATCGCTGTCGGGAAAAAAAAAAAAAAAAGAAAAGAAATAAAACCCATAATTAAATGAATGCTCTGCCTCATATTCCAGCATTACTATTTAAGGAAGTTATAGTTTATCATAGCTGAGATTATTCATGATTTGTGAGTTGTATTTTCTCTGTAACGCTTTATTTTACAGGGCCATACATTTCCTTGGAAGTTTAATGGAGACAACTATATAATTCTATAAAACTACGAGAAGATAAAGGTAATGATTTAGTTTAATTGGTACAAGTCATTAATGTTTATATATTTTAGGAAATACACAAACATTTTCTTGTTGGGGATTAGACAAAAAGATACCACTCTCATATCTGTAAATATGTAATCAGCAGCTCGTTATCTTAGCTTAGCATAAAGTGTGGAAACAGAGAAACAGCTCTGATAATAACGAAATCGACAAGCACCTCTAAAATCCACTTATTGACATTTAGACAGAAACCAAAGGGTAAAATAATGAAAATAATGACAATTTGATCAAGTTACGCCTTGTTTTTTGGACAGATTAAATAGATCATGTTAATCAGTTAACTTTTGAGGTGCATGTTGGTCGATTTTATCATATTTGGACAGTGCCAAGCTTCATACCTACAAACATGAGGATGGTATTGATCATCTAAACTAAATTTTGTCATGAATGCAAGTAGGTGTATTTCCCAAAATGTGAAAGTATTCCTTTATGTTCTGGTGTAACTTACAGTCTTTTAGTCAGTAAAAAGCAGGTCAGTCGAAATGTGAAATGTGTCGACAAGCTTACAATTAATTATATGATGTAACATATATTCTAATATCACATTAGTTTGTTCCAGAAGTATTTCAAGAAATCATTAGAAAATAGTGAAATTGTAAAACAAAATGTTGCCGTTTTAATTCATGACAGTATTTAACACGTGACTCAACCTCCAAAGTCCAGATTGTAGGAGTTATTCTTCACTTTGAAGGTCATGCTGCCCTGCTGGTTCTGCTGGTACATCCTCTCAATATCTTCACTGTTCACTGAGCATTCGGACCGAGTGCCTCTCTGATGAAAGAAGGCCATCATAGTTCATTTTAGCACTTCAAACTAATGAAGTTTCTTCACTAACTGTACAACCTGCAGGTAACTCACCCTGTATTTGAACACGTGCCACGTTCCGCTGTTTCCCTCAAACTGCCACTGCGGTGTGGTGTTCAGAGACAGATTCTGCACGGCTGCGGTCGCCTGAGAAACTCTGCAAAAGCAACGTCAAATTATGGAGCCTGTCACAACATTTAAAGGAAGTTTTAATAATTTGCACTTTCGGGCTAATAAGTTTGCTTAGCTTTGCATAATGGCTGGAAACAGGTGGAAATGGCTTACACAAGGTAACCAAATAACCCTACCAGCACCTCTTATCAAAATATCTTGTTTCTAAATGTGGCTATATGCTGGATTATCTCTTCAGTGTCTTTTTCTTCCACACAAAATGTTTCTTTCGCCCTCCATTGTTGAGTTGTTGTTAATGTGCTACGGTGAGCTCGGCTTCCCTTAAAGAGACACAATTTCCCCAGAAAGAAGAGAAATTTTGGGAGAGGTGTAATGTGTCAGAATTTTTGGGTGTAAAAATGCATATCTTCCTGTTCATTATTGTCTATTGTGATGCAACCTCAGTCTCCTCTGTTTAATAGAGTAACACTCACTCACCCATTTTAATTGTTTCTCAGCAGAGTATGATGCGATTTTTTCTGTTTCTTTATGGGGCTAATCATTCTCTGTAGGAACTAAACTAACATCATAGGCAGCCTTTGTCTGAAATGTATTGACAGTATGTTTTTTTGTCAGGTGTGAGGCAGGGTGGAAGGGTGGAAGCAAAGCAGATGGAGATGCACTTTATTGTGGCCAAACAGGCAGGTACACAGGCGGGTAGACGAGCGAGCAGGTAGATGAGCAGAGTCCAAAACAACATGGGCAAAACGCAGGAATGAAACATGGGAAACACACGCAGACAAACTGTCAAGGAACAAAGGAAGAGGACTGATACATATAGTGTGAGTGATGGGGAAGTGGAGACAGGTGAGGAGACTAACAGGGATCAGGTGAATGTAATCAGGTAATCAAAGAGACATGAGGAGAGGAGACAATACAAAATAAAACAGGAAGTGTGCATGACTAAACTAAAAACAGGCAAAGACAGGAACAGGAAAAGATAAATAACAAACACAACGCGGGAGAAACACCAGTATTACGCGGCATGCAGGCACATTCATGTGTTCATGTGTGCAGTTCCCTCTCAGCCCCAGCTCCTGAAAAAATATGGCTCCTTTGAAAGTGTGGATTGAAATTTCCTGAAATGTTGAAGTATTCTTTTAAAATAATATGGAAATGTACTGACCTTGCAGGATTTTTTTTTTTAAATGCTCTCCACTTATCCTGCTTATCTAAATATCTCCATCATTTTTACATATTTGTTATTGGCTGGACTGAAATCTTCTACAGTTTGTCTGATAAACAAAATCCAAACTCACGCTGCTCCCGCTTGCTGTCGGTACAGAGGTCGACGAGTAACTTTCCTCTTTTTTTTCTTGCCCACCTGTCGCATGTCTAGGAGACAACGAAAAAAAAAAAAAAGTAATGCTGGTATCTGAGAAGAAACTAACACTGCTCTGCCATGCTCTGTGGAGGTTTTGCTGAGTATACGTCACCATTAAATCTGATCTCAAAAGTCTCAGCGCCGACGTGGAAAGTGAAGGAGCTGTTTGAGTTGCTCTGAAACTTCTTTTCTATGTCAGCGCTCTTCACAGGAGTGGGCTTGCCCTTCGAATCCTGTCCAGAAAAAAAAACACCAACAACCATCAACAAACTGACCAAAAAGATTTTTAAAAAATCTAAAAATATTAAAACCTTTGCTAATGTCACACTTTAAATTTACAATAAAGATGGGAAAGAAAGGACTGTTTCCATCTACCTTGTCTCCATACTTGATCCACTTC
The DNA here is from genome assembly GCA_023238725.1 of Scortum barcoo. Classification (NCBI taxonomy): domain Eukaryota; kingdom Metazoa; phylum Chordata; class Actinopteri; order Centrarchiformes; family Terapontidae; genus Scortum; species Scortum barcoo. The sequence continues at coordinate 7,310,585 of CM041540.1, forward strand.
CGACCTAAGGTGCAGTACCAGATCCACTCAGTGTTTCCATCATCCAAACGCCTCACTCTCAGAGATTTTCCAAACACTTTCATCCTGTTGAAATCTATACACACCGCCCTACAGAGAGACATAGAGGGTGAGATATGACCGTCACCCAGTTTCTGTCAGTCTGTGCTGTGTGAGAAGGTGTGAGCACCGCGTTTTTAGCTCTTACCCGTAAGGTGTGTTGTAGATTTTTATGCTTCTGGTGTGGGGCAGCGAGTACTGGGCCTCGATTATGTGATCATTATCGACATCCATCCAGGTATTTCCATCATTCAGCTGCCACTGGTAGTATCGACCGTCTGTAAGCTTTGGGTCTGGTTAAAACAAAGACAAAATGCTGAGTTTTAAATTGACACTCAGCAAGCTCAGCAACACAGAAATCACAATTATTCATTTCTAATAGGCTTTAAAGCTGAACTAATCAATATTTTCTCCATCAGTAATGGATATAATGCAGTTCCCCTCAGCTTTACTGCGCCTTTTAGCCTCTTTTAGATCATTGTTTTAGCTGATAAGCTCTGAAAAGTTGTGAACATCGTGGAACATTTAGCAGCAAAATAGTCAGATATTTTTCTCAGGAGTTTGTGGAGACCAAAGAGCTAAAAACAGAGTGAATGTTGTTATTATAATAGTTAGAATCCCTGATACACAAATGCTTTTGTTGCTTTGCATTGGATTTTATAATGGGCAACTGCTTGGTAACATCAAAACAACTTTATGAGGTTATACTGTCGGATACTTCTTTTTCAACTTCAAACAACGAATGAATGCAGTTTTAAGTAATCTATTTTAACATCAATGTGCTGTATAAAGTTATAAAACTTCTTTTTCTGTCTGTATAAAACATATTTTATTAAGCCCATAGAGTGTAACAATTTAAGGAGTTTCAAGTGTAAATGCTTTTTAAGAAAATTAAGATGTGGATCAGAGAGAAAGATGATCTATCCATCCTTGTCTCTCTTCCTCTCCCTCACCACTAGATGTTGATCGATCAGAGGCCCTGCTGCACGAACTAGAGGGTGCCCTTCCACTTCTGGGGTGGTTCAGCTTACAGGAGGACCCGTAGCGACAGTTTCCTTTCAGGGCATATTTGCAGACGTGCAAGTAGGAGCACCTCTGACCATCCCGACAGCCGCCGCTGTTGTAATACTTGCAGGGCTGCTTCCCAAAATCCTTAAAATGAAAATATAAAAGATTTTTTTGTCATTGTAGAAGTAAATATAAACACATTCTACATCCGTCTGAAAAAGGAAATGGCAGTAAACCCTTATCTATGTTTACTGATCGCTTCTCACAGCTTTACATGTCGTTAAAGCTTTGCAGAAACGAACCTGACAATCAGAGTCTTCTTCTTCTGACTGTTCCTCGCTGTCCGACTCCTCGGATTCACTCTCAGAGGGGTTTTCCTCGTCAGATTCTGTGGCACAAAACAGGAGAGGATCAGATCAACAACACGATCTGATGTTTACATGCTTGGTAAAATTTCTTGGTATAATTTTGAGCGATGAAGAGTACTTCCACCCAAATACATACAATCTGAATATTCACTCAGTGGCCAAAACTAAATGGACAAATTCTTTGTTGTGGGGCTGTTATTATGGAAATCACTATGGAAATTCTTAATGCTACAACAAACAATTATATCTGAGATGACAGTGGACTTTTACAACTTTATGACAGCAGCTGAGGGAAGTTCCTCTCTTGTTTTAATGTGACAATGGCCCTGAGCCAAGCCTCATCGTACAACTTCTAGTCCTTTCTTTTTTTCTTTTTTTTGTAATCATCTTTAGTGATATTAGTTTAATGAAAATAGGTGAACTAATAACTGAGCCTCACTTTGTATAATTCATTTTCTTAAGTTTAAAGGAAGGCACAAATGCAGGTCAATGACACATAACTTAAAGTGACTATCTGCTGCCCTCTGCTGGATGACTGAGTTACAGATTGTTTATGGCCACGAACAACACTTTGGAAAATGTTTGAATAAAAATAAATGTAATGAAATAATCATACTTTTAACATAGCGTCGTGTAAATTATAAAGGGGAGTAAAGCACTATATATTTACTTTACAAATCTGAGCCTCAGTTGTACGTGGACCATGTTGAGGAGCTTTACACTGAAACGAAACTGAAACCTCAGAAAAGTTGTACATAAAGTATGATCTCAACACTTGATAAATCTCTGTGTTTGAGTTCAGACCTGCGAGATATCTATCATTTTTCCTCTCTAATATGACACTCATCAGTGATCTTATTGGGTTTTGGTTTAGTATAAATATTGACAGTAACTCCACACACTGTATCATATAAATAAATACACACACAGACATGCAGCGGCCACATACACACCATAATATGGGAGAAGAAAACAAGCAGCATGATGACTGAAGTTAAAGAGATGCACTTAAATCGGAGTAAGGTTTAAATTGTACTTACGATGTGCAGATGCCATTCTGAGGTTTGCAATAGTTTCGTTTTCATGTACATTTATAGACCAGCCACTCCCAGCTGTTGTTTGCCAAGAAGATGGTACAACCCAAATAAAGAAATGATAAGGTATAAAGATAGATATTAGATGATTAACCCCAATCTCCAAAATCCAGGGCCCACTCAATAAACTTGTGTAAATGCTACTTTTCTTCATTAACCAACAAACCTGTGTAAGACAGCTTTATTATTATAGCCAAACCTTTATTATATAATCTATATAAAACTCAGGCCTGCACCAAACAACTTACTAGCCAATAACCTCCTACACAAATACAACAAAGAATAAATAAATCATTATTCTATTCTTAATCAAGTATGTATGTCTAGAACAGCACACAGGATGATAAACAGATATAAAACAAGGACAAAAAAGTTAAACAGAATGTAGGTTAAAATAAGGGCTGAAATATTGTATGGTTAATATAATAAGTTAATTTATATATATATATATATATATATATATATGTAAAAAATAAATAATTAAAATAGTGAAGTATAAAAACAAGTAGTGTGCTTGAACCTCCACAGCGCTGGGTGGCGGTAGTGAGCTGACGCTGCCAACGGAGCCTCCCGGTCTAAGGGCGGCGATAAAGCGCTCTCCTGTAAACAAGCGAAGAAGAATATAGGGCACCTGGATATGCATGACCATAAAAATCTTTAAAAAAGCAACGAAAAACGAAAAATGGAGGTCCAGGATCATGCCTACACTCACAAAACATATGATAAAGTCAGCACCATAGATTTCACGTACAAAAGTAAGTAAAGGAAACGAGAAATAAATACTTTTAATCAATCTGATTGACGTGCACTCACTCATCTGGCGCTAGCTAGGGCGCCTAACAAGTGGGCCAAACATCACGCTTTCATTCAACAACAAAACATTATTTTTAGAAAGTCTCTGTCAATAATATATTTGTTGTGTTAGTGTGTTAAGACCAAACTGAGTTAATACACTTAACAGGTGACCTGACACCTGTTGTAAAGTTCATCTGAAGGTGTCAGTCTCTCACCTGAATTACACATCTCTTATAATAAAAATCCCATTTAATAGAGGCATGAATAAGAGAGACACTGTCTGCAAACTACACTATAACCACTATTAAATGTCACTTTCTTATTCCTTTTCTCTCTCTCTCTTTCTTAGTGAGTTCAAAAGAAATTGAAGACTTAGTGAAGCTGAGGGTTGCAAATAATTGCCTCTTCTCTGATACCTTTTGATAGTATATTTTCTTTTTTTTTATATATCATCTTTCTTTTTTAAGCTCTGTTAACAGATATGAGCCTCCACTGATGCTGACAAATACTGCAAGGACTTCATCAGATATGTGAATATAATATTTTCAAGGGCTGCATCCACTACTGGTTATCTTCGTTATCTTCATCGGATTATTTTATCAGGGGATGAATCAATATCATATTGATATCTCAGTTACCTGATTGTATGGTGTTTTTGAATGTTCCCAAAACCCAAGTTGTTATATATTCATAATGACTGTAATATTCACATTGGATTTATGGATGTATTTTAACTTTGATGATGACTTCAGCGTTTAATAGAAGTTTAAAACAGATAGCTAAATCAACTAATTGTTTCAGCTCTAGTGCTTTTGTGTGCTTTTTTTTTTTTTTTTCTTTTAAGATGAGTATATTTTCAGGGCCATCCTGAGACATATGGGCTTGCAACACAAGATGACTCATAGTCAAGCAGCCAAAAAATGGGAAAACATGAAGAAGAGATACAAGGTACCTTTTTGTTTACAGAATTTCTTTCAGCATTTTGACATTTTTCCCTCTTGATTCGTCATCCTCTCTTTGCCTCTGCAGGAGCTTAAGAACCCTCCAGACGGGGTGAAAGTGTTCCCTGAAGTGTGTCCATATTTCAGTCTGATGGTGGACGCCATGGAGGGTCAGCTTGATGGCAACGCCCCCATCCTCAAGACCCTCCCCAATGACAAAGACAACAGCGATTTCTTATCCATCTCCAAACCCAAGAAGAGGAAAGTGTCCATGTTAGTAAAATCTAGCACGGCTTTGATAGCAGGTGGGCCAGAGGTTGAGGTTTCCCTGAATGTAGATGAAGCTGGGGAGGAGGAGGGGGCGCATGAGGGACACCAGGAGATGGATTGCATCATACAAGAGGTGGAGCAAAAGAGGAACATGATGGACAGCGAAAGACAGGTGATAGAGCGGGAGAAGCAGGTGATGGAAAGGGAGCGTCTGGTACTGCAGAGTTAGAGAGCAGTGCTGGACAGGGAGAACGCCGCTCTGGACCGAGACCGAGCCTTGATGGAACGAGAGAGGGCGATGATAGAGAGAGCGATGGAGAGGGAAAGGGTGATGCTGGAGAGGGACAGAGATGCTGTGAGCAGCGAGCGGCTGGCTCTGGAGCAAGAGAAAGCCAGGCTGGAGAGGCCCAAAGAAAACACTGAGGAGATTACAGAGGACTTCAGCAAAGTAAAAGACTTGGACGTCATTGACAGGAAGGAGCGGTTCCTCAACTTGTTTGAAAAACTGCTTGAAAAGTTTTGATTCATGACAATTTTTGCACAAAACCTTCCCTGAATAAACTAAAAATATATATTTTTGAGGAGTTTCCACCTTGGCTGCGCCTGCTCACAATTCAAAATTTAAAGTGCACATTATACTTATAAACTAACCTACAAGTTGTCAATGAAAACGTTGAGCCACTCCACATTCGGAGAGGTCTTCAAAACAACTTTATTCACTTGTGGTTATTCCATACAGAGCACACAATAGCAAGCTATTAGCATTATTCTTAACCCCATCCACAATCAAAATCAACACCCCCCCCATCCCAAATCAAACAATATTTTTTAGTTGATTGACTCTTTGGTATAGGCTACTGTGCATGGTTAAAACATCACTTTTTGAAATATAATCTACCAAATATTGCAGTTCATGTAAAAAATCTTTGTTTTTTTCAGAATATATATTTTTTATATTACAGTACAGACTTTACAACAAATGATTGTTTAAATGCGTCTTTTATTGCATTAGATACTCAATTTCCCTTTCATTAAGCTCCAGCTTCAATAAGTTTATGCTAGTATACATTTCCAAAAGTGTTAGATTTGTCATTAATATTAATATTATTATTTTTTATTTTTACAAAACAAACATATTTAAACAATGTTACTGGTTGTTTTTTGTTTTGCCAGTCGTGAACAGACACTGAACAGAAACATACATGCCATTTGAGGGTTTTTAATAAACTGATTTCTCCGAATGCCACGTATTATTTAATCTTAATCAAGTTGCGGAACAGTTTGGCTTTTGAGAAAGTTCTTGTGTGCATGTGTGTGTACTTGTATGTGTAAGTGTGTGTGTGACAATGCATTTTCACAGGTGAGGGGATGAGAGTGACGGTTTCAGTGTGTATGTGTGTTGTTGTGCTATACTTGGCATAAAAATCTGAACAACAGTAAGAAGATGTGGTAGAAGAGTGTATATGTGCTTAGCTACCAGATTCTGACCCATAATGTGTGTTTGTGGAAAAATACATTTCCACACAGAGTTTTACTGATCTGTAGTATACGTCAGCAGCATGAAAGTTTCAAAATACATCATTTTAAGTAACTGATTGAGGAGTGATGAATGGTATGCATGTCTGTGTGTGTGTAAATATGTACAAAGATGTGTGCATGTGGTTGTATTCGTGGGAGTCAGTGTGCAAGGGTGTACGTATGTGTCTGTGTGGTTAAATGAGATCCCCAATGGGTATACGGGGCAGGCAGATGTAAGCCTGTGGGGTTCTGCTGAGGTTGATGGGGTTGCCGTCCAGACGGATGTCCTCCAGTGCGTTCCTGATGTAGTTGAAATCTCTCAGGTTGCAGAACGTGTCCTCGTGCATCATCTGAATGTTGTTACGCTGCAACAGAAGATAGAGGAGGACACATAATGAGATATCATCTCCATACTTATTAGACTTGCTTTGATAAAACTCATGAACATAATGGGCTTGGTTTCAACTGGTTGCAGGTCAGTAAGAATATCTGGATTTGTTAAACTTAAGTTCAGTCAGTCATACGGCAAGGTTTCAAATATGTCATCTATTTGGTAAAACGTAAGGTTCAGGCATTATAACATCAAACTTTAAGGTTCAATTCCTAAATATTAACATATTCAAATTGTATAGGTTGGATACCAGTGTCGGAATTGGTTCTCCCAGACAGGTGTGTTTAATTACTTGGCCTATTTGTGAGCACTTGATAATCTCCCTCTTATTGGCTCATGAGGCTTGATGACATCACATAACTTGTGCTCCACCCACTTCAACGTGGGCAGAGGTCTAATCAGACCGAATAAGCGAAAGCACCTGTGTGGGCGAACTGGACCTGTAATCGTTGAAGACATGAGGCCAAAGCAGATGTACCTGTAGGTGTAGAGATCGCAGGCTGTCTGGTAGAGGCACGGGGATGTAATCAATGTTGTTGTCCGTTAGGTACAGGTACAGCAGGCTGGTCATATCCTATGTGCAATGAGAAGATATAAATCATCATGGGCTGGCGCTGTTAGATGGCACTGTTGTGACAGGAACATTAAGGAATCGACCACACATACTTTATGGCAGTAATTTTGTCATGGATGAACACAATACCAGTATTAAATATATTCAAATGATGTAAAAGTAAATGAGTGTGCAATCCACTGCTAAAAACGCTAAAGCAGCACTATACTGTGTTGATGATATCTGAGGTTGATACAGATAGAGATAATAATAAACTTGACAGTGGAAATATACGTTATACCTGGAGGAAGCTAATATGGACCAATAGATCAATCTTTATTGGTTGGGCTAAAGAGTGTCACAATACTTGTAGTATTAAGTATTGAAGGAGTACGTACTTTGAACGCCTCGTTGTGAATACCCTTGCTGCCAATGTTGTTCTGGCTGGCATCAATCAAGGTCATGGTCTCTGGGAGAGCAGGCAGCTGTGAGAGATGATTTTCTCGAATCACCAGCTCCTCCAGCTCAGGCAGACCCAAGAATGCTTTGTCATCGATGGACGTTATCTCGTTGGCAGTCAAGTCAATCCTCTTCAGCTTGTCTGGGAGGAGGTTCAATGTCACGATTAAACGGCTGACATTCACCATTATGTTTGGCTCTTTACTCAAACATTCATGTATTTTCATTCAAGCAGGAAACATACTCATGGAGGCGAAGTCGGACTTGTTGATCTTGGTGATTCTGTTGTAGCGGGCGTAGAAGTGAGTAGTGTCTTTGGGAAGAGGTGGTACACTATCCAGCTTCAAGTCATCACAGTAGACCGAACCACCAAGGCACGTGCACAGCAAGCAAGTGGGCATACCTGGTGCACATGGATAAGAAGGAGAAGAGGGGGAAGGAATAAAATATGGAAAAGTAAGAGACGGTTGGTAGGTAATGAAATGAGCCACTGGCACCCTACATGCCCGAATCCAGGGTATCTCAAGTTCCAAAGGGAGATTATTTTTCTGTCATGCTTTCTTGAATTCAATTCCTGTGTTGTTCGATACTGACCTTTGCTGTCAATCACAGGCTCATCGGGCTCGTCAGGTTCACCAGACTCTGACACTGACCCTTCTACAGTGCCAGTACCCTCCTGAGGGGTTTCTGGTGTAGTCGGAAGCAGCCCCTCCTCTTGTTAGAGACAAGATTAGGTGTTAAAGAAACAGGTTAGATCAGTGTGGACATGGAACAGGAAGCCTGGCAATCAGTGGACCGCTGTTTGCCGCAGTGATAAGTTACATTAGCAGTGTTAACCAAGTGTTTATGGCATTTAACTGATGAACAGAAGTTAAATGAAAATGGATTTCTGGTGTTAATAAACATGAAATGTGATCTGCTGAGTGGTTACACACAATATGCTGATTATCAAAGAACAAAAAAACTATCTCGGGTTCCTTCACGGTGGGCTACGAAGCTAGATAATTAAAGAGGACTCAGTATAAACATTTATTTGAAGTTCCTGCAGTGAATAACTCAAATAAGTTTAGGTTTTTTTTCACAGAGAAGGTGCCAGTACTGGAGCCAGTTCCCACAATAAAACTTGGACAGTTTTGAGCATTCCCAGAAGCCACAAGAGTTTTTTTTGGTAAACAAGTTATGTTTATATTCAGTGGAAAGCCAGCCTATAGACTTTACACTGGGATGACTTCCCACTTATAAAAGTCACATTTCTAGACTCCACTAAAGTTTTATGAATATAAAGCCCTCATGAATATATGTTGGTCGACAGTATGAGGAAAATGCTTTTTGGGCCACAGGGGATTTTTTTTTAAAATTGCAGTACCATGAGTGGCCCCTGGGATAAGCTTGCACTTTATCTCTACTAGTCAGTGCAATAGTGTGAAACAAACATCAGAAATGGGTATCACATAGAAATAGAAACAAAAGGGGACCCACTTGTAAAAACAATGCTCTGTAGCGCTACAACTTAAAACTGCTGGTCTCCAATTAAGTAAGCAGTAATATAATAAAGACCATTTACATTTTTGGTGTGTGAGGTATGGACTGGAATTTTTACTCTGTTTTTAACATATCTCACACAAGTCCAATTTAGATACTGACCTTTATCAGTGTCAGGGTGCAGAGTTATCTCAGGGAACTCTATGTCTCCAGAACCAGAGATACCAGAAGCCCCGGAGGCTCCAGAGGCTCCAGAGGCTCCAGAGACCTCTAAGTCTCCAGAAGCCCCAGAGGCTCCAGAGGCTCCAGAGACCCCTAAGTCTCCAGAAGCTCCAAGATCCCCAGAAGCCCCTGAGGTTCCTGAAATTCCTGAGAAATCCCCAGAAGTACCTGATGCCTCGCTGGGGATAGTCTCGATAATGAGGGGCAGCTCCTCCTCTTGTTAGAGCCAAGGAGTGGGGTTATGAGACATGAGATTAGGAAGGTGAGGGGTGAGATGGGCAATCAACCAGCCCATCATCCAGTCAGTCACACCCACATTTTAGATGAGACAGGAAGTTAGGAGAAACATGATTATGATTAACACACACAGTCGAACACATAAGTAAAATTACAAGAAAAACAAACGTCAACATTTAACACAGTTAAATGGAATTTAAGACAATAAATCAACATGAATCAACACAGAGTTATAGACATGTTATGATACACAGGTCTAGAAATAGAGTTGCCACAAGCCTTACTAACAGGCATCTGCTCTTTTAAAGTACTAACCTCCAGACAACAATGTTATCCCTGAGTCCCCGGACTCCCCAGAAACCCCAGAGCCTCCGGAGGCTCCTGAGATCAAAAGATCTCCAGAGAACCCAGAACCAGACTGGTCCCCAGACCCTCCAGAACCCAGGGGGAATTCAATGGGAATCCCTCCAGAGCCAAAGTCCCCGGAGGCTCCAGAAGCTGCGGATCCCATGATATCACCAGATCCTGATATCAAGAGATCCCCAGATTCAAATGATTGCCCAGATGTCCCAGAGATGAGGAGCTCCTCAGAGTCTCCTGAGATCAGGACAATGTCATGAGAACCTGAAGAAGAACCGGAGACCAGTGGGTCACCTGAGCCTCCAGACCCAGAAACCCCAGAAGCTCCAGAGGCCCCAGACCCTAAGGAGCCCCCAAAATCCCCGGATACATGAAGGATGTCAATGGGCATCAGCTGCAGCTCCACCTCTTGTTAGAGACAAGATTAGGTATTAATAAACAGACAGATGAAACTGAAGTGGATCATTAATCAGGTTTGGAGTTCACAATGATGATTAGGTTAATCGGTCGGTGACGAATGGACACAGTTTAAAAAGAACACATTTAACCATTAGCAGCTAGTTAAATGGAAGACATGCACATGAAAAAGATGATTATTGAAGATGCAGAAGATGAGTTTACTGAATAGATGAATGTTTTGGATGCCTTGGACATTTTTGGTGATGCTGCTTTTATAACTCCATAGGCCCGAGGAAGAGCAAGGCCCTCCCTTAAACCCAGTGACCTTTAAGTGCTTGTATAGTTATAGGTGTGCTGAACTACAGGTGTGTGCTTTTTCAGACCTTTCTGTGTGTCTGGGCCCATGAGAACCCCAGATCCCCCTGAACCCTGGGGGATGAGCTGGGGTTTTAAGTGCATCTCTTCCTCCTCTTCTTCCTCTTGTTCTTCCAATGAGGCCTCAGTTACGGGGTAGTTATAGTCGGGTGGGGCCAGTGTTCCAATCTGAGGAAAAGACAGCAGCAGTGAGTCTAAAATGTATGAGAATTGACTTGAGATTGTTCATCAGAAAAGTATTTCTCAGTCTGACATTACGTTTTCCTTAACTGCACATGAAATAATACTAAAAACTAGTCAAAGTAAGCACTTGGCTGTGTGTTGGTTCCATTTTTGCTCATCCTGTGTGAGCAAACCTATATATAAAGAAGAGGTTCTGCTCAACATAAAGCAGTTAACTCAAACTCTAAGATGCCACCTCAACAAAGGAATTATCTAAAAGTTGGAGGTCAATGTAATGGTGACAGATCTGGAGTATAATGAACCCCAAACTCTGAACAGATGATAGAGTCTGGACATTAAAGTCTGCCACTGAAATCAGTGGTAGAAGTCAGAAAATTGGCGCTTCCATATTCAGCTGAGTTCATGTAGGTACAATATATAGTCTGTCATCTTTTGACTGTTTTTAGAATATGACAGAAATGCTACACACTAGATGTATACTGAATCAGGGCATGTAACATGCCAAATGTTTGAGAACTCAATGACACCAGCAGTATGTTGTGTAGCAGGACTTCTGCACCAAGCAATCATGAAAGACAGCACTTTATAAGACAAAACTGGCATTTATGGATGTATGACGATATGTAGATGAATTATACAATTGGTTAATGGCATAGCAATATAAAGAAAAAAAAACAATGTCTTAGTGTCAAGTTTATGGTGACAATGGTATGTGATATAGTATTTAATTGAACTGAGGCAGGAAAATATGACATCTCAGCATAGATTCAGTACCTTTTCCCCATCATTGTTATAGCTTGATTTACATTTAATCCTCTTTGGCTGGAGATTACCAACAACATTGGAAAACACTGCTCTGTTCATACTATCACAGCACCTTTGTCTCTTTATGTCCCATTTGCTATTTAGTGCATCCTAAGCAAAGGTATTAATCCTGTCTCATGCAAACTTTATCCATGTATTATTATTACTATGTACTACATGTATTATAAGCAGTGATTTGGAACCAAGTAAATGTCCTAGATTCAAAACAGTCAAAATGTGTAAAAAACGAAGACATGATTTGAGGTGACAGGTCAGCTGTTGTGTCACTGTACCAAGGACGACATCAACCATGAAGGGGATCATGGTCACTATTTCCGCCACTAGATGGCAGAAAAGTATGTAGATTTCAGTGTCCAGTGAACAGACTGCAGCAACCACTTAGATGCAAACCTCTATGAGAGCAATACATATTTGTGAAAGAAACTTTAGCACTATCAGTTTTCTTTTCAGACTTTACATGGATTCAGATAGGAACTCTGGTTTATATCCTTGATTTTGAACTCATTAGTTAACAAGGCACGGATACAAATCACTTTTTGTTTTTAATTCAACCTCTGACATTTAATTTTATTGTCCTTACTGAAATGTTTTTAAATCAATCCACTATGAGAAGGAGCATTATATGTTCGACATGTTTCCTTTCAAATCATTGGGCATTGTGCGAAATCCTCAACATGCTTAGTGTTCCCTTTTCCCAGACAAACTGTCGAGTGAACGTCCACTAAAACACCAACAATGTTAATGTCACTTATGACTCATTTCAAAATATCCAGTCACTTATAAACAAAGGCTTAGCACCATATGTCAGCATTTAGATTTTATGTTGGGAAATGAATGAAAAGACAACTCTGCCAAACCAACCAAGCTTTGTAAATTACAGTGCTTTTTGGTTCCTTCATGAAATGCTTCAGGTGTATCCATCTGATATTATAATTGCATTTATAGTCATTGCAGTTGCACTTTGATGTTTTGGTGTTTGGTCAAAACTTGCAGTTCTATCATTCTCCAGACGAGGGCAATGATCCCCCACACACCGCCACAGGTAATACCTGACACTCTCTCACGCCCAACAAGGCTGACTCAACCCTCCAGAAAGGGAATGGTCCTTGTGGAACCAAGACACACATGGTAGCTGCAGGAATCCATATTTGAGTCTCTTCAGATACTTTTCAACCACAGTAATCAGATGTCAATAAACCAGGAGGTATGAAAAATGAATGCATGTCGGTACAATCACAAGTCAATCAAAAGAACGGGCTTTAAGATAAAGAAATATAACTGAGTCAAAGTCATAAAGAGACATGAAATGCAGCAGTGAAGAGGTGTCCGGCACTGAAAGTCACATTTCGAAGCTTGGCAGAGACACCGTTTGGGATACAACAAGGTGGGCCATTGAAAAATCTTGCACAGAGTTAGCTCGCTGCTGCTCTCCCCTTCATTTCCCCCTTTCCCCAAAGCAAACATATACACCCGAGGGGGAAGAAGAGGCGAAAGGCTGGCACCAAAAATAATGAGAAAGAAAAAAACTCTGGAAACAGCATGGGACTACAGAATGCACAGGGAAAGATGCTGAATGTCCGCATCAAGCCAAATGCTATGCTGCTGCTGTGGTACATAGTAAATCAGTCACTACATGCATTCAGCAAAGGTAAGTTAAGTTTCAGCAACAAAACTCTAAAACAAGTTCAAGAGGGTTCAGAGATGAGATGGAGACTTTATCTTTCCAAGTAAATCCTTTTGTTGGTTCATTAGCTGCATCCTTTTTTAACAAACAAAATGACTTCCATCACCACAAAGAAATGACCAGTGAAATGCCATGTTACAAATATTGAGCCACTTTTATCAGACTCTTCAGTCCAGAGTGACACTGAATCTCTGCACTTTGTAGTTTACATGAATAATTCAACATTTAGGAAAATTTTATTATTTAATCTCTTGCCCAGAGTTCTTTTTCTTTGAGAAGACTCATGTCTGTCTGGTAAAAATGAACTTTTTAGACTCCCCAGAGTTGGCACTGGTTGCATCTCGCTGCGACGGCAAGACTCCAGGAAGTCACCGTGCCCAATACAGAAATAGACACTTAATCCCCTGTTAAAACCACAATATTGTTTTTACACTTTGTTTTTTGTATAGATTAAATATTGTGTCAATTAGGGAGCATTACAGGCGCTGGTAAGCAGATTTTGTTACCTTTGGACAGAATCAGGCTAACAGTTTCCTTCTGTTTCCAGTCTGTATGCTAAGCTAAGCTAACTGGCTGGAGGCTGTCGCTTCATATTTGACGCACAGACGTTAGAGTGTTATCGATCTTCTGATCTGACTCTCGGCAAGATAAATATGAGTACAGAACTCAATATTTTCAGGTCAGATTATTTAATATAAATATAGTTTAATATGAATTATTGGATAAAGGTGAAACGTGTACTGTATTTATTTAGTTGTTAGTTGTAAATGGTACTTTGTTCAACCTTTGCACAAATAAAGGGAGAAATTGAATGTTTTATCAAAGCTTAGGAGGTGCCTAAATTAATGTCAAATTGGTGATTAAAGTATTTGAGGGGAGTTTTGAAAGCAGCAGACTGAGGACGATTTGCTTGGATAACAGCGAAGATGAGCTTTCTTTCAAAAGAGACAAGCCCCGAGGAGAAAGGGGAGAAATACCAACAGATGGATGTGGAAAGCAAAGACTCAGCATTCCAGAGGCATGGAGCTCATCATCGCTTCATTTCTTCCCTGACATCTGATGTGTGTATGTGAATAAAATCCAGTTAATCCTCGCTCTTTTTGAGCAACCGGCCTATCTGAGGATTTTTAACTGTAAAGTCAGACAAAACAAAATGACAGATCCTTGCATTGTGCTATTTCTCAACGTGCGATGCAGCTAATCAAAACTTTGGGTTTATCCAGGATGAGAACGATTCTAGTAACTCTAATTGTTCTGTTTCGCCTCTTACTGCTCCCACAGGCTCCCACAAAAACTTATGCAATGTGCTGTGTCATATCCAGGCTTGTTAAACAGGGAGACATTATCAAAGCCATTCCCTGCAAAACATTACAACTTTCCCACACTGAGCACTGTCATGTGTAACACTCAGCTGTGAAACTTTGCACACCAGAACCCATCCTTTTTAAATTGAAGCAAAAGGCAGGGGGCGTAACTTTTTGCAATGGTGGATGACCAAATAATTCACTGCTTTGTGTTGTGTCTTTGACTACATCTTATCCAATCGGCTAATCTGCATTTGAGTGTGGGGCTGCTTTTAGATAACAGCAGTCGTGTGAGCACAGTCCACATCAGGTTCAACTTAAATCGCTGGCTCAGAAGAAGCCTGCTGAAAATCCGAACTGGACGATTTTCCTCGTGTCATCTTGACATTGCCTTGGCTTAATTTCCTTGTTGCAAAGAGGTATAAACGAGAACATGACATTTGGCTAAAGCTTGCCATCCTAGCATGCCCTTCGGGCTTGCCACATCACTCTTGACTTGAGCTGATTTAAAGGGCACTTCTGGAATCCATCATCCAGTTAGTAACTCTTTTCTGCCTCTATTCTCCACCTATCTTTTTGAAGCCGTTGTGCTTAGCAGAATTTGAGTGGCATGAGAAAAGTCCCAGAAGGCACAGCAGTCCTTCAGTTTTGCTCACTCTACAGCAGGTCACTTTCAGCCTGCTTGACGTATTTTGAGTAACAACTAACAGGAAGTTATACTTACAAAGAAATGATCCCACAGCAGCTTTATGAAGAGTGTGTGATACATTCAGAGTGGGAAAATTGGACATGCAGACATTACTCCATCTGTGTTTTCTGTATTATTCCTCCTGCTGCTGTTACAAATATTTTTTGTGATTGATTGAATATAAAGCCAAAATGAAATCATGCAGGCTGCAGGCTTTTTGCTTTTGAGCTTTTGAGTCAAAATGTTCCCTTGCTGTGTTAAAAGTTGTTTTTGCTTCAGATTTTGTTATTTTATGTCTATCACCAGGACATAAACATGATTCCACGCTAAAACTACTCCAGATGCAGAATAATTCAGTCTGTGGAGATTGTAGTGCATGTAACTTAAATGGGGGCTGGCCAAGGTATAAAAGTCAAATATTTTGGACACAACAGTGCAAAAAGCTGGAGAGCAGTTTGTCCATTTTCCAAATAGCTGCATTTGGTATCAGCGGTATACGTGTCTGCTCCACGAACCTGGTGACCTCGGCTTTAAACCAGTCAATTCGCCGATGTTACACTGTCACCACTGTGATTCGTGTAATCTGAAGAGTAGCTGGACTTCTTGGAATTGTAACAACCCACGTTTTAAAATGTAAGTTGTATATCATGTCCTTGTGACATCCTTCATATTTTCTGTCTGTCTCCACAAGTTTTCCAACTTCAAATGGGTGACATGAACAGTGCACTCTTAAAAGAGGACCTGCAGCTCACTGAAGTGTCCTTCAGCATACAGCAGACTGTGTTAAATGTTAACTGATTATTGATTTACTTAAACTGCCAATTAAAAGTGAACAAATACAAATTATGAATCACTGTGACAGCAGAATTAAAATAGATGTAATATCTTGCAATGCCTGGAAATAATTGGATTAAAAAACACAAGGGTTTCCTTTGTAAAGACAGTTGGAAATGTACATTGAAAGGCCAGGGTATTTGGGGGTATTTGAAAGTTCTGGCCAAACATTTTCTCATGTGATGACTGATATACTGACACATTTTCTTACCTTAGGATCATAAATTGTCAGCTGATCTTCGTATTCCGAATTTAAATTGTCTACATCCACATCATAGTTGGCACTGTCGTATGTGTCCAATTGCCGTGAAAATCTGGGGCTGGCCACCACCGCTTTTAGGACAAACAGTCCCAACACGAGCTGCACGAGCATCCTCATAGTCAACCTTAAAATGGACAGAGTGAGGCAAAGTCAGAGGAGGAACATCCATTCAAAGATATACAATTGTAGATGCTCGCAAAATGTTAAACTGAAAATGGAACAAATGTACATGAATCATCAGCTTTAAACTGATATACAGTACAAAAGAGTACAAAAGAATTTGTCATTGAGGACATTCGACATGTATGTTTTAAAATACAGTTCCACATAGGCACACTTCAACAATGCATGTCTTCATGATATTGGACACATAACATAAAATCTACAGTACTACAGGACAGGGCTTGACATTGGGTCATATCACAAGGGTTGGTGAATTCATTACTGAGGTGCAGACAGCTCGAGGGCTGGAAATATGAGGGCCTCTTGCCTCGCTGTAGCCAGAGGCTCACAGTTCCAGGGAGCAGCCATCTTGGCTCAAATCAGTGCTTGCCTGTGGCGTGTCAAAGGTCAGAAGTCAGAGTTGATCTGATAAGAAACCATGGAAACTTTCTCATTCATCTGCAAGGCTAAATGGCTATAAGTAATCTACTTTCAACTTGCAGGACTTTTTTGGTTTTAAATGTACCTAAAGGAGAAGGTTTTTCTTTTCTCTTCCAATAGAACTCTGTTAAAGTGGCATTTAAATTCCTGTGTTTTTCTGGGCTTCGATTATTTTTCCCAATCACACCAAAATGGCTTTGGCAGAAACGTGCAGCGAAATTCTTGGCAACGAACTTGAAATGAGGGCACAGACAAGAGGCCTTTTCTACTTGAATCTAATTTAAGCATGTATGATTTGCACTGAGTTCAGATCTACTATGCACCTCCCTGACCCACATAGCTGCCGTTCGTAATCATAGATTCTATTTCCTCAGCCGTGCACAGATCTGTTCAATCTTCTTCATTTCCTCAGCGGCACAGATCTGTTCAGCTTAGCGAGGTTGATTAAGTTCATAAATGTGGATCCCTAGTGGGAAGTGCTAATAAGATTAGAATATGTTAATTACTGGTTCATTAGCCAGCACAACAGACTTAAGGCTAAGGAATCAATCATCTATCACTTTGGCATTTCAAAGCATAGCAGGTGTAGCCACATCTCAGCAGACCACCTGAGATAGACGAGATAGAAGTCCTCTGGGTCGGGGCAGAAAAATGGAGAGCGAGGGAGGGGAAGAAGAGAAGAAAAGAGTGGGATGCGGCGAGATGTGGACAAGATGTTGGCCCTCAGGGTGAGATGGGAAGAGTGAGGCAAAGACTGAGAGAGAGAGCAAAGAGAGAGAGGGAGAGGGGAGAGAGAGAGAGAGAGACAGGTGAGGCAAGAGAGAGAGGAGGCTGAGTGGGAGAGAGCAAAAGAGAGAGAGGGAGAGGGGGAGAGAGAGAGAGAGAGAGACAGGTTTCTAGAGCTAACAGGTCGACCCCTCACCCTTTACAGAGGGCCTTTATGAGGCCCGGTCGCTGCCTGTCTCAGCACTCAAACTCCAAATTCCTCCGAGGTTTGTGGACAGGATGGCAGTGAGTAACGGCTGCAAGGAAAAGCTTCATTCACCAGTGAGGGTGCTCACACACATGCGTGCGCACACACACACGTACACATACACATTCACGCACACACTTGGAAAGACACATCCTCTCACAGATGCACGCTCTGTCTTAACACACCTATCTTTCAGAGAGAGAAAATTGAGAAACCTCTGCTGCTATTTTTGGGATGAGGACAGATATAAAACAAAAAACACATATTTCACGGGCCCTTTGACTCATGAATCTAATCTTTGTTGATATCAGAGGGATAGACTGATTATCCAAATCAATCCTGTAAGTGTCTCTTAGAAATATCCAACATGAAGTGAGTTCACAGAATTGCGAAAAGGTGAGCATCCCCACTGAAATAGACTTTCTATCATGAGCCTATGAAATCCAGCAGGTTACACTGAAAGAGGGACTATACTAAAGACAGAGGTGTGCTTTTATACAGGCCATCACAGTGTCCTGTGTGTGGAAGCCCGTGTATGTGTGTATGAGTGTAGCCTCCAGACTACCTCTGTGTTATGCTTGGCTCTGCTTTGGGCATTCCTGATATCCAGTGATTCTACTTTTTTTCCTCAAAAGCCATAAACAAACTCGACAGACGTCCCTTTGCAACAGCTTGCAGAACAAACTAGTAACTTGTATGTCGGGATCACCAAAATATTCAAAGCAATCCTCAGCCAAGCAGGTGATAAAGATTTAAGTAAGAAACATAATGCATGCACATGAGTTTGTTCTGAAAGAGAATGTAAAAAAAAAAATCATATCAACACCAATTAAAATGTCAGTTTTATGGAGGTTTTATGGATGGAGGTATTTTTTCTTCAAAAATGGACAAAAGGTAAAAAAAATCTCTACAGGCAAAAATAATCTTGCTTCATTAGACATTAATGCTGCAGCTGTCAAATCTACAAAATAAGAAGTATCACCAAGGTTGTCACTAGTCCAAAAAACACCTGTTGAACTCTCATCTACTCCACTGAAACCCGAAAAACTACCAGCTGACATATTAGAGCCACTAAGATTGCCAAAGAATAACAAAGACCTCCACTTTTCAGTCACCTGCAAAGCTCCCAAAGCAAATCCCTGAGTGAAAATAAAGCTGCTGCACCACCAAACAATTAGCCAAGTTGCTCCTGTGCAGACCCTGAGGAGGAATGTTTTTAGAGGGGCAAGTTGAGCCACTGCCTACCTAATCCCCTGCTCCAGAGAGCCATTGAACAGCATAATAGATAGCACCAAGAACGCTTACCTCTGTCTCCTGCTTTCCCGAATGGTCCCTTCAGCCGTGATGGAGATGCTGAGGGCTCCGGGACTTGGCCAATGGTGAGAGGTCGTGCAGGGTGCCTTGAAGAGAGAGGGTGGGTGTGTTAACTGTGTGAAAGGTGTGTGTGTGTGCGCGGATGTGACAAGTGTGTAGGTGTGTGTGTGTATGTGTGTAAGGTCTGTGCGCACTGGCAGACCTGAGTGCCCTGCCGCTTATGTGTGAAGGTAGGCACTGAGACTGATTGGACCAGAGCAGATTACTTTTGGTCACTCGGAGAGCACCCACCCCACACTGTACACACATACATGCACGACCCTCTCAAACACACACCCCACACACACACACACACACACGGACATCAGACACACAGAGAGAAAGAGAGAGCAAAGGCCCCCCCAATGGTAAAATGCCTTTTTATCCCTTACATAAGTATCCTTTATTTTTCTAAGAGTGTGGCTCAATCAGACTGAAAGACTTTTCCTGAGGTAAAACTCTGGCACGTGTTGCTTTCATGTATGGGGGGAATCTATTGGGCCCTTGTACACAATAGGGACCTCTGTGAGGAGCCCCTGTTAGCATGGTGCTGAGAGGAAGTCCCTGCTTGGAGGAAGGCCTCTGCCCTCCCTTTTGGTTGAAGCTGCTTTCTCTTTGCGTTGTCGCTTAACTTTCTGAAACTACAGATCTGAGTTCAGTCATGGGATACCATAATAGTGACTTGATGAGGGAATGAGCCGATCTGGGCTCAGGCAAGGCGAGTGGTTCTTTTGCAGTTCTGTACAGATGTGGGTGTGGGTTCAAAGAGATGCTACATACACTTGTAGATTGTCTTCAGTGTCCGTTGTTAAAATGAACATAGAGCACAATAGGACACACACAGGATGTGGCTGGGTAGATTTACTCTGTCCGCATTATTTGGCCACAAGTTTGTGTCAACCTGCCCACTTCTCTCTCACCCCCATGGTAACTCTAGACCTTTTGACGAGTGAGGGGAAAAGGACGTTCTGCAAATGCCAGACATCCCTCTGCACCTGCCATATAAGCTGGGATTTACATTCAGGGCTTTTCTTCTGCCAGGCAATGAACTGAATGAAGATTTGACCAAAAATTTGACATAATGATTGATGCCCATGGTACAAGACAGAGTTCATTGTAAAGAGTCTGAGAAGCCCCACAGAGTTGGTCCACACAGAGATGGAAATCTTTTGCTGGCAGAAACATGGATTAAGTTTGAACATTAATTCTGGAGTTTGGACTGATCAAATTATTTCAGTTAATTTAAATTTTAGTTTTTGCTCATTGTGAACATCAAGTTGTTACATCGTGTACAAAAAGTTATTTTCAAGCCAAAAGAAACATAGATGATAGCAGGCTACATCAGCTGTCCTAAGTCGCGACAGTCCTTTAAACCACAGCAGGTGCACATATCCATATCCATATCACAGTTTTTATGGGACCATTATAACTCCAGGTGTCTCCAGACTCCAGGTGGCTGGCTGGCAGTGGCTCTCACAGTGAATTTAATGTGACCTACGAGGGAGATTGAAAAAAGACTGCACACTGTGTTGATCTGAACTTTTGGTTTGTGTTTCCTGAAGAAGCATTACGATTACGAGAGGTGAAACAGCAGGTGTTGACTGAACATTATGCAAATTCGACATTGTTTGTTCTGTACCTGCAGGGTATCTGGTATTGACAGTCCATAGCTTTATATGATAACCTGTAATTTTTAAAAAATGCATAATGATTGCTTACTCAACTGTCTGCTGTGGAAAAAAAACCTATTGCAAAAGAAAATGGAGATTTGGGCAGAGCAGCTGATGAGTAGGACAAGGAAGCATTGATCATACGTTCAGCTATGAAATTAGTCATTCAAAACAGACAGAACACAAGATTTATATAATAGGTACATAGATCATTTAATGGGAGTCCACTGTTACTTTGTTTAGTGACAAATAATGCTATGTCGATGATGATCTACTGTATGTTCACTTTCTAATGATGACATAATGAGATTTATTTGCTAAATTACATTTCTTTAAATGCTCTTATTATTATATTTCTTAATAAATGGTGCTATTTGGGGCAGGCTATTACAAAAATTATTATTATTTTTGGCAAATATTTACATTTAGGTTACATTCATGCAAAGTTCTAAAGTTACTTTAAAAATGAATAAATTACACATGGGCACATTTTTTTCAGAGATTTTATTCAAATCAAACACAATTAAAATGAAATATTTTACTCAATTTATTCAGAAATATAATATCTAGAATAAAAAGTGTATTGGCATTTTTTTAAAAACAGTTATCACATTTCTTTTGTATACAAAACATTAAGGAATATTGGCCATGAATATTCACAGGACTGTCAGGTTTCTTCTTATTTTTCTCCAATATTAAATATATATATAAATAAATTACCTACAGTAAATATGCATTTTTTTTAGAATGGAGTGATTTAAAAAAAAAGTAAATAACCACAAACCTAGTACACAAGACCATTAATTTGGCTTCAAGTCTACAATCATAAAGCAAAGGTTTTCCTGAAAAAATAGAAAAGAATTAAAGTGATATTTTGCCTATGCATTGGTAAGCTTTTCCTCCTGCTCAAAGAAGCATAATGACAATGAGTCCTCAAAGAGTCCTCCTATCACTCTAAATCACTGTCATGCTAAATTATAATCAGAGTTTCATTATGAATTGTACATGCAGATGTTTACACCATCATAAGGCACAACTAGTGGTCAACAGCCTCAGTAAAGCTTCAAACACATCAGTTCCTTGTCAGTTTTGCACTTCAGTTAAGATTCTATTAAAATTTCATGTTTTCTGGAACTGAAATGAAGTTGATGCCAACTAGTGTAAAATATTTGAATTTCACAAACATGCAAATATTGTTCAAAATGTCACCGTTTTTGGTTGCATACATTAATACATCTCATTTATCGGAGGAGCATCCACTTTACCAAGTCATCGGTTAATGAAATTAGAATTAGTCTACCACATGCTGATTTTTTTCTTCTTTAAATGACAATGGACCTCAGGAGACGGAAGCAAAGAATGACATCCCTGGGAATTGGTGGCTTAATTTCATTGCCATCAAGTCTGAGGTAGCGCAGTCGAGGAACACTATCATTGACAGAGTCGTCCACAGTTTCAGGAGCGACGGGACAGACATTGGTGCCGCTTACACCTGTTAATACACAAAAAGGAATTAATGTTATTTGAAAGTAGAATACAGGATCTCTCTTTGATAAACAACCATACTTAACAGATGCATATAGAACACTCAATAGAAACACTGCATGCATCTACACCTCAAATGATTCACTATATTCAGAAAGAAAGCAGGATGTGCTTTGCAAAATGTGACAGACTTACTTTTGATATTGTTGTGGTCAAGATGAAGGTGTTCAAGGCCTGAGGATATGACGGGAACCTCCGTCAGCTGGTTGTGGGACAGCTGCAAGTCCAAAATGCTGGAGACATTAAACACATCATTGGGAACTCCACTGCTGCCAAGCTTGTTGTGGTTCAGTCTCAGAAATGCCACTTTTGGCAAACCTTTGAAGTAGCCGGCTGGGATCTTCTCAATGTTGTTGCCATCAAGGAAAAGCTGGGTGGTGGTGGGTGGTAAGCCAACAGGCATGCTGCTCAGTTGGTTCTTGGCTAGATTGATCTGTACCAGGTTGCTTAGACCCTTAAGGCTCACTTCAGTCACAGCATCATCCATCAGCTTGTTCCCCTGGAGGTCCAAGAGATTAAGCTTATCCAGACCAATGAAGACACCAGCAGGGATCTTGGAGATGCGATTGCGAGACAGGCGTAGGTGCTCCAGGCCAGCTGGCAGTGGAGATGGCACGGAGGACAAGAGGTTGTCATCCATATAGAGGTGGGCCAGGTTAGGCATTGCACTTAGAACACCTTCTTCCACTCCCTCACTAGTGATTTTGTTGTGGTTTAGGTTCAGCCAGCGTAGCGACGAGGCGTTGCGCAGGGCATCTGCTGACAGTGCTTCAATTAGATTGTTCTGCAGGTAGAGGTACCATGTGTGTGGAGGGATTTTGGGAATGCTCTTCAAGCCCTTATTGTCACAGTAGACAGCACGAGGGAAGTTGGGGGGGCAGCGACACTCTTTAGGGCAGGCTTGGATCTGGGCCATATATTCCTCATAAGGCATGTCCTGGCTGAGAACTGGCCCCGCCAAGCACAAGATGCAGAGAAAGCTCAGGAGAAGTGCCATTTTGAAGCTCAACCTATGATGGAAAGGGAAATAAAACAATATTATAGACAGCTGTGCAATGTGCTACACAGTGTTACACAGGCCTTAAGAAAGAATAAAAAAGATAGTCACTTAAAATACTGCAAATCACAATACAAATGAATCAGCTGCCTAAGTGTTCATAAATGTACACTTGTTAAAACTCCAGCCCAAATTGGCCACCACCAGCATATGCTGCTTACTCTACCACTAATGGCATTATCATTAAATTCCAACATCAGCTGCCAACAGAGCAAAGTAACCTGCTCTTTCCGGGTCATTGCTTTGCCTGCCAATGACAGGTAAAGCTCCAAAGACAGGATTGCACAGCCATGTCAACTTTAATTGCATTAGGACAACCTGAAAGCTCAGAGACGTCAGTTGAAAGATACACACTGTTCATCAGGCTTTGACTGCAACATGTATGACTATGCCCACCACACATCTCTCAGCCCATTTGCTTTGGTTTATACAGCTGATACAATGATGCATGCAAATAAACCCAGATGCAAGCATGCATGCATTTCAGATACACATTGCACACATTCACTGGAGGAGAACTAAATTACTCCCTGTCAGAGCTGATGGTCTAATAATAACCACTGACAGGGATAAAGCAGAAAAAGTGAGGTGCAAAAGATGGTCTGCAATACTATGTAACAGAGAGGCATGCAAAAAAAAGAGAGTGAAATTGACTAAATCTGAAGTCAGGTCTACTATCCTCAATCCACCCATCTCTTAAGCCTCTACTTGATTCCTCTCAGCTGCCTGGTGCTTGTTTAAATTCTTGATGCACTCCATGTTTGTCTGGAACTCATTTCGGGTAGGCTATGCTTTTCCATGGATGGACACACTTCAAAGACAAAGCTGGCACACCTGTTTTAAGAGAAGCACCCCTGCTTTCTAACTGCACAAGGGTCAAAACTTCTTGACCCAACGTTGGGGTCTGACGTGATCCATGCTTCCATAAAGATAAAACAAATCACTACTAAACCTGTCATCCAAAATTTGTCAATGTCTACCCGAAACCCAGCTTACCTTAAACTCTGCAGGTACCTTCTTGCCTATGTCCTCCCTCAGTAAGTCATAAAGTGTAGTTCCAAATGATGAGGCTGTACCTCTCATCCCCCTGTATTTGTACCACTAGCTCTTTCATTCACTGTGTGCCAGCTTGTCACTCATGATGACACCAAAGCTTCCCCTGGCCAATCAGATTCTCCCAGGACCAAAGGTCATAATCCCGTGGAAGTGTGTGGTGTGGTAAACCTTTTCAGGACTTGAGACATGGCCTACTTACAAACAGGCTAATGCAAGCCTACCTGTTCTTTCTTTGTTGACTTCCACATGTACAACTAGTCCCCGCTTGGTTGGCATGCTTGATCTCTTTTTAACTCCACTCACAAATCCCTGAGAGTCCTTTGCCGACCTTTGTGCTAATTTTGTGCTGCTGCCGTCCGTGGTGTGATCAGCATTGATTAATCTGCTTTATGTGAATTATAAAGTCTTACAGTGCTTGCAGTCAACACAGAATGTGGGATAAACAAAAAGTTTACAAACACAGCTCAGTACAATTGTGATGTGCAGACAATTGTCTCCAGTTACATAACTACTTAGAGTTGAAGCGGATCTAGCAAGAGGCCATTAAGCCTCTTCTTCGTCTACCAAGATTATAACTGATCACTAAAAGTTTGACTATTTTTAGGTGGACGTATGATAAATATTGGGTCATATTTGTTGTAAATGTGCAGAAGAGCCATCCTGCCTTGCGTTAAACAGACTGACACAGCATATTTGAGCATTAGTTCCGGACACACATGCATTGCCATGGCCACTACATATGGTAGTGTAGTCCCAGGAGGCTTTATGTTCTGTGAACTCACTTTTGGGATAAAATGGAGCATTATTGATGAAAAATTGATTGAAAAATCTACAGATACTTAAAGATGCGATGAAGTTGGCATAGAGCATAGAGAGTGTTTCACAAGGCAGTCCTCAAGGGAATTCTGTCCATTAAAGTACGTGCAGTACAATAAGTGTAAATGACTACAAGAGACTTAATGCACTTTATGATAAATTATCATGATGAGTTACTCAGCATACAGTATTAAGACTGAACGCACGTTGTTTGGGCTGTACTGCTTAAGCATCCGGCACACAGATGACGCACTCTACTTAGGCACAAAACATTGTCTGCAGACATGAGATGTAATAGTGTTATGGGAGGGAGGTCAGGCTTAATCTGGGGGGATTTTGCTGCACGCTGGTCAGGCAAATTGTTTTTGTAGAAGCTAGCTTGTTGGTGCTTGGTGACCTTTTAGCATGCCAGCATGAGATTGCGCTAATTTCCAGTGATGACGACAAAGGCTTGAATGCAGCAGGATAATCCCAGAGAGTTGTGTGAGGATAGGGGCAACACTTATCCATGCAATCCCATTAGAGCTCCTCCCGTGTTTGCAAGGGTGCACTTGTTAACAGTGATCATTCCTCTACACGTTTGTAATCTCGTATGATCAGTAACAAATCCAGGCGGTAGTCCCGAGCCCATTTATAGGAACTGTACGTCAAAGACAAATTGCTAACTGCATGAATGGACACATGTTTGCATCAGTGACTGTACTGTCCTCAGCTGGTTAGCCAAAGTGACTTCTTTGCATACCGTTCTCCATACCTTTATCTTTTAATGAGAGCATGGTTTGTTATTTATAGATATACCTAATGCTTGTTCTTGAGACAAAGTGCCTATAATGGCTTTAGAAGGTAAAAAAAAATGTGCCGTTTCTGAGCATGATGCACTTAGACTGCAGAGACTACTTACAATTACTTGGCATGAATGTCAGTCTGTTAAACAACAAGACAGTCAGCTTGTAACCTCTACAGTGAGTGTGTGCTTCAATTAAGTCTCTCTATCACAATGGCCAGTCTGCAGCCTTATTTGGGATAAAGTCAAGAATCAGTCAAAATCGCCATCTGATGAGGATTAAGTGCAACAGTTAGTTAGTTGGAAGGTGATGGTAGTGAGTAAGCAAACACTTACTCAAGGTGCCAGAAATGTCGATAAAGTTTAAAAATACAATTAATGATGTGTGTAGAACCAAACCACAGTAACTGCTTTGTTTCTTTTATTTGATGGCTGTGATAGAAACTATTGTCTTGCACACACAACAGATGGGGTAGCCTTCCATTCTCATTACAAAACAATGACCATTTATTATGTGTGTCAAGATATGCAATTAAATATCTGAACTGTTGAAAGTGGTGAGTCAGGATTTCACAGATCTTTGCAGAATGGAACATATATCACTGAAAACAAATGTTGTCTGCACTCTGCCTGACAGACTAAGGAGAAACACATGCAGGGGAATATGATAATGCTAATTTCCTGCCAGGGGCTTTGTGTCTGAGCCAGCTATGTTAATTACACAATGGGTTGTATTTGCACTGCATAGGTTTTTGCGGGATCAGTTCCAGTTGATGGCTTTGCTGAAATCCACTTCATGACTTTGAAACATTTGGGAGAGTTTGCATGGCTTACTGCATCCAGAGCTGAGAAGGTAACTGTGTTTATGGATAATTATGTGGAAAAAGCAGACTTGGCAGTATAAGTGACTTTCCAAAGATGTGTGTCATTTGCAAACTTCAAAGAGCCACAATTGTTTTTTCTTAGGTCATTCATTTCCATATGTAAGCTTGATTGTAAAACTATTCTAAATTGATTGATTACAAAAATGCCTATTAGTCCATCCTAAAACCTCACAATAAGCATTCTCATTCATAAAATAAATTGTGACTGCAAGAACAACAGGCAAAACTGCATGAAACAACTGAGACATTTACATAAAACACTTCCAAAGCCCTCTTTTATTTTCAATTACATCACCACTTTTACATCACCTGTAGGTTCTGAAATGGGCTGCAGCACATCAAAGGTAAAGATAAATCCAGTCAGATGTAAAGCATCTAAAAAAACTGCCCCTATATCCCTCTTTTCTCCCCTCCTCTCTCAAACAGATGTGCTATTAAAGAAAGATAAATCATCTGTACCTGCTCATCCAAATGGTGTGAGTGGTCTGCATGCAGCCAGGTGAAGCTTGGTCCCTCTGCCTCTCCTATGCTTAGCTCTGATGATTGTCCGCAGTGTCAGTGGGTCTGATGTGGTCAGTGCTGCAAGCCAGCCCAGTTAGACTTGTATTGTTGCTGGTTTGATTCCCCCAAGGCTGCACCTTGGACCTGCACCGGCTGAACCGAGGGGATGGTGCATGTGTTGTTGGTGGGAGGATGAGTGTATGCGAGTTGGGATGTCCTTACAGAGTTTGTGTTGCCAACTTTTTTGCCAGCCCCGCAGCTTTTTCCGCCTCTTTCGTTTGTCTTTTTTTGTAGAAACTCATGTCATGAGTGTGGTGTTGAGGGTTAAACTGCTGTCACTCCACCCAACATAACCATTTGGTGATGCGTTCACGCTTCATCTGTCACTCTGGGGGATGGGTGCAGGACCAGTTTATGGCTCGTTTCAGCTCACAGGCCTTGGGGTGTGTTTACTAGTTGTCAGGTGAGGTTAGAAGAAGCTTAGAGGGGTTTGCACTCAGACATTCACACCCAGATTTTTACAGGAAAATTCCCTTTTTTAACAACCCAACACTTTTTGTAGTTTTTACCATCATGCCTATCAGAGACAATATATTACTCACTGACGTCACCTGAGATTTTTTACACAGGATCATTGCCAGAAACCGCTTCACAATACAACACTGTCTATTGTGGTAGAGCGAGAGCTCCAGACCACAATTAAAGTCAACCACTTATTTGGAAGTAAAAGTTCAATGTTATTAAATTTATAGTGGCTTGCCTGTGAGATATCATGGAAACTTGTAATTCCAGTAAACTTAACACAACAGACAACTATTTATCAGACTAATATTTGCATGCATTTTGTTTGCTGATATGAATCCAGAAACATCCAAATGCAAAGAGCTATATCAAACTACGTGTGTGCACATTAACATTTTAAGAATACATGTCCTGTTTTTCCAGGATTCATTTGAAGGGTATCTGTAAGTCTTGTTGTTATATGAATGGATGTGATCAAATATATCCCCTGTGGTTTTCTGCAGATATTGAATGTTCAGTTACCCAAGTCCATGCTCTTTGCCACTGCTCTTGTCACTGCAGACTCAGAGCTTCACATAGGTCCATGCGAGCCACCGTCCCTGTATGCACCCCAACAATTAGGTAGGAGTCACTCAAGCAACAACAAGGACGTGATCCCTGCCGTCTTCCCACTTTGGGCTTCCTCATGCTTCTGTGTTTCCTTGTGACTTCATGTTGGTTCCCCATACACATGAATGGGATAAATAATTTAATCATACAGCTCTTCCAGACTTTTGAAAAGTTAAGTAAGGTGTTTTTCTTCCGTTTTACAGAAGCCCTTTTCTGGTTATTGTGCATGGGAAAAATGCTTTTTACTATTCAAGTAGTTGATGGGAAACTATTAAGTTGGTGTAATGCTGATGTTACTGTTCTACAAATACATTAATTTATTATTATGTATACAGAAATGTACTTTCTCTACATATGAAAAAGAACCTTGGGAGATGGATTCGGTTAAAGCTGCAGTCTTTTATCCTCTCTTCATCTTCTTGCCCTGTTTGTAATCTTAGCTCTGTGCGTGTTTGCGTTAAGGCCACAGATGGGACATCTGGAGGCCAAGGCTTCACTTTTGGGGACAAGGGTGAGAAAAAGAGAAGGAGAGAGCTTAAAATAAAGGATGGAGGGGAAAATATCAAACAACATTCAGGAGAGAAGTGAAAAGTGAAAATCTTTAGAGCAAAGTTAGAAACCAGATCAGGGTGACAATGGATGAACACAGAATATGAATAAAAACAGAAACAAAGAGATAGAACAGCTTCAGATGGTCCGGGTTAGAAGATGACCTTCGGAGTTGGGCTGCCAGGCTGCAACAGCTGATTGTACTTTCACTTACCGTCTCGAGCAGGAGGATGTGAGGCTTAAAGCTTTATAAAGGACTTTATTGTCTAGACACGGCAGCAGGCGCTCCACACAGGATTTAAATAAGGGCGACTCAGGAGGAAGAGAAGGAAATTGTCTTAGATTTGGAATCGGTACAAATGGCCGTATAAAAACATGTGATATGTGGAAAAAGCTGTTAATACAAACATGTTGTAATGTTAGAGGAAGTGAGTAGCCTTCTAATATTTTTACCCCCCGACTTGTATTGGATGGCACAGGGAAGAGTTAGGGATTTAACTTACCTCTCAGCACACCCTGATAGACAGACTACTCTTGACTTCTGCTCACATAACTGGGTCAAACTTGAAGTATAACTGAACTTTACAGCTGGATCTAATTACAAACACCTAGCGGGAATGAAATGGGACATCTGGAAGCCATTAACACAATAACCATGAATGCCACGTGTCTAATCAGCTAACCTACTGTCTTTAAATGGTGTCTGCTCTAATAGGGAACTCTTGACTAATACTCATAGAAGAAACTAGTGGTTCCAGCACATGTGGTAGATATCAGCCAGGATTAGCGGTGTTATTAGAGTAAGTGCACAACTCTGCAAAGGCGCTGCTGATACTGTGTAAAGAAGTGACAAGTCCGTGTCAAGCACACACCCAAGGACAACGGCTATGAAACCTGATTTATTATCCATGGTGTCAGCGCATTCATACATCACAAGGAACATTTTAGAAGATGTAATAAGGGGTTGTAGTGTAAAGTAGTTTCAAGAGAACATATTGTTTTCTGTCATCTCCAGCAGTGATGACACTCAACTGTCTTTATTTGTCTCTTGCTGAAGATGGAGCAAAAGTACTAGAAAATGCAGTATTTTAAATATTACGGTTCCAAAAACAACCCCAAGTTGTGTATTTTGAGACTTCATGGCTATTGATACTCTTTGGAGCACATTAACTGATAATGAATAGCAGAGTTTTTAGCCTTTGGCAGTCTTTTTCCGATGATGTAGACACAATTTGGTCCAGTTCAGTGGCCTTACTAAACAACACAACACTACATGTGCAACAGCTTGTTTTGGGCTGCAGTTAAGTCTCAAAATAAGAATCTCAAGATTCACAACACACAATCTTCAGCTGTTTTGTTGATAATGGTTCATAAAAAGTTATAAATATTTAAAACACAGGTAGCTCAATGCCACATAGGAGGCAGCCGTGTTGTCTGTTCATGTGCTCTTAAAAATATAAAAAGCCAAGCCCATCCCATCCGTCCCATCAATTCCATATAAAGATCTCTTCAGCCTTCCTACGAGTAAATTGTATTTTACCCTTTTGAAACATGGTACAGAAACCAAAAGGAATGTGCTGATTTTATTATTTTATTTTCCTCTGGCACACCATGAAACACACATTTCTCAGACTCCACCAATCACAATTCTGAGAGCACTTCACCCCCACAAAGGGGCTGAAAACCTGGACAGGAATCCACTGAATTCTTATTGCTCTGTAAATTGTTTTGAAGTGACCTGTTGAGATGTAAAACAGAGGAAAAAAATGTTTAGCTTTGGTTTTCTCTGCAGGAGAATAGCCATGCTGTGGCAAAGTCTTCTGATGAAACTGCATGAAATGTTCTTAAAAAAGGTTCAGTATTGGCTGTAAAAGAAAACTTTAGACAGAAGGTTTGATAATTTTATCACTTTTGACCACAAGTGGATCCTCTAACAAGCCAGATCTGTGGGATAAGATGTATCATATTGGAAACAGTACACTAAGACAATGCTCTCCAAAGGAAACTTTAACTGTTTGTATTGAAGCTCCACAGGGAAGCTTTACTGAAAAAATAAAATACTTTTTTTGTCAGAGGACATTTGTGGTTTCTGTCCGAGACAGTTGGAAGGGTAGATTTACACAGAAAATATCTTAAAGCTGTGGTACTGAGAAAAACCCTGCAACCCCTGCATCCCTCCAGGACCAGCAGAAAGCAAAAAGGTTTCACTCTGCAGCTACATTGAGACGTAGGACAGAACAAAGATGACAGGTCCTCTGTGTGACTGTAGATTAATGAGAAAATCAAAGTGAAATTAGGGGGGGATAAGTGACACAGATGAAGACCACATTGTACAGCTCCTCGAAAACAGCTGGGCCATGAATGTAAACAGTATATCAGAACAGAAACACACCATCAGACTTTGGAGACTAAATAAATGGATCTTCCATTCCTCTTAAAAACTCTGTTTTTTTGCTTTAGTGAATCACAGGAAACATTATGACTTCATCCCAAAGCTTTATGCCAAAAGGAAGATGGTTTCTGCCAAAAAAGCCAGCACACAGTAAGTGATAATCTGCAACTAATCATGCCCTGTCGTAATGCTCAGGTGACTGCTTGGCCTCAGCTTTTTCCTAAAACTAAACTATAAGGAGCTGATAATGTTTATTATTTGTGTTCTAAACCATTTTAGAGTAATAAGATTCTTAGTATGAGTTTTAGTACTGTAAACTCATCAGTAAAGAGATTTGCAGAGAATACCCAAAGCTGGTCACTTCCATTTACTAAAGTTACAGCATACCTTATCTGGTATCACTTTAAAATAAGACATATTTTATAAACACTATACTGTGTAACTAATTCCTTATTGCACCATGCAAATTATAGATTTATAAAGAGATAATTTAGACTTACTATTAATAATAAAGCATTAGTTGCAAAGTATGAACCCTTTATAAATGATGGCTTGCTAAAAAGTGGTATAGAAGTTAATTTTTCAAGTATAATGTTCCTTTTAACGATACGAAAGGAAATCAATGTGTTTTCATTCATGTTAGAAATTAATTACATCAGGCTTAAAGAGCGATATCATACAAATATGGTGGAAATATAGTTTATTCAACTGTGTTTGTTTCCTCACAGTAAATTCAAGAGCAGTTACTGAGTCAAAGGCCACAAAAGAAATCACGATGAAATGAAAAAACGACTGAAACAAAATGTGACACTCTAATAACATAACTTCAATCGACCTGGCACTGCTGCTAAGTTGACCTTGTATTGGTAAGAAGTATTTCTCAAACATGGTAAACAACAACGTAACAATGAAAGCACCTTAACTGCAAAAGCTGTAGTTTATTATCAAAGAATGGTACCATTGGTCGCATGCAAGTAATGCAAATGTTGTATACAAATCAGCAATGCGCATGACAGTGGACAGCTAGGAACTAGATAAAGAAACGATTTGACTCGTGATTTCGAGAGAACATCTTCCCACCATCTCAAGGTTAAACACAGCAAAGTGATTTCAAGGATTATACCAATGTCTTTTAATCGTGTGTCATTTATTCTTCATTTTAACATAAGTACAGAAGCATACCTACAGTACCTACTTAATTTGGCCTTAAAGTTATTACTTTAAGGAGGTAGGAATCTTAGTTGGTATATGTATTTTTTAATTTTATATAATCACCGAGATATCATGTTATTTGTTTTAAGGCAGTGAGGAAGGCAGACACGACTAAATAACACTAGTATTTTTTTTAAACCACTGTGATTCATTCGAGATGTTGAAAATGTAACTGCTATTTTACATTTGTTCATCATTTATCACATTAGGCATTATACACTGTAATACGAGTACGCAGTCCTTACTTGCTGGTCCTTTGCACAGCAATGGATTAATTGTTGTACCCATATTATATTTATACATGCTAAACATTGGAACATACGAGACAGACAACAAAACACTAAAATTGAACTGAGACATCGGAGCCATTATTTACTCCGGTGTGTCTGTATTCAATATAATCAAATGCAAATCTGGAATGTCTAAAGTGTGTGTTTTACTATGAATTCATTTTTATTCACAGAACTTTTGGTCCTCAACTTTCAAGATTAAAAAAAAAAAAAAAATCCTCTATTTTTTGCCTTTATGTTTATTTCAGCAATATTAGCCAGCCAAATTTTTGTTTGGTGCTTAGTGTAGGAATATGACTACATGTTTAGCATGACATGTTGCAAAAAGATTAGCAAATTTGCTGATAGCTTGTCTTTCCATCTATTAAATCTCAAATTTGCACAGCTCTTGATTTATTTAAAATGTGTAGTAAATCAAACATATCATTAGTACCTCAGATCTGCATACTACTTGTGTGCAAGGGCATGTGAGCACTGAGGAAGGAGGAGTATAACATTTAAATTCAAAAGGCCTTGGGCTGAGCTGTGTCATGCTAGTAGATAAGGGATCATGGAAAGGTCATAGATTTGAGGGAAGTCCTTATTCAAACATGATATCTGAAGCTACACGCAGGCAGTTGGAAGAGTCGGGGGGCATGTCCTGTTGTGTGACGTTGTTGGCGTCCAGACGCAGATGCTTCAGGTGGGAATAGTTGACGGGTGAAATGTACTTGCAGAAACTTGCCAGGTCAAACTCTGCAAAACAATTAAGAACAGAGAGACAGTTATGGAAACTAGTAGAAAAATAAAATACTCAAAAGTTATTATATACCTTTCTTCCCACTTATACTGTGAGACTAAAGGTACCCAGTGGAGTTTTTGACCACTAGTAGTGCTATTGAGCAATGTTTTTAGGACATGCGTGTACACTGCATAGTTTCATGCTATTTTGCTGATTGACAGGCAATAATAAACAAAGACGGATGGAAAGACAGTGAACGAGAAAATCACAAGCAAGCAAATATGGATGTACACAATGCACAATTTTAAATATAAAGTAGGCTTTATAAAAGGGTGTCAATGCTTTCAACACTTAAGTTATCCTAAAAGCATACACAAAGTGTGTTTTGGTGGGACATACTAAATGGAAACATAACCAAGTCCAAAGGGCACCTTTAACAATGCTTTTAATAGAGTGTTGTAAAACACCAATAAATCAAAGATTGACAGTTGCCACTCACTGTCGATCTCGTTGGCCTGAAGGTAGAATTGCTCTAGCTGCTCGTTGATCTCAGGGATGGACTTCAGTTTGTTGAAAGACAGATCCAGCTCCACCAGCGACGTTACATTGAACACCCCGGCAGGGATTCCAGAGTCCACCAGCTTGTTATGGGAGATCCTCAGGTACTGCAGTGCAGGCAGCTTGTTCAGGTATCCTGCGCCGACACTGTCAATGTCGTTGTAGTCAGCATAGAGCATTTCCAGGGAACTGGGGACTCCAGCTGGCAGCTTCTTCAGCTTATTGTGGCTCACGTCCAGGGACAGCAGCTTCTTTGGCCCTTTGAATGCCCCTGCAATGCCATCAGAGGTGAGCTGATTGTACTGAAGGTTTATGGAGGTCAAATTCTCCTTGTCATTCAAGAGTCCAGATGGGAACTTGGACAACTTGTTGTGCATTATCTTCAGCTCATCAAGGGACTTTGAAGGAGGGATGATTGGCTCGGTCAGGTTGTTCTGGCTGAAGAATAGCTTCTGCAGGGCTGTGAGTTTGTCGATTGTGCCCTTTGCTATCTTAGCATTGGTAATCTGGTTGTTGTCAAGTACCAGCCAGAGAAGTGTATCAGTGACATTATCAAACACTCCTGCCTTGATCTCTTCTATCAGGTTGTTCTGGAGGTATAGGTACTTGATCCCTGTTGGGACTATGGGAACAAACTTGAGCTTGCGGCTGTCACAATACATGGCGGAGGGGAAGTTGATTGGGCACTCGCATTCTTGATTACAGTTGGGCCCTGACGGTCCCAGCATGGAAGCAGGCTCATAGTCGTAGTCATAATACTGGCACAGGGCCAAGCTGACCAGTATAGCCAACAGGGGTACACGGAGAGGAAACATGGCTTCTGAGGATCCAACAGACAGAAGGGAAGGGGAGGCAGGGAATGAGATGGAAAGGTTAGAGGGGCAACAAAATTTAAACTAATAATATTAAACAGAAATGAGGCATAAGTGGATTTGTTTAGTTCAAGCATGTGTCATCTTTTATAATACTGGTGGCAAAATAGACTATTTAAAGTCATGTTCAGAGAAGTCATTCATCAAGGATTTGTTAATAAAGTAAAAAAATATGGCAGAATAACCATAAAACAGAACTTTTATACTATTATTCTAAAAGATCACCACCCCCACGCACATATACTATATAACCACACCCACTCCCCAGAGCTGTGTAAAGTATTATATAATCGGTCAAGAGTTCATGTCAACCAGTTGGAGACAAGAGACTCCTAAATTCCTTGATTCAATTATCTGTGCCGAGCCACATCATTAGAGCTGCAGCTTGAAGCAAACTGCATTGCTCCCAGCGCCACTTCATTTATCAACTTCATAAAGTTCTGCAGTTGGAGCAATAATGCAATGCAGATGTTCCAGGGGTACATAATATATGTACACGCATGCATATCACACCAGTCCTCAACATGTGTTTTACGTTTGGAACACCAAAAGAAATGTTTGTCCTATAAGTTCATAAGCAGACTAAAATCATGCATACAACGACTTTGAGATTATGACTGTACAAAATCAACCCTGCAGACAATGAAAAACCAGATGATTGATTCCAGACCCACAAAAAATGCAGACAGGATCCAAGTGCAATAGTCTAAAACCACCGAAAATCCATGAAACAGTCCTAAAAGGAACTGTAGATCTATATAAATATGTAAGATCTAGGCTAATACATTGTTGTTGTAGTATTTAGTCAATATGCAAATCATCAAACTTATCAAAAAACTTATTTTTTTGTTCCAAGGACTGGTATTCTTCCCTTCTCTGCTGCAGCACTAGCCACTGCCCCAAAGCCTTGCAGTTACAGCTGATAATCCCATCCGGAAAGCAGATATAAAAGGGAATAATCAAACAGGAAATCACAAATCCATGCCTCCATATGCAAGCTTACCTGTGGTTCTCTCTCTTCGTGCGTGTGGGGTGGAGGGCCAGTAGGTAAGAACAGTGTGGTGTTCAAAAACTGGAAGTCTCTGGAGAAAAACACAGAGGGAAAGAAGGAGAGAGGGGGAGGAGAGAGAGCGAGAGGTAGATGGAGAAACAGAGGAAAGGGGGAGGAGGGGAAGCTTCCTCAGCACACTAGAGTCAGATTGTCATATAAATTGAAAATGTCATCAATATGAATGTCTGGAGAAGCATCATTCAAAAACTGCTGTTAACTAACCAAGAGCAGGTGCAACAAAGAACAAGAATATTACACCGCACCAAAAAGTTTTTGGAAATGTATGATGATGTTAATATTACCATTCACCTTTTACAAACCAACCGCTTCTAGTATTTTCTGGTATTGGTCCTTTAGACAACCACCCTTAAATAATTGCAAGCAAAACCTTAAGTTGAAGTTGCATGTGCTGTTTTTGTGGAAAGGACACGCTATGTGTGGAAAAATGTGAAAACGAGCTCTGGCAGCCATTTAACCCAGACACTGGTTATGAAGAAGAATAAATTCAGCTGTACTACTTGAGCTGTGAATAAGGCTTTGGAAAATCTGACAAAAAAGGTTATGAGACGGCCAGAGAAGACTTGCATAACACGTGACGCAAACATTTTGTCTCTGTTTTTTTAATCAAAGGCACTGTAACACTGTAGGTTAACACAGATTCAATTGATCCCATATGTCTTTGCTATCAGTGACTTCTCATTCTTGTACCCCCACATTTCTCTCTTCCACAAGCCCTGCAATCATCCTCTGTACCATATGCCTCTCTATTCAAATAGAGAGAGAAATGAACCAAGGGAGTGTTTCTGCTTATCTGATAGGTGCAGTTGCAAAAGGGTGTCTGGGAGATAAATGGCCAAATGTTTCTCCCATTTGTTGGTTGACGTCCATCACACCATAACAGCATGCTGGGAATTGACGCCTGGATTTAATTGGTCGCAGTGCGGTCTGTTACTCTACTCACATACCTTTCTTAGAGACCATCTTGGTCGCATTTCTCATCTGTGGAAAACTTTCATAACTCACATTCAAACTCAAGATATCCAATTTCCAATATCCTAAGATGTGTAAGAAAGAAGATACATGTGTTCATTTAGCAAATTTTCCTTTTTCCTCCTACACTTATCATTCGACTTCCTTTTTAGAATTGCTTTGTCCTGCATCTGCAGCCTTGTTTGGGCCAGTGAATCTCTTTTTTCATTGACTTTTTAGAGAATAGCACCAACAACCTAAGAGATCCAAAAACACAGTTTTGAGGAGTGTTTCATGCTGTCTTAAATGTCACGTTGTATGAGTTCAGTAAAGTGATAACACAGCACTGAAAAATTTGGTGAGTCATTTAATTTTCATGGCCTCCCACGTTTATTTTAACCTCAGCACGCAGATAGAGTATAACAAAATGGAAGACGTTATGAGGCACGAAGAGGAGGGTTAACTGTAGGCTTGTGTTGATTGAACCAAATGATGCTGTTGTAAAACTGTGTTTAGCAGTCTCCTCATACATTTCCAAAATCTGCTGAGTAAAAGGTTAGAAATTATAGGATTGATTTTACAAACTGTGAGCCTGAAAAAAAAAAAAACATCATGCTCCTTTAATGTAGATGGCTTACTTTTCAAATATGGGTGAAGTGGTTGGGGAACAGTATAAAGACTAAAACAAACAAAACATCTAAGTACACGAAGCATCTCAAAACCTCCATAATGAGAAAGCAAGTGGTCCAACAGTCATCTAAATAAATCTCATGCATCTCAAGTGTTTGTTGTGAGAAGGTGAAAAACGTCCTACAGCTGTTTCTCCTCTCTGTAACTTTTAGTAAGTTTAGTATATTTCATCTTATACTTTTTCTCTGTATTTCTTTCTCTCTTTCTTGAGAATTTTGTTTCTGATTAATAGATAAGCGATGACTCCCTCTTTTTACTTCCACATTAGTGTCTCTACTGACATTCAGTGATAGACGACTGTTAGTCACAGTAGATGCCTCAAGGACCATGTGAGCAAGTCATTAGCATGGTCAGGTCAATAGTTTAGAGGACCTTAAGGGTCATTTTACACGTGTAAACATTCAACAAAGAGACAATGATGTACTGAGTTTACTTATTTTACTTACTCATATTGACTCATGTATATTATTGAATTCTTCATTTTTAATGATATGGCTCTCTGTCATGTAAAGGGACCGATGGTGCTAATGATTTCACTGAGAATCAACACTCCATTCTGCGGCTTTCAGCTCAATAACATTAAAACACTGGCAGCAACTAAAACAGCGCTGAGTAATAAAATCAGAGCCGGCTGGCCCATTAGGCAATATAGGCAAATGCTAAGGGGGTGCGCTTCCTAGGGGACGTCCACAAAATTGGGAAAAAATTCACCTTCAATATAATTATATTATATTAAAACTAGTTATTACTATTAACTCTTAAAATGGAAAAGCTCACATAGATTCAAATGTAAAGCAATGCCCAATTAATATTACTATTTACTATTTAATATTACTATTACTGCTCGCTCTCTGTGGGGGGAGGAGCCAATTTATT
This sequence comes from Scortum barcoo, assembly GCA_023238725.1. Taxonomy (NCBI): domain Eukaryota; kingdom Metazoa; phylum Chordata; class Actinopteri; order Centrarchiformes; family Terapontidae; genus Scortum; species Scortum barcoo. The sequence goes on from CM041540.1 coordinate 7,349,447, forward strand.
GATGTGATGTGACCCCAGATAAGTCTGTAAACATGTCAAAATGACCTAAACTGTCTGGAGCACAGGGAAGAAAAAAAAGGAAAAGAAGAGGAGGAAAAACGGGAGAAAGAAAGAGGTAAAGTAACGATACAATAATGAAATGAAGCATCAGTTATCTTGCACAGTGTACTGTTAAGTTGATAACTTGCTTCTGAGCGATTAGCCTCAACATGCTATGCGAATCAGTAAATAAGCAGTTTTAGGTATTTTATTTAGTATTTGTATATAATAAATATATGTGTAAATGTAGCTTATTTATAGAGATATTGTGTGCAAACTGTGTGGTTACTTAAATTGTTTGATGTTGACTGTTTTATTTAGAATTGATTACTATTATTATTATTATTTATTTATTCACTTATTTACAGGATTTTAATTTTGTGGTAAGAGTATTTATATTGTATTTCAGAGTTTTTTGTATTTATTTTGTAATTTGTTAAGCGTGTAAATTGGGTCACATGTTATCTTATAAATTAAAGTCATTGGTAAAAACAATGCTCTTCGATTTCTTTTGTAGGCATCGCATAGATGGAGGGGGCGCTATCGCCATAAAAAATCTCGCCTAGGGCGCCACATTGGGTAGGGCCGGCTCTGAATAAAACCATAAGAAGGCAATCTCAGGCCACAAGCTGGACTTTATTTTGCTGTGTCCCATTTCCAGTGTCTGCACCCAAAACTAATGGTGTGTTTGAACGGCAAGCACAAACAGTGGATTTCATGTCTTCTGTTATTAACAACTTGCAGTGGATTTAGTCTAGCTTTGGAAATACTGTGTACTTTACTATTTGACACAAACACCTGGTGATGAAACAGTCATGTAATAGTTTCTATGATATGATTACACAGTGGACTGTGGGATACCGAGGGCTGAAAAAGATGCGGAAAAAATTCGGAAAAAAGCTGCCCAGTGCAAAACATCTTCTTCATCCGCTTGGTCCGGGACCGGGTCGCGGAGGCAGCAGTCTGAGCAGAGATGCCCAGACTTCCCTCACCCCAGACACTTCCTCCAGCTCTTCCGGGGGGACCCCGAGGCGTTCCCAGGCCAGCCGAGAGACATAGTTTCTCCAGCGTGTCCTGGGTCTTCCCCGAGGCCTCCTCCCGGTGGGACATGCCTGGAACACCTCCCTAGGGAGGCGTCCAGGGGGCATCCGAAACAGATGCCCAAGCCACCTCAGCTGACTCCTCTCGATGCGAAGGAGCAGCGGCTTCTACTCCGAGCTCCTCCCGAGTGACCGAGCTTCTCACCCTATCTCTAAGGGAGCGCCCAGCCCCACCTAGCCACCCTGCGGAGGAAACTCATTTCGGCCGCTTGTATCCGCTTGATCTTGTCCTTTCGGTCATTACCCAAAGTTCATGACCATAGGTGAGGTGGGAGCAACGTAGATTGACCGGTAAATCGAGAGCTTCGCCTTTCGACTCAGCTCCTTCTTCACCACGACGGCGGTCCGGTACACCGACCGACCGCCACCGCATAACTGCGGACGCTGCACCAATCCGCCTGTCAATCTCACGCTCGATCTTTCCCTCACTCGTGAACAAGACCCCGAGATACTTGAACTCCTCCACTTGAGGCAGGACCTCTCCACCCACCTGGAGAGGGCATGCCACCCTTTTCCGGTCGAGAATCATGGCCTCAGGATTTGGAGGTGCTGATTCTCATCCCAGCCGCTTCACACTCGGCTGCAAACCGCTCCAGTACATGCTGAAGGTCCTGGCCTGATGAAGCCATCAGGACAACATCATCTGCGCAAAAAGCAGAGATGAAATCCTGTGGTTCCCAAACCGGACTCCCTCCGGCCCCTGGCTACGCCTAGAAATCCTGTCCATAAAGATTATGAACAGGACCGGTGACAAAGGGCAACCCTGCCGGAGTCCAACATGCACTGGGAACAGGTCTGACTTACTGCCGGCAATGCGAGACCAAGCTCCTGCTCCGGTCGTACAGAGACCGAACAGCCCTTAGCAAAGGCTCCCGGACCCCATACTCGCATGGAGCACTCCCACACAGAATACCACGAGGGACACGGTCGAATGAATGCCTTCTCCAGATCCACAAAGCACATGTGGACTGGTTGGGCAAACTCCCATAAACCCTCAAGCACCCTGTGGAGGGTATAGAGCTGGTCCAGTGTTCCACGACCAGGAGACGAAAACCGCATTGTTCCTCCTGAATCCGAGGGTCGACTATCGGCCGAATTCTCCTCTCCAGTACCCTGGCGTAGACCTTCCCGGGGAGGCTGAGAAGTGTGATCCCCCTGTAGTTGGAACACACTCTCCGGTCCCCCTTTTTAAAAAGAGGGACCACCACCCCAGTTTGCCACACCAGAGGCACTGTCCCCAACCTCCATGCAATGTTGCAAAGGCGTGTCAGCCAAGACAGCCCCACAACATCCAGAGATTTGAGGTACTCAGGGCGGATCTCATCCACCCCCGGCGCCTTGCCACTGCAGGAGCTTACAAACTACCTCAGTGACTTCGGCTTGGGTGATGGACGAGTCCACCTCAGAGACCCCAGCCTCCGCTTCCTCATTGGAAGGCAAGTCGGTGGGATTGAGGAGATCCTCGAAGTATTTCTTCCACCGTCCGACAATGTCCCCAGTCGAGGTCAACAGCTCCCCACCTGCACTGTAAACAGTGTTGGCAGAGTACTGCTTCCCCCTTCTGAGGCGCCGGACGGTTTGCCAGAATCTCTTCGAGGCCGACCGATAGTCCTCCTCCATGGCCTCACCGAACTCCTCCCAGACCCGAGTTTTTGCCTCCAGGACCATCCGGGCTGCGGCTTGCTTGGCCTGCCGGTACCTGTCAACTGCGTCAGGAGTCCCACAGGCCAACATGGTCCGATAGGACTCCTTCTTCAGCCTGACGGCATCCCTTACTTCCGGTGTCCACCACCGGGTTCGAGGGGTTGCCGCCACGACAGGCACCAGAGACCTTGCGTCCACAACTTCGAACCGCCAGCGTCGACAATGGAGGCAGAGAACATGGTCCACTCGGACTCAATGTCCCCAGCCCCAGCCTCCCTCGGAATCTGTGAGAAGCTCTTCCGGAGGTGGGAGTTGAAGACCTCCCTGACAGAGGGCTCGGCCAGACGTTCCCAACAGACCCTCACAATACGTTTGGGTCTGCCAGGTCTGTCCAACTTCCTCCTCTGCCAGCGGATCCAACTCACCACCAGGTGGTGATCGGTTGACAACTCAGCCCCTCTCTTTACCCGAGTGTCCAAGACATACGGCCGGAGATCAGATGAAACGACAACAAAGTCGATCATCGACCTCCGGCCTAGGGTGTCCTGGTGCCACGTGCACTGATGGACACCCTTATGCTTTACCGAACATGGTGTTCGTTATGGACAAACTGTGACTAGCACAGAAGTCCAATAACAGAACACCGCTCGGGTTCAGATCGGGGAGGCCGTTCCTCCCGATCACGCCCCTCCAGGTATCACTGTTGTTGCCCACGTGAGCGTTGAAGTCCCCCAGTAGAACAATGGAGTCCCCAGTCGGAGCACTATCAAGTACCCCTCCCAGGGACTCCAAGAAGGCCGGGTACTCTGTACTGCTGTTCGGCCCGTGTAGGCACAAACAACAGCAAGAGACCTATCCCCAACCCGAAGGCGCAGGGAAGCGACCCTCTCGTTCACCGGAGTGAACTCCAACACATGGCGGCTGAGCTGGGGAGCTATAAGCAAGCCCACACCAGCTCGCCGCCGCTCACCCTGGGCAGAGCCCAAGCTGTCATGCGTGGAGGCGAGCCCGACTATCTCTAGCCGGTACCTCTCAACCTCCCGCACGAGCTCAGGCTCCTTCCCCCCCAGCGAGGTGACATTCCATGTCCCTATTGCCAGAGTTTTGGTCCAGGGATTGGGTCGCCGAAATCGGCCTTGGCCCCATGCCACGACTGCTACCCAAACCACATTGCACCGGCCCCTCATGGACCTTCCTGCTGGGTGGTGAGTGAGCCTACTGGAAGGCGGGCCCACGTCGCCATTTCGGGCTGAGCCCGGCCGGGTCCCGTGGGCAAAGACCCGGCCACCAGGCGCTCGCCTGCGAGCCCCAACCCCAGGCCTGGCTCCAGGGTGGGGCCCAGTGCTTGGTAACGCCAATCCGGGCGGCACGACGTGTAACGGTCCTTGATGTTCTTCTGTTCATGATGGGCTTGTGAGCATGAACCGCTCTTAGTCTCAGTCTGGCCCGTCACCTAGGACCTGTTTGCCATGGGAGACCCTACCAGGGGCGTAATGCCCCCGACAACATAGCTCCTAGGATCATTCGGGCACACAAACCCCTCCACCACAGTGTAAGGTGGCGGTTCAAGGAGGGGCAATGCAAAACAGATTAAGTTAAATGTTTGTGACACCATGTATAGTCTTATTATAGCAATACATGGTGTCATATAGATACTGCATAGGTAGCTTATTTAGGTTATATTAAAACAATTCTTTCTATTTTTCTGCAGGTTGGAAAGTCCAAATCCCTACACACTGCAGTCCATTTAATCCAATGAAGATTTTACACACTCCGTGCTTCGGCCAACCAGTAGGAGTTAGTATTGCAGCAACGCTATTATGAACTAATTGAGAATTTGTGGACACAAATTGTTCATTTAAACCTGAATTTATAACTTATTTGGCAACATGAAAACAGCACAGCAAGATGTAAACACTGTGGTGATCTATTATCACCTTATAAAGATGTTATGGCGAACATTTGCTGGTTTACACATTCAGCAGGCACACAGTGACATTAGTTTTCATTTGAAGTTGTGCTTCTGGCCACCTGGAAAAAGCAAGTCCAATTTTCACTCTCCTGTCTGTCTCTTCATCTGCTAAATGCTTCACAATGTTCTTCAGCCGGTCACTAACTAACAAAAGTCTGTTTGCTGCTAGGCAGGCACTGTCATTTTTTTTTTTGTTGTTGTTGTTTGCTCAAAAAGCTGTTTACTGCTCCTGGAAACAGAGTTGATGAAAACAGTGAGACTGAACCAAAACCGTAAAGTTGTGGGCCATAAAACCAAAAACAATGAGCTTAATGATGATAAAATGTTCCATAGAGCTGATGGGAACTGCAGAGTTGTGTGATAAATCTCTTATTATCTTAATTATGAGCAAAATCTGTCACATTATACATGGAATAGCCCCCTTTCAGTATAAGAGACACTGATTTATGTGCACAAATAATAAAAAAATAACCTTTGATACCTCCTGTTATTGTGCACTCCAAAGGGCAAAGGATGGACAGACCCTTCGAATACCCAACAAAAAACCTTTCCATTGGTCCAGACAGACATCACAGTTGTACCCTTCATCAGGAATCTGCCAAAAATATTTATTTCTTCGAGGTTGGTGTGTTTTGACCTCTGTTACAGGCAGTGTTTTTGTGTGAACCCAGACTTAAGCTGTTCCAGACTGTAGAGTGGAGGCTGGAAAACAGACATTTTGTCATTGTGCTTAGTCACTGTGCGTCTTCTCCTCCAATGTGTTGATGTCTGCCTTATGCTCTCATATCCTTTCCATTAGGCCAGATGGCAGACACTGGCTTTCAGCTCTCTTTTCCTAATATGTTGTTTGTACTCGACTGTAACTTGTTTAATTTCCCTGAGGTTGTGCCAAGTAATTAATTATATAAGAACATAAATTCATGGACAGTGCACACATTGTCTTTGGATCCCTTCAGTGATGTTTCCCTACATAGACTACATGTAACCTCTTATCTTTTTTGTTTTTTCTTTCAAAAGTCAAAGTGATATTCAACAAAATCATTTGCAGCCACTCCTTTCTTCTTTCTTTTGACATTTGTGTGTTTATTGGTTGCAAGTAGTTTCTGCATTAATTTGTAAAAAAAAAGGCCTGCACTTCCCTAAGCAAGTCTGTGGTATTACTGACATGATTTAAAGCAATATATTCTTATATTGAATGTAATTTCTGTGAATGTGAAAAGGGTAGTGCTCCTCGATTGAGCCTGCAGCCTTGTGCCACTTTTTACTACTTTTAGTCTTGGTTTGCTGGTCAGAAAGAACAATACAATAAAAACAACAGTAGAGTTCATGGGGGGGGGTTCTGGCGGTCTGGAGGTTTAGGTGCTGACCATGCAATTGCACAGTATCAGTTCATAAAATGTGCCACATGGTCATGAGCTAGTACTCGTTTTAAACTACTGGCCTAAAGTGAAATGGTGAAATGGACAGTTGAGGTAAACCAACAACTCGTTTCTTAAGTTTCACCTTTCATGCTGCTGCTGAAATGTGAATTTCTCTTGGAGATCAATAAAGTATCTATCTATCTATCTATCTATCTATCTATCTATCTATCTATCTATCTATCTATCTATCTATCTATCTATCTATCTATCTATCTATCTATCTATCTATCTATCTATCTATCTATCTATCTATCTATCTATCTATCTATCTATCTATCTATCTATCTATCTATCTATCTATCTATCTATCTATCTATCTATCTATCTATCTATCTATAAGCCCGAGAGATCTTTCACAGTCATTGGCGGCGAGTTTGATTGTATGTTGTGTGCTTTCAAGGATATTATTTCATTTTAACCGTGTCCTCGGATTTCAAGTAATGCAAATAATGGTGTTGCATATTGCCTAATCTGAGTATTGATTTGAACTTCAACATTTGAAATGCATTCATCCTAAATTTAGGAAATTGGAAGCCTGATGAAAGCTGTCCATACTTTTTTTAACTTTTTTTTTTTGGAATTTTTATGGATGCTGTGAAAATGGCAAAGGCCCAGGACATATTTTCATTTCTCCAAGAGGTAAACTGTAGATATCCTCAGATAAAAGTAAAAAAGTGTGCTTTCATGTTGCCCTTCATCTGTAACTTGCCGTGATCCAAGCTTGTTTGTCTCTTTGAGTGTCGGTTGCCTTTAACTGTGTTCTTGGCAGTGTTTTTTTTTTTTTGCGGACCAGAGTGAGGCTGTTCCAAGCTGATTTTATTGTGGAGGCTGGGAAACACACATTCTGACATTTCGCTTAGTCAGCCTACTTCCTCCCCTCAAATGTGTTCTTGTTGTCCTCTGACACTGTTTTTCTCATAATTTATTCGTCCTCTTACGGTAATTTTGTTGAGCTGCTTTTAATAATGCAAAGTGATAGATGATGTCCTTGAACCGGAAAGTTAGAGGTTTGGCTTTCTGAACAGTTATAATCCCACTCAAATGTCAAGCTCGATTATTGTCATTCTCTCTGAACAGATGAATAATTATATTCACATTTTTCTTATATGCATCACTATGTCTTTGTTTGCAGGCATATTTTTACCATCTTATGTTAAAAAATGGGGAAATATTGTTTTTACAGACTGTAGTTAGAAAACAATAAAGGAATTCTACCATACAGAATTGGAAATAACTTGATTGATCAGAGGCAAACATAAGTCTGATATACTGTAAATAACTGAGATACATACAACCACTTATCCTGCAGCAAATGTCCAGTCATATCTTACCAACCAAACACAGCTTGGTAAGTAGATACTGCATGCATGGTTGGACTCTGAACAGACGCACAGTGTTTAAAGAGTTTGAAAGGGTTTGATCAAATGAATTAAATAAGGAACATGTTAGCATGTCTGGCTAACCAGCTTACTTTTATTGTAGAAGCCACAAGTTATGTAAAAGAATAAAAAACACAAAAGCAGCTAGCACATCAACTGTAAAGCTGATAGGAGTTTAGACAATGTAATGTTTGTTTTTTTTGCCCAGGGCAGTCTTTTTAGCCTCAGTCTTTTGCTTAAGACTTCTTTCATAAAAGCACAGAAGCCAAGAACATCCATGCTTGCAATTTTTTAAAAAGATGTTATTGAGATGAGGAATTAATTTATCTTGTTATCATATGAAACAAGCTCTGTTATCTCGAGATAAAGATTTTTCCTCGTATTACTTGTAATGTTTACACTTTTGTTTACATTCAACAGGTGTCTGTTGGCTGTATGGGGACGCTGTGGGGGTCATCATGTACATGTATGTGGGACGGGATCGCAAGTCTCACGGAAAGCCGGATGGCCTTAATAATGTCTTTACCTCTACAACTATAATAGGCTTTATTTGAGCAGGTGCTGGTTAAAGCAGAGAGGGGGGTGTTGGTCAACCTCTCATCTTTGGTTACTATAAAAAGAGCTTATCTGCTCTAATGAAGTAAAACAAAACTACACATTAATGTCCAGTTATGGATCCTCCCCAACAGTGACATGACAGTTCATAATTATCCCATGAAAAAACATTTCCCTGTGATAAACTATGTTGGGAAATCTGCCTTTTGTTTCCTTGAGATCATGAGATAAATTAACTTGTGATCACTAAAACCATAAATGTGGCAAACGTGCCCGCTATTTCTTCTGTATCAAAAGCTTTTACTTTAAAGCAAGCAAACTGTTAACCTGGGAAAGTCAGACAGAGATGCTGTTTTCAGCTAGCCTGCCAAAAGCTGCCATCAGCTGGGAAAAATGAAAGTCACTGGCTGGACATGAGACACATGTTTTTGGCATCGTCTGTCCCTGTCATTTACATTACAGTAAAATACTTTCTGTAATGTATATGATGTCAAGAGACTACTGACATTGTAAATCAGCCTACACCCACCTCTGTTAAACTACTATCCTAATGATATATATAAAAGACAAGGAAGACCATAAAATCAGTTGTCAGAATGAACCTTTATCTTTTCTGCGTATCTTGCTTATGAACACAGAAGATACAAACTGGCACGTGTGTAAGTGCAGTGCAAACGACCTTCCCTGGATTTTAATTCAACATTTAATTCAACACCACATGCAGACACATTCACAGACACATAAATATGAACGCATGAAAACTCTTGACAGCTAAGCTACACATGCACATGCTCTGACAAGGGTACACAGATGGAGATCCAAGCAAGCATATTAGCAAACAGGGATATTCTTGGACCTCTTGGCACAGACACGCAGAGGCTTCTAATAAAATCTCAGACAGCACCCAGACACCACCTTCTGTTCCTACCATGTGGTCATGTGGCAAGCACTGTACTTAAAACAGAGACTCATCCCTAGGCGGGCCAAGTGATTCTCTCACCTCGTCTCTCATGGGCTTACATGTGCTACAGGAGTGGATCGGCACTAAAATCAGACCAGAAGATCTGCTTAACAGACCTCTGTTCCTCTGTCTTTAATCTGTATCACACAAAACATCTTTGAATTTTCTTACAATCCCCAAATTAAGGGATAAAGTGTAAATTACACTGGTAGTGCATTGTTTTCATATAAAATGTCTCATACCCAGTAATTAGAGGACTTATCACATTGCTGTGGTGTTGATAAGGGGGATTTGATTGAGAAATTTATGTAGTAAGACAGGTATAAGCCCAGGTGTTTGTGTGTAGGCTACGTTTGATTAAAGAAGTTTGGATTTGCAGCTAGAGCCAGCCAACCATCTGCATAAATCTGTGACACATCTGCGTTTCGGCAGGATCTCACCAGTCTTTGCTTTTGACATGGTGAAGCAGCTCAGGTTACTCCGGTTGCATAAGCGGCACAAGACAGGCGCTTCACCTACACACACACACACAGACACATGTGCATGTGAAAACATACTAAGCAATGACTGTATGTGCAAATATGCTCTGAATTAAGTCTGTCGAAATGTATTTGCAGACAAATGGCTTTCTCCAAACTATTTCTTTTTTACATGTGAATTGAAACCTTGCAGACACACGATACAATTCAATCCACATGCACCAACACACATAATTACTGGCAACGGGCCTAAAGCAATAAGTCTAAGTGCTTATGGTCTGGAAGATAGATGTCTGTTCAGCAGATCAAGTTGCACGGTGCTTATGCATGTGTGTGTTTCAGGGGGGGAGAGACAAAGAGTAGAAAGTGCCATACTAATAGCCACCACATGGGGGCAACAGATTGAAGTACATTCATGTTACTGCACTGAGCTCTACTCTGAGGCGCTGGGATAAATGCCAGCTCTCAAACACTGATGCTTTTCAGTCTGTCCTTGTCCGAAAAAAAAAAAAAAAACCCAAGTCATATCAGAGGTGGAGGATTTTAAGCCAGTCATAACTCTTATTTTTTCATTGCTTCTTTTTTTGGGCTGGCTGTTTGCATTATTTGTAATTTATCTCTGCAAAGTTAAGGTTATAAGAAGAGGAAGCAGTTGGGCTATGGAGTCCCAAAAGTGACATCTTTAACAGTTTAGTTTATTGAATTTCAGTCCTAGCACATATACCCATACTATTTTATTTACCCATTCTCCAACATTTCCACTTTATTGCACATTTCCCATTTTTGTATCATATGATAAGAAAGAGAATTGTTTGATTGGTAAATATGTGTGTCTGACATTAATGGCGATTAAAAAAATGGAGAAAATTAAATGAATGTCTTGACGGCCAAAAATAGATGGATAAAGATAAACAGTTGGTGGCAGTAATGCACTGACACTAAAAAAGAGAACAGTTATGAGGAAAACTGAAAATTTTGCATGTAAAAAGTGTGACTTAGATACATTTTAAAGCATATGAAAAGGCCAATTAAAAAAGAATCAATGAGTTAAAGGATCCAATCAAACACAGTCTGAAAACGTCTGAAAATATATTTACCAATTATTTTGTTCATCAGATAGTATGCCATTAATATTTGTCACTTCTGAGACTCCACATAATAACAGGTGAAGGAATGCAAAGTGAGAAAATTAGATTCTTCTGAGCATTGATCATTTGACACTGTACAACCTGCTTCCAGACGCAGGAGTTTCAACCGCTACATGTCTCAAGGGAGCTCCATTTCTTTCTTCTTTAACCTAAATATTCCCATTACAGTCTCTTAAATTAACGAGGGGTCATAAATTACCAGTGGCTCAGAGGCCAGAAATGGTCCTTGTGCAAATATTGTTTTATCCCAAACCACCAAACCCATCAATATAAGTTGGAGGCTGCAGGGGTAGCTAGAAGCAAATGAATCTGCCATAAGTTTGACTTTTTAAACTTTTTTTTTTAGACCCTCCACCAAACTTTCTTCACTCACTGTGGGACCTGAATGTGTTAGTATGATGGCTTAGAGATTCTCATTGTCTCCCCACGTTAAGAAAGTCTATTCTCCAACATGTTGGCCTGTTTTTCTCAGTTTGCATGTTCTCCTTATGTCAATGCGATTTCCTCAGGGAGTTCAGGTTTCCTCCCACAAACCATACACAGTGGACTGGAGACTCTAAATTGAATGCATTGCTTGTTTATTTGTATATATAGATCCATATGTGTCCTGTAAATGTATACAGTACATCCTGTGATGGAGTGCACTCTCTTGAGTCTCGGCCAGTACATGCTGGGAATGGCTCCAGACCCCTGAACCCTGCACAGGATAAGGGAAAACTGAAAATAACACGTGGAGCAAGTATTATGTGTCACCCACTGCTGCTATAATTCATTTCTTATGAAAGTGGAAGGACACTGTCATTCCTGTAATTTATAATGCTGTTTTAATTAAAGCCAAAAAAGTAGCCCAGGCACACCTGCTCGCACAACTGATACTTGCTGCTCCATGAAATTCATATCCTGAGCGGATGAACTTGATAGACAGTCCCCATGGTGTAATCTTTTCGGTCACGTTGGATGTAGAAGGATCCCATTAGTATTTTTTGACAGGAATAAAATCCTGGTGTTGTAACATCTGTAACGTGACTCACTGTATTGTTACCAGATGAGGAGAAACCAGCGCTTTGTGAAAAGAAACTGGCAAAGTGTCTGATAGAAGTGAACAATGACTGATGGCTTTTAAGCGTGCCCATGAGGCGGAAATATTTCTAAAGCCAGATTTCTTTTTCAAGTGTATTTGTATTTCAAAAGGCCTGACTGACACTTATGAAATATCTGTGGTAATAAAGCTACTCAATGTGCAAGTATTCCATAAATCTAGAAGAACATTTGAATATCTCTGATTGCGTCAATAAGGCAACCATACTGGACATTTCAAGCCTTTGTCAAGGTTTTTCTATTATTAATATATACCTGAAGCATTTTCACCTTATGTGTGTGTTTGTTGTGCACATTTTGGTGAAAGTGTCTCACCTGTTTCAGAGTACATTTTACCTGTACCTCCTCTTGACCTTGTTCGCCAGGAAGCTGCTGCTCTCTTTGTATTTGTGCTGTAGTTTTTGAAGTGACATACAGTGACTGGGAGCACAAATCTCCATACACATTATGGATAATATTGCAAGTTCGGGTCATTACATCCATCAAAAACATCTATTTTTTCCATTAGTATTTTTATTTTGTTCAGGACACCTTAGCTGGAGCCCCTGCTCCGGGAAAAAAAGAGGAACACCTTTGTAGCTGATATATTAAGTCTGAGCTATAGCAAGTGCTTGTGCCTTTAAGCAATGAGAGGTTTTTTTTTATACAGCATTTATATACAGCGTCTATACATACAACATTCATACCAACATGGTTGCAGTGGGCATGCCAGTCCACATACACCCTCCAATTTTTCTTGACTCTTAAAAATAGGAGATAAAGGGCGGGGAAACGTGGAGAGAAATACATACACGCATTAACAAGAGATTCCAGAAAGCACCAGGTTCAAGTTGAAAGGAAAAAAAAAAAAGAGCATGCATATAAATCTTTGGGAGTGGCTTCTGTTTAAAACATATATGGTTTTATTCTACATTTTTTAGAAGCTATTTTCACCTTGTTTTTTTTCTTTTTTTTTCTTCCAAATGGAATGACATACACTAGGAGAGAAACAAGGGATGAAATGTGATGAGGAAAAAAAAAGTGTAAAAACACCCAGAACTAAATCACCACTGAAGTAAGCACAAGAAATCACAAAGTGATAGAAGTCACGGTTGCTTTTATCTCTACTTGAATTGAATACAATACAAATAGAAACTCAGAGTTCTCTCAAGGAGTGCAGCGTGGTAATGTTACACTCTGAATGCTATTCCTAGTACACAGGTAATATCTAGTACATTCTAGTATACCAGTTGTTAAAGGCATTGTAAAACACAAGTTAACCCCTTGCTGCCTGCTCTACAGGCCAGCTCTCTTATAATTCATACAATGGCTAAAGGTCGAGAAAGTTTACCAAACTGGGATTTAAAACATTTTCCACTGAGTGAGATTTCAAATCTTTTTGGTTCGGGATCTCTCTCAATTTCAATTGGTCCACTGGATGAATTGCACAATAATATGTAGAACATATTTGCAATGTTAATGCTTGCTTAACTCTATAGATGATGTGCCATGTGTGAGATCATCACCATAGTATGCTGGTGTTTCGCTGGAAGCTGTGTGTACTACTGTTGCACCGACCTTGAAGCTATATAATGAATATGATATGTTGTGTTTGAGGTCCATGTCCACTAAAGTTTTGAAATGAGTGCGTGGGTTAATGACATCATCGTTTGTGGGGAGGCAGTGTTGGAAGGGGTTAGTGTTGTGGGGCTGTGGTCAAACACGCACACTTACAAAACTCTCACACACACTCATTTACAAACACACACTTCCTCGATGAGGCGCGCTGGACGCTCTACTTCTTCCTGTAGTTGCCGAGCTGGATGGCGGAGCGGTCGAAGACACAACGGAAGGTGATCGGCTGAACTTCCCAGTAAGGCACAGGGTTGCTGAACAGGCTGATGCCAGAGTACATGGCTTTCTTGTGGTTGAGGCCAGGAGGACAGAAGTCCCCTGTTCCCACAGCAGCAATCTTGTTGGCATGGAGGTAGACCACCTAGAGGAGAGATTTAAATAATTACAACCTTCGGTCACTGAGTAGGAGGTGCATGACAATAATTTAGTTTTTCCAAAATAAAACAGATAAAGGCGATAATAATAAGTCACCAATTGAATAATGACTGCTCATGAAAACCAAACTGTTTCTTTATCTTCCTCTGTTGGACTTCCTGCGTGATCATACTCTAAATTAACAAAGAGCTGATGCTGCACAGCTTGAAGCACATAAAAGCATACTAAAAGCACATATGAACATCAGGGTGGCTAAAAACAATTGTGTAGCTGAGTGCTGTGTTTTGAGCAGAGTAGCCCTCATCATGCGGAACTGAGGGGGATGAGAAGGATCCTAGAAATAAAGACAAAAGGAGGGAAGTGCCACAAACTATTTGGGACAACCAATATAATGCTAATTACAGATTCGAAAGCCGCAAAGTCCAAAAGCACAAAACTATACATGGAGATAAGTCATAATGAATGCCATCAGATACAATGAAACATGCGAAGGACAGAGGAATAAAAAGAACTAAAAATATTTGGAAAAAAAAAACACACTTGAAAAACACACCTCATTAAATCCCTGTGGGTCTGTAGTTCCTTAAACAAAAACTGAGCACTTGCTTTCTCAGTACCTCACTTTATTCTCTTAGGAGGTTTGACTTCTGCTATTATAGTTATGATGTTATATTTCATTTTGTAAGTTCACCTTCAGTGTTGTAATGTTGCATTGTATTTTGTCTTCTGGTATATCATGTTTCTACTACTGCACTGTCAGATCTGTACTGGCAAAACAAAAACTGTGCACAGCAGATTGTTTGGAGCAATTTATCCAAACTCAAATAAAGTGCCAAAATATGGTTAACAGTTGAACATTACTATGTGTCATTGGAATATAATCTCTCTCCACCTATGTTTTTGCTCTCAGGTTGCCCAACACCTGACATTCACCTTGTTGATCCCTGCAACTTTCTTGCCAGGAAATTACCCCATAAAATTTTTTTATGGAGGTGGGATTTATGCAGCAGTCTGTTCACACTCCCCCCCACCAAATTCTGTAACATTACACTATGACAGGCTACCGACACTTTACTCCATAAACAGACTAAATTAATCCATGTGATTTCTGTTATGGAGGCCTTGGTTGGCTTGTAATCAGACAGTGTGAACCTAAACAAACCAAATGCAAAAATGCAACAAAGTAAACCTTTCCAGTATGGTTCAGATCAGAGAAAATGAACTGTGATCACACAAACACAAACTGTAATGCTCCAGCAGAGGTAATTTGCTGGAACTAAATGGTTACAAAAACAATCTTCCTGTTATCATGTTGTGTATTCTGAACTGGATTAATAACACTGAGATGTAGAGGTACTGTAATTGCAATGTTAATTAAAGCAGTATGATGTACCTGGATGTACTTGTGTTCAGACAGGCCAGGAGGAACGCTGGTCAGGGCGTTGTTGTCGAGGTGCAGCTCTCGCAGGTGGGGGACGTTAGCCATTGTGCCATTTTCCACAGAGCTGATCTCATTGAAGCTCAGACCCAGCCTGCAGGGGAAATTAGCAAGTTCATAAGACGTGGAAATGTGCAAATGTGTAGAAAACCAAACCAAGATAGTGACATCAATGTTAGTCTCTGGCTGCCAAAATGACTATTAGTTAATAACATACAAGAAAAGAGCTTTCTTACTGAAAAGAATCCACACCTGTCATTGAGGCCATTACTTTCCCAGTCTATTTATTAATTATGAGCGAATGGAAAATAAAAACCATCCCTCCAACCATCCAATATACTCTATTCGTGCTGCATCAAAGCCCTCTTTGTTCGAGTTCGGTATGCCGTCTTTGGCACAATCTGAGCAGTGATCTTATAAACACAGTGTATCCAAATTTTATGAGCAACCCAGTTATTTTGATTATCCAAAAACTACTGTTTAGGTCTTACATTTTCTTATGCAGTAAATCACATAAACGGTAATACCAGAACCAGCGTTCCAAGTAAATATAATAATATAATAATATTATGTCAAACCAGAGAATGAAAACAGGGGACAGCATGAAAAACTGAGATAAGATAAACAGAACAAGAAATGCATGTTCTCATGTATCCAAAGGGAAGACTAACTTTGAGATGAAATAGTGCAATCCTCCTCTTACAAATAAACAGCTGAATTCCTGAGCCATAAAATATCTTAAATTCAGTACGATCAGGGGTTTTCTGCTATAACCACCCCTGGTCTGCACCAATAGCTAATGGTGGCTAATTCCAGCTAATGTTAGCAAAGTTTTGATACTACTGTGTAATTGACATTATTTAGTCAATTTCATGACTATATTACAGTGTCTGCATCATGAAAAGTAGTGTACAACTGATTGTCACTAACCAAGCACCATATACCATCATGCATTGTGCTGAAAGACAGATGACAGATGGGTGAGAGGAGAGAGCAGCCCAACAAAAATGGCCACTACTTTAGATCAGTGGTCCCCAACCTTTTTTGCAGCACGGACTGGACAGTTTCATGCAAGACAGAATTTCGTGGACCAGGGAGGGGTGGGGTGCACTGGGGGTATAATCATATAATTAAATTAAATTACACGACATAATAATTAACATATTTTACCACATGATAAATAATAAATTATTAATTAAAATTCTCCAAAGATGGAGAATCAGTGGGAACAGTGCGCTTGTTTCTCTGCAACGAGCCGGTGACTTGTCAAGCGCGCCATGGAGAGGAACAGACGAAATTTAGTAAACCAATAGTAAACCAATATCCGGTAAAAAAAAATAATGCAACAGTAACTAAATGGAAATATAACTTTTTTTTTAAATTCTTTGCGGCCCGGTACCAAATAACCCACGGAGGTTGGGGACCCTTGCTTTAGATGTATTAATTTGGGAAAATATGGTTAGTACAAATGTTTTTTTCATAGAAATGCATGCTGGTATTTATTATGGTATGGTCCACTGTTGTGCAACAACAATAACGTACTACATGCTATGACTAAATATGATGCAGATAAAGATTTAAATAGGTTAAAAAGAAATAAAAAACACCCTGCGCCACCAGGAGACATGACTCTTGAATCTTGGGAAAGTAAGAGAAACTCAGTGCACAGTTACAATGTAATTGCCATCTCTGTGACCACAATGACTGCTGGACAGCAGCCATTTACATCGTCTTCCTTAAAATCTTAAAGGAAAAACAAAAATGATATGGTCGACAAGAATTATAATTCACATTACTTGGCCAGGTTCTTCAGGCCCTGCAGGCTGCCAGCCGTCACCTTGGTGATCTTGTTTCCGTCCAGGTGGAGCTCAGAGAGAGAGCTGGGCAGACCTGACAACCCACAAGATGAGGATTACCACCATGACTTAATTAACATCTACCTTAGTGGATTATATGACATTATGAAGCCACTTTTACATAGAAATGGATAGTTAGCAATCTACAACATAAAATTTCAGCCCAGAAAGTGCAGTTCAATCATCAAGGAGTGGCTGTTTAAGTCTATTAAATCCAAATGGCCCTTATTCCATGTATCATTTTACAAGACATATTCCCACCCTGAGTTTTGAATTACTGTGCAGTACAGTTAGGGTGTTTTTTCATGCATGCTTTTGACAGAAGATGGTTGTTTTTGGCCGAGCCTGACTGGATAAAACTTGGATTAAGCCAAATTCCCTTATGTAGGAATTATATGTGGAAGTAGATATCAGAGGTTTACCTTTGGGGATATCTGTAATGTTAGTGTCTGCTATGCGAATGTAAGAGACTCTTTTCAGGTCAGAGAAAGCGCCGTTATCGACGCCTGCGCTCTTCAGGGGGTTGGATCCGAGCTCTGGAAAAAAAAAAAAAAAAAAGAATGAAAAAACTATGAGAAAAAAAGAGAACAGCAGTAATGGATCACAAGTTAATTCCTCTCCCGGTCTGTTACGGGAATATAGAGATGAGTCATGAGTAAACAAAGTCTTGGGCAAGAGAATAGCTTGTGTTTACAACGCAGCCTCTCTCCACAGTGGATTTCCTGATTTGTCACGGATCATAATTCTCATATCATCGCATTTTAAGTGACTGAATCCACACTTTGAGCCTCAGTTGAGCAAGAACAAAATGGCACTTTAACTTGTGGAGTTGTCAAAGTGACAAATGGAGCAAGAGGAAGTTGAGAAAAGCACAAATACTCCCCGATTCTTTTGTAGAAAAAAACATGCTGTGTAGTCACTAACAGCACAGATGAGCGGTCTCATCACTTTCAGACTGTGTGAATCTTGTCTCAAACTCTCCTTCTGGTGTCTTTATTTCCCAATGGAAAATCAATAAAGTGCAACATTCCCACGCAAGTGCCTTGAACAATAAATAAAATGGCTGTATAACTCAACTGTTTACATCCTCCACAGTGAAGAGTGCACCAGTGTGACAGCTGTCTGTTAGGATGCTGAACATTACTTGTGCTATCCAAATAAATATGTGCGTTTTTTTTAAACAAGCAATGGTGTTTTCACTGTCATACCCATGACGATGACGTGGGACATGCCCTGGAAGGAGGACTTTTTGATCTTGGTGATCTCATTCTCATGGATGCGCAGCTCCTGCAGGCTTTTGGGCATGTTGGCGGGTATGTCCTTCAGCATGTTCTTGGACAGGTAGAGGCGCTGCAGCTTGGTCAGAGGGCTGAGGGCCTTGGCGTGGATGATAGTGATTTTGTTGTTCACCAAGATCAGAGCCTATAAAGAAAGAATTCCAGTTAGTAGTGTTCAATATTCATTTTTGTTTTTGCTGCATGGAGTAGTAGAACATTTACCACTATATCTATTGAGTTTACAGCTGTTGTTTTATTTAGGTCTGTATGTTTAAATTCACATCAGGGTTCAAAGTTCTATTATGATGGAATCTGAACTTTATTTGAAACTTTACACCTCAGTGGCTTCCACTGTTTTTTCTTCCACTCAAACATTCATTGCCACAAATGCACCATGGGCCTGTAAAAAAAATCTGTACTTTCCAGATGAGATTCTGCAAAAACAAGACATTTTGAGCTCAGCAGCTGTTGGATACTCGGCTGTCAAGATGGACGGCCAAGTTCAAGTCCACTCTGGAGTCATCCCTAATGCATTTTCAGAGGAATCTCACTCCTGCTGCTCGAAGCAGCAGCAGTAGCAGACACGGTGCAATGTGTGGTATGTGGTTCATTCCCTTAAGAGGTCAGTTACATTAAAGTGGAAACAGCTCTGGTCGTCAGACGGAGGTATTTATTGCAAGTAAAAAAGTCCGAAGTTTGCAGGCGTGAGTGTGTAAGGCCTATGGGTGAATAGTTTCCATGCACCTGGTGGCTGGGGGAGTGGTGGTGCTGTAATAATGGTAAAGGTGGGAAGAAAAGAGCACTGTGGGTGGCTAGATGGAGGAAGGAGGATGAAGAGAGTTTTGGGATGGGATGTAAAGTGTGCTCCATGTTTTAGAATGAGAAACTGATTTTGTGTATATTTACATAACCATAATTTGAACTGAAGTGGTCAGCATGTCAATTCATAGATATTTATGAAATTATCAGTTTATTAATATAAAGTCTCCCAGTCTCTTCTCCAGTAACTCACATTTATCTACTATCTTAGATTTGGAGATAATCAGGAAGTATTTATTAATGATTCATTCATTATCATTCATTAAGAGGTCGTTCCTGATTTGTTCCTTACTTATTCCTTAGTTACTACTCACAATTTTGTGCATCTTATTGTGACCAGTGGATTTAAGACAAGACCTTGCAAATGCAAATCATCAAGGACTGGACTTAGTTTTTTATATATTATCATGCTGTATAATATAAGGAGTAGTATAAGTCGACTGTCTCTTACATGCAGTCCTTTGAGGTTCTTGAAGTCATTCTCCTTGATCTCCGTGATCTTGTTGTTCTGCAGGTCCAGCAGGGTGGTGTCGTCTGGGATGTCCCCAGGAACTGCCTTCAGACCTGATGGGGAGACGTTGTTTAATTAGATGGAGGGTATAAGGGTTAGAAGCATGCAAATGCAATAAATCCATCAGAATGATGAATGGCGGAAAAGTCTGAGGTAAGGCGGTGACAGCCCAGCTTCTGGTGACGGGAGGTTAACCACAGTCTGCCCTCAACAGGAAATGGATACAAAATGGTTCCCTACTCTTCTCCATTACCATGATTTGAGTTTTGGATTGGCAGCTTCCATTAACTGTAGAGTTTAAACTACACACTGATGACCTATAGTTCTGGATATCAGCTCCAGTGTATGTTAAGGTCTTGAAATTTTATTCTGTCATTAAGTTTCTTACTTGAAAAAGGAATGAACACCAAATTTCCTGTCACAGTTTAAAAAGTGTGAATGATTTAACTTTGTCATGAGTTTAAAGTTGGCAGTGCTAAGCTGGAATGTTTCCATGCACAGTTTAGAGTTTAGCAACATCCAAATCAAGATCTGTTCATGCTACTAGTGCTGTCCGTCAAATGTGAGCACACCACACCCACACAGTCCTGATTAAACAGATTAGCTGAGTCTTCTAAGTATTAAACAAACAAAAAATATTTCTGAATGTCTATTGTTGCTTATATAGTTTCACAACAGACGTTTTTAGGGGCTTTAAGCTCATAAGAACTGTTAAGGACTGCACAGATACAACGAGACAGGGAATCAAATTTGGGTGAGCAGGAAAGAGTAACTGAGTTTCCAGTAGCGACCTGCTTAAAAACATCAAAGTCTGCTTTGTCAATGTAGCATGCTCGATAAAGTCTCAATGATATGGAGTTAGAGCAGAATGGGTTTTATAGTGACATTCCAAAGGGACCAAATAACTATCTGATGTGCTCCGAGGCACACATGGTGGAAATGGACCTTAAAACAAATTTCCTTTGGAATAAGTAAGCGGCTGCATACCTGGACACTAAGCTCACGTTAAATCGTTTTGCTTGGACTTTATCATGGCATGTCATGGCTGATGTGAGACAGAAAATGGCATCTGTAGTGAAAGACTGTTTGCCTGAGAGGACTTTTTTTTATAGAGCGAAGACAGCTGGGAGCTATGGTGTGCACTCCTCTACATCCGTGTTAACACTCACAAAAAAAATACATTCATAATGTGCAGTTTACATTTCAGAGGAAGAAGCATAGAATAAGCTGTTTAACAAAGAAGCTTAGGCTCCGTATCTCCAGTCCGCATACGTATATCTGGACACATATTGTACTAAAAGCTTATGACAACTTCTGTTCCTGCTCACCCAAACATAACTTCCAGCTAGGTTTGCTTTTCTGTCAGCTTGGACGACCCACAAACCATCACAGCTGTTTGTGGCCACCACCATCATTACAGCACCACATTGTATACCTTTATACTTGGACACACATTTTTTTATTGGTCTTAGTTAGCCCATTTCTGCCTTTGCTGCTTCAGTTTTGAATTCCTATTCTATTCTTGTGAGCACTACAACTTTATTGAAGTGCAAAACTAAATATCTGGAATGCCTTTGAAAATATTTGATTGTAAACTGTTTAAAATTGGTATATTTTGAAGATTAACACTGAAATTTGTTTTAGAAAAAAATCTGCCTTAAGACCAGTTTTTCACCCAGATTCGATGTCCCTGTGCGGCTTGCTGCAATGAGGCAGTCTATTATAACTATAACTATTATAACAATTTACATGACTAAAGTTATACTTAAATGTTTCCTGTAACAGAAAGAGAAGAGAAAAATGGATGGAAAACACAAATGAGCTATTGATTATAGACCAGAGTATCTTAAAATAAGTGAAAAACCTCCTAATTCATTTTTAATGGAAGGTTTTTAGCAGTTTTTAAAAAACCAAAACAAAATATAATTAAAAATGACTCCTGCAGTTAAAAAAAAAAAAAAAAACAACAACTTGTGAATGAAAATGCTGGTCAAAGTACACTCAGTAAAGTAAAAAGAAGGACGTCGAGCTGTCAAATGTCCTGCAGCACTACAGGTTTTAAGATGAATACAAGGTCACATGAGACAAAACGATCAGTGCAGAAGTAAAAATCTGTGTGATGATGACAATGACAAGAACTGACTCGCATATATAAACTATTTGAATGTCATGTTTCGGTCAGCATCTCACTTTTCAGACAACAGCCATTTGGGAGGAAATGCAAGAAAGAAAAATGGGACTTTAAGTCTCACCCCCATTATAATAGTAACTATCAATCACTGCGTTTTAAAAGCAAAGTCATCGAGATATCAAGCATACGAATGCTTTGGACTGGACCCATGTCCAACACTTCCAAACATTAATGACTGTTTATATAATGTCCTCTCCCCATCTGGCACTGTGGCCTGAAGCAAAAGCCTGATTGTCTCATGGGATTCGAGTACACTTACAAAAAGATAGGTATCTAATGAGGGAAGCCACGGATTGTGCCATTACGTTCATCTTAAAACTTTTAACAGAGAACAAAAGGCCATTTTGTTGGTGTGCATTTGCCAACACTGTTAGAAAGAAATCTTGCTTATCCATAATCACAACTCATTTGTACCCTAGGCTAAATTTTCCCTCCTGAATGTTTTAGCTGTCGTCGTGCCAGCTGCAAACTCACAAGGGAAAATCCACATCCACACAAGTGAAAGGGTGCTTGGATGGCAGACTCTTCTGTCTTGTCCTTGTGTCCAAATATATACATAAAACCTTTAATGCTGTGCGTGTCTAAATGTGTGAGTGTGTGTTTGCGTGCAGGCCAGCGGTTCTGGGGAACAGATGGAGGCTCCGGGCCAACAGTGCTGATGCAGAAGTTGGGACTCAAGCCGTGGCTGCATCTTCGGGGGAGTGCTGCTGCTGACTGGGGCCCCGGCTGGAGGACTGATGTAATGGAACCGGCCCTTTTCCCCGAACATCACTCTCTCCAACTGTCTGTCGCTCTCACTGCCTTCCTGTTGGTCTGTCGCTCTGACTGTTGAGCCACCTGCCTATCTGGGTCTGCCTGTCTCTCTGCACCCTCTGCTCAGACTTTACTCTTTCTGCAAACTCTTGAATCGGTAAATTATCTTTTATTTCACCCTGTCCCTCTTAAGTTTATGCGGTTGTGTGCTGCTTATGTCTGTCTGCTCCTCTTTTTGTTTTATCCTCCCATCTGTGTCACTCACCCCTCCTCCTCCATCTGTCTCCTTGAAGCTCGTGCCCCTTCCTTTCCAAACAAAAGCAGAGCCAGAAAAACTATCAAACCCAACTGCGTAGCGAATCACTTTTATGTAATATACAAGAATAAATGAGGTCAGGGACTTTTCTTTGACAAAGTTTATGAGATGACTCAAACTGTTGTATATGTTGGACAAACAGACTGGATAAGCTCCAAACAATGAAGATGACAATTGAGTAAATTGTTGTGACTGTGCCAAATTAAAGAAGCCGACTAAGTAATTGTAGTCCTTCAGCCTTGGTGAGTAAG
Source organism: Scortum barcoo (assembly GCA_023238725.1). NCBI lineage: Eukaryota > Metazoa > Chordata > Actinopteri > Centrarchiformes > Terapontidae > Scortum > Scortum barcoo. The sequence continues at coordinate 7,372,644 of CM041540.1, forward strand.
CTTAACACTGAGGAAACAAGTTTAGTAACATCTGAACTTGTTGAAACTGGGATTTGTTCGGGGCTTTCCTGCAGCCAGGCTAACTTGTAATCTCCGCCAGAGTTTAAAACACGTGTGCCCAGAAAGCCAAATAATGTAATTGTTACAGGAAGCAAAAGAAGGCTCACAACATCTGTGAGCATTTAACGTATCAACATTGCTGTCATGTTCTCTTGAAGACACAATAATGCATAACATAATATACCTCAAGAATGACCCTGTGAGTTAGGGTGGATGGTGGAGATGGCCGAGCTTTTAAAGCGAGTGACTTTTTCTGCTCTTAAAAACCAGTAATGTCACCCAGCACAATAAAAGTTCAGTAAAACTACTGCAGACACCCATCTGAACTCAGCATCTGATCCATCAAAGTGAGCTCATTTGTTTGGAATCCAGACCAGAACACCAAAAGGGAGGAGTGGATGAAGAAAATGGATGTGAAAGCTTTTACATTGTATGTATCACTACAGTTCAAATCAAGTCACACTGATATATTATGCTATATGGGCTCAATGTAGCCTAAGTACAGATCATTGATTTCAAAGTTGTATTTCTCAAGACTAAAGCCACATCCATGAATGTGTGGCACTGGGAAGGAGGTCTTACCAATATAGTTTTGCTTAAAATATGTATTTGAGAAATGAAACAGTCTTTCCAGTTTTTCAAGCACATGCATTTGTTGTTCTCCATATTATATTAATGTAAAATTGAATATATTAGGATTTTTGACCAGTGCTTGGACAAAAAAAACTATTTGAAGGTGTAACTTGGAACTATTTCGAAATTGTGGCAAGTATTTTTTTTTTTTAATGCCTATATAGACAAAATGATTTCAACCCTCAAAGTAACTAAATATGCAACAATATATTACAGGTTGTACAGTACACTAGCTATTCTTCCATTCATAAATACTGACTTGGGGATATACATTTTGTGCGTGAGTAGTTTCTGAGATTTACTACCATCATACCTTGATGGAAACAATAAAACTATGAAATTAAATCTGGTAAGACTCTGTTAAAGCTATTTTTTTGCTTTTGGCTCCAGTAATGATTCCTTTGCCTCAGAATCAGTGTGGTTAATGATAGCTATTAATAGTATAAAATAAAGAAACAATCATGTTCAGAGTGTGTGGCATTATACACAACCATGTGAGCCATCAGTGAAATGTGTCTTACCGAGGTCAGAGCACTGGATCACGCGCAGGTGGCACTGGCATCTGAAAGGGCACTTGGGTCCTTCGGGCATTGAGATCCTCGGCTCATCACCTGATCCTGGCTCATCCTCCATCATGAAGTCTAGGAAGCCGGACTGGCGGAAGGGCAGAGCCCAGCAGGCTGTGACCAGGAGCAGAGAGAGACAGGCTGACCTCATGGTGCTGTTAGCAGGGAGCCTGGAGGACGAGAGGACACAGTTCAAAGGTTTGGGTGGATACACTTTCAAAACAGTCCGTCTCTGTGATTAGTTTTCAAAACTACTATACTTTGTTTAACTGTCTGTTTCTGATTCCCTGTAGTGCTCAGAGGGAAAGTGGGCAAAGAAGAAAATAGATTTTCACTGTGGCAGTTAATCAAAAGGCGGAGAGGAGGACGCAGCGTGAGGAATACAGGAGGCCTTTGCCAGAGAGACAAAGGGCAAAGGTGAAAGGTGGAGGGCTCAGGGGTTAAACACATGGGTGTAACAATTTAGTGAGGTTGGTAACATAACCCATTTAATTGGTCAGTTTTAGGCAGAAGGTGAAAGGTGACAGAGCAGGGGTTAGCTCAAGAAAATGACACAATATTACTTTGTCAGAGGGGACAAGCTGTAGGCATCCCTAATGCTTATGTTACTAAAGAACACAGAGCAAATAAGAAAGACTGGACCTTTTATCTGGTGTCCCTCTCATCCCAGTGTTCAAATATTTCAAATATTTGGAAATTCAAGTTGGAATTTAACACTATTGATAGTATAAAAGTGAATATTGGTACAATACTATTCTTATACAATTGAAATGTCTGAGTTATTTCACCATTTTCAGCCAACTACTATTTCACAAACTCTGAATCACAACATGAGGAGTTTAGATGTTACAGTTATGTATAAACATTTTTTGATCAAATTAGTTGAGCTCCTCTTCATCTTTCCACCTCCCCCCTGAAGGAAATTGGTGTACTATATCATCAAAAAGTGTACTAATGTTTTATTGTTGGTTCATTGTTCCTTTGAAATGATCTTGATACCATAATACAATGTAATTTGCCTTAACAACAACAAGGGAGAAACAACATTTGCTGCTGCATGAGCAACATCTGCATAAGCTATCAGCTATAAGCTATGGGAAATTTCATGACTGCTACTGTATAAAACTGTAGTACATTTTCTATTCAAAAGTAATGAATCAGTGATTTGTTTGCCTTTTAAGTACTTTATCGTCCGTGTGCATTAACAGTACAGCGGAATAGCACATCTTACTGTGTCTACTGTACTGGCGGAGTCACTGGGAGAATCCTGCTGCCTGATGCAGTCGTCTATTTCTAAACACAACCACAACCCAGTTGACACATACACACTGTCTCAGACTCAGTGTAGAGCCACACAAACTCCACGACCTTTTCGACACACACACAGCGTCTCAGAGACCCAGCAATCTGCTTGTCATGCGTATAGCCAAAAGTTGCTCCTTCCGTCTTGGTGCCACAATAATTGAAGGGCGGATTGGAGCCGCGGCTGCTAACAAATGATTTGGGAGCAGCTGGTCTGCATCGGACCTTGACCTGAACATCATGACCAGGATGATGAAACTGACCCAAAACCATCAGTTGGCCAGGGTTGAGAGTGACTCCGTGGTGGTTTATATGGTCTGTGTGAATGTGTATCATGTTTATGTGCTGCATCTTTGTTTACTTTGTATTATTTGAGAGCATATTTGCATGTTTGTAGTTGTGATTATAAGTGTATTAAAGCAAGTGTACATTGCATGTATGTAACTGTATGTGTATATACTGTATCTCTGAGTAAGAGTATTGACTGCACAAGTTTAAATCTTTCAAAGGTTTTCACCAGGGTGTTGCTTTGAGAACGAGGGAGAAAGAGAATGTGCTGATGTAGTGCAAATCCAGGTTAGGGCTACGTCAGGTCACTGGGATCATGGTGCAGTGGGACTTTCAACACAAGCAGTAATTATAGTTCCTGTCCACAAAACAGGCACCACTTTGACACACTGTACAGCTTCAGTCCAGTGGTTACAGTGCCTGCATACAGTATGACCAAGCTTGAAATCACTTCCATTCAAAAGGGAACTGTGTTGGATCAGGATAACTTGGCCTCTTAATGGCTTTTTTTTGCTCTTGTTCTGTTGCTATGAAGCGTAAAAAACCTGAAAAATGCTCAAAAGGGTGATTTCATTTGTCGGCACTTTCAAGCTGGAATTGTATCACACGATGTTTCGAGTCTATATGCAGTTTTCCATGCAAAACTTTTGCCATGTTGTATCACTTGGAAACATAGTGTATGTGCTGAAGCAGAAGGCGTTGAAACAAAGGGCTCCGGCCTGAACATACAGTAGATCCAGGAGTACACGGTGTTCCAGTCCTCTCGACAGACTGAGTAATCTTGGCTGTGTCAGGCTCTCTTATCTAAGCGCAGCTGAAAGCCCAATCCAACGAAAACCTTGTCCACAGACTTGGCATCAGCATTCTCCCATCGTTTTGGATTTAAAGTATAAAGCACTCCTCGGTCAAATAACGCTTGTAGATGCCTTTGATGGTTTGTTTTAGTTTAGATGCCAGATGGACTGGGCTTGTCTCATAGTATGATACATTAATTGTCAATACTGGAAAGTATTAGTCAGTTTATCACTTTTCATAGAGTTACTGGTGTTGTGAACTCCTCACATCTGGCACTTCTTGCAGACTGGAACATTCAGAATGATCTACAAAGCCGGCGTACCAGCTCCGTTTTAAAGGACCAGCAATGCACACAAAATAACAGAGGCTGATTACTGAACCTTATCTCCCTGCTTCGACCCGTGACCCACAAGCACATAAGCAGATATATGTGCACATGTGTGTTGGTGCAGGATTTCAGACGGCCCTCCATGTGCCCTGCCATCAACCTTTGTTCATAAACATTTCAGCAGCTTCTAATGTGAGCCAGACTGGGTAAAAAAGAAGAAGAGAGATGATCTCAAGCTAAGCCCTATGACCATTTAATGGCCTCAGCATTACTGTAAAGACAAGAATTACTGCTACTTTGTGAGTCATAATCAGACCCAGGAGTTGTTGATGAGACTGAAACAAGATTTTGAAATAAAACCAGGAAAAAGGACTATCAGAGATTTTAAGGGATGATTGTTTGGGACATTAAGTAACAATTTTTGGCCACAGCCACAAAATACAAGTGGTTCTATTAATATTATTAAATTAGAGGATTTGGGATTTGGGCATGGGGGGCTGTACATTTTGGAGATTTATTACTATGTGGCAACTTTAGAGTGGTGAAATAATGGTCGACTAAGATCCATCTTTAAGCATGAAGGTCACTCTAAATTCAAAACAAGGAATTATGGTCAAATGCGATAATTTTTTTGAGTTACAATAAAGGCTTGCCACAGCTTTACAGCTTCAGCAGCTGGGCTGAACCTCTGAAAATGATACATGAGGCAACCTGCTGTGCTCCAGGCACTGGTTCTTTCATTACTAGTCTGCTTAGATGTGTCCAAGGGGCCCTGTAGGATGGCCTGCTCCAAGAAGATGCCCTCCTCCATCCATACACACGCGACACACACACACACACATATACACACCTGAAGAAAGAATCTACTGAACACATGACACAGGCTCATCAAACACCACACTCTGTGTGTGTGTGTGTGTGTGTGTGTGTGTGTGTGTGTCTTGTAGACCCAGAGGGCTGTCAACAGAACATGCTGGAACATGACTTGACCACGCAAACTCTACATCTCACCACTATCGGCATTTCTAATCCCCTCAAAGAAGATGCAACTTCCTGTTACGGGATAAAAAGGTATTCTCCTTATCATTTTCACTTCAGAGGAATCCTGGTGATCACTCCAAGCTGGGAATCAAACCTTGATGTTTCATTTAGTACCTTGCAGATCAGGGAACACTTTTTGTGACTCTATCCTAAAGTTGATACTTTGCTGAGATGAACCTTTGACATGTTTTTGCAGTTGGTCTGTATGTAACACTTATTAAAAATAAGTGGAGATACAAACACTGTATGACTTATAGCATTCCTTTTAAAGTAGTGGTCATCAATCAAATCAATTTTTTTTTTATATGGAGCTGTCTTCCCCAAAGTTCCTTTCACAGTGTTTCAGTTTCGGCATGGCTTCATTCGGGAAACATGGCCAGTAATCACGTCGTAGTACAGGCCGTATGCCAGTTTACAAGATGAAAGTGGGACAGGCTTTATTCACAAGAAGTGGACTGACACTAATCGGTGCAAATGTGGCAAAAATTGGTGAACAATTTCCTGCAAGAAAGACTGTCACAAGCTCTCAAAACTGATGTAAAATTGATGTATAAGAACAACAAAAGGGGTCATCCAGAGATAAAAAGAAGATGAAATACAAAAAAGGAGTCTGATGAGACCAATGGTGGTTCAAGGCCTTCTGAGGAGTTTGAAAGTACTTTAGATGGTCACCAGATACCTGCTTAAGTACTGCACATGGAGCTACAGTAGCCATTGAAGAGATACATCAAAAGTTAAAAGTACAAGCAGCGGTGAAAAGGTTCAGTCTGTATTTTCAAAAGATTTACAATCTACCACATCCCAGAAAATGGCATGTGGTAAATGGTACACTAACCATCCCTATCTTCTTCTCTTGTGTCTCAGAAACCTGGGATTCATCATCCTGTGTCTGCCCTAGAAAAAAAAGGGGTGGAGGCTGACATTTCCTGTGGCGGCGGCATCTTTGTCAATTCTCTTGTGTCCCTCTTTTGTCTCATCTCTCTTCCCTCCCTCCACTCTCAACCCCTCACCCTTCCCCAAGTCTGGCCCCAGCATTACTAATGATTCCCAGACAGGAAGCAGAGCTCGCATGAGGGAGTAAAGTAATTTTCCCTCCTTTGCTTTGTCACTTTCGCCTCTTTGTCACTGCTTTTCATTGAATCTTTCGAGCTTAGAAAATAAATGAGATGCCTGCAGAACCATTACCATATCAACCAAACAGACTTGAATATAAAGCATCACGGTGTCTTGATTTTAGCAAATCAAAATCATGTTGCAATGAAGGAAACAACACAGAGCAGACACCAACTACCATCCCACCCTCCACCCCTGTCAGCTACCCCCCCCCTCCTAACCATCTAACTCTCCACAGTCTACCTCTGCAGAGTGTCTGTCAGCTATGAATCACTGGAAGGTATTTACACAGCCACAGGACGTTTAAAACACGTGTGGCCCTTTTAACCCATCAGCAAATGAATGTGAGTCCCCCCCCCACGTGGTTACATAAACACATATGCTCAGACACACAAGCATGATCGATGAGAACGCTGATGTGCAAAAAAAAAAAACACCAAAAGAAAAAAAAAAAAACATGAGGTCTTCCTTTGGCAGTGGTGTGAGGAGTCGTTAGTCGTCAACAAATTTCTATCGGGGGATTTTGTGAGCAAGGGCATGTGTATCTGAAAATATGCAAAGACATAGCCAACAAACAATTTCAGAGCCAAAGCATTCTTGTAATAGGAGTTAGGCCAAATTAGAGTTGTCTGGAAAGTAGCCATCCATACTCCCATATGTGTCTGTGAGGGAGGATTTTGGCTTCAAGAATGCCCAAGATGCTCTTTTGACCACTACAATCAATATCATTTCTTTAGTCAGACAAAAAAAGAACAAAGTGCCAGAGCCATAACTATTATTGAAAGATCATTTTAGGGTCTCTAAAGCATGAATGTTGTCTGGAGCCATAGCATGAAAAAGCCAGTGAGTGGTTAAACCACATTTCAGCTGTTCCATGAGAAGAGCTGTCGGCCTGCCATCAACCTCAGTCCCATTATCAACAGTCTGCGCTGCACAGACGTGGACAAACTGCCCAACCTTCTCTCCCTTTCTTCTCTTTCCATCTCCTCCTCCCTTTTTGTGCTCTTTCCTTCCTTCCCCAGCGTCTCTCCCATATCTTATGGTATTTTCTCTCTCTCTCTGTCTGACCCTTAAAACTTAGGCGAGAAAGATGGACATGTGGAACTTTCTGGGATTCCAGTGAGCAAAAGGGGGGAAAAAAAACCCTTCATGGCTGATGTCCATTCATTTCCATTGTTCTCTTGCTCTTTTTGACCCAGAGAGTTGAAGTCCAGATGGAAAAAATGCAGCCCCTTGAGTGCAAATCTGGGCCTTGTCTCCTCCAAACCTTCCGTTCATTCACTCTGGTTCAAATGTTAAACATCTGCTCACCTCAACTCAAAAGTATGAACTGGTGAAGTACTTTAATTGCTCTATTTCAGTGCCATGTTTATGCCTCTTTAAGCCTCTGTTCTAATCTAAGCCCCACTTTTCATTCTATTTTGTTTGTCTCCGTTTTTCTTTCGTTCACTTCAACTCTGGTCCTCTCAGTGCAATTCAGTGCAGCTGAACCTTATTAGGTTTTTTTCCCTGCTGGCAAAAAGGATGTAATGAGTTAGCTGAGAGTTGTGTGGTGGCTTGCCGGGAAGCCTTCAGACCCCTCTTTGATAGAGGAAGCTGTACCATTATGGGATTAATGGCACTGTGCGTTGCCAGGTACAGCTTTTTTTCATCTCCTCTTCAAAGCCTCCCACTTTAAGTTGCCCCTAGCAATTTGGGTCCTGTTCTGCTCCTGTGAAAACACAGCAGCGAAACGCCACAGTGGGCAGAGACGGTTCGTATTGAGAAGAAACAGGGCCGCAGAGCAGGCAGATAAGAGATTGGGGTTAAAACGGTCTGGTTGCAATCTCAAGTGAACTGCTGAAATGGAAAGTGTGAGAAGCAGCAGAAACAACTTTTCCAAATCAAAGCCTTGACAAGCAATAATGGGCTGAATCAACACAAAGAAATCGCCATTGTTGTTTCAGCTTTTTTTCCCCTCATTTGCTTGTAGACTGGCCAAACGCCACAGGGGGAAAAAAAAGAGAAAAAGAATGAAAGTAAGCTAAACTAAGAGAGAAAAGGAACAAATTAATGCAACAAATATTTTTTTCCACTGACATTAGCAAATGACAAATGAAATAAAAAGCAGACAGCTTAAGTAGAAAATCTAAACCCTTCTTTTTGTGTAAGCATTGCAAATATAATTCACTTTGCACACACTCACAAATCTAGCTTGAGGGCTTCCATATGGATTACATCCAAACAATCAACAAACAACTGTCCAAACACTTGGTCAATTGCCACAGAGAGCAACATATTACAAAAACTGTGAGCTGAAATAGTAAACAGCTGAAAACGTCACATGGCACTCAATGGTGGATACTTTGGGGATGGACAACAGGCCAGAAGAATAAGTTTATTTGGCAGAGGAGTGAGGTACCAGCATCAACTGCACCACCACACCCCCTTCCCTAGCTGCTGCTCTTTTCACTGAGCTCTATGTAGATTGGACTGGAAATGATTAAGGTCTCTTAACACAAAGCCAAGAAAGAGAGCTGTGGGAACAAGACCTGGCAACATATCTGGAATATACACTTGAATGTATGAAAAAAGACAAACTCAAATCAAGTTTAACAGAAAGATTAACATTATACTTAAATGTAACTGCAAAAAAAATGCAACAGTAATCTTATCTTTGTAAAATAACATCAGCAAATAATGTGACTTTTAAATGAGGAATGATACATTTTCCATGCCTACATTTGCACAAAAAGTCACAGTCCAAGAAAAAACATGGCATTCTCTCAATACTATTCTTTATTTCTTTAAAAATGAGTACTTAGTGAAACCTAACTCCTTCCTAACCTCACTTCACCCATTATACAAATAATTTCCCCCACTCTCAGAGCTAAAGGATTAAACCTACCTGTTCTCAGTAGACGCAAGGCAAAGAGAGTAGAAGTGGGCGAGATGAGCTTGACTCCCAAAAATCCAGTCGAGTGGGGGGATGAGACTGTGAAGTGGCTGCGAGGGCCTATGGGGTAATTGGACTCAGAGCGCGTGTAGCCAAGATCAAGCAGGTGTGCTCTGTCACAACAAGGGGAGGAGAGAGGGAGAGAGGGCAAGAGAGGAAGAGAGACAGAGGAGAGAGAGGAGGAGAGAGATAGAAGGAGGGAGGGGTCCGACCGCCGAGCTCCTCTTAGGACCGAAACAATTGGTGGAGAACTTGCCCCGCTCTCGCTGTGTGCTCCAAAAACAGCTGGAAATAGAGAAGGGAGGAAGGAAAGAGAGAGAGAGAGAGACAGAGCAAACGGAGAAAAGAAGAAAGAGGCAGAGAGTTGGAGTTTAAGGCAATAAGCAGTGATTCGGCTGGCAGCCACCCTCAATGTGACATCTGGTAATGATACAGGTCCGGTGAGGAGCTTAGCAGAGAAAGCTGCACACAAGCTCTCTTTTTGCCTCTTTCACACTCTCTCCGTCATTCATCCTCATTCAGCCTCCATACTGACTACCACACACACACACACTTTTGTCTAACCTATTCAGTCTGGCATCCCCCCCCCACCCCGGTAAACCTTCTGTTTTAACGCCATTCCCCAGATCTTGATTAGGTTTGTTTGGGTTGCCTTAATGGACTATTGGGTCTGTTGGACTTTACTGGCCAAAAACAAAGAGGGACGCACTTTGGGGGACTATGTGGGAGGTAGTAAGTTTTTTTTTTCCAACCCTACTGGCAGATAAATAATGTTGATATTGGACAATCCTGTCAAATGCTAGGGGATGCTGAATGACATTTTTCTTCACATCTAATGCTGACACTTAAAAATGCTTGCTTTCTACACTATCTATAGTGCACAGCAACTACCATATGGTGAAGGTTAGGGAAATATCGTGGTTACAGTTAATAACAAGACTAAAGTGAGGCTGTACTTCGGCACAGCTGTGCTTTGCGCTAAATGCTAATGTCAACATGGTCAGATATAAAAAAAAACCCAATCTGCTGATGGCACTGGATGAAATGAATGAATCAAACTTTAATGGGAGTCCATCTCATCTATAGATTTCACTAAAAACCACAAAGGTGAACCTCACAGTAGCAGTATGGGAAGTTTCAGTGGTTCATAAAAGTCATTAGGACAAATCCTCTGGAAACTGTAGTGGGATGTACCAAATTTTGCGCCAAGTCATCCGGGAAATTACTCAACATCTACTGGATAAGTGATAACTTTGATTTTGCACCTCGTGATTTACATCCAATGCTACCAACAGGTCAACCCATATGGCTGTAATACATTGGGTTCTTCTGGTTTTTAAAAATGAACTTACCTTATTTTCACTCTCTAATGAACAGTTACTTTAAATCTTGCCTTTGTGCTTGCTGGATTGGCCAAAGCTGGATCTAATCAAGGAAAGGCTGTGGGTGGTGTTTTTTTTTTTTTTAAACCCAAGTGAACCAGACCTCATCTTATGATGGGAAGGCATTGGGGTGGCTGTGTTTTAAAAAGACTGTGTCATTGTGTCAAGCTGTTGCAGGAAGGTCAAAAGTTTAACTTTTGCATTAGCCAATGTCTCCATCAGCAGACATGTGTTCAGTTGGCGAGCAAGCCTCAGCCTCTATCTGCTTTTTTTTGCTATAATTCATCCTGTATTCATGTATCATAGTTTCCACTCACAGTTCAATAGCTACTTCATGACCCCGCCTTCAGTAATCTCCAGTCTTGTGTAAATCCAGACTTTCCTCTTTGATAACTTTAATAAGGCCTGAAATTTCCATACAGTCACCACAAGATTTGCATCATAAAGTTACTGAAGTCCCAAAGTTAAGATCACATATTTCAGTGACATCTTTTGAAATCATATTTAAGATCTTTTCGAAGCAGACATGACTTTTTAAAAAAAAAAAAAAAAAAAAAAACCTTGCATTTGCAGACGTTCCAGTGGTTATATTAGTTCCAGTATATTCAAAAGAGATGAAAAAGGGAGTGTAAACAGTACATGGAGCTTGATCAAGCACCTGTGAGCAACTGCAGTGATTGAAGCTGCTGCATCCTTTCAGATTGTTTACTTCGATCAAATCCGATCTCAGCACTTCTCTTCTTGTGTCTTTATTAAACTCTTCATTTTGATCACCGCTTGGATTAAAAAAGGGGAATCACTGAATGTGTTTAAGCATGGAAGACAGTGTGTCTACCTCCCTTTTCTCTCCTTCTTTTGACTCAAGACTAAAAAAGGCTCAGATAGCAGAAGAGCAGGTTTCATCCTGTCTGGCGTTTCCCCTCTCAACTTGACTGTCTTTCCCAGCAGAAGGCAAAGGGCAGACCACACACATGGTGACTAAGTGTGTCGAAATGGACCATCCTGGTCTGGAGAAGACTCCTCCTTTGGATGGATAAGCACTATGCTTTTTTCAGGTTATTTTACAAAACAATGACCTTAGCGAATGCACATTTCATCACCTGGGGTTCAGGTAATAAACAGACTTAGAGAAGCTCAAATTGAGTCCACAGATGGAGGGAAGAAGAGGAAAAGACTAGCATGGAAAGAGGTCAGAGGCCAGGAGGATTATAGCATGATGTGAAGCACTGGATAAAGCCAGGTGTCCAACACAAATGATGAGATCATACCTGGCACATTTTACAAGAGGGAAGAATAACCCATCTGCATGCCTCAATTTTATGCAGATGATGGAAAGCAGAACCCTTTATGTCTCCACAACAGCCACGTGTCATGGCAAAACCACCTCCTCTCCATCATAGATGCAATGTGGAGATCTTACCTGTGACCTTCTGGTTACCGGGTGGCCTCTGCTTAACACTCTGAGAAAAACATTGAATCTTGAAGGTGAAACTGACATTGGTCGTTCCTCAGGCAGACAAGAGTAGAATACCTTTATGGGAGATAAAGACCAAAAGTGTATCATGTTACAAACACATTAATTACGGCTACACTGACACTTTTGTTCTCAGGTGTTAATATCCCACTACAGAAACAAAAGGGACAGACAGAAGGGTAAATGATGGGGCGAGGAATGGGATGAGTCAAAAACCAGCTTTGGGATGTCAAAACAGAAGGAATGACTGATAGAAGGAGCTAGAATATTAACTTTTCTAAAAGTGGGATTTCAGGTAGAGTAAAGTTTCATGTGTGTATCTACAAGAGATAATGAAAAAATGGGGAGAAGATGAGTGGGAGTTTACAGGCATTATTACCTGTGCTTTGAAGGAGAGAGGTTTCAGAGAAGGGTCATAGAGTCTATATCTAGTTGTGACCCCGGCATCTCTTCATTTTGCTGTAAAGCACATGGATTTACTGAAAGCAGAAGGGCAGTGCAGGGATCTAGACAGTTGTGATTCTCTGGGCAGAAAAAGGTAAATAATCTTTGAACTTAACTGAAGGAAGCTACGAAGTGATGTGCACTTCATATCATGAGATACTGTTTGAAACATCACACGCCTATTTGAATATGATTTAAGATTTTTCACCTATTTTGTAGATATAACTGCTGATTAGTTTTTGAGCAAAGACGTGTCATATAGAGATGTATGTGGACTTCTGTAGGTTTGTTTGCCTGTGCTGACATGCTTAGGTGAGGAGACTAACCTGAACCGCATTGCCCCATCACTCAACATGCAAACACGCACATACACAATTTTCTAAAAAGAGCTGAAGACTATATCCACGCTCTGTTTCACCTCTGTATATCCACCATTTCTCCCCATTGTTTGGCAATGTGCACACAATATATACAAAGTCTTTTCTGTAATTCTTTCTATTTTCTGTCCTAAATCTTACACTCAACTCAACCTATACCTCAGGAAGATTCAAAACACCACATACCACTCACACAAGCTCCGTCTCTAGGAGTGCACTACATATGATTGGACAGACACAGAACCATTTAAGGGTCATTACAGTCAGTTAATGACACCCCAAAGTGAAATTATGTATGAGAATGTTAATGACAGAACATTTATATTGATGTAAAAAAGCTTTTACTGGGTTATCTCTTTATGTCTGGACAGGTTTGATCGATGGAAGCTAGACAAAGGGCGTGGTTCGGATAAGAAATGTAGCCTGTGGGTATGTCTAGACGAACAACTGGTTTAAACACCTTGCCCTTTTTTAATATCTAATTTTTATGCATGTGTTACATTGAATGTCTCTTAAAAAACTAGAAACATGGAGTTTTCAGCTTTCAAATTGAACATTTTGAACTTATGTTGAGTTTACTGAATATAAGGAGTCTGTGCATCATCACTTTTTTGCTCAAAGGTACTGGGTGAAGTGATGGGCATACATTTGTTCTTCCTCCAGCATTATATCAGCTGATTGTGGACATGAACTGGCAGCATTCCCATCAAAAGCCCTCCTTTCCATAGCTGTATAGTTAATGTACTGTAACGAGACAGATGTGCGACCCACAGAGTTACCAGCTCTGGGAAAAAATTCATGTCATGTCCTCATATACCGAGAATGACCCGGCATGTACTTTGTGGTCAGCTAGACAGCTAACTCTACTTCACCATAACGAGCTAAAATGATGTTTCATTTAGAGAGTCAGTGCAAGGGGAGCCTTGATGTGGCTTGATTTACCAGTGAAGGGGGACGTGATGGACTCAGAATTGCTGCATGTGTGAAACTGTAAAGCCAGATGGCATACAATGGAGTCCCCTGTTACTAAAATATGGTTCAATTAGTTGCATTTTTCTGAAAAATTACACAACATTAGCATTTAGCATGTTTTTTAATAAATAATAAATAATAATAAAGTCCCTGCCGGTTATAAATATTTAAGATAGATAAAACTGCCTACAGTATCTGTTTCCTGCATTGTGTCTTTATAGTAAACCTGCACATTGGTAACATTCCTGCACAAAGACAGTTTTGTTTGTCTGTCATATGCTTGTCATTCTCAATGACAAACCAATGGAAGCCTTTTAAGTACTGACTGCAGGACTGAACACACAGATCCCATCCCAGACTCTCTAAGTAGTTTACCAGCAGTGATGTGGAGGAGCTCTGTCATTCCCATCTCTGACTGGAGTGTCTCAGCCGTGATGGACAAAGCAGACCCTGCACACACATGCGTGTAAACACACACACACACAAACAAATGCAGAGTAGAGGCATCAATGATGGCAGTGACAGGCCGACAACTGGGTTCTGGGCCAGCGGTACTGTGGGAAATGACCTTATTTGGACCAATCAAAGTGAGGCTGTGTGCTGATACTTCAATTCATATGATAATTGCACTGGAGGAATCCCGTCACTTTGGTTCACTGTTTACAGCCTTTCCTTTAAGTCACAAGGGGCCACACACACTCTCTCACACCAACGCGCACACATGTTTGGTCAGTAAACTGCCAGCTTTAATGGGTGTTTTTCATGTTTGAGGTGAGATGAGTGCCACGGTGCCGGTCTGATAAACCATTACTGCTAAAATAAAAAGCAGTCACTCTGCCATTAGTGGCCTAGTGAATTTTTTAACTGGAGAGTCAAAATATCGAAGGCCATGCTGTTCCCATTAGTAACCATTAATCATCTAATACTTGACCTTTGGTTTCCAATTCTGCTGTAAAATGGACACCAACACAGAGGCTGAAAATGAGGAGCAAAAAAAGGAGATAAAAATAATATTCTGAAGGAAATGCTGCTATAATATGGATCTGACTGTTTGTTCCATGGCACTTTCAGGAGTCTACTTTAAATTAGTCCCACTGAGTGTGTAAGAGGCTGGATGGAAACAATGCTGAATAGCATCTCTGGAAACCCAAAGAAACATTCATCACCTATTGTCATAATAATGTGCACACACGCACAAAAGGTCTTTTCAGGGATCCAACGCTGGTATTCACTGTTCCTCTTCACTCACCCCTTGGCCCCACATGGCTTACGAAAAAAAAAGGGAAAAAACGGCACAGAGGCGACGGAAACACTCGCTCAAGTGACGTTTTGGTATAAACGTGGCCATTCAAGGCCAGGCAGGACTTTTTTGTCTCCATGGTGACAGACTCCTGCTTGGCAGAAAGCAAAGTGAAAGAACTTCTTCACAAGCGGCCAAATTTACATCGTGCCCTGTAATAAAGGAAAGGGATATGGTGAAATAGACAAACACAGCTGCCTGGTGAGCAGCGTGGCAATAAAACGTAGATTAATTGTGATTGCATGGTTTAAAAAGAGAAGGTAAGGACCTGGGTTATTATGGATTCAGAATTTGTTAACCTTGTCTGTAGAATAAAGGAGAAAATAAGAACAAATGACTTAACATGCAGTCCTCAGGCAGTACTGTCTGCCCAGTGCCTCCTCACATGATAAAATCATTCACATCGTCTCATTATAAATACCTAGTCAAACACAGCTGCCTGGCTGTGGAATATTATGGCATTAGAGCACAGATTTAATGTGATTGCATGGTTTTAAATGAGGAAGTAGGATTAGGTTTATGAACAACAAGAGCAGTTTTGCATTGTGAAATGGAATATTTGCTAAAGCAGGCATTTGAAAAGAGTCTACAAAGGAGGATTATTTATAAAGAAGCATGAAAACAAATTAATTTTAACTATCTCCTCATTATGTGGATCTTTTGCGATATTCAACAAAATCCCACTCGTTTAGTCGGGCTAGTCTCTAAACCTTCTTTAAACCTTTATGCATTTTGAACTTTAGCTGCAGGGAATCAGTGGGTGTACAGTCAATGCCGTCTGAATATGCTGCAAGGCTGGGCTGGAACTTCAGTCCACACATCCAGTCTTCTCAACACGACCAGAATGGCATGCATTCTTCCTTTGCATCAAGTAATCACCCAAATCACATCTTGTTAATTTGATATGAGCATGAATTAGCAGGAAGGGGATGAAGTCCATTAATAATTAAATCCACAGCTCATGGAATGTTTGAGTTTGTTTGCTGTGATGACAAGTGTCTGCAGTGTTCAATTTCTTTGTAAACTCTTTAGAAAAATCTCTCCATCCAAGTTTATTTGAATTATTGCAGACAGCAATACTAGATTTATTCAATACAAAGACATTCTGTAATCTGAGTTATTTTTATAGGCAATCTGCTTGTAAAAATGTGGACCTGGAAGAACCAAGTCTGCACTTTTTACAGCTCAGTAATGAAGGCAATTTTTCACTTTGAGTCAAATGCGGTTCTTTGTCAGTCAGTTTTATTTTCTGGATATTTGAAAGCATTTTTCAATATGTAGCTTTGCTTGTTGGCAATTACTGAAAATGACAGCCCGGGAAGCTGTGGTGAGCATGAATACACATGACAGCTTACAGTTTGTGTGAAGGAGGACAATGTTAGACAATTTTAGACATCTTCACTCAGTTTGAAGTCCTTCTGCCATAAGGACAAATTCAGCAGTTTTAAATGTATTTTTGCAACTTTATTACAGGGCTACCAGTGCTAAAAAATGAATTGATTTCCAGCGTGACTGGAGGTCAGCAGGAATAGAAGCTTATGAGAATAAAATACACATATCTATTGGCAGGTGTTAGGTTGTGGGATACCATAAATTAACAAAAACCCCACACTTTGTTACACCACTTTGAGGCAGCCATTCCACAAAAAAGATTTTATAACATTTTTACACCACAGGGGGATTATATCGAAGACACACAGTTAAAATGAAGACAGCAAATTGGCGCTAAAATATTATGAGTGATGTGTGGAGGTCAAAGTGACCAATTGTTTTTCTTATTTAATAATGTCATTAACTTTAATTTCAACCATTGTGGTTTATGTTACCAAACTCTCATTGTAACCTTGACCAGAGGTGCTTTATTCCCCATAAGCTTAGCTGCCAAGGTGACGAAGACGTTAACAATTGTTGTGCAATCTGTGCTGCTGTTAAATAATCCTCTCATTGTGGTGGAACAGAAGTTTCTCATTATTCATGTCCCCAAATCTGCAGTCCAGAGTCCATCCGTGTTTAGTAAAGTAAAGTTGCTGGAAGTACAAGTGTTCGCTGGGCCTTCGAGAGACTTCATTAATGTCTCGCATGGGCTTGGATATGTTCAGTGGGCATTTTTCTTACTTTCCATTTCAGTCTGTTTCTGATTTACTGGGCTGAGGTGAGCAGCCAAGCAGCTCCCTTGACTGCCAACAAAGCAACCCTCCTAGAGCCATTTGGGTTGAAAACAGCAAGTATGATATGTTAGCTGCCAAGTTTTTAAATAAAAAGGGATTTGAGATCTACATATCTACAGTTTCCCCTCAATCTTCTAATTGGATGTCATGGAAACAAAACAAAGTGTAGAGTTAATGCTGCGGTGAATTTATACTTTATGATGACCCAAAAAAACTCTGTACCTGCCAAATGCTGCATGCTAGTATGTCTATATGATAGTTTTACAGGGTGCAACTGACAGCACCATCATTAATAACACACAAGGAGTGAAAAAGTATAGGCATCTAAGCCTATAGGGCTTAAGAAAAGCATTACATCTTATATTCATGAGGCACAGCGACACTCCGTTGATTATTTGCAGATCTCCGCAGTGGAAATGTATCACTGGCTTGTGCCTGAAGTATCAAAATTAAGTCCAATATGTGTGGTTGAGACAGTGATGGAGGATGAACCCTGCTGAGGACACATGATCATATGATGCATCTTAGTTTGCCCTCTACCATTACCAGACATCAGATGTATGTGTTGTAATTTTATTCAGCAGTGTTGATTCAGCTGCTGAATTTACAAACATCAAAGCATCCAGCACCAAGGCCGCTTCATTAAGAGACTCTGATCAATCTTGATAACAGTTCATTCTTACGAATTTAGCAGCTGGTTTAATTACAATCACATTAAAATTTCCCTTATATGAAAGGTCTGTTTTTCCAACACTAAGAAAAACAGACTGTCCACATCTGTATATCTACTCTAATCCAGCTAATTTATTTACCTCCATTCAGTTTGTTTATTAATCGTGCATTTCCTGCCCATGTTCAAACGTGTTTTCCCCAGTGTCAGCAAAGCGGACATTATCGTTAATGGTCCAGACTTAAATGATGGTATCCCATTGAGAGGATGCATTAATCCATCATGACAGAGCACATACAGCGGGCAAAGGCAGCACCTAGCCAGCATTTTGTGCAACTCACCTGAACAGCACAAATTCTGTCAGAATCACTCATGTCAAATATAAAAATTAAAGATGGACTTCCTTCAGCAACTGAAGCATATGATCATGGGATACAAAGCACAGAAAATTATACCCTGTGGGTATAAAAACAAACATCCAAAAGGTACACGGAAAAAGGTTTCTGCTGATGGCAACAGCAGCAGGACCCAATAAACACACATGGAGAATATAAGCGAGAAGGCCTTTGAACAAGCTGCCAGATCAGTGCAGTGAGATGGTATGGCAGGGCTGTGGAACATAGTGTGATATGTGAATTAAAGGATCCTGCCAAAATGAATTCATTCATGACCAGTTATGATGAATGGATAAGAAAGTAGATCACTGCTATTCAAGGCGTTTTATTTTTACCTGTTAAGCGTTTTAAACTTGCTCTGAAACACATTTAACTCCTAAAACAAATAGATTTATTCCTTCAAATGTTTTTTTTGCAATAACAGCCCACTTTGCTGTCCATCCAAGTCAAATTAAAGGGAGTGTCTGGTCCTTCTGCTTCATCTGTTATGAATCTACTTAAATTCCCCTTTCAGTTTTCAAGACCAGGTGAATCTGTCTCAACATTTCAGTTCGTATTCAGCTATCAAGTGATGGGTTGAGCAAAAATTTGATTTGATTTCAAGGAATGTTGGAGCAGTAAATACTTGGCATTTATTATGCAAATATTAGCTTGGATGATGGTTACACACCAAAAGACAGCAAGTCTGAGATGAAAGAGACTTTACGGATCGATTGATTTATGATTTTACTCTCCCCTCCCGGTATGTTTTTTTTAAAAATGAGACTGTCCTTTGTAGTACAAGAGAAGGCATGAAATAGGAATGTGCCAATTTGTATGAGCCTCCCTGCCTTCAAACTTAAAAAATCTAATTTTCAGAGTTTGGTTAATGACTTTTCGAAGGTTAATGAGTTTCTTACATTTATAAATGAACCCAAGATAGCAGGACAGTGAAGATATAACTCTATGTAGTATGTTATGCTAACTTTCTTTATCACTTTGTCTCATTTGCTTTTACTTTTAACTATGACATTTTGTGTGAATTCAGCGTTTACTTAAACTAGATGCAGATTTACGTCGTTTGGACTATGATGGGCATAAGAGTGCTTTAGTGGAACCGTTCAGACTAACTGTAAAACGGGTGATGTCTTCACCAGACCATCCAGAGCTCTCGGGTGTCATTTGGCCGCCCTCAGGCAGAGAGTGTCTGACTGGGAAAGACATTAGCAGCCAAACCCCACCATGGCATCGTCAGCTCGGCATGGCAGAGACGCTCGTCCCTAACAAGGACTGGATTGTGTCTGACTGCCACTATGTGCATCTGAGTGAGCCAGAGAGAGTGTTTATAGACATGAAGAGCGCTAATGTGGAGGCTAATGTGGAGACTGGTAAGAAGAAAAAGAGAGTGGATCAAGTCACCAGGGGTGTATTTTTTTTAAATATCCTCTCTGCTAATAACACAAAATACGAAAGTACAGTGAAATATGACTAAGTCCATTTGAACTCTAGAAATGTTACACTGGAGGAAACACAACTTCTAAATAACTAGATAAACAGGTGTTGACATTACACAGACACACACTTACACGGATTGTAGTATTGAGCAATATTTAATGCGCCATTCCAGCAGAGATAAGTCCTGTCTGGCTGGTGCAGATGTTCATGTGAGGGGCCAGCCAGTGATTACTTAAAATGTCAAATATCTTCTCAACATAGCAGAAATGCAGCATTACATAAAATACAGTACCTCGACAGCACATGGCCGGAAAGCGAGGGACGTGGGTTATAAACAAGCTGTCAACAAGACAAGGCCAACATGTTCTTGAATATGAACAACAGCATACATAACTATTTATAATTCATTTGGAAATGGTATTCTACCAATTGCAGTAGGGGACGGGTGGAGGGACACATTGTTTAAAACAGGATTATAATAAAAGTGGAAAACAACAAAGTAATCCCCTCAAGTCACCAACTTGTCATAATTTCCATGAATACACTGAATGTTGAAGATATTGAATTGATCAAGCCTGTCTTAACAGACTCTTAAAAAAAAGGGTTTTTCTCGCTTACTGCGAACAAGACAAAAAGACACCGCCCATATCTGTACGGTGATTATGATATAACAGTTGTGTTAGCTCAGATAGCTCATCAACCAACATATTACTGATAATTTCATTAGTTTTTGGCCAGGCGCGGTAACTTCCTGGAGTCTTTTTGTCACTGAGGTTGTCAAGCAACCAGCAGAGAATTCACTGTGTCCATCCAAGTCTGGTGCACAACTTTCCCCCCCATAACAACTGCA
Source organism: Scortum barcoo (assembly GCA_023238725.1). NCBI lineage: Eukaryota > Metazoa > Chordata > Actinopteri > Centrarchiformes > Terapontidae > Scortum > Scortum barcoo. The sequence continues at coordinate 7,393,171 of CM041540.1, forward strand.
GTTTGTTTTTATACTTTTAGTTTTGTATGGATTAAACAAATGAGGTCAATGTATCAGTCAGTCAATTTTGGAGGTGCTGGTAGGTGGATTTCATTGTCTTTAGGCAGAGGCAGGCTAGTAGTTTTCCCTTGCATCTAGTATTTGTACTAAGCTTCCCATCTGCTACCTGTCAAACTGTTCTTTTAAAATCCTCTCCACCTGGTCTGTTTCTCTCCCTGTTTCACATAATAGCTTTTAGCTTCTCCACATTTACTTCTTAACAGGGATCCCTAATGTTTTTCCACACTCCTCTTGCTCATGCTCTCATTTCCTAGAAGTATCTGCAGCAGATCCCAGAAATCAGACCCATGACAGCCAAAATTTCCAGGTAGTTTTAAAAAACAACTGAGCATTCAAGACTTTTATGGATGCCTTCAGTTTATTTTACCTCAGATTTGCTGTCTCAGTGAGTTGGGATGTTGGGTTTTTGTGAGGGACGGCCTGCGTGCTAGGCTACAAACTAACCCATACAGACCGGCTCCTTCCCAGTCTCTTCCTTCACAAACACCAGGTCACTCGTCAACAAAATGGACGAGATGAAGCTGAGGATCGTCTCTGCAAAGATCGACAGCTGTGTGGCGATCGTTACTGAGACCTGGCTGGATAACAACATCCCAGACGCGGCAGTGGAGCTAGCGGGGCGCTCTCTTCTCCGGGTGGACAGGACTGCAGCCTCAGAGAAACACAGAGGTGGAGTCGTCTATATATCACAGTGAGCTAATGCTAAATTAGCACTGGAGGAGCTGTACTGCATGATCAGTCTGCAGATGAACAACAATCCAGAGGCGGCTGTGATCGTGGCCGGAGACTTTAACCACGTCGAGTTGGAGGCAGTTTTCCCCAAATTCCATCGACTCACTCCCCCATTGTACAATGCTGCTGCAACTTTGGATGTTTGTGTATATATTTATATTTTTATATATATTTATGTTTAAAGCTGGAAGTCACCAATCTTAATTTCGTTATGTGAAAACATAATGACAATAACGATTCTTGATTTGTGTGTTTCTGCATGATTATTGCAAGCAAACCACTACAGACCGTATTGCTTTTATCACCGACTTGGAAGCTTTTCCTACATTTGGCTAAAATCTTTGCAGATCCACTGGAAAATTGTTACCAAACATCTTGAACCATTGTATAACACAAAGCAAAGCCTGTCTTGATCTATTCATAGACCTGAATAACTGACTCCTGCTCTTGGAGGGAGCAAGGGACGGTTGCAGGGAGTAGAAAACAAATTGGCTGATATCATCAAAACATGGAGGATGTTGCAATTTTTCCTATTTTTCCAACTGTGGCATTCGAACGCCTTGAACTTTCTGGAACTGAATAATATCTAAACTTTACTTGAACATTTTCCAGCCTCTTGTCCAGACATGTCCATAGCAAAACGCTTAGATGTGGTATCTGGCTTACATAGTCCCTCATAAGCCATCATAGTGTCCACACCCTGCACTGGCAGGAGCAGCATGTGTCAGGGCTGTTGGTGAATAGAAGGTCAACCATCTTTTTTCTTTGCTGTGAATTCAAGCCAGATGATCCTAAAGTGCCAGCGTCGATCCTAACTGAGCAGAGAGTGCCGGGGTAACTCTTCACCAGACAAAACACTTCCTTTGTATACGTTGGAGGCCTGTTTCCAGCCAGACTGACACCAAGACAGACTGATGGCACTGTTTGTATCCTGAGAAAAGGTTCTCCCGTTTCATGCACATTTTTGCATGCCAGAGGAGTAGCAGTCCAACTTCCCTTTTTAGCTTTTAAGTTTATTTCTTCAGAGAGTGTGGTAGGAACCTGCAGGCTTGTTGTTACAGGACAGTCTATGACTCGAGGGAAGAGAGAACAAAACACACACACTTGTCTTTGTTCCTTGCTACCTCTATGAATAAAATTTAAATTCTTCGGCTTACACATCACAACGCAGCCGGCAGAATGAAATGTTTGTGTATTTTAGTTAAAGAGTGAGGGTTATTCATATCCAGTGTTTTTACTTGAGATGGCAGGCTTACTTTTCACTTCCAATTCCTCCATGACATCATAGCATAACTATGAAGCCATATCCTATCTTACATATTACCGCTAATTCATCTACACAGGGGTAGATGGGGTTTATAGGAGCCCCTCAATATTCCATGTGGTTGCATTTCAGGTGGTAGGAACAGTTTGTACAGTGACACAAGGGAACACTCACCAAAAGATGGAAAGAGCTTTCAAGTGCTTGTAATGTGCAAGACACATGTCTAGGTCAACTTCAAAACATCGACCAATACTGCACTGATTTTTTTTTCCTGCAGAGGAGAAAGTAAAAGAAGCTTTTAGAGGAAGGGAGTAGCAGAACATGGCGAAACAGGAGGGGAAAAAGGATATGCAGACAGAGTGTTGGTGGAGCCAATTAGGTGTTGGCCACATCTGTTCTCTCCCAGACTCTTGATAATTTATCTGTGGTCAATGGCAGACCAGCTTTGCATGGAACAGATGAGCTGTGGTCAGACTTTTCTCCAGTGTTCTCATGACGCTTTCCAAAGCGCTGCGAACACTCCAAAACTTTTAAAAGGTCCATGTGTATTCCAGTGCAAAATGAAATTAAATATTCTTGAAGTTGGCTATCTGACCAACTCGCCGGTGCTTTAGCGGCCAATGTATGGCAGGGAATCAGAGGGTCAGAAGCCGGTGACTAAGTCTGAGATTTACTTATTGGACCCTGCTTTTCTGATCGAGAACGTCTGCCTGACTGGTTGAATCTGGATATTGTAGCTCGCAAAAAGACCGGCAGGCCAGAGGATCATTCAGTTGCTCTTGGATCAGTCTACGTTTACTCTAGAGTCTGCCCCCATTCTTTCCACATACTTCACATTTTCTCATCCAAGTTTGCGTGGCTTTGCAGTGTCTACTACTGATGGGAAGGATGGCCACACAAAAGCAGAGGTGTGTTTGCAATGTTGTGTGTTTGCCTGGATTAACTTAAAGAGCAAGACAGGGGTGTTTATACTTTAAAACACCTCTGCAATACAACAAATACACTCATTTAAGAACACACCTGAACTGTTTTGATGTAACTCCAGCACTTTTTTTTTAACAATTGAAAGTTTTTCAAAGTTTGACCATTTTGCACCCTAGCTCAGACGTCTGCATCATGAGAGGCCTTGATCAGTGAGAGTTTGACGTGATAGATGGCAGTAAAGCTGAGTGAGGCAAAAGGTTTTGATTAAAATTCAAGGAAATCAGGAAAGGAACAAAAAGGTGGTTAGACCAAAAACAGGTTAGAGAACTGAAGCCAGTATGCCACAAAAGAGCACAGGACATAAAACACCAACACACAGAATCCAAACCAGATCATGGGGTTTTTGGACAACAATGTTGTGGAACAGCAATTTGTATTTTGAAATTCTCCGATGATTTGACGATGCTTTTGTCAGTGTTACAAGAAAAGTTTTAGTGAGAGCAAGGTTTGATGAAGGTCTACAAAGTGTTTCCACAGATGTGAATAGGGAAAAACAAACACTACACACTGTAAATGTTTGGACCTGAACCACAGTAACAGTCAAGGAAACTAAATGATCCACTGGCGTGAGATTTAGAACGTCCAGGTTACCCACTGGGGTGTTTTCCCATAATCCCTCACTAGCAATCCTTATTTGAGACACTTTGGTGATCCTGGAAGAGAAAATGTGGGCAGATGTTGAACTTGGATATATCGTTTCACAGAAAACATGGATGAAATAACCCTGACTATCAGTGAACTGTTGTATAACTGCTGTAGAGTGTTTGGCAACAGATCACCGTTTCACAATACCTCGCACAGACCGTTGACTTCCTTTTTGAAAATGTGCACTGATTTTGCTAGTTTTTAATGGCAAGTTGGCTGTTGTGCTTTGTAGACACACTTGGAAACTTAATTCATAATCAGGCTTCTCGCTTTGACTGTAATGATGATTGAGAGTTTAAGAAAAATAGACGATAAAGACATTGCCAATTGTTGCATTTTATCATCATCAACAGAAATGACTTTAAGATAAGTCTGCATGTTTTCCATGGCTTTATTTGTTTCTATAAACAAACATCTTGTGAAAAGATGCTAAAAGCAAGGGCAGCCTTCAATAGTTTCAAGGATAGGATTGTAACAAAATACAATTTTCTGGTAAATAAAGTTTGATGGAGCATTTGTTTCAGTGTGGGACATCACTCACTGGTCTGGCTTTGTGTTGATGCAAGTTAGATGTCACAAATTTGACGCATGTGTTTTCTGTCTCCCATCTCCTTTCTGGAAACTTTTCCCCTGAGGAAGAGTTAAGTGTGTTATGTTGTTGCCAAGTGTTGCTTCAGTCCCTGGTGATGAAGCATGAGTTGTGAGTCTTTGAAAAGGGGATCAAAAGTCTCTGTGACCTCGGGTGAATATATGCAATTGGGGTTACAATGTCAAGTATAAAACATAGGAGTTAAAAAAAAAAAAAACAGGAAAGCCGCAGAAATAATCACTAATCATATGTTGAAGGTGCCAGTGTTTGTTTTGTAACCAAAATGCAAGCCTCAGAGCTCCTAACATTGCTGTCGACTCTTTGACTTTTATGGATAATTTGTAATTAAATTAAGTGAATATGCTGACTGACTGTTTGTCCTTTGATTGTCTGTTTTTTGTACCTCTTATTGATGTGAAATAATTTTGGGCATTTTAGGTCAAACATTAACTTTATCTGAGACCCACTATTAGTTTTGTATAACCGTTATTGTGTGCTGTGAATCGAAACTGAAACCAGCCCATCTGAAATTTTATCTCGTGAGCATGAGAACGTTTCTTGTGAGCACAAGAAAGTTTTGCGTGCCCACTTGAGATACGTACCATTGTTTCTTTTTTTCACTTTTTTTTTTTTGCACATGTCCTTTTAGGTGCTCCGTAATTATCTGTATTATCAGTGAAAACCAGTGGACTTATCTTGCTGTCATATTAACATTCAGACTTCCATCTACTTGGTCAGTCATGTTTTTCTTAACACAATGGCAAATTTGTCAGTCTCACTTAAGTTGTTGATGGAGATTAATTAACCATGAAAATCTTTTGGAGAATCCCCCAGGTAAAACAGCAGAATGCGTTCATGCACACCACTCCACTCAGCACTGTATGGCATCCTCGTGTGTCTAGACTTGCCTCCTTCTTATCAAAGCACGCAGTCGCCCGTGCCCCTCGTTCACCAACTTTCCCTCTGCCGCGTCACATCCCCTGCTCCTCGCAATAAAGCTATGTAATACATGCTGTGATCAGAGGAAGAAATCACCTCTAATTTGCCATCTTTTTGCCACTGCTACCAATTCACTTTATGGCTGTCAAATTAGAAGCAAAAGAGGAAGTGGAGCCAACTCTCATGTTAGATGTTTCTGTTCTACCTGATGACAGAAAATGATTTGGGGTGTCAGGTGATTTGTTAACTACTGTATTAATACTGTATGAAGCCCTTGTGATGTATTTGGGTCATGCAATGTGGTTCTGCAGCAGCCGAAGTCCAGAAAAATGTTAGCAAGTGGCCTAGGATAGTTCTTAGTGGTTCTTTCCCGACATCCCCTTTAATGACTCAACTGGCTTTGTCTGCCTCACTTTCTGCTCATTGACATTCAGAACAGACCGTAAAAGTAAGTAAGCAAGTAAAAATGGGAGTAGGGGAATGATTGCTTAGGTCATGTCTGCTGCTTAGCATGGAAAACCCTGTGTTCAAGTCCTCATCCCCAGGAGACAAAGCACAAGTGAAAAGTCCTTTTGATGATTTGAATAGCTTATTGCCTGTTTCTTTTTTCCCCTACTATTTTAGGCTCTTTGAACAATGTTTGGTTATTAATGACCTGGTTTGCCTCATACTAACCTGTCTAGACTTTGATTAAGGGTGTTTCTATGGTAATAGCCAACACAGGAAGCAGAAGAAATGGGGGAAGTGCTTCCTGCAGTGACCTGGTTTATAGTTTTTGAGTGTCCTGGGGCAGACAGATGGTTGAGGACATAACAAATGAGCTACATAAGACCACCTGAATTGCCAGTGGCTTAGAGTAAAGTGACAAATTAGCTCATTCAAATGTCGCAGATAGAGACAGTGATTTTTTAGTACATTATGAAAACACTCTTCCTAAAAAGGAGTTAGTAGAAGTTGGTCCATTAATGAACCCTATAAAATGTATTACAAGCACCAAGTGGAATGCCACTAAAGCCTGTCTGTGGTTTTGACTTGTTTTCATTCACTTTTGGTGGACACCTGGAGGCTCAAGGGGTTTTCAGTTTCACTGGCCTGCCAGTGTAAAGCCAGGAGTTATCACGAAATCAAAAGGGTAGATTAACCTTTGAGTTACAAATCAATTGATCATCTCAAAGCAGATGAAGCTGAAGTGTATTTTCAGGTAGACATTTCAGGTGGATTTTTACTGAGATGGGTCAACTACCAACCTATACATGAACTAAATGAAGAGTTTCTTAAAATCTAGACAATCTCTTTGAAACAAGGGGCACGTGCAGTCATAGTGACAAACAACAAAGTTAAAACAGATACAGATACACACTTACAGCAGTGTCATTCACAGTTATACTGACAATACAATGCTGAAATGCAAACAGAATAATCAAAAGTTAAAGCACATACAGGCAGGAAATTAGAAATGATGGGGAACAGCCTTGGAGTTACAGAGTTGCCCCAATTCCCAAGTTGGCTTAACAGATTATTCCAACAGAAAAAGCAATCTATCCTGATTAGTTGTGGGTACAGCCTTTATAAAACATTAGCAAATTCTTTAGGAGTTTAGTATGGACCAGATTCCCACATCAGAAGCAGATATAAGATGGTACTAATCAGACATGGTCTCATTGTGGATGAATAAATAACCACTGCTGATTCTGTCTGAAAATGAGCACACCTTGAAATGAACTACTGAAACTTTCAAAGAGTGGAATTTACATTACATAAAGTCAGATAGGTGGGTTTTAATTTTCAAAGCTCCTCAGACTCAGATCTATATGGCCATTATTTTCCTCCATTATTATCTCAGTATAATTACCATGACGTAGGACAGTATCATCTGCATAAAGATGGATGACAAATCTCTAATCAAACAGTTGCAGGTAATCACACAGATCTTTATAAACTCAAAGAATCATCCACTGTATCATTAATTATTAAAAAAAATATGTACAACAGCAGAGGCAGCGTAATCACTGACTCCAAAACCAGACTGATGTAGACTTCAAGTGAATCCCAATGGAGAGCTTTTAGTTAATTACTGGCTGGTGATTCTGATTCTGATCTGAAAAGCAGAACTTGGAAGTTGAACAAGTATTTTAGTTCACTGCAATAAAAAAGCAAGATGTAATAGACTGTTAAAGTATAAATGAACAGTAGTAAATTCCGTTTCTAATGATGCAGATAGAAAAATAAGAAAGTTGTCCTAATCCTGAATAGAGAACAGAGACCCCAGGTTGGCTCCATGCACACACAATAATTGCTGTTTGCGGGAATCCCTGTGCAAAGAGTCTCAAACAAATGGCCAGAGGCAGGAAAATCCATGCAAGCTAAACAGATATTCACTTAATGGTAAACAACCATCTTGGAGGTTGTTTAAGTTGGCAGCTTTATTTTATGTAAATTTAACAGCCATCTAGTATTTAGCCAGGTCTGACTTGGCATGCCTGACTGTTGATCATTTATTCCATAAATAAAAACAAGTTCAAAATTAATATAGCAGTTTTATTTCATTATTCACACGAACCTCGAAATATTCTCTCATTTTGGTATCTTGATTGAGTGTACAAGGCTTGAAGCCTGTCCCCTCTGACTGGCAGGTAGTTTTGGCTGAGATTTACAAGCTCTTATCAATATTTAAATGAATGGTTGTGCAACCAGTAAGCAACAGGAAATCAAAGAAGGAGAAGACTCAAAAGAATTGATTCCATACAGTGGTGCTGGCAAGGGAAGGACCCCTAATTTGAAATGTGACATCTCTACAGTCTTCCTCACCACTCCCAATGCTTTCTCCAAGTTTTCAACTGAAATATGGAGATGCAGAAGTCCTTTCAAGAAGCACTTATTGTCTTTGGCAGATTTTTTTTATGCAAATAGCTGATTTGAGTGTATTTAAGGTTGTAATAAGAAAATATGTCCTCTGGTTAGGCTTTAGAGCAAGATGTGCTGCCTTTCTGCAAATTAGGAACACTCATAGGCCCCCTTGTGGAGCCCCTGAATAACAGAGTGCACAAGGGTGCAGCATGTGCATGTACGTGTGTAATGGCTTCATTGGATATGCTCATGAGATGTATGTTTGTGTTGATTTATATATGCAAAATTGTGCAATTTGACAATACACAACCTGCCTTTTCTGCATGTGTGCTTGTGCGTGACCTAGTGCTAAATCTGTGAACTATAAGATCTTGCATGAGTGTGTGATGGGCTGCATGTGTGTGTGTCTAGAGGTCCCTCTGGCTCCCATGGTTTCTCTCTTTATCCCCTCCTCCCTCTCACTCTCCCCTCCCTCTCTCCGTCTTTCCTTCTCCTGCTTCACCCCCTTCTCTCGGCTAACTCAAGCGCCACCTCCCTCTCACACGTGCAATAGCACTCTACCCTGAGTCAGAGGCAGCCATTTTAACCCTTCACAAGGACTCTTATATCCTTGTGAGATTAATATTGAGTTTCAGAAATGAGTGAGGTCATGGTAGTCAATCTTAACTTTGGAGTTCAGGTTTAAGGTTGGCTTTAAGATCAGGCCTGCTTTGATTTATGGTTAAGTTGGCTGAGATAGGTGGGCTTAGGGTTTTTGTTGGCCTGAGAGTAGTCAGGCTTTCATGTTACAGTACAGTAAGACAAAAAGGTTTGTGTGTGAAGGAGAAAAGACAGATGGGGAAGCATCCTTATACACAGCAAGAGTGCATCTGTGTGCGTGCGTCTTTCCTACAGCTGTATTCAATTATTGTATGTGAAAAAGAACAGCCGCAAATCATATGCTGTCAATCACAATCGTCACTGAAACACGTCTACTTCCCATTTATGTTTTCTATAAAATTCTTACCACAGCCCATGAAACTTTTAAGACAAGTTAAAATTTCACTCAGTTGCATTTATGTTTACAAGCCACTGATACGGGCCAAAAAAATTTATAGAGAATTTTTAATAAAACTGAGATTTCCAGCTATTTTTCAGCCCCTGGTGGAACATGGGAAATATTCATAAATATGAGAAGAGGGACGTCAGCTGAATAGTACCGCTACTCTGCCGGTTTGTCTGTCTGTCCGTCTGGCTGGCTCTCACATGTAGGGTGTGGTTTAATATCCTGTTCCCTATGTTCTTTTCTGTCCTCTCTTGCGTCTGGTTCCTGTAAGAGCTCACTGAATGTGGTCAGCATTAGAACCAGAACCAAAAAAGGGGCTCAAGTGACATTTTTCACCTACTGAAACTTGTGATTACAAAAGACAGAAAAAATTTAAAACTTTTAAATTCTGGTTTGGGAAGCACTTGAGTCAGGCAAAGATAAGCAATTGTAAACATACTAAAGACTAGATGTTTAAGAATTACTACTTAATATGCTCTGAGGAGCTGTCTCCCTCCAAGAATAAGAGTCATGGTTGATTAATGGTGCTGTGGTTTTGGCGTGAGCATTATATCTGATCGCACTTTGTCATAAGTCATGTCTTTGTGAAAAGGAATCAGTGAAAGGCAAAGTTTTTTTTTTTTATTTGAGCCAACACAGGTAACTGTCAGGTGAGTAATACACAACAGGCAACCTTTTCACTACTAATCCTGCAAACCTCCTGTTGGGATAAGCTTAACTATCAGACTGCATCCAGCAGAGGATACAGAGATACGCAAATAAATTCACCATCTGCCAAACTACTTAAATGAGCACATGGGTTCAGACTCTGTCAAGGGAGCAGTTCACATGATCATTACGTATGCAACTCCCATGCACGTACACAAACAAGTGTGCACACAGGTACACACATGTAGGTATGCACATATGCATGATTAGACACACAATCCGATCTCATGCGATTGAGTGAAAAGCAGAAAATGTGCAAGGAAGAAAAAAAAAAGAAAAAAAAAAGGAGAGGAGGGTCGAGAAGAAGGAGACACAAAGAGGGGAGGAGGGTTTCCACTGGATCCAGGTAGACGTGGAGTTGTGATACGGGGTCAGGGTCCTGCTGGACCGTAGGGAGGTGCTGGTGAGCTCCCTGCCCAGGCGAAAGCTCTTCCATTCTGGACACGCACTGAGCCAGTAGAGCCTGGATGCATCCTTCAAGCTCTCCCTCCTCCCCTTCACTACACTTCCCCCACCCCTCCTCCCAGCCCTCCCCTCTCATCCCCCTCCTCCTGCTCGTCTTTCCCAGGCCCTATGGGTGCAGTGCCACGTTGCTGAGTGAACTTATTAAAGTGAGGGAGAGAGGGAAAAGGGAAAAAAGTGCAAAGCACCTCCACGTGGGCTAATGCATTTTCTGCACTTTTACCTTCTTTCTGCTTTTCCCCTTATAGGAAAAATCTGTTTCTTCACTTATCATTCCTTACATATTTTTTTTCCCAGGCTCGCGGTCGAGACAAACACTCACATTATTGCAAAAGAAGTTTATAAGCATTTTCGCTTCTCTGTGAAAATCTTATGACTCACGCCTGTGAGCGCAGATGTGTTTGTATGAGTGTGCGGTGCTTTGCATTGCTGAGTTTCCAGTCTGGTGTGAGCTTTAAATACACAATTCTTTCCCACAAGTTAAACTCCCTGAAGCATATGCATTTTAAATGCCACAATTTCTTTTTTGGCAACTGGAAAGAGACCAAATTCAATAACCTAATATTTTCTGTATCTCATTTTACACACTTACAAACAGAGGTTGCCCTCTTCAAAAGTATTTTCCTATACATTATTGCCATCTAGTGGATATCTTGCTAACAGCACATTTACATTTCATAACTGAGTCTTTTGTATTGGCATATTTACAGACCTAACTGCATGGGAGCTTTGTAAGAAACATAAGGAGCTATATCCTGCAGTGGTAAATAAACACACATTAGTCTTGGCAATAAAATCTTCTGGCACATCTAATTTTTCTTGTTTATTCATGAAATAGGCAATTTCATATTCTTTATCATTATTGTTCTTTATATTTCTGTATTATAGAGGCTAAAGTGAATCTTATCTTGCAGATTGGATATAAAAAAAGTTTGGATTTAATGACACAAAATACAGGTGCATTTTAGTCTTACGTATATCATCATGTCACCATTTATAAGATGGTGTTTGTTTTAGACTGTCGTTCTTCATTTTCAACATTTGAGATTATACAGATCCTGACAAGTTAATGATATTCTTGTTCCCATGTAAATCCCCTGGGGGAATTGTCGACGCACAAACACGGTAGAAAAACAACAACCTTGGCTGATTTGTTTATGGAAAACAGTGAAAATGCTCTGCAGTGGAACATTTGGACCAGTGTCCATTTATGAGCATGGGAAAACTGACTTTGGAGTGTTAAACTGTTTCATCTCTCTGCTGCCAGTTAATTCTGTCCAGTGTTTCCCCTTTTCAATAAATACCAGGCAGGGATGATGGCACAAACAAAACTCAAATAAAATCCAACTTGAGGGAAACTCAAACAACTAATAGAAGATTTGTGTTTTATTAGAACTCGGTATAAAGAACTCTGTACGATATGTTCGGCAAATGAGTTCAGGCATAAACATTTGTCGTTTATGTTCAATGTAAAAACAGCTGATTCCAATCAATGAGCTCATCAACATGAACACAGAATCAGAGTCCATAGAAAGGGAACACAAAGCTAAGAGAAACCTACATCATACAAATTTCCACATAATGTTGGAGAAATATAAACTCACAAAGTAAAAAATACATAGTAAAGAAAATATATATATTTATACTTGGATCCTGACATTTACCAACAAGTATACAAAAGAAAACAAAATACCTTTCAGTCACACGCAGCTGTACATTTATATGAACTTATTTCTTAAGTAACAAGGATATTTTATGCTTTACAGTCTGTAATCTATTATTTTTATTCAGTGTTTGCTATTTTTTATAATGTGGACACGTGGCTGATGGAAGGCTCTACTGACTCTAGATCTATGTTCAAGCTGATTGCTCACTGATTTGAATCACCTGTCCTTTCCTCTATATATATCTCTCAAAAGAGTTGCTTGGCTTTTCTCCTGAAGGAGACAATATGTGGAGGAGATTTGATTTTTGGAAAGCAAACCTAAAAGTTCCCACACTAGGAACTTTTCAGCAGAAGCCACTTTATTTTTGTTTCATGCCACTCAGATGAATGAAATGAGCGTCCGTTATCAGCTTTTGCAAAGTCACAATGAGCAGAGCTTGTTTGTACATGAATGAGTATAGAAAACTTTATTTCATTCACATCATTCACATTTCCAATATCTACACCATTAACCAAAAGCCAGTATATATGTGAATAAAAAAATCATCTTGCAGCCCTACCCTGAAATTGTTATAATACAGAAAGAAATGTTTTCACATCACCCTTTTCACATTATCTGTGTCTGCTTATTATAAGCACTTATAATTTGTTATTTGGTCAGAACAAATGCTTTTTGACAACTGACTACTTAAGTGCACCACCAGGGATACATTTAAAATGTAAAACAAATGTGATACATGTGTCTGTGGTCAGGGTTAGGGTAGGGTAGGGTTCATAATAGGTTGTCAATAGTGTAATACTTTGGCAATCACATAATTTTGGTTACCGGTAACTTGCTTAGATTATTCCTATTGCACGTACAGTAAAGCGTTGCTCTTCAAAACTTAAGACATTTTGGCAGAAACAGTCCGTGTGATTAGAGTTAATGTCATAAAAGTAGCCAAAGAGTGAGGTTTGGGTGGGTTACAAACACTAAATTGAATTTCACACATAATAAATATATATTTTTTATTAAGTTGGTCAGTTTCACCATTGGTTTCTGGCATAGTAATGGCATTCACCTCAAGTCAATACAAAGCACCATAAAAATACATATTTTTTTTACTTGTGTACATAAATAATTCTAGCAGCATGTTTGTTTCCATGTTTTCCCCTGAATATTCAGTAGAAGTGCACCACCTGGAATCCCCGTAAGCATCTGAAAGCCAGTGCATCCAGCTTGCCCATGTCAATTAAATTGTTTTCTAGCTGCACTCGCACCAGTCCACTGAGACTTTTATTACCCCAGCAAAAAGCATCACGGGGCACTGACTGAATCTTGTTGTGGGTGAGTGCGACTGAGTGCAGAGCATGCGGCAGCTGTCTGGGCACCTGGCGCAAGGTGTTGTGGCACAAGTCTAACTGGTGCAGGACAGGCAGTGTCCTGAAGGCCCCTGGTACCACTTTAAAGATTTTATTCCTAGCTAAACCCAGGTGTTCCAGGTTTTTCAAAGTACTGAAAACGGCTTTCTTTATGGAAGATATGAGGTTGCCCTCTAGATTCAGAGTTTTAAGTGAGCGGGGAAGGTGTCGTGGCACCTGTTTTAATCTGTTCCCCTCTAAGTTGAGGCTTTCCAAGTGAGTTGCATTGAGCAGAGAGTCCCTGAGAAGACCCTTGTTTGTCAGTCTGTTCGCACTCAGATCTAACACCAGCAGCTCCGATGTGCCGTCAAAGGCTCCTCCGCGGAACTGTTCAATGAGGTTCCCTTTGAGGTAGAGCTCCTTGATGGACAGCGGTAAGCCCAAAGGAACCGATGTCAGCTGGTTGTGATCCAGGTTCAGAGTGCGCAGGCTGCCCAAGGGAGAGAGCACTGCATTAGGAAGAGAGTGCGACCCATTCCCAAGGCTGTTGTTGCTGAGGCTCAATACCAAGAGGCCGGGGCACCTGGCCCAGGCGGCCTCAGACATCACACTTAGCTTGTTGTTGTCCAAACGAAGCTCCTCGAGAGAAACTGGAAGGTCAGTTGGCACACTTTCTAGGAGGTTCTTATCCAGGTAGAGGCGCTTTAGAGCCGGGATCCCCTCAAAGGCCCCCTCAATGGAACCATCTGTGAGCCGATTGTTGCTCAAAACCAGGAACTCTATAGAGACGTATTCATTGAGCAGGTCCAGCTGGATGCTGTCGATGAGGTTATTCATTAGGAGGATGTAGCGGGCATTATAGGGAATCCCGTAAGGAATCTTGTCCACACCTTTGTCTGAGCATTGGACCACTCTGGAAGACAGTACACAATGAAAATAAGCATGCACATTGATCTGGGGCTACAGCTAAAGTATTATCTGGTTTTAAAATAACATTATTCTCCGTAATGTCTTACCTTCCATAGCAGGCACACTCAGGAGGACAGTAGTCATCCAAAAAGTAAGGAAAGTGTGTTGGTGTAATGACCTCCTTCATTTTTGATGGCTTTTGGGTTTTATTGTGCTTTTTCTTTTTCTTCTCCTGGGACTTCATATTTGTCTTATTTTTACTGCCACTGTTGATTTTCGCTGGCCTCATCGAAGGTGTTTTGGCAGTCGCCAGCCGTGGTTTGGCTGCAGGTTTGGTCAGTTGTGGTCGTGTAGGAGGAGACGCTTTATTTCGCCTCGCCGTCGGTTTGGTGTCATTTTCCATCATTTGACCCGTTTTGGGTTTGCCTGTGGGCTGTGTCATGTTTGGTTTATGTGTAAGCTCAACCGGTTTAGCAGCAGGATTATTTTCATTTGACTTTGGCACAGAATTTGGCTCTTTGTTCTTCAAATGTTTGGTTGTGAGCTTTGCCTCTGTGTGTTTTGGCGTCGCTGCTCGCACCTCGGGTATATCTGGTTGAACAATGGTGTTCACTTCCCCTGTGGTTTGGATCGCCTTGTGTGCAGGCTTAAACATATTTTTCACCGTCACCTCATCTAAATCTGGGCTAGCCTTGACTTCCAGTTCATTCTGCTTGAGATGATGTCCAGGACTCTGTAACACCTCAGTGAGGAGATCCTCAAACAGCAAGACGGACCTCGCCTCGCCTGAAACCACCGCTGAGACTGGGATGTGATTGGCTGTAGTGGGATTGGGACGAGTGACAGATGGTGGGAAGAAGTGAGGGCTAACTCTTGCGTGAGGGTTGGGAGGGTGAGAGGAGACTGGAGGAACTTGCGTGGGTGTAGCCAGAACCGATGGCGAGACAAAATGATGATGAACAAGAGGCGGAGAGCTGGGAGGATTTTGAGACTGAGTGATAATTTGAATGCTGGCAGGTATCTCAAACCCCTTCCCCAGCTGAGGGGATGTGCTTAAGGGATGTGTGAGGTTGCTAAGTACTTTGTGATTTTCCTTTTCCCTTTCTGTCAGTCCATTATGACCTGCATTTTCTATGTTCTCCCTTTCCTCATTTCCTCCTTTCTCTTCCACATCTGCCGTTAACATCTTTTCTACGTCCCAGTGGGCGTCCCCTCTAGTCTCCTCGTGAAGGCTAATCCCTGCAACCAGCTTGCTCTCTCTTTCCTCTTCTACTATTTCTTGCTTCACTTTATCCATTCGATCACTCTTCTTCAATTCCTCTAGCGTCTCGACATCCTTTCCCTTCTCATCTATCCATGTATTCAAACTATCAGCTGTTTTCGTGTTATCTGTCAGGACTACTTTTCCAGTCGCGCTCTCCTCCTTTGTCTCCTCATTCGGTCCATCTTCTCTCCTCTCCACTTCATCTGCTTTATCAGTGTCTAAATCATTAACCGTGTCAGCTAAGGTTTGTTCATCTCTTTTCCTTTCTTCCCCTAAAATTTCGGAAAGTGTCTCAGGAGTCATCCTTCCCTCCCTGCCTTTCTCATATCCCTGATTCCTCTCTAAGATTTCTCCTGTAGTCCCAGTGAAACCTGCTGTGAATTTTTCCTCCATCACTCTCTTTTCTGTGTTTGTCTCTGGAGTCAATCCTTCACTCCTTCGTTCCTCCTCTGCTTTCCCTCTTTCAATAAATTTGGCAGCCTTTTCTTTCTCCTTCACTGATATAGAAACATCTCTCAGCTGCTCACTTGTCTTCTCAGACTTGTGGTCTCTGTTTGGCCCAGCTATCTGCCTGACTGTCAGTCCTACAGTACAAAACAGAGAGCAGACACTTAGATAATTTGATTAAGTATCGGTCACAAATTCTTTTCCTTTCAATAACTTATTGTTTTCTTAAAAAAACAAAAAAGAAAACACTACCATTACAAAAGTTGGCATTCCCTTTTGAAATGCTCATTAAATAATTAGCATAGAGGTGTTTATGACCTGTTGATGTAGGACTCATTTTCAAAAACTGATACGAAAATACATTTTGAAATGTTATGACAGCTTAATGTTATACTTACTGGGTTGCAATTTGTATGAAAATCCAGAAACTGTGAGGAACGTCAGCAGCAATATGAGCACTTTCATTTTATCTGACAAAAGACATGAAAAATCAGGATTTAAGATGAGAAACGAGTACGAATGAGCGCATAAAGGACAAGATTCTCAGATTTTATTTTTTGATTATCTTTAAATGGTTTTAATCTTGACGTTCTGCCTCTAACAGCTCAAAAACATACACTCCACCTTGAAGACAACATAATTACTCGTACTCCACCCCAGATAAGTCAGTTTAGAGTTCTGCTGGTGGACGTGCATAAGATTGAACACTGGCAAACAAAAGGATATATTTGCTCAGACGAAGTAAATCCAATGTTAACAAAAGCCATTATCATACAGAGCAAAGATAGGAGAGGTTTCAGATAATACAACAACGCTATTGTCCAGTCAGCTTGATTTGAGAGTTGCTTACCTGACATGTTTGCAGCCTCCTTGTACGTCAAAGCAGAGTTCTTGCATTCGTCAGTGTTATCCTGTTGACCCTACACCTGCCTCTCCGCATGGACTGACCAGAAGTCCAGAAGAAACGGTACAACCTTTGAACCGGACTCACCCCCCCACCTCCAGCGGCACAAAGATGACTTTAATGATCTATTTCAGTGCCCTCTTTCTCCATGGAGAGTTTTTTCCACACACACACTCGGGGGCGAGCCACAGGTAATGACTCCTCCAAATGCCTTTATCTGGAAGAGGATTCTCACACTTACCCTCAACGTCAGAGGAATCTGAAGGATCAATAGCGGGAAAGAGGGGCAACTTTAGGGGAAGAGGGGTCAGAGGTGACGGCTGTTATTTTACAGTGGCTACTATTTGCTGCGCCGCAGGGAGACATTAGCATCTCAGTGGTTATATGGGGGTGACAAGTAGCACCTGGAAACTGCTTGGCCTTTGACCCTTATGTTAATAATGTGCTGTGCTTCAGGAAGTCTGGGGGACTGCTGATGCTAATGAGTAACTTTATAGAAATGTTGTTCTTGCAGTCAAGGTTTGGTTGCATTTTATGTTCTCTTCTTGAATGCGCAATTCTGATACTTTTTTTTTTTTTTTAAATTAAAGAAATTTGATTCCTGAATGAGTCACATGCAATGAATGGAGCTCGTTTGTTCTGGATTTTAAATGATCATGGTATAACTTTTTCGAACTAGGTCACAAATTTGAGTTGGTACAAGATCTTCAGTGATGTTTACTGATGTGGTTTGAAAACAAGGATTTAGATTATGGACATTTTAAAATAATTGTAGTGATAACTGTAAGACTGTGTATCCATCAAACTACAGCTGACACCTCAAAATATCTCAAACTGAAAGATATTCCTTGATGTAATGATATGAAGCAGATAAAAACTGTAAACATTAACTTGTGAACGGCTGAAATCAGAAAGTATTTTGGCATTTCTGCATTAAAAATGAATTAAATAAGTAAACTACTACTAAAAATGGTTGCAGATAAATTTTCTAATGCTTAATGAATCAATTGATTGACTCATGTTTATGATTCGATACTTTAATATATTTTCAGATTTCTTTTCAGTTTATTAGTCTCATTAGATTTACTGCCCACCATTGATACCAGTAAAATGCATCTACTTTTGAAACACATGAGAAAATACTATATGTGACACTGCAGATGTTTTCTTCCCTTCTCAGCTGCACTATCTATATTTGTGTGGGAAGAAAAAGTGTTTGTTCAGTTCCAGCAATCAGGCGTCTTTTTCTTTCTTACAGCCCACTGGCTCTCAGAATAGAAGAATATCAAGCTCTTATCTGTGTTTTTTTTTTTATGTTGTCATCACATTGTGCATCATGTCGGCACACACACGAGGCCAAGCATTCCTTCTCGACTATCCCAGGGTCTAAATCTGTCATTTCTGTAACTGTATCGGAAACATAGATATGAAGGGCTTGCATACGCACGCAAACCAAGACAAAGTTCACTTACATCAACACATTTATTTAGTAGCTTTGGAGCAGAATGTGTAGCGTCAGAAAGAAAATAAGTCTAATGTCTTTAGGTGATTTGTTGTATTGGGTTGTAAACTTTGATCCTTCTGAGTAACTTGATAAGTAACTTCTGATGTAACTGATAACTTTTCTGAATTAAAACCCAGAATCATTTCATTGATTGATGCTAAAACAGCTGATCTTTTGATCCAAATAAACTCAGCAAAACTGCTTTTTGAACTGAGGACAACACACATAAACACAAATTCTTTAAATGCTGACATCTAGTGTGCAAAATATGAACTGTGCATGGGCAGAAACAGAACTGCATTAGCTTTAAAGACCACAGAGAGGCAGCATACACCCATGCATAAGTGCTTGAGTTGCACTGAGAGAGCCTTGTATTGCATAACATTACATGGGAAAATACAGCAGATGGGTTTAAATGTTTTGTCTATGTTGGTGCCCAAATCGATTCTGCGCTACCGTGAAAAGAGAAACAACATCCATATGAATACTGAGTGACAGGAGAAGGAGACAGGTTGAAATAAAAGCCCATTAAAAGACGTCTCCTAACACCTTGAGCTGTGGCATCTCATTTCCTGTCGAAGGTGATGTAATGTATAGAAAGGGGGTGTGAAAAGCAGCAATAATGGAAGAAACAGAAAGGTGGGGGAGGATTCTTATTAGACCTGCACCTGTTTTGAGCTAAAAATACCTGTTTGTCTCTGTATTTAGGCCTACTGTTGTTACCATTGAAAACTGGTCATTTTCCTCCCCTTTTTATGACAAATAACATTTTTAGAGAGAAATTGTGACATTTTTTCAGCATCTCAACACCTTTCAGGAAAAAAAAACTTTGTCTCTTTATCTAGGGCTTCAAAAATCCCTTTCGCAGACAAAGCTCATGATATAAAATCTCTGTCTGGACTTTCGCCTTCTAGCTAAATCACTTCTACAGTTGGATGATTGTTCTCCAGTGCATCCAGATGCCCTGACAGCTGCCCAGCGGCCTCACCAGTTGCCCTTACCCTTCAATGTTTATTTATTTATTTATTTATTTTATTCCTTGGCACAGCCCCAAATGTAAGGAAAATAATTTTAAATGATGAAAGAATAATATTTTTCCTTCAAGGTCATATGGGTCTCTAGTGGCATTTACAGATGTGTTAAAAATCTGGTAGCCTTTAGGTTATCTGGTAGCCTTAAAAGTTCATTTTCAGTCCTTTTTTTTTTTTTTTCTGCTGGATAATATAAAACGACTCATTCATAGCTCTGTCTCCTAGCTACGTTGGATAAATGATGAGCTCAAAGGTGAAGACAAAGCTGAAACCGAGGTATGTGTCATGGGTTTGTCACCAAAAAACTGAGGTCAGGGCAGGTAAGTGTTGAATTTGCACAAGGTTTCGGTCTAAATGGGTATATGTGTGTCAATGGGGGGGGAGTATGAAGGAGTAAATATGACTGTGATTTTAGTTATGGGCGGCGGGCACCAAAGAGCTCTTTGTGGTAATTAATGACAATATTAACACTGCTTGCCCTGGGTGGTTTTAAAAAAACATAATATAATTTACTGTAAAGAGAACAAACATCAATATTATAGGACTAGAGGGCATGAATGACAGACAACAAATTGTGAAAAAAAATGAAAATGGTGGGGAATGGGCAGCCGAAGGAGAGGGTTTGAGTGACAACACGGCTGTGTAAGAAACAAGCCCTCCCCCAAACTATCCCATCTGCTCAGAGCTTGACTGCGGGCAATAGCGGTGGTGGCGACGGCAGGAGGGGGGTTAAGAAGGGCAAAGGTCACAGACAGTGATCAATTTGTTGGCTAAGAGCGTCAGACCCACATGCAGTGTGTAACTCTCTGGACAAAAACACACAATGGGAATGGACTTTGCTTTCCTGGAGGAGCATATTCCTTTCAGCTCACGCGTCCAAAATAAAAGAATTTAGCAGAATGTGCAGATTTGATTTTCTAATGTAGTCTAATGTCATGGTTTTGTGCTTTGAGATATTTAAATAAAATGGAAGGCTTATCAAAGTGTTATAATAATAATAAAGAAAAGATTATTGTGGGAGCAAAGTGCAGTGTGCAGATTGTACACACATGCTGTGTTTGTCATTTCTTTTTTTTTTTAAATAGTTTCCACTTTACATAGCAGTAATAGTTGTGCTATCAGGCATGTGAGGATAAAGTAAACATTAACAAACATCGACTGTTCCAGCTCAGAGACTTGGTACTGTCCAGGGTGGTTAGTAATTGTGTGTGATTGAACATTTTGGATGTTCATGAACATCCAAAATGTTCTTTAGAAAATGCCAGACTGTGCTCTCTTGACCGTACTGAAGTGTTCTAATGTCAAGATGAGATGTCAAGTGGGGGGGAAAAAAAGAAAGTCAGGTCAATTTAATTTTAATTTTTAAGAGGCTGTTTTTCTGTTTTTCTCTTTCATGTTTTTCTTTCTGCATCCAATTTTTTTCCCTTCCCTGAGAGGGTTGGAGTCATCATGAGCAGAGGCCTCACAACTGTCTGTAATGCTGTGTTGTCTTAACCCTGCCTAGAATAGCTCCACCAAATTAAACCTGTGTTTTTGTTTTAGCGCGGACTGTTTGTGTGTCAGAAAATTCACCATGGCAAGAGGCTTTGGAGAAAAAATGGGATGATGATGATGATGAGGGAGGAGAGCTTGGGGATGAGGATGAGAAATGGAAATTTTTTTTTTTTACAAACAGCTCTGAAGTTTGAGAGAGCACTCCCTTGAAATCAAAGGCTGAAACTGGCACAGAGGACATTTGTTTGGTGTTGATGAAGCTTATCTAACAGCTCTGCAGGTCAGTCAGGTCCTCATAAACAGCACACCCACGGTTAGGACGGGTTGATCAAAACAAGGTCAAGTCAGGAGAAGCTGGCGTAACACTGCACACACTCAGGAAAAAATACCAAATTAACATTTTTTTTTTATCTTCCCGTTTGTGTGTCCAAGAAGACTCATCTCTAAAATGGACCCTCTCTTTGAAGAATACACCTCAGGAGGCATATTGATCACTCACACACACAGACTCCCATGTACAAGTCCTCTTGCATCCTCTCAATTGATGTTTCCCATGGAGAAGACAACTGATCCATTAGTTGTTTTTTCCCCCTCTCTTTCACTCTAGAAGGAGTGTAAAAGTAACAATTTGAGGCAGCTTTGACATTTGGCCGCCGCATATTGTGCTGAAGCAGGAGCAATACTGAAGTGCTGCAGCAGAGCGGCTCCTTTTGTCCTTTAAATTGCTCCATTGTTCCCCCAGAGTGACTCATATGTTTCTGAAATCTCCATTTAGAGCACAAAGATGAAATTGCTCAGTGTGTGTGCTCATGCGTAGCAGATTATTGATGCTGCCAGCCACTATATGACGCATGTCAGCCTGGTCGATCAACTGGTCTGCACTATTAGACTCCACATCCTCTCACTTCTGCCTTCTTAGTCTCCACACCGGCACAGCTGCACTTCTACGTGCAGCATTTACAATCTGTGGATGCAACAAGTGTGAAATACGTAGGTGGAAAAATGTACAGGATGTATATAGGGGTTGTATTGTTTCAGCAGGACATGGGGACAGATGGACAAACAATGTTTTGCTGGGTGATGTGGGTCATTGGTCTGGGTTAACAATTCTCCAACGCTATTAAGCAATCTGTGACACTGCAAAACAAGGCTGTGACAGACAAGGTTAAAGTTAAGAGTTTTTATTCCCTCTTTCCTCTCCGGACTTAAAGCTGCTCTGATCAGTCTTTTCAGTATAAATCAAATAAAGATGTGCAATTGAAAGGAGTCACCTGTATCGAAGAATCCACCGAGAATTATCACTCAAATCTGCAAAATCTTCAGATTCAGATTCAGATTTCCTTTAATTAGTCCCACAGCGGGGAAATTTACAGCGCCTAACAGCAGCGAAAACACACAGTGGAAAATAGACAGTAAGAAATGTAAGACATAAAATAAAATAAAATAAAATAAAATAAAAGATTAAAAAAATATGATAAATATACATATGAGAAATATATAATATCTCAGGGAGTGCAAAAAACAGTGAAATAGTGATGAATAATGAACAGAAGTGTATTGTATTGTTGTTGCACAGAGACCAGTTATAAGTCAGTTTTTTATTGTTTATTGTTTATTATCTGCAGACTAGCAGCAGGGCATTTTGTTTGTTGTGTAGTCAGACAGCAGCTGTGAAAAATACCAAGATACTACTATTTTTTTTTTTTTTTGTGTTTCCTGGCCCTCAATTTGACTTTTGTGTTTGACTCCTGCTGCTTTCCAAAACTCACTATACGCCACCTTCCCAGCAACAAATGTGACACAGACAAAGTTGGCAGCCAGCGTGCGAGAACTGTGGTGCGTTTAGAAGATAAAGACTGACGTGCAGCCCTCGGGGGTCAAAAGACACCAGAAACTGAGCTAAAAGGAGAGCACATATTTGACTTAAATCTGCCTCGTGGCCAGAGACATGACTCAAAAATGAACACTAATGTTGCCTCGAGTCTGCTGGATGAGTAAATGAAGAACTGGATGATAACAAGTGCACACTCTAAAACATAAACTGAGATATGTCACAGTTTTCAGATTGTTTGCTAAAGTTCGTGACATGAGGCAGTATGAATAAAAAAAAGCTGGTTATAATTAGTAAAAGACTCATTTCCTTTTTAACAGCTGTGGAACATTCATAGACTTGATACTTAAATTAACTCTGTATGAATTTAAAAAAAGACTGGGCAAGCTTTTAAAAGACAAATAAGTACATGGTGCATGCAACAGGCTGTATAAACCTGGACACCGTGAACTTTTCTTGTTTTACTCTGCATTAAAAACGAGAAGTGAGAAAAGTAGGGGAAAAAGTGATTTTAAAAACTTAAAATAAACTTAAAATGTGATTTCTTCTTTTCTCTTAAAGAACAGATGCCAGCAACAACAAAAAAAATAGTGCAGATAACTTTTTTCCTCAACCATAAAAACCAAATCAGCATGTCTTTGTCTGTGTGTGTGTGTGTGTGTGTGTGTGTGTGTGTGTGTGTGCATGGCGAGGGGCCCTTGTTGTTATGTCCTGCTGCTTTTCAATGGAACAGCTGTGCTGCGCTTCCAGCCGCCTCCAAACAAGGCACAGGCTGCCTGGCAACTGCCCTCCCATTGGCCGACTTTCCGCCTCCCTCTGACCAATCGCACAGGCCACACGATGAGGAAGTGAATGGGGGAGGAAAAACACAACAGAGAGAGAGATGAGGGTGGTGGTGGTGGTTGGGGGGGCAGAAAGGATTGTGAGAAAGTTTGTCGTGAAAAAACAGACGAGGAGTTGAGAAATGTTTCAGCTCGCGTTTCCAACAGGCAGTGATAAGATTGAGAAAGCAGACTGAGAGCAAAGAGACTAATCATACTTGGAAGGGAGCACTTTTAAAAGCTCTAACCTCTCCAGGCAGATTTGCATGTAAAGCTTTTAATGTTTCTCAAATCTGTCTTTGTATTCCAGCATCGATTAGTTTAATCTTGATCTTTTTTTTTTAAAGAGGGAACGTATCGCAGTTTTTTATTTCCAACTTTGTCATCCTACAGCTGATAACAACAGTTTCACTTGTATAGAAGTTTTCTCCAGTCTTCACAATAAACTCAGAAGAGACCAACCAGATAAACAAGACATGAAAACAGACATAAGCCCCGACATGAACACACAAAGGACCCACATGTAAACTTTGCTTAGGATCCTCGGAGCCACATGAACTCGAGGCGAGTCCGTTTTTAGTGACAGCAAGAAGGTGGTGACTTTTCTGTACTGATGTCTGTCTGCTTTGTGTTTGGCAGGCTGAGACATGCCACTGCAAAACCTGCGTTTCCAGGGCTTTGAGTGGGCTTACTGGGGGATTTGAGTCACATCTCTCGGGGATAATATGTGTTTGTTTTTACAGTAGCTGTGACGTCTGCGGTTGCTAGATGTGAGGTCGGAAGACGAGGAGAAAAATGGTTGGGGGACTGTCGTGGGTGATACACAAGTGTGTGTGTGTGTGTGGTACAGACAAAACTTTAAGCCCAGTTTTTGCTTCAGTATCTCACCTGCATCCTCTGAGGGTGTATGGTATAGAGCATGCATGTGTTAATGATGTGTAAGCTTTGCAGACGAGCGGGTGGGTTCCACGCTCAGATACATCCTGTAATTAACAATCAAAGCGGCGTGCAGGTCTTTGTGAGAAGGTTCGGCATGACACGCAGCTCGTCTCTCCCCTGGAGGTCACACTTCCTACGAAGTCTCAGTTGCAGTTTCTCCTGAAAACAAGACTTTGAAGAGAGAGAAATGTGAAGAAGGAGCGAGGTAGCCTGTGTGATGTGGTACAAAAGAAGCCAATAAATGCAAAGGTCTGCTTACTTAAAAAAAAAAAAAACTTAAAAAAAAAAAAAAAAAAAAAACATGTGCAAACACTCTTGTAATTACAGACAGACACACCAGTGGAGGTGTACACATGGAAACCCAACCCAGACACATGCACATAAACATCAGCCATGCTCCGTCATTTGCTGCAGTGTAAAATACACAACCATATAAAGACAGGACGGTATGCTGACATGGCAAAGTGGTGGGTGACTGAGTCAGTGGATATGATAACCACCGGCATGGTGATACAGCTGACACAGTTCGGCCAGCTCATAGTACAAACAGTACATAACTGTCTGCCACAGATACTTCTAGCCAGTGTAGGTTACATTGGCTGCACAAATGTCATGGCATTTTATTTTGTAAATAAAACTGCTGAAAATGTTAGTTGATTAACTGATCAAATGATTGGCATTTTGACAATGAATCAATTATTTAGGTCAGTCAGAGATTCCAATGTTTTACTGTTTCCATCTGCTAAAATGTGAGAATTAAATTATTTCAGTGTAAGCGTCTGATCAGTCACTTGGGGATTTGGATGATTATTCAGACAAAACAGAACATGACGGTGGCACCTTTTAGACTCTGAGAATCTGTGATGAACTAAACAGTTTTTATCCTTTCCTATCCCTGTGTTTACCCTTACATCAGCAAGATTCATGTGTGTTATATATATATATTACCTAAGAAATAATATAAATTTAATGTAATGGAGTGCAAGTTTATGGTAATCTGTTCATCTCAGAGATACATGTACACTGTTAGATCACAGAAAGTTCTGGTAATATCATGCACTTTCATCTGTTATGTGTGCAGCAGACATGCCCTGACATGCAAAAAGATTCATAAATGAAAGCATTCTGTTTCTCACTGGGTTGGCAGGTTTATTAGGCAGCTTGCCGGTGGCAAGTAATTTTCACATTGAAGTAAAGCAAAATTTACTCCACTTGTCAGCGTATGAGTGTTGACTAATGAAACCTGAGGCCTGCGGGTCTACAGCTGAAAATCCTTCAGTTCCTTTCCTGCTTATAATAAATGAAGTAGATAGAAAGTACTGTGGACTTTTCAGCACGTGGGCAATTATAATTTAATTTAGACATTACACTTTTTTAGGATTGCTTCGCTCTTAAATGTAAATGTCTTTTTTTTTTTTTTAGTTATATACGCCAACTTCTTGCATCAAGTTAGCAAAGTATTTCATGGTCCTTTCCTTTCAAGGTCACACTCCAACAGGTGTGATCCATTTTGATGAGCTGTCAGTCTTTGAAATGGCAGCTACTGTAGCCCGAGGCTCAAACTGGCTCTAACTGTAAAGTCACTGCAGCTGTTGAAGGGAGACAACAAGCGCTGGCAAACTGCTGTAAAAAATACTAATGCTGCTGTTCACCAGGGACTTGCAGGAGTTGGATGATCATCAGTGTTTGCTGTAGAGATCCGACACACTCACAACAAATCCTGTAAACCCCAAAGAAAAGCACATTCTGGAAAATGGCATGAGCTCAAATGTTGTATGATAAACTACCGTATTAATTTATAATGCATTTATAAGGTCTAGATAGTAAGTAATCCGCAGAGCTTACTATCAGCAGTTTGATCAAGAGGGAGCAGAGAAAACCGCTCAAATTGACATTTTACAGGTACTTCTCTTTCTCACCTGGAGACTGTCACCTCCATTTATAAACCCACTAGACAATGTCACAAACAGACTATAAAAGGGGAAAACTATATTTACTTTTTTGGTGTTATCAGTGTGACAAATAGGAGGTGTAGCATGTGAGTGCGTGAACAGGTTGGGATGCATGAGTCTTACGGTTAAAGCCTGAGACTGGCAGTTCTGGCTACTCAGCATTATTTGAATTCGTATTACAGGACTGCGCACCACTAGAAAAATTTGTGTTCACTAGATGGTTACCCGAATTGTACTAGGACTAAATTTAAGGAAGCAATTCCGAACAGCATTAAAGTCAGTAAGATTTCCTAGTATCTCTGACGACTCTCATGTTTATTTGAGCTCCTTCCAAATTGACCAACTTGTCAATAACACCATGGACTCACTCACAGGCACTCTGGACTCTATAACGCCCCTAAAAAGAGATTATAAAACAAAAGATATTGGCACCATGGTTTAACTCTGCAACTCGCAAGTTAAAACAAACAACACGACAATTGGAAAGGATATGGCGCTCCACCAAAGTGGAGGACTCTCGCCTAGTAATGTGTAATGCCAGAACAGCCTACTATTCAGCATTAATAGAGGAAAATAAGAACTGCCCTAGGTTTCTTTTCAGCACTGTAGCCAGGCTGATGCAGAGACCATAGCTCCATTGAACCCCACATCCCCTTAAGTTTAAGAAGAAGTGTAACAAGATTTTGAATATTAGGGGAAAAAATTGTCAGGATCTGCCCTTGTTAGACTCTGATCTATCTAATGTGCCTTCAGACTCAGGAAATTTAGGAGCAGATACATACATACAGACAGTTTAATTCCAATTGGCCTTCCCGAATAAATTATCCTCGTTAGTTTCGTCATCGAAACCAACAACTTGTCTCCCAACTACGCTGCTTAAGTAAGTTTTCTCATTTATTGGCACATCGCTGCTGCATATTATTAATCTGTCTCTGGTGTCAGGCTTTGTACCCCAGTCTTTTACAAGTAGCTGTAATTAAATCATTGATCAAAAAACACTACACTTGATGCAGATGTGTTAGACAAAACGGGGAGGTTTGGATATTGGTCTGTAACTGTCTAAGATCCTAGAGAAAGCCGTTGCCAGCCAGTTATGTAATTATCTCCACAGCAATAGTCTTTTTGAAGATTTTTCAGTCAGGATTTAGAGCTCAACCATAGCACAGAAACAGCACTTGTGAAAGTCACTAATGACCTGTTGACAGCATCAGATAGAGGGCTTCTGTCTGTACTTGTCCTGTTAGACCTCAGTGCTGCCTTTGATACAGTCGACCATCACATTCTGTTGCTGAGAATGGAAAAACTGCTTGGCATTAAAGGGTCTGCATTAAACTGGTTTAGATCATACTTATCAGATCGGTCTCAGTTTGTCCATATTAACAATGAATCCTCTGTGCATACTAAAGTCTGTCATGGAGTTCCACAAGGTTCAGTGCTTGGTCCAATTCTATTTATTTTGTATATGCTCCCCCTTGGCAATATCATCAGGAGGCACTCCATAAGATTTCCATTGTTATGCTGATGACACCCAATTATATTTATCAATGGAGCCAGACAAAACTGATCAGCTCCTGAAACTCCAGGCCTGCCTTAAAGATATAAAGGCTTGGATGACAAGAAATTTCCTGCTGTTGAACTCAGATAAAACTGAAGTGATCCTATTAGGTCCGAAACACCTGAGGAACACGCGTTTTCTCCTAAGATAGCCTTGCTGGATGGCATTAACTGGGCCTCCAGCACCACTGTAAGGAACCTTTGTGTTTTATTTGATCAGGATATGTCCTTCGACACCCATATCAAGCATATTTCAAGGACTGCATTTTACCGCCTGCGCAACATAGCAAAAATTAGGCACCTTCTGTCCCAAAGCAATACCGAAAAATTAGTCCATGCATTTATCTCTTGTAATTCACTTATCAAGCTGCCCGTATAAGTTATTAAAGACTCTACAGCTGTCCAGAATGCCGCTGCTCAGGTGCTGACTAGAACCAGGAAAAGAGACCATATTACTCCAGTATTGGCTTCTCTGCATTGGCTCCCTGTAAAATTTAGAGTGGATTTTAAAATCCTACTCCTCACATATAAGGCTCTACATGGTCTGGCACCATCATATCTTAATGAATTGATAACTCCTTATCATCCGACTAGAGTGCTGCGCTCCCAAAACGCAGGCTTACTTGTAGTTCCCAGGGTTTCCAGAAGTAGTCTAGGGGGCAGAGCCTTCAGCTATCAGGCCCCTGTTCTCTGGAACCATCTCCCAGTCTGAGTCCGAGAGGCAGACACAGTGTCAGTGTTTAAGAATAGACTTAAAACCTTCCTTTTTGATAAAGCTTATAGTTAGGGTGGGCACAGGCTCGCCCTTAGTTATGCTGCTATAGGTTTAGACTGCCGGGGGGCTCCCATGATGCATCGGGCACCTCTCCCTCTTCCTCTGTCTCTGCTTCCTCTACTCTTATTTCAAAGCCAAAGTCAAAGTCCTGCATTTTTGTCAATACGGCGGCATGTACAGGACATGCTGAGGACTGAAAGTATGTTTCTCTCAAACCCTTGGTGCAAACAACAAAAATTAAGCAAAATACAACAAAATAAGCATATTGATTATAACCAAACTAAGACGTGGCAATAGAACAAAGACATGGCGAAATCACAGGCAGTGCAAATTGATATGGTAGTAGTGCAAATTGATATGGTAGTAGTGCAAACTGGAGTAGGTACAAACTGGAGTCAGCTTATAAACTGGTTAAAGTGGTTAATGTGAATACTCTTATGTCCTGTAAAGTGCATGTTACTGCCGGAGCCCCGGTCCTCCCTGTTCTCTCCAGTCTTGCAGGTTCCTCACTGATTCTGGTTGTGGTCTGGTGGGGACATGATCTGTGTCTGTGTTTGTGTTGTGAAGAGAAGGTCGAGTAGCCAGAGCTCCATATGAGGACATGTAGAGATGCACCTGGACACACAGACTCATTTCCATTACTTGTGATACCTCATACATGGACTAAACCCATGAACTCAGCATGTATAATTCCCTATATGATTGATGTTCTCTGTACATGTGTCATCTATTGCATGTCTGTCCGTCCCAGGGAGAGGGATCCCTCATCTGTGGCTCCTTCTCAGGTTTCTTTTTTTTTTTCCAGAAAGGGTTTTTTTTAAGTTTTTCCTGACCCGGTTCGAGGGTCTAAGGACAGAGGGTGTCACAACTGTGGCACAACTGTACAGATTGTAAAGCCCTCCGAGGCAAATGATGTTTGTGATTTGTGTGTTTGGGCTCTAAATAAATAAATTTGAATTTGTCTCAGTGGCATCCGTAGGACATTAACCTAAAACTGCCCTCACTCTGACTGATATCTCAGGGGAGTTTACCAAAGCTGACCAATAGCAGTTCAAATCAATAATGACCCCAGCCCTGTCCGAGACTACATGTGTGAGAAAACAGCTTCAATCTGCTCCCACTGTGCTGCCCAGACAATCCCAGCCTAATCCATAGAGTCCAGTGCTGGATTACCATGTCTGCTCCACCCACCATCTTGGCATTATGGAAATTAGACAGGATTATATGAACACACACACACTCAGCACACAAGGACATGGACTCTCAGCATAAAACCTGTGCGAAACTCACTGGACATCTTTCTGTTGTCCTGAAAACGGTGATTACACCTGTCACTTCCCCAGATTAGTTGGCATGGAGTAGATTTTAGAAAATCAGCTATGTGCAACACAAACAAAGCATTTGGGCTGATTTTCCTCTGATTTGGAAGGAGTGGGAGCGACATGGCAACTCTCAAATGCAGATTTGTTTTGTTTGGTGCATGGGAACATGTTGCCATAGTGACCGTGATACCTAGTTCTCCTTGGATGTGTTATGCAGGCTCGTGATTTCAAGCGCCAGCAGATGGTTTCGATGCAGTGTCACAGAAGGTGTGTGTGTGTGTGTGTGTGTGTGTTTGAATGGTTAAGAGCAAATAAGTGAATGAGGGAGAAAAGGAAGGAGATTTTATGAATGTGTCATACATCTGCACCTGAAGACCAGACCCGGTGTGCGTGAGTGTTTTCTGTACATGTTCGTGTGTTGTGGTTTAGGCGTGTGTGCTAATGCTTCTGAATGGGCCGATCTAGATGAAAGCTGTATCATTAGCAGATGGTTCAGTGAAGTAGCGGCAGTTCCAGCAGAACTTTTATAAGCCATGTGATCTCTCAGTTGGTCTTACTCACAGTCCAGCAAAAAATGTGCTGAACTACTGATCTGGCCTCCACCTCATATGCATCCCTCATTTTCCACCAGCTTCATTCCCATTTCCACTGCAGACAGGAAGGCTTTTAGAAGAGCTCATGCAAGCAGTTTGAAAGAAAAGAAGTGAATGGCTGTGTTAAGAAATGAATGAACATGCAGGTGAGAGATTGCTGCCATTCAAAATCAGACACTTGATAGGAAAGGTGCTCTGACAGCTCTGCAGCAAACGCATGGTGCCACTTATCAAACATTTGCTTATTGATGTGCATCAAAGGCCCACACATGTGCTGACAATCTCACACAAAGATTAAAACAGCAGTGGTTTTTGAAGAAAAAGGCAAAAGCTTTTGCACTCCACTGCAGCATACAATCTCAGCCTTTTTCACGTGTACATAAATATCTCATGTGGAAAATGAGCATTGATGTGAACTACCATAAAACATAAAACAAGATTGACTGCCCTGAGAATTCAATTCGCCTTCTATGAGGTGTAGAGGAGATGGCAGCTGCTAGCAAGACCGGTGCACCAGACTTTGTCAAGCAATCTTAAGAAATTACAGTCAACATATTGAGGATCATCATTAGAAAGCTGAGCCTATAATCTCAGCACTCCAGGCTCATGTCAACAGCTGAAAATCTTTGCACGGAACGCCTTCGAGGCCGATGAAAGAGTTTTGGTTGAGGGTGTCAAAGCTATCTGACCAGCAAATTGGTTTATGAGCATGGCTACTGAATATGGCTCAAATGGAGAGAGTGCATCACATGCTAGCTCAACAACCCATTGAAATTTAATGACCACAGCCCATCCCTCGAAGATTCTTAATTCAGTGACACAACAGGACGAAGACAGAAGCCGAGGTTTTTAAACACCTCCTATACTAGAGCCTCAGAGCCTTTAAATGTAAAATTGTGCACTCGTGCCATTAGACAAAAGTGCAGCGAACACACCAAACCATAAAACCATCTCTTGCTTGTCCAATTTTCTTAACATGTTTTCCCTACTCGCATTTTCCAGCCATTTGTATTCTTCCTTGCCATTATCGTTGAGCAAAGCCCTCTGTAGAAGTGGATGATGATGAGTGGTTTTCTGTAAATGATCCCAACTTAAGCAGTGATTTACATCTCAGGGTAAAGGCTCAGTGGTCCAGACACATTCCTCGGCTGCTCAGGAGCTTCAGTTTGCAGGCTCCTGGAAGCTTCTGCAGGCGATAGACATTAAAGGGCAATGTATTTTTCTATAATTAGACAGTGAAATGGCACATTGAAAATAATGAGGTGTGTGTGGAAATGTGGATGTATGTAAAGGAGAATTTTATGCAGGAGAAAGCATGTCTTCCTGTACATATGAACTCTAGTAGGATGAGTGGCCACTTTGATGGGCGCTAATGCTGATCCTAATGAAAATAAATCTGAAATGCGTGTTTTCTTGGGGAAGGTCTGTGTGTGTGTGTGTGTGTGCCTGCATGTACAGTTTTCATTGCTTAGGCGCCGAGCACCAACCTTCTGATCCTCAGAAAAGGAGTCCTTGTTTACCAGAAAGTTTCAGAGCAAATATCAGCCAATTACTGTCAGAGTTAAAACTCTGGTGTATAAAAAGCCGGTGTGATTTGTGAAATTGGCTGCGATCGCAGCTCACATGCAAATGCCTCTTCAAAGAGACCAGAGATTGAAGTTTTGTGTTGGACTTTTGATGCAGAGTTAACAAACACTGTTGGGGACATTTACATTGCCTTCAGAGTCATTTGCCTTAATTTATTGGCACACACAAGTTATTCCTCACGCTGGGGATGTGTATGTTTTTTGCTATATGAAATATAAAAGATTCACCGCTGTATAGCATTCACTTTTGTGTAGCCATGTCCCAATTTTGGGACCAGTCCACAGTCATGTGGGGAAAACGCGCTTTAATTTGACCAAACATATTATAAGTAATCCAATGGGACAGCCCAGTATAATCCTAGTGAAATATTGACAAAGAGTTTTAGTAGTGCTATGATCTCTGCAACGACAGCAAACAGACCCGTATGTTATTGAAGTACACATAAGCTAGTACCTCCAGAGAGCAGCTAACTGCCTTCCAGTTCCTTCCTCTGTTTCCTGGAAAGAAAAGTAATAACAAGTTACTGTTGTTCATTTACCTCCATGCATCCATGTATAATGAGTCAAAGTGCCAGGAAAGTCAACAGACTCACAGATAATGTATATAGATAACTAACTGGTATGCGAGTATCTAAATAGGTCACCTAAGAAAGCAATATGTTGCATGTTTGCCTATATATGACCCCATACTTTATGTTTTCCTTCTGTGCTACAAGATTATGAGAATTTTATGCTCCTGTTATACTATGATGTTCTGTGGATGCCTGTTACTTTAATGGACACAGTCATTAATGCAAAACTGAAAAAATATGCCTGGGAAAATTCAATCAGGAAGAATATTTTTGTGCTTACTTGATTTAGATTTTCCCTTTCCCACTTTCAACTCCGTTAGCTGGCTGAGGGTGTTTTCTTGCACTTCTCATTCAAGTCTGCTTTTTTGTCCTCTGTGCTTTTTGTAAAACTGCAGCATGTGGCTAAAGACATTGTGAAAGAAAACATTAGCTTCTAAACTTTAACAGGCAGCTGAACAAATGTGAGATTGACAGTGCCAAAGATGATATTTCTATGTATTTTTGCGTGTTTGCTTGTCTGTCACTGTCACTGTGAATGCTCATGCTTTCTTTATTTTTCCCAGTGGCCTCCGTCAGAAACATTTCATAATCGAGTTTATATGGCTCAGTTCCATAATGGATGTTGCAGAACACACATAAACACACCATAAAACACATTTGTAAACTAGAAACCAGAGCCAACATGAGTCGTCAGATTTGTACAGAACTGAAAATATGCAGGAAAAGCTAATGTATAATGTAACCTATTGTATCATATCAGTGAAATCACACCACCAAAAATGCAATAGAATGATGTACAGGATTAATCCTTAACAAAGATTATTTTTTGGACTAACCTGCCATGTGGAAATGTGATGCAAACATGTAAATGGAATATGTTGTGGAAATCCTCTTAAAAGGGAATTATCTGAACATTTAGAGGGAGAGATTTTTTTTAAATTGAATGTGGAAATGTAGCTGTTATCTCCGGTTGCTTAGTGACTAATTCACCAAGCGAAAAACTCCTTTAGGGTATATTTGCATATGCAAAGTACAGAGATAGGGGAATAAACAATCTCTGGGTGTTTGGAGGGGTGTGTGAAGAGGACTGACATGGATCACAGGATATGGAGGAGCAGAGTGCATCAGCAAGGCCTCCTGCTATTCTCAACTAGTGGCTGTGCTGCTGTGCGTGTGGGGAGATAGCATGTCAGTGTGTGTGTCACAATGTGCATGTGTGTGTGTGCGTGTGTGTGTGTGTGTGTGTGCAACTTCCATCTGCATTCCATCTGAAACTTCACTGAAACTTCACTGAATCACTCAAGTCACTCAAGTGTGTTTGTGTTGTGTATGCGTGAGTGGGAGGGTTGAGCACACAAACTTGGTGCAACTCAAGTGACTTTTTAATTAAAGATTGTCTTGTTTGAAGAGTAAATATGAGAAAAGTTTGTAGGAAGTCATCTCATGAGACAGTCCTTCAGAATAATATGGCAACTGTGAAGAAATGACATGTACTATACCACTGGAAAAGAACATGTTGCGTTCAAAAAAAGCAAATACACCCAGAGTATTTGTCATTTTAAGGATGTCAGCCTTGGTTGATTTGACGACTCTTACATGTATAAATTATGGTGGAAATATGACAGAAGACCCACTTATGTATCTATTTACAGTGCAACCAAACAAGCTCATTGTTTAAATAATGAAGTAAGTCAATAATAACTGCGTCTGACACACATGCTGCACGCGGTGTGAATTTTCCACACATCAGCAGGCCACAGTCAGAAGTGTTTGCTACCTTGCTGAGAAGTTGGAGGTGTGCAGCCTGTTTCCTGCAGCTTTTCGTGTAACAGTTCACTGCAGCTGCTCTTTCATTAATCCACTACAAAAAAGTTCTTTGTTTTTTTTGTTGTTTTTTAAATTTTTTAGTGTAACTGCTTCACATTAAAAGCTACACTTTGTTTTCCAGTTGAACACTTACTGTGAAGTAGGAAATATTTGATTTGCATGAGCAATCACTTAATAAATCATTGATATGACTGTGGAAGACTGAGCCTTAAATAATGAGACTGTTAAATGTGAGATAAAATTACAAATGTTGATGCTGGAGTTTAACTTTCCTTCGAATCCGCAGTGTACATGAGGGCAATTCTAATCCACGTGCAGGGACTCTGTCACGATCAATAAAGAATAGCATATAGAGAGAAATAATTATAGTATATAACACTGACTGGCTATAGCAGAGAAAAAATATCAATACCATCATGCAGGTTTTGATTTCATGAGAATCTTTAACCTAAACTTTATCTAAAATTATGACCATCACCCCACCTTTGGTAACCTGTCACATCCAACACAAAGTCCCCCATTAAGATCTCATTCATGTCAAGCTCATAGAATACAAGCACTTTCATTGTTTTGTACTTTGTCCACCTTTGGTAAACTCTGTCAGTGTAGTTCAACCTTTGGGGTTGTTGTCACTCTTCTGATTAGTTTAACAGATATAAAGAGCACAAAGTACAGCTGGTTGCAACAGGTGTGTCCAGCTCAGTTCACAGACACGCACTACCTCAAAAAGGTGGAAAAGAAAAACAAGTTTATTCTGGTTGACCATGGCTTTCCAACAGAGTGTGGTGTGTGTGTGTGTGGCCTCAGAGACACTACATTGAATCACGTATTAAACACAACCACAGCCAGAACATCCTGTTCTCATATCAGGAACGTATGTGTTTGTGTCACAGTCACAACAAGAGAGAGAAACAGAGCGCAAAGAAAACAGGCTGATAGCCACAGAATAGGACACATAGGCAATTTGCATATATGTGTGTATGTGTGCCTGTGCCTGCGCCTGCTTGTGTGTGTGTACGGTGACGTCAGTGCAGTCACGTAACTTGTGATGAACAGCAAACAAAGAGCTGAAGTGATAGATGAACACTGGCAGGCTTCACTGACTAAATGCGTGAACATTAGCGTTTGCCTTCTGTATAAATAGCGAATGTAACTGCACTCTAGATAATAGATATTAATGTATGGAGCAGTGGCTTCCATCCTCTCTTTAATCACACGTAGAGTTGTTTGTTCAGCCAGCTTCAGGAGAGACAACACTACTTTTTTTTATTACAGGAATAAAAGACCTTGGATGCAAATAATAATTTATCAAATGGCTGAAAATTGCAGAGTGTTGTACAAACACAGGTGGCCTCTTCCGCAGCATTAAATATAGTTAGCACAGAGGTTGATTGACCATGTAAGGTCGTGGGAATTTGCCAGCTTGCGTTAAACTTCTGTTGGTCCGCATAAAGGGCATCAGAAAGTCCGACTAATACCAGCTTTATGTGTGTGTGCGCGCGCGTGTATTTCTGGTGATGCAACAGATTTATCGCAGTTCGTGAGTCAAGTTTTCTCTCCCTGCTAGCTTTTATGCTTCACTGTCTTTCACACTATGAGTTGACAATGACAGACTGATTATGCTGCCCTCAGGTAACTGCTCAGGTAACTATGTATTACCACTGGAGCATGCACAGGTGTTATTATTATGATCCTTGCTTTGCTTTTATTTAATTAATGAGATTATTTTTAGTATATTTTTCATTTTGTGAGGAGGTAAAGCGGTATTCGGGGGGCACTTTGTGATTGGGCTGTTTTATGTATGTATGGAGCCAGGCCAGCTGTCCCTTTTCCATCTGAGTTCACCAGCAAAACAACATGTGATTGTTTTTCTCACTCTGTCATTATTCCTCACTTTGAATAAAACTGGACACATGAATTGGCACAAAGGACGAGAGAGAGAGACGGTAACATAATAGAAGTCATATCATTGTCCCTGTTCTGCTCAGAATCAATGAGCCTGACATGCGTCAGTTCTGTTCATCAAGGCCTCGATACACTCTGTCCCATTCGTGTGTGTGTGTCCGCGTATGTGTTTGCATAACCCACTCAGACATGATTTCATAACCGCATTCATTTCGGACATTGCTGCCTACTTCCCACACAGCTGAATATTGATGGAGCTACGGGCCAGAATTGCATTTACTGTGCTTAGATGCTTCCTAAAAAGCATTAAATGTATTCCCAGACTTCGCTGAGCGGAGAAGAACAACAAAAGTAATTCAACGGACCTCAAGAAGAAACAACGCAAAAAATTGCTTTCAAAATGAGAAATGTGAGTGTTGTATCGTGACTTTGTAAAGTTTTTAGTCGTTCCTTGGCAACTTGGTAACTCTCTCAGGAGTTACAGTGGGTGAGAACTCATAAATAAGTAGTTATATTTGTAAGGCTTGTCTGCTAAAATGAATTATTTGCATATATTTTACTATTAACATGAAAAAAACACAGGTGATAACTGATGGGTTTTTTATGCAGAATGTGACACAAAAATCTAAATTTAATCATTTATTTTGCTGCATCAGTGTTTGCAATATAAAAACAAGTAGTTTAACCATTTGATGTCTTTTTTTTTTATTTTAATCACCAGAGGTCCCTTTAAAACCTTGAACCTTTGTGACTGTGAGAACGTTTGAGTGTGTTTTGAGTGTTTGAGGGACATAATATCTGGGTTAAACTCAGTTTAAACAGATCTGCCACAGTAGAATTAATTAGAAGCCAAAGGCCTTATTTTTGTTCAATTTTCATAAATAACAAACTTCACAATTGACCCAATGAACTTATCTGAAATACATATACATACACCCACAGGCGCAACAAGCTGTCCATCCTCCTAGTGCAGTGTCAGAATCACAGACTATACAACCCTACAGTAGGTTACCATGTTCCACGGGCACAGTTTACCACCAGCTGTGTGTGTGTGTGTGTGTGTGTGCACAGTTCAAACAACAGCTTTAAATCTAGATTGCATCCAGGCAAAGTTTTTCGCATGCTGACAAGTGACATTTGATTTTCAGATTTTTGACCTTTGCAAGTGCGGGTTGTCACGTGAATGAGCATGTGGTCATCTACAGGGACCCAGCAGTTTTCTGTGAATTCATCCAGAGACGCAGCTTCCCAGGCGGAGATACACGCTTGAGAACGCCCCGCAAATCTCACCAGCTGCCTATCTTATCTGCTTGTCTGTGCCTGAGGCTTCGATGTTAACAGTGTCTGCTGTGGCAGATTTTTATTAATCCATTATCAATGAGGAGTTTGCATATTTTATTCCAGTGCTTTTAGAAATTGTCATTCTAAGCTGGCACAAATGCAGGGAAAGTGAACACTTAAGGTGAGGAACTTACCAGCTTTGCAAACTGATTGCTGTTGTTTCACAAATGGGAGGGTTTAACACTTTAAATAATGCATGGATGAATCTGTGAAGCTTTTATGTCACCCCCCCTTCTCTCTATTTCTGTCTCTGCTCTTTCAGGGCAACCCATGTCATCTGCCTCTGCTCAGGTTGATGCCACACCAAAAAGACAAGAGTGCAGCTTTTGCTCTATTTTCCTGTCACTACTGTCTTGAGATCCTTGTGAAAGCGGCTGCATGATGTCGACGAGTCATTACCACCAGGAGAATGAGGTTGTTTTGTTGTCTTAAAAGACGGTGTCATGCGTGTTGACATTTCTTAGCACCGTATAGCATATTTACCTCATCAGTGACGACTGCTGCGTGGGCTTGAGGCTACTGTCATGCTGTTGCCATGACATCTGGAATCCACAAAAAGATTCTGGCATGTTTGGCGCAAAAGGGGGGAGGCCTGTTGACAGAAACACACACACACACACATTGAAAGACATTCAGTCAAAGACACACAGGCATGTGCACTCATTTTATCTACTTAAAAGGGAGGTAATAATCCTGGTCACTGCTTTCATGAAAACATACTGAGTGATTAGAGGTCATTACAACACAGCATGCTCTCAGGTACCCAATCTGATTACATCCCTGCAGCAGCCGATGACAGATTGAGTGGCTTTCAGTCCAACTTTGTGTCAAAACACATTCCCAGTCCGTCATTGCAGGAATTTTTAGATCTCTCCTGACAAATCTCTCGCATTCTGTCAGTAAATATTTCATAGTGGGGGAGTATGGAAATGCAGGGACGAGTAAAGTGTGGCATAAACACATTTCAATGCCCTAAAAGAGGCTGTAAGACTGGAGAACTGAGTTATAGCTCAAAGGGACCTCAGGGGAGACAGATGGTAAAGTGGAAAAAAAGAGAACAATAATGCAAGGAAAAAGACTGATGTAATATTAAATATCAGAATTTTTTTTTTATGAAAATGTGAGACACACAGAAGAGCAAACATGCAGACTTCAGGTGCTCTTACATACATTTCAGCTTGTCAGGAAGATGAAAAAAATACCTTTTCCATACATCCTAAACATATTCATGGAGTGTGTGTGTGTGTGTGTGTGTTCTATGTTTTATGAACAGCCAGACACACAGACATCTCGTGGTAGAGAGTGTGTAATGACTGGAGACATCACTTCATGGATTTTTAAACACACCTGCTGTCCTACAGGAGTTCCACAAACTCAACATAAAGAACAGGATGTATATGAAATACTGTCATTATTCAAAAAGAAAAAGAGAGATTGTTTTGTTTTGTTTTGTTTTGTTCGGAGCCTGTCCAGCCAGATGAAAAGCAGGACAGCAAAAGTTAAACGCAACTCACTTCCTGCGAACAATCCCACAGTAAAAACAGTATGACGCCCCTTTTTGACAACATTATTAAATCCCTCAGCGGGACAGAATGGGTTTGATCGGCTGTTATGTAACCACTGTCAGGCGGTTGCCATGGTAATATGTGCAGGACCACCACCTTTGAGAGGCACTGACCCGCCCCAGTTTGCAGCCACATGACTCCGCTCTGCAGGATAATGGGTTTACTGGACCCCCACTGGTGTTATGTTTTCATGTCTTGCTCAGGATTTGCACATGTGCTGTGGGTGATTGTTTGAAGGAATATAGTGTCAAATGAATTTCTCTTTTCTTTCTTCTCAGAGTAAGTAAATTAAATTCAAGTCAAATATTGGTATTAGCAAGAGTTTTTGCACACTAATTTCTCCAGAGCTATGTCTGTATTAAATAGGATGCTTCTGGCTCTACTATTTATTTCTTTATTTATTTTCATGTAAAGCTTTGCAGGAAATTATATACTGCATATAAATCTATGAATCCACTCATATTTTACACAATATATGCAGCCGCAGGAGACTCTTCAGATGCCAAAAAGGAGCAGTTTATTTTAAATACAAGAAGTGACACAGACTGAAACAAGCCAAATTAGCAGCTCTGTGAGGCTGCACAGAGGAAGAACATTGGATTGAGCTAAATGCTAATGCTAACATCCTCACAATGGTAATTCTACCATGCTGATGCTTAGCACGTATAACATTTACTGTTTTAACTGTTTTAGTTAGATAATAAGCACTAAACACAAAGTACATGACGGGAAACTCTTTCAGATAATTTCATGGATTAAAGTTCTAGACAACACAAGATTTTGACTTGATCATGACAGAGGAAAAGTTAAGGAGCGATTCCAGTTTATCTTGAGGGCGACTTCAATTTGTGTACCAAATATAATGACAATCCATCCCAACGGTCATGAAATTTGATTCTGATATTGGATTTTGACTCAATCAGTGGAACATCATCAGCACAACTTACAGTTTATATAATACTACAGACTGCTGAGTAGGTACTACGAAAGTACCTGGTACCAGGTACTAACACGTAATGGAAACGCGTACAAACCGAGGCGAAGTCGATCCCGAGCCTAGTAGTAGGTACTAGTGGAAAAGGGCCATTAATGTTGTCATGCCTCTGTAACTCGTACAGAAAAGTCAGAAAGCATAAAAGTGCCCACAGTACAGTCAACAAACAGAAATTATGATGGCGATATGACGAAAGAAGGAGCTCCTTATTGGCCTCTGGATGTAAAATTCTCATAAAAACTCAGTTATGGTCTGATGTAAGTCATCTCTATATGGTTTATAGATCTATTTGATGGCACAACAGTAGAGGCTGGAAAATGGCTTCCTGAAACATCCTGCAAATACGACATTTCTGCATTTAACACTTATGTGTTGTTGATGTGAATTCTCACGTGCCGTGCATGTGCAGTAATGATAAGCTGGTCATTCCAATGCACCAAAGGTCAATAGAGATTTCTTGTTTTGCAGCATGGATTCAAACTGCAGACCAGGAAGCTGTCACAAGAAGGCTGGGTTCAAGATGACCCTTACGCCCTTCCTCAATTTTTCACCTTGTCTCGATTTCTTTGAAATTTTTGTTCTGCCCTTTCAAACAAACAGAGCCATGTTTATTTTAACAAGTCTTTTCGTGGAGGCATTCCTGGGGCAACAATGAATGTTTAGCTGGTTTCCCATGAAGTGGCTTTAATATAAGTAATATCTAAGTGTCAACCGTATTTTGACTCCTCACACAGCTAACATTGTGTCTCTTTCCTTGAAGTTCCTATGAGAAATGAATAGTTTGCCCGCGTGATTGTGGCCTATTGTTCAACAAACCAAACACAATCTGCTGCTGTAATCAGCTGCTGTCTTGCTCAACCGGTTCTCAAACTTGGCACGATGCTGATGCATTGAGTTGCTTGTACCAGGAAGATTTAGTTCAGGGGATTAGAGGTAAAACCTTAAAAACAAATCAAGCCAGGTAGGCGCCAATTCACCACATTTATTGTGTCGAGCACATAAAACCTTGGACTAGATTTTAGAAATCCAGCACCCAGTTGGTGAGAGATTTCACAGCATGCAGGAGAGGGATTCAGGGGGGCTTCTGATTATTGATTATCCCCCCTTCCCGATGTAGACACCTTTGTGCTGTCTTGTTTTCTGAAGGCTTTTAATCTAAGAAGGATTTGGCACAATTATTTTAACTGCAATTTCAACAGAAGTAGCAGAGCAGATCATGTTTGAAATTGCATGTTGTTCTAGTCTACTTTTCCCCTATTTACTTATGTAAGTAGATGGATTTATTGGTACAAGAAAGTGGTTAGGACTGATGTAAAGGCGTAGCAGCTCTTTCATTTCAAAATCATCCTTGGGAAAGGTACATGAAAAATGTAATAAACTATTCTTTAAAGACCGTTTCTAAAAGACCTTGCAAGTACAAAACTGAGAGTAAAATTTTACGCAACTTTTCTTTGATGCAGAAACTACAGATGTCACTTTAATTTTCAGCACTCACGTCGCCGCTGAAGATATGAAAATGCCTACTGGCACTGATCAGTGGGTCAGCTTCTGAGTCTGCGTATGCACCTGTAGGAGAGGCAGATCTCTCAAGTAACTTATTTTCATCAGATGTTTGACTCGTGAAACTCATTCTGTCATGAAAGTACTTTCTCGCAGGCCTTTGTGGGCTAATCCCCCTTTCCTTTGGGGAATGACACAAGAGGAGGACGGCGTGCACAAGGCGAAACAGACTTGAGAAGTTCTGAAACACGACAGGAGGAGTCAGACCTAATCAGTGAATGCAAATGCCATCCCCACACCAGCCTCGGGTGCCGCCGTGATTTCGGATGCCAAGAATGTGTGGAACTAATCCTCAGGATTTGGTATGCTTTTCCCCCTCACCTTCCCTCCGCTTTAAACTCCTCTCCTCATCTCTGTTGTCTGTCTTGCTGTGCCAGTTTTTCCACTGTCCTGAATTTCTTTTCTTACTATTTTTTTTTCATGTTCGTATACAGTTTCCACCCATGACCTTCTTTCCATTAATCTGTCCAGTGGCTCTGCTCACTTCCAACAATTTCCCATCCGCTTATATTTTCCAACTGTTTGATTGCTAGCCCCTTCTTGTCCTCATTTTGCTTGTCACTCAATGCCTCCTTCTTTTCCCCCTGCCTCTTTCCTTATTATCTCCTTCCTCTATCCCTCTCTCCCTGTGGTGACTTCAGTCTCTGCTGCACTTCCCCTTTCCTGTTCTCCTCCTGTTTCTTCCCTCATCCTCTCTCCCGTGGTACCACGGACAGGCTCACATTGGCAGGGTTCTAAAGTTCATTTGCACCTCTGCAGCAGACTTCACTGAAGCATTTCAAGGGTCACGGCGTTGACCTTGGAAGAACAGCGCTACTATGGCAACAAGGCAAGAGGCATGTTGAGTTAACACCTCCACCTTGGTCCTCTAACAGAGACAAGGTTGTTTAAGAAGAGACCATGGTTACAGTTTGAGTTGAGTTTTCTGCCAGCATTTTGGAGTCTGTGTGGTCTGTACTGTGGGACAAATACCTTTGCATCAGCGTCAGCAGAGGTGCACCATAAACGTTACGTCCCTGTCACCAAGGCCACATAATACAATTATTCTCAGAGATGGTGGGACTGTGGTGGTGGTACGGGGTTATGGTTATTTTGGGGCCACAAAGATTCCTGCTCAGGACTACCCAGGGCCTCAGGCTTGCTCTAGCTTAAATGTCGTCATGAAATGCTGCTTTTTTTCCTACTTCTTTGTCTTTGTTACATTTTCCCTATTTTATTTTTATCCATGCTAGCAATGTCAGTCAGCTAGTCCACCACTTTGATCAAGTCTTAAACATCTCACAGCTAACAG
The DNA here is from genome assembly GCA_023238725.1 of Scortum barcoo. Taxonomy (NCBI): domain Eukaryota; kingdom Metazoa; phylum Chordata; class Actinopteri; order Centrarchiformes; family Terapontidae; genus Scortum; species Scortum barcoo. Next base: position 7,436,434 of record CM041540.1, read on the forward strand.
ATGGACTGCCATAATTCAATACATTGTGTTCAGAGGATGAACCTTACAGACTTTTTCTCCTGACTAATGTAGCGCCTTTGGCAGGTCAAAGCTTTTACTTATTCTATCAAATATCACAGATGGACTGGCATTTTCTAAAAATGGTTCCCAACAGACTTTGGTGATCCCCTGACTTTTGTTTTATGTGCAATATTTCTTACTTACTTTTTTTACTTATACTTTTTTTTTTTTTTTTTTTTAGAAAGAAAGAACCTTTATTAATCCCACCAATGGGGAAATTCACATTTACACTCTGTTGTTGTTTTACATACACATAGGAATCCACACACACATGTACATGCAACTGACTGAGAGATGCCAGAGTGAGGGGGCTGCACTACGTTCAGAGCGCCCCCGAGCAGGTTTTGGGGTTCGGTGCCTTGCTCAAGGGCACCTTGGCAGTGCTCAGGAGGTGAACTGGTACCTCTCCAGTCACCAGTCCACACTCCATGAAGACTGGTCCGTGGTGCACTTGAACCGGTGACCCCCGGTGACCCATTCATTTATTTTAAATGCATCTTCCAAAGCATCTGAGAGGACACAATGTAATGACCCCATACATGTTTGCATAAAGGCATTGTTATAGATAGATTGCTCTTGGCTCAGAAGGCAAATCACTTGTTGGTGTTCTAGTTTAGCCTCTAGAACAACTGTGAATCTGATAAAACTGCAACCTGTGGATAACAAAACTTCGGGCACTTTGCCTGTGATTCCAGGAAAGAAGCTTAATTAATGTGACAGTGAACTGCTGCCAAATGGCAAGCAGGATCAACTAGGTTAAGCAATCAGACAATAGAGGCCGTTATATTACATTTTAAATTAGGGAACATTGCCCCAGGGTGAGGGTCACTATAGACACAAGTAAATGTCTGGGCTCGATGGCCTCTTGCGTCAGTGTCTGACTCAGCAAGATCAAATAAGGATATCCTGTTTGAACTGGAAAACAATCTGTTTCTCTGAAGGTCCTCAAAGCTTAATTGTTTAACTGTTCAGTGTGTGTGTGTGTGTTTTTGCTTCCCTGTGTGCGAGTTTGAGCAAGTGAGTTACCGGTAGGGTGAGTGAGACAGGGTGTACCAGGAGGTCATGGGATATAATGTGGAGAAGGGAGGACCTGCCACTCAAAATACTGGCTCAATACTGATTTCCCATGTTTTTCTCATGGTTGAAAAGAACATATTCAAGTCTTTTTACTAATTGTTTTTACTTCTACATGTCCCAAATTGGTGGTGCATTTTGCCTTAAAATTGGAATAACTCCAATAACACATGGTGACTATTTTATTTGATGATTAAAAGTAACTACAATGATTGCAGTAGTTGCAATCCTTAAGCCCCGAGTGTTAGTTTTCTGCCATTTTTCATCCATTTTTAGGACTTGTGTCGCCACCAAAATGGCTGGAAAGTTGTTACATGTGGAGAAATAACTCAAAGATACCTAATGCCTTTGAAACTCACTTTGTTGTCATAAACCCAAATCTATCTCTTTCCCTGAGACGGTACAAATCCTTGGCTGCTCTCCCTCCCGTGCATGGGGCCTCCCCTTGCTCACTTCTGTAAGTTTCTTCTGTCTGTCATCTCACGGGGCAGACAATTGGACTGTGTTTCCTGCGTCATAGCGGGTCGAATCCAGGTGGCAACAGCAGAGTTTAAGTGGCGTTACCACGGAGACTGCGCTCCGAGTCTTCAGAGATGAAAATGGAAGATTCCATGCACTCATGCTGCTGTCAAAGCTGCGAGGCGGACACGGAGGTGAGAGGAAGCAGGAGGAATGACCAGCTGACCTGGCAAACATTTATGGAATGACTCCCATGTTATTTCTCAGCTCATCTTTCACTCTATGTGCTCTGTTAATTCATATTTACTCAACGTGAGTGCTTTATTATCATCTTGTCTTGCTATCCAGGAAGGTGAAATGGAGCAGTAGCAGTTCCAAGCTGGAAGAGGGTGACAGTAAGGGAATCTCGCTTTTCCATGCATTGATGGGCAGAGGATGGTTCTCATGTATGGTCGGGAGCAGCTTGCATGAAGCTTCAGTAAAAATGGAAGCTTCTCTGAATAATTTATAGCTAGCAATCAAGGCAGATTTCAATCTTTCCAAACGGACATTAACCCTACATGTGCTGTTATCTACAGTTTGCTCTGAATTAATACGCATGGTCAAAAATTAAATCCTATTTTGTTTCCTTTTCAATTTCATACTTAAATTATTAAAAATGCACATTACTTTCCTTGGTACTGTAGATATGAAACACTTATTAATGTCATGAAAAGTGTATGACAAACAAAAGCTAACAATCTCTTTTGTCATGGCACACACCCAATGAATATGTTCTCTCATGTGTCACATCAGAGGTATTTTTCTCACACTTACACACCTATACACATCCTATAGTTAAAGCAGTAATCATCACACCATCCTGGCCACAGATAGAGGGTAATACACGCCCTCACGCACACTTTCCGCGAGTAAATCAACATCATTATCACATGCCGAGAACATTAAGCACTGTTGCACACGTTCTGTGATGCATAGGAGAAATATGTTATGCATGCGTGATCTTACAATTAGCATCATAGTCTGGCACTTTAACATGCAAAGCAGCCTCCTCTTGGAAGCAGCAATCAGACTCTTATTGACATGCGTACATGCAAAGGCATAGATGCATACACACACACACTGAGCTGCATTTTTTGCATTAACACACACACACACTCTTCTGCCCAGATACTGTATACAGATGATGCTACTTTTGTCCCCAAACAAGATTATTTACGCATATTTCTTTTTAACGCACCCATCGCTCGCTGTCTTTTTGTGTTTCCCTCGATGGCCAAAGAGTGTTTTTGTCAGCCGACCCATTGTGCTCATGTTTGCCTGCTACTACATTTGCATTTTGTCATGGTTATTTCGTACATGTGCAAATATTGCTGGCAAGGTCTGTGGCATATGAATGATTTAATATTAAAAAATGTTTGTTCTGTGGATCTGGAAAAAAAGTAGCTTTCTGAGTGACTGAAAGCTTAAAAGAGAGAGAACTGATGGAGGGAAAAATACAGGTCACTGGTGATCATAAAATGTATGAGAGTAGTGCAAACATACATAGAAGTAATAGCATAATATTTTGGCTTGTTTAGTCAGTTGCCCCCATCATGCCCTACATCTGTCAACTTGTTAAGAACACCATACTTCTGTCCGGGAAGGGAGCCTGCCAAAGTGGGAAAGCAGGAGTGTGTCTGCATAGTAACAAGGCCAGCCAAAGCATGGGGAATAATGGTGTGTGTGTTTGTGACGACTGTCTGGTGTGGAGGCTACAGTCTGCAGGGGGGTCTGTTCCTCTTCACTGGGCACAGAGATACAGTGTAAACAACTCCTCCAATCAGCCAATTGGACAACACGCTGCGGTGACCACCCATGCCCTGACAGTAACCTCGCCACACATGCTGATGCCCACGACTGAACTCATTGAGAATGAGTGTAAGACACACACACACACGTGGACACACAATCACACACGCGCAGAGTTCGGCATGAAGTGCTAGAGGACACACAGCAGAGGCGTTCATGACACTGTCTGACCTCATTTCAGCGGGAGTGTGTGTGAGTGGGGGGGGTGCTGCAGACAGACATACATTAGTGATGGAGCTGGGTCTGGGGTCCCACACGACCAGCATAATGGCACACGCGCACACACATTGTTTCCTGAAAAGGTATTTTCACAGGACGCAGCATCCACCCCCACCAGGGCACGGCTGCATGCGTGATACCATCACCCCCAGAAAATACGGCGTGAAGAACTCGAGCACGGCCTGTTATGTTGTTTGTCCTTGTGTAAGTCCTCGTTTGCTGCTGTTCCACTCCTCTGGATGAGAGCCATAATGAAATCCCTGTGCGGACCACAGGATCCCATCGTCCTCGCCTGTCCTTGTCGGGTGGAGCAGAGTCGGGAGGATGAGGAGAGGTGTCCTGAGACAGAGAAACAGAAAGACAAATTAATTAGTAATTAAAGACGGTGACGGAAACGTATGGGTCTTAAGGGTGCTGTGAGAGAATGTGCAGACAGAGAGAAGAGGACAACGTGCTTTTGGCAAACTGTCTCCTTGTAGGTTTCTGTTAAAAAATGTTAAAAATGGAAAAATAGAAAAATTGCTAATTTATTTTACAAGAAACACAGTACTGTATAGTATTTTCACTGTGAAAACATTCACCTTAGTACTGGCCAACATAAACAGAAGTCCACACAATTGTGTAGGTTCATTGGCCAGTAAAAATAGAGGCCATTAAACGATAAATAGCTATGTATAGCTAAGTTTCAAATTAAAAGTGACATATGCTAGAATGGTTTACATCCAAAGTCACTCCCTATTTGCTATCTGGTGCATTTTATTTTTTGCACCTAACAATGTCACTTCAGGGTTTGTTAAAGCAGCATTAAAGCAGCTCAGATAAAAAGTAATAAATCTGCAGTGTGATACAACAGGCCGTGGCTTGTACGCTAGTTTTTTTTTTTTCCTATAATACAATGTCTGCCTGACCCAGAGTTTGTTTTGTTGACCTCAGCAAAGTAGAGTAATGTTGTTCTCATTGTTAAGCAAAACAGAAAAAAGTAGTGAGCTCAAAAGTCATTTTCAAAAATCGAATGAATCATGAATGAAAGAGTGAGGCTTTGTTGATTTTGTAAAATGCCACTGCCCCACAGAAACACTCACTTATTACTTAAGTGGGATTCTATTGAGATTGTGTGGCATACTATTGTAAAATATTATTATTACAAAACAACAAGTGTCTAAATTTAAATCAGAAATATAACATCTTTTCAGTCTTTCAGGAAGATTCCCATCTGATAGAAACATTTAAAAATTTGCATTTCATTTTACTATTTGAAGTGTTCGCTCATCATTCGGTGGACAGTTAGGTGGAAGAACAAATAAAAACTTTCCCTCTTCTCTTCCTGTCGCTCTCTCGCTCTCTCTGATGGTGCATTACGGTGTCTGTGCTCGTGATTTAGTGAACTGTTTTAGTCAATTGCGTGTACAGGCTTCACTGGGACAATGGGACCTCAGGGTCGGATCCATTTTCATTTTACATTGCATTTATACATGACACAGTGCCGACAGATTGATTCAATGCTCGGATGCATGCATAAATAACAGCAAAGGTGCAGCACCTACGAGCCTCATGGCAGCACACACACACTTGTGCACACAAGCTCACGAACGGAGACGATGACCAATACATCTTCATAAAGTGCACATGCCAGTGTAAATTTCTGCAATATATTGAATGGCAGAGCGCTTCTTTCGCTCTTCAACATTCATGGTGATGGAGATAGAGAGGGTCAAAATGGCCTGAGTTTAACACACGAACACTGCATTGATGTTTCTTTTTCAACTAAAAGGTTTCCTTTAAAACTGCCACACCTGGATATTGATTTCTTCTCTCCCCGTTGTTAGTTAAATGTATTGTTTTTCTTCCCACATAATAGGTGTTATTTATTTTTTCTTTTGTAATGAAGCTCTAAGAATTTCTGTGTGACTTGTATGACAGTTTTCTGCAACTGCTCCTACAGTCCTCCTCTTGGCTCAGCCTAACACTTCACTGTGCTCCGTGGGGTCTCTGGCTTCTTCGTCATGGGTAGCGGGATTAAGAAACAAAATCCCAGCATGCTGAGTTGAGAATATTCAAATCTTCTTTTGCTCCAGACAGAGGATGAGCAGAGGTGTGGGTGCAGTCAGGCTAAAGATGGGATTGTCTTTTAGGACACGCTCACTGAATCCACAAAAACACAGTCTGGAAGGCTGTGAGCCTCTTGGGATATTGTGCGAGTGAGCGCACCGCATCCATCTGCCCCATCATTCCTTCGCCCCCGCCATCTCTATCTCCTCCCCTGTTCGCCTCCTTTCATCTCCAGGTGGGCCCACTACAGCCCACTGCATGCATGTATTAGTGCTTCCTTGAAGTTAGCCGACCTTCGGACGCCCTTTAGTTTCCATAGCAGCGAAGCGGGCTTGTCGTGTGACATTAACATTCGCTGAGCTAGAGCAGCGGCCTGATCAAAGCTCCATTGATTTTGTGTCCCATGTTTATTCAAAATACCCCCTTCTTCCATTTAGAGAGAAGCACGACGACGTATTTCTTTATCATAGATTAGATTTTTTAACATTTAGTTATTTCTGTTTTGATTTTAGTCAAAAATTGAAAATATTACTTGGCTGGAAAGAAGAGGAATTTTTTTTGGCTCATATTGGTTTTTAAACAGACAGGGTCAAGATTTCTTCAGTCCTGTGGTTTATGACCAAATATTTACTAAACCAATGACATTCCCGTGGGCTTCAGCTGTAACACGCTACACTAACATGGCGAATGTTACACCTGCTAAACATCAGCATGTTAGATTAGATTACATTCAACTTTACTGGCAGCATATCCAAGCAGCAGCCTCACAGAACTGGCACCATATCTGTAGACTACAGAAAGGATTTTTTTTTTTTATTCTCTAAGATTTTAACATTTTCAGAATACTAGTAATGTGTGATTTCCCTTGAGTCAAGACAGCATTAGTTTATCGATTTTAAGCGTCCTTCATCATGGCATAAAAACTGGCTAAGAGTAATTTCCCAGTGAGACAGAGGTCGTTAGTGAAGGTGAGGTACAGTAATGGTGAAATGTCCTCTGAGGCTCATTGGTGCATTGATTTGTGTTTTAAAAGGATCCTCATTTAACCTTTTTTTTTTTTCAGAGAACAGCAGAGATGAGAGAGGTAGATTAACAGTAATCCATCAGGACTAGCTGAAACACACTCATTTAATATATGGAACCGATTGCTCTGAACAATATTTTGACGTATTAATCCAGAAAACACATAACACACAGTGGTGGAGCGTTTGGTGGGCAGATTAGATGTGTGGGGAGTCAGGGATCAGACAGACAACAAAGACAGATTAAGAGATATGGATACAGGCTCAACGCACACCGTCTCAAACACACACATACAGTGGATTTAAGAGGTGGCGGCCAAATGAACTTTGCCCTTTAAGCCGAGTAAGGATTGCCTGTGAAGCACACAAAAGAATGAGTAAAGTTACATCCTGAAAGAGGCTTACAATTTTAGGAGAACCTTGTTTTTTTGTGTGTGTGTGTGGGGGGGGGCGAAGAAAAACCAAATCTAGGACAAATAAAGACTCTGTAAAGCCGTCCGCAGAGGTTTCTGTCTCTTCCCTGGTTATCCGCTGTCTAGCCTCTCGTTTAGCTTGGGATTTAGCATAATCAATTACAAAACGAGCCCCCATCCTCCTCCTCCTCCTCTCTCTCGTCCTCACCCTCCTTGGCTGCCTCCATCCATTCTCTACTGTATTTCGGCTTTTCAGCGCCGATGATTGAATGTCAGTCTCTTTTCATGCGTTTTGCATCTGCGCACGGGCGGAATATTGGAGACATTGTGGCATTTCTGCTGCCCTTTGTCCCTGGGCTTCTGCGAGACGCCGAGACGCCGATAAAAAACGCAACAAGCTCAGTCACAGATCAACCTTTCAGGGCTAGAAGAGGAGGAGGGATGAAAAGGGAGAGTGCTTCAAAAGCTCAGTGGAGTGAAGGAGTGGAAGGGGGGAGAAGGGGGGGGGGGGGGCAGAGACATGAGTGGGATGTGGTGATGTAAGACAGCAGGAGTTGCTGAATTGTGGCTGACAGCGAAAGCGGGAGAGTGGAGATGATTTCCTGTGTCTAAATGAACTTGTTTGGGAGCTGGGGACAGGTGTGCCGGGTTGAATATATACAATGGAAAGCAGACTCAGTGGAGGTGAGAGGCTGCCATTTGAGAGGAGGAACACATTCTTTATTATGGCCAACTTAGCCCATTACAATGCTGCGCGGTCTAGCTTACCATACGGACTGAGCTCGGGGCCATCGCATGACCATGAATAATGCAATGATCAGCCACTACCACTCTGTTTTCTCCGTCTGTCTGTCTGCTCACCACTTCAGGGTAGGGGACAAAACGTAGGCGTACACGGTCCAAAACACCCTCTTATTTAAAGCGATATTTTTATTTTTAACATAATTTTACAAACCGGTAAATTCACATTCCCTGACATTTAGTTCAACCTTGTACTACGTATCTAATTGTTGACATTTTAAGAACATACAGCAGAATATCGTTTGCAGCTTTGTGATTACTGTTGCATATATACTCTAAGTAGGATTGTGTGCTCATTTCTACACCACTGCAGCGTTTTTAAAATTAGAAAATTACCTGAAGAACCACACAGGTGTATTTGCCTACATTGGAGCAGAGATGCAGCTGATCCCTTAGACACTCTTGAAACAATGTTATGCTGGATAAGCTCCATTTAGTATATATTAACTCTGAACTCCATGCAGAGACAAGGTATTTGTGAACTTTTATTCCACCCATTCATAGAGTCAGAGTTAGGCATTTTGGGGAATATGTTTATATTTTCTTGCTGAGCGTATTCCCCCTTTATCCTGTAAAACTGCAAGTTGTTTCTCCATTGATTCCAGCTTCATATTTAGTGGACATTCATGAGAGTGGCATTCATCCTCTCAGCAGGAAATCACTTCCCAACAATGTCAAACTATTCCTGTAAGTGAGCTGAATTAGGATAAATACATCTGCATTTAATATCTGTAAAACATTGACAACCAAATGTGTTATAGTGTATTAATATCTGCAGTCTTGAATGATCTTCATGGAAACGTTTTGGATTTTAACTAATCAATCTTTCTGCTTCAACAAGCACCATATCCGGCATGGCATACTAAAGATGGCACGAATATCTACATATAATTTTTCCAGCTAAGATTTATTCCCCCTGGGCACTTTTCCACAAAACACACGTTATTCCGCGATGAGTCTGAATGGCCTCTTAACTGCTGATATCATTGGACAGGCTGCGAGCGTTGGTGAATATGTGGAGCGATTCAGTAACAGGGTGGCAGAACGGGAGAGAGAGAGAGAGAGGAGGGAGTGGAGATGTCTATGAATGTTAGAGCGCCGCATAAACAGCAGTCTGATGTAATGTGCTGTAATCGCAGAGCTGTCAGATACACACTTTAGGTGATGCGTGTCTGTGTGTGTTCATGGAGAGAGAGAGTGAGAGAGATTATAGATGCGAGAAAATCCATTAGATCTCAGTAATATGGATGAACCAGAACTAATCATAGGCAGAGTGATTCTTACAGTATATAAATGTGTGCGCTTGTGTAGCAGACAGTAATTAAAGCAATTAACACAATTGCACAACAGTGACATCTGTGGCTTGTCTGGCCGTACAAACAGCAGCAGCATCTACAAAATGGCTGCTGATGTGATGGAAATCAGGCCATAAGATGGATGCTGTTGCATTTAAATGTTTCACAGGTGTGACTTTTCAAATAAGGATGTCTTTTTTTTTTTTAATACGACAAATGTATCCAACATTTTGCTCAAAGTCCATGGCTTTTTTCATGAGATATGGTCCCAGTTTGCTGAAATGTCATATACTTAAACAAAGACCTGACATGAAATTCCATTGTTGTACAAAATGGGTTTTATGTTTGCAGCTTTGGCAATAACTTTGTACCCACCAAGTTGATTGCTGAGACCTAGTGACAGTTTTAAACAAACCCCATCGTTAGTCAACTTAAGGGTGGAAGCATAAAACTGTTGCTGCAAAAAGTGAAATCTGAATAAGACATCTTATAATATCATACATCGAGAGCATTTTAGGTTTTATGTTTGAGTATGTCACTTGTTTCAAGCTTTTCTGTTCTTTCATTATCTTAATACGATATTACAACTTATTGTTGAGGTTTTATCACTTGCTTTGAGCACCTTAATTCTTGAAACTAGAAACCAGAATTATATTATCTTTTTTCAAGATCAAAAATTCTAATTTCAAGCATCTTGTGCTTTTCATCTCTTTACATATTAAGCACAAATGTTGACCAAACATGTGCTTTATAGTCAGTATCTTCACACTGAGCTCTTATTAAGGGGAAATAAAAAGAAACGCGTTTTACTGAGATTCATTTCCTTCTTTAAGCAAGCTATCTCGTTTCTATTAAGGAGCACTTTTATCTTTGACAGCATTTCTAATTTGAAGCACTTTATGGTCTTTCTCTCTGTAAAACCCATGGCATACAGGCTGATATTTAGACAACTGCATTAGTGATGAATGTTAAATCTTTATTGACAATTAATTCTTAAATATTAGTATCTTGACAAATGTTTTTTTGCCTGGCCTCTCAGGTTCCTTGAGACTAGATATTTTGACTTGTTTTTTAAAAAAAATTAGCAATTGAAATTTTCCTGATCTATTGGCAGGTAGTTTTTTTTTTATTTTGAGTAAAAGTTCCCCCGTTTTACTGCTTTCTTTCTTGTTTTTAAGAGCTGCTATTTGCTGTGTCTGCTTTACTGTTTGTGCTTATTCCCCATCTTTTGTTTTTGTTGGCCAAACCTGCAAAAATAAGACCTTATTTGCAGGGCGTTGCATTTAAAGTGTCATTTTAAGTGCCAGGCTGAATAACATGGCAATTGGCCTAAGAGGCTGCTTCAATTTAAATTGAATATACAGCATGTCTCTGAAGTTGAACTGAAGTTGTTACTTTTTCATCCACTTAACCTTCAAACAGCAAATTTGATTTTAAAACAAGTTCTTCCCCAACACAGCCTTTAAATATTTTATGGTAATGTCAGTTAATTTATTTATATAGCCTAAAATCACGAATCACAATTAGCCTCAAAGGTTTTTATAATCTGTGCAGCATACGGCCCTCGACACTGCAAAATAAACCAACATTAATTGTGCTTTTTGGCATGTTGGGAGCAGCTGAACGAGCTGTACGCCCACCATACAACTCCTTTAATAGTCACGTCTCCTTATAAATGAGAACATGGTCACCTCAGCTTGAGGACAGTGTTACATAAGCGCAGGCTGAGCGACAAAGACAAGGAGAGAGGAAGGGGAAAGAAGGGGTGAGAGACGCAGAGGAAAATACAGAAACATGTTATTTTTGAGGTGTTTGTCTTTTGTTGTGAGACGACGCATCAGAATTTAAGGCAACCTTGTCTCGCTCTTGAGTTTATCTCGTTGATCTGTCTCCCCTGAAAAAACAATTACACCAGAGGTCAAGGGTCTCTGCCTGTGTGCACATGCTATGGTTACATGTGTAGACAATAGTGCAGTGATTGTTAATTTGCGCGAGCGTCATCTGAGGCCGCTGCTGCAATCATGACATAAGAACACACTAAATAACACACAGCCACCCACAAAGCGCAGGTTTGAGCAGGAATGAGTCACCCGAAGAACAGCAGGAGAGCTGTTTACATAAGTCTATCGAATGGTAGCCTCCACTGGAGTCTGCCATTACATAATGCTGAACACAGGAGCAGTCGCTTCATACTGTAAATAACAGCTAAGCATTATGCAGAGAGACATAAAAATACTAACTGGACAGGCTTGCAGCATCTTACTGAATGTTCCTATAGTCCTGTTTAAAGTCAGTAAAGCTGCAAAAGTCAGTATTTTTAATATATTTTTACATTAACAGTGGATGAAATTACTATTTGTCTCAGCTCCATGAAGTGTTTCATAATCTATTCTGGTCAGTCTTTTGGCTTTACAACCCATTTACAACCATGTTTCAACATCCAAGGAGAGCTGATAAACAAACAGTGGACAGAAAAGTCTGCAACTACAGCAAGCAAACGTAGTGGGGCATTTCGCAGCTGAAGAGCCAGATATTGGGAGATAGGGTGATAATATGCTGACGTCTTATTTAGATCGTTATAAACAATACAATCCCTGATGGATGTCACATGGTTTCCAGCTGTGAATGCATCTTCTACCTGAATCCCCTCCAGAGGCTTAAATCCTGCAACTTTAGCACATGAAAAAGCCCACCTAAGAGGGGTGTCTCTACTCTTTTGTTTCACTCGGGCCACAATACCATGAAAAGTGGCTTTTTATCCAAAGCTCTTATCAGCCTTTGTTAATGTGATCTACAAAGCCCTGCTTCTCCCCTTTGGCAATGGCTGTTTTTGTGATTTTTATTTACTTTCTGGGAGTTGGAAAGTGGAATGGACTTGCTTTAGGTTCTAGAAGATGTTTCATCTCTCATTTGAAAAGCCTCTCCAGTTCAAACTCTCGAATGAGAGGTGAAATGTCTTCAAGAACCTCGAGCAAGTCCAGTTGACTTTCTTCCTCACACTTAGAGGTATCCGTGACCCGGATGACTGAGAATCTTCAGAGACATGCTGTTTTTGTGATGTGATATGAAGCAGCCAGTCATGTGATTCTTCTTTTTCCTTTTAAGCACCTCAAAAACTTCTTTTCCATGCTGACTTAAGAGCCGAGGGTCAAAGTCAGTTCTTTACTTTGGAAACAGCAGCCGGGGGAAATTCCATTTACTAGTTGTATTTTACTGTATTTTGCTTGTTTGTAAAGGGTCGGGGGGTTGTTTACCCCGTGCTTGGATTTGACACCTACAGTTTAACCCCACAGGACATGTTTGACTGCAGTTCCAGTAAATTACTACAAGTACAATAAAGCTTGTTCGTCTCCCTTTTTTTCCCATTTCATGTGCCAACTGGAGTGTATTCCCTGTGATCCGCTGCCTTCTTGCATTAGGCGTAACATGCTTAGAGATTTATGCGAGAGATAACTGTAACCACCGAGAGAGTAATTATAGAGGGACAGAATAATTAAAGGATGCACTCATCATAAATCATGTGTGCCATTAAGATGAAATGTTACGGTTCATGTGTGCGACTAGCGGTGGGATGTGCTATATGGGCAGAGGCGGGTGCTTATGAAAGATTTATACCTCTATAGGTGGTGAAGGCTATATGGTGTGGACACAGACATGCCAGCAGATAGACAGGGTCACAAGCGTGCACAGCTGCTTATGCACACAAAATGCACACAAAAATACACTTCCCCCAACACCGATGAATATGCAAAAGATGCTACCTGTATCAACAGGAAAACCCAAAATCAAAGTTGCCACCCTCAGCAGCACCCATTATTGAGTATTTATGATATCCCATCATCCGCCTCTCTACTTCCTTCCACAGATTTTATTTTTTGCTTTGCTAGAGGGATTTTTGTTTTGCTTGCTTGCTTGCTTGCCGGAGCATTGTCAGCGTGTGAAAAGAACAAACTAGAGCCAAACAGCGAGGAGGATGCTCTCTTGAATCTGCTCTATGATTATGTATGGGGGACATTTAAATTCCATCTCTTGTTCTATTTGTGAACCTCAGCACTTTCAAACAGTCAGAGGAATTCAAGCAATATGAAAATGGGCCGAAAATAGGGTTGAACGTCGAAGGCATCAGCATACAAATGGCGCACAAGCAGTGTATCACATTTGACATGCACAAACATTACGGGTGAACAGCTCTCCGCCATGCGCTTTTAGTCCTGTTGAATTGTATTTCTGCTGAAAGACACAGGTTCAGAAAAACAGGGGGGGGTTAAGGATTTGGAGCCCCTCTATCAAAAACATACAACACACTACAAATAAATCCTAATCATTTAATCTCATTCTATATAAAAAGCTTGGAGATTTTCTGAAAGCGACTGAACAATTTAGCTGGAGTGTTTGAAGCAACTTGACAGATCTGAAATGGAACGGTTGCAACAGAAAACTTTATGCACGGCTGCTGTTTTTGCCAAGACACACAGCTTAGGCAAATCAGAATGGGCGCTGGAATTAAAGCTTTTATAATCAAAATTTATGCAACTTCTGTCAAGAGCAAAGATGAAAGTGAACGTTCACTGTTCTTGGCCCCATGAACAAAACATTAGAGCTGGGTTAGGGTTAGGGTTAGCTGAGGGGGGTATCATGAGTTTTGCAGGGACTTGTAGGGAAGTATCAGACAATTAAAACTTTGGCCGTATGATGGTGCTCGATTAAAATGTCAGGAAATCACAAAACACATAACAAATCATCCTGAGAGGGTCTCAAATGTCCGTAGGAAATTCCACAGCAGTCCATCAAACAATTGTTGACATATTTCAGTTTGGGGCAAAGTGGTGTGCTGACTGATATTGCTATCCTTAGTGTGGCTAAAAATATATATTTTCCAGTTTGTCTTAACATTATAGTGGAAGCTTTGGTGAGACATATTATCCCATCACACCAGTGCGCAATCTCTGCACAAATGACTGGTATTTTCTCATATCTCTATAGCAATTTTACACTGTGATGGTTCAATCTCTCAGTCAGGGGTTAAAACCTTCCATAATGGAGCCATCCATCCTCATAGTCAGACTTTGGGGGAGAAAAACTTCAGGCTTTCTGTCACACACACAAACACACACACACACACACACAAACAAACAGCGCACACTCCTCTCACACCTGAGCCAGAATAAATGAGCAGCCCCCCTCCTCTCTGTCTCTCTAATATGGATGAAGGAGCTACTTGGCGACTTGACGACCCTCATTTCCACACCAATGGAGAGCGTCCGATACAGCTGTAGCTGATGAAATACATTACCAGGAGATGCAACTCTCGCTCCACAGATGATACCACCCGCAGAACAAAGGCTGTCAGCGATGAAAGGACAATGGTAGGAACACCTGTTTCCACTGAAAACAGCACTCCAGAAGAGATTGTTTGGCTGTTATAAAGAGTGGCTACACTTGAGTATGTGAGTGATATTACAAAGTTCAGGAAGTTGACTTATTGCTACAACATTTGTGCAGTATCAGAAAGTCCCCTTTGCATAATTCCAACTAATAAGCAGCTGTCAGCAAATTGAAAAAAGACGTGACAATAGTTGTTTAAGGAAAAAAAAAAGCCAAAATAATATCCTGACACAACTGGGTACTGTCGTATATAGAAAATGTTACTCAAACAAGATTAAATAGTGCATTTGATGAGGACTATTTTAAGCCATGGATTAATACACATTTGATGCTCTAGGATTACGGCACCAGAGCACGGTAGGTAGAATTAAACCAAATTAAACTAAGGTGCCCACATTCATGGTAATGAACACCAAGTCATCCTATGACTTGATGCCAGCTATATCTGGCTTTGGATGCATGGACAATCGTGTTAGCTGGATCAATTAATTGTTGGTTAAGGTCATTTAATGGGATTGTTGGCAATAATAACAATGTAGAATGTTACCAGCCTTGTCCTTTAGCATTAGCATTAAATAAATATTTTTTTTACATTTTTTCCATTGTTATTATTAAAGTATGATTATTTTAAGTTTAAATTTATATTCTTATATAGCATGAGCTAAAAGGGTTGAATTTATTAGATGAAGGTGTACTTTGCAGAACATAATTTCCCCTCATCTTCACACATGTGTCTGTAGGAGTTTGTGTGTCCTTGTGTGTGTGCGTTGGGTCCATTGCTTCACTGATGTGTTGAGCCCATATGGCCGGCAGGTTGGATGGTCCCGGAACAGTCCATTATGTGGTGATTTGGCAGCGCACACACCGTTACCTCCGCTACCCTTTTCGTTCCCTTCACACTCCTGCATGGATGATGTGGCACCGCGCTTTGACACAGTGTTGCTTGAGTGTTTGTTTATGACTGCAGTTTGCTCTTGCATGTGTGTGTGTGTGTGTGTGAGGTAACGAAGCGTCCAGTGTGTGGGAGTGTGTCCTGCCAGGAGAGTGTGTGTCCTCGGAGCGGGCATATGGACACAGAGACGGCCATCAGCCAGCCTGGCTCAGGTTGCTGCTACCTCTCTGTCACCTCCTGGACCATAGCAGATGCCACATCGGCACGGACGGAGAAGATAACACACGCAGAAACGTACACAAAGACAGGCATGTATGCAGGAGGGCTCATGCTCTAACTCAGGTTTTACATCCATAAAGGTGCACAATATGATGACCTTCCTTAGCATACAGTTTGAACAATGTAATTTTGAAGCCTTCATTCAGAGAGTTTTTTCTGTCCCAGGTTGAGGCACTCCGAGATGAAAGAAATAACTACTATGATCAAATAGTTTTGAAGTGCTCTCCACTCTATGAGAATTTTGCTCCACTACATTATAGTGTTAAATACACTTTTAATCTATCTGTTTATGTGGTGGCTCTGGTTAGAAGATTTTGCAGTTTTATTTTTCATATCTAATGCCACTTAGAAAATACATGAATGTGTTAGTGCCTCGATAATTTAACACTCAGCCTTTTTCTTCATAAGAATACCTTTTTAGTTTTCCTAATATGCACATTTACTGTTAATCTTTTTTGGCAAAACCAGTCAAATAGATTTTACTAGACCTGGATTTTGCACCATGGGATAACACCCACTGGAACACTAGGCACCAGAGAGAAAAACAGGTTGGTCCCAATGCCATGGATGAAAATAACAACTTTTGTCGGGAGATTCATACGCAGGGTGGTTTTTGCTGTGGTCATGGTTCCGTTTTTCCTTATAAACAAGGTGAAACTCTTGGAAGAGAGCATGTGTTCCCCCTGGCTGTGCACTCAGCTGTATATTCATTCATAATGGTTAAGGCAGACTAGCACTGCTGCTACACAAGCTAGCAGTCCTGGTACGCTATAGATATATTTCAGAGCTTATTTAGATATAAATGTTTATGTACTAGTTCCTACGCTAGTGTCAGTAACTGAAGATAATAGTTAATGGTAGATAATAGCAGTGCATGTGGTATTTTAATATATGTTTAATATTTACAGATGCAGGTTCACCAGTGTTGTCTTTTTGCAAATCATTGAATTTGCAGTATACCACCACTCACCACCACACACACTCATGCACACATAGAAAAAAAACGTACAGAAGCGCAGAATGCTTTGTAAAGGTGAGAAGAGAATCCCGCCAACCAGGGGCAGACTGGCGGCATCGGGCTTTGTGTGCCTCGACCATCCACGCCTCTGCCTCGAGAACGACACACGCAAAGACAAACACGCTGTGAAATATCTATGTTGAGCACACACTACCACAGCCATCCAAGACAGACGCACACACCGTGCAGTGGAAGTGGGTCATCTCTCTATGGGGCAGGAGAATAACAACAGAAATATATAAATATAACTGCGTCCTATCAGAATCATCCCGCTGTCTGTCTGCACAAATGTAATTACACAGCGAGGGGTTGGAATAGACGTCGCTGTTTTCAGGGCATGAACATTCAGATTGCTCTTTTTTTATGAAATGGATGAATTTGGTAAGCATGGGCAAATAAACATGTTGTGTTCAATGTGTGTGTGTGTGTGTGTGAGGATGGGGGTTGGGAGGTGAATAGGTCGAGCTGCTGTCTCGTCTTTTGTCCTGCTGGCGATGCCCGGTTGCATTACATTTCAGACAAGCGCGCACACGCTAATCGTTATGCACACACACAGACACATGCAAGGGCCATATCCCCCTTCCTGACCTAGCCATTGGCCATTAACTGTCTGCATGTATTGTGCACAGCCATGACCTAATGCAGTCAGTGCAAAAAAAAAAAAAAAAAAGGTTAAAGCCAAGCCCACGTAGAAAACAAGAGGGCCAAGGGCAGAACTTTGTGTCACAAGCCTCACTTATTACAATAAAGCTGGAGATATATTGAATTGGCTACACCCAACAATAACTTTAAGATGCTCTTATTGGCCCAATTCCTGTTAATGGGATTCAGCTGACAATCAATCATGTGCGCACATGCACACTTAAACAGAGGCTCGCTCGCACACATTTCCACTCGCAACCCCCCTCTCCCCCTGCGGTACTCCGAGCTCCGTCTCGTCCATGCTGGTGTCCCTTTGTGACGCAGCCTCTCCCTTTGTTGTTTGTACCGAGTGGATATACATGCTGGGCGTCCTTCAAGGCCTTTTAGAAAAGTACAGAGGTGTCCAGTGAGGCGCCTGCCTGCCCTTTTGTACCCTCACAGGGCCAAACATGGCTTGAAAGGCACCAAAGCGGGGCTGAGATGAAACTGTGGTATGGAGAGTCGGCTCAACTGGAATTTGTGAATAGGTTTTTTTTTTTATAAGGCTGTCATAGGCAAGGCACTAGGAAGCACAAAAGCGATAAAACAACCGAGCACGCAGCCATTTAGAAATTATCTGACCGCATAAATACTCACAGACGTGAAGGAGTAAATGAGACGCCTGTGCTTGTGTGGCACTGACACACAGAATTTATGTTGATGTTGTAATTTCATTAATGTGTGGACAGAATTATAGTCAATTATTTGGATGCTTATGTTTGTATTTATAGTTATTTTATATATGTGTGTATGTATTGTGATATTTAAGTCAGTAAATGAGGACTTCCATTCTATTCTCTTGTCTTGCCAGCCTTATACTTCATAAATTGGTGTTGTGAGTATTTAAATTGCCCAAAATCACGGTTGTACTACATGTGACCCTTAATTCAGATAAGGAAATACTTTGATTGGGAACAAAGGGAGAAACCTCAGGAAGAGTGTAAGATGAGGAGAGATCCCTCTTTCAGGATGAAGAGTCAAGCAGTCGATAGCAGTATTAAAACCACAGTGTAGACAAAGAAATGTACAACATGCATTTGAATATACAGCAACAGCCACAGAAGAATTAAGATTAAAAGAAGTAAAATGTAGCATACACATTGTAGTATACTTAAAGTATATGAAGTTAGAGTTTACATACAGACTACAGTGGGATTAGCCTGGACATCTACAGCCTGTCTTTGCATGTTGTGCTATGTTAGTCTGTTTATAATTCCAGTCGAAATGGCCCTAAAGTCGATTTTAATCCCTGAATTAGAGAAAAGCTTCTACTGTGTACACAACACTCTGGTCGTTTAAGCTGCAGTTATGAATCTAGTCTGATCCTACATTTGTTTTCGAGATAGATTTGAAATATTTCCTCACACAACCACATAAGCACTGGAGGCCAAAAATATGGAAAAAGCTATTTAGACTCAGGAAGGGCGTTTTTGCAATGGGCCAAACACGGTACAATCAATCAGTACAAGCCAAAAATGTGTATCACTCGAATGAATTGATCTCTTAGACATTTGGTTCTTTCCCCATGGTAATTAAAAGGCTGTTTACTAGAGCCCCAGACAGAGGGCTGGCTACTGTGGTTGAGTGGACGTGCGGAGAGAAGAGGTGAGGGCTGTCCAAAACACTGCCAATGCCAGTGCCAAAAACACTCTGGATGGGCCGGCGTTAGCCCAGCAACCCCACTCAGTGGCAGTGCCAAAGCCACACACACAACACACACACACACACACTTGCAGACACAGACGAGCGCTCGGCCAGTCAGCGGTGCCAGAATCACCCCTGGGGTGGAGGGTACATTAACTAATTGCTCAGCCCAGCTTAGAGAGCACAACAGCATCGGCGGAGAGAGGAGTGGGAGACGAGTCGGGACATAAAGGCAGAGGAGGAGGAGAGACGGAGAGCGGCATAATAAAGTGAAAAGAGTGATCACAGTGACATGAATAGATGCAAAGGGAGGCAGACAGACCCACAGATGGACGGACAGACAGACAGGAGCTTGTTTACATGGGCACGAGTCCAATGCAGCATTAGGACTTAGGCCAGCAGTGGCAGGACAATGGAGCAGGCTGCAAGGCCGTGTGTGTGTGTGTTATTCAGAATGTGGCGTCTGGGACAATGGGCCAGTGGGGCATTGAAGGATAGCGGGATTATAGGTCAGGTCAAAGAGGAAAAAAAAAAGACGTGGGATTGGAGCTGGAGAGGGAGAAAAAGAAAGGAGGGAAATAAAAGAACAGACCGGGGAGGCTCTGAATATCCACCCAAACAAACACAGCGCAGGTACAGACACCGGAGAGATAACGTCGAGACTCGCGCACAGACACGCTGGCTGTTGCTTCAGGCCTCCTCCTGGCTGAGCTTCAGATGTGCCCCTCTGTCTTTGCCCACGCTGCCCCGAGAATGTGTCCAAAAGCAGCGCAGAAAACACCCCAGTTCCCCCCTTAGCCCGCCTCACCCCTCCTCTCTCTCTTCATCCAAATACACAAAGGAGACCTACAAAACGACTGATCGGCCAAACAAGTGTATGTATTGTTGCCGGCGGTTACGCAGAATGGCGAGGATTTGGCTACTTTGTGGGTTGCGAGGGCTCTTTGGAGAACTTATATTGGGTATCTATGGTGATGAGAGTGAAAGAACACAACACTTTTCTTAAGAGGAGTGTGTGTTCGTTCGAGGTGTTGTAACGTGTCTGTGTCTGTGTGTGTGTGTGTGTGTAGGAGGGGGTACTTTCCAAAGGCCCAGAAACGCAGGTGTTGGTATCCTCCCTCACACTATTTCTTTGCTTTCTCTTTTGTTGTTGTTGTTTTGTTGCTCTGTGTTAACTCCGCTCTTTGGCAGCGAATAAAAAAGGTCCTCCATCTGAAGCCAAACTTGGAAAAAAAAACACCTCATGCTCACGCGACTTATCAACAACATTCGAGTCTGTGGCTGGAGTGCAAATTCTGCTTCTTTTACACATATTCCTCTCATTCTTCATGCTTGGTAAATGTAAGAAACGAAAGCTACATTCATAAACAGTAAAAGAGTCCCACACATTGCTTTTATAGTGGCAAATTCAACCTGGGGCGTCAATCATGTAGAACATTTGACTTGTACCAAAATATTCAATAATTAATTAATTAGTGTTTGTGTCAGTATCTCACAACTCCAAAGTACACAGATCAGTGTGTCTTTATTAACTAGCAGTCTCTATTCAACTTTTCAGTTTCTACCCAGAAAAGTCAACCCCCCAAGCTGGGAAACGTGTCCGTGTCCTTTCCTACATCCATGAGTGTTTCAAATGTTCACCCTTGAACACAATAAAGCCATCACAAATTGGCCAGTTTTCCACAGAACAGAACATCTAATATGTCTCCTCCATTAGTGACGGTAAATATAGCCAGTAATGTTCCCATTCAGCAGGGTGATGCAACCATCCCTTGCAGAGGTAACTGGCAGGATATTTCAGCCCTTGGTGGCTGCAGGTGGTGTCATCTCCATTCGTGCACCAATAATGACCTTTCAGTGTGTCTGGGGAGCTGGTCTGGCGCAGGAAGACAAAGGTGGACAGCTATTGAGGCTATTTCTTTTCCAGTAATTGCACAGCACTTTTCAATGAAAGCTCTCCTGCTGTGTGACGCCCTTGACTGACGGGCACTGCGGTGCCCTACTTTGGATGGCTAGGACTGCAGTTTTCACATTAAATGTGTATATGTGTGTCCATGCGTGCGTGTGTGTGTTCAGTATCTGACTGACAAGCGGGATGATTCAAGTTGTCACAGGCATACAGAGCGCTGTGAGTGGCTTGTGTTCAGCCTGTGAATATATGTAGAGAGATGTACTGTGTGTATGTATAATCCTCTCACACCATGTCTTTGTCTGTGTGTTTGTCTGTGGGGAGTGTATTGTGTACTTCCTCCAATTCTTTTCAGCGGATCTGTTTTCCTGCCATGCCTAGAACTCAGGACAAGGTCGCATTACCACTGAGACTCACACACTCGGACACACACACACACAACACACACAAACACACAAATCTTGCCTCTTAATCCTCTTTTAGCAGGCGAGGTCCACCTGTTCACTCACATCTGCACTGACACTATTTAATGAGTCAACTATGCATCTGTCGGGAGTTCTGACCATACACGTTTAGACAGAGAAGCCCTCTGTTTGTTGATCTCCTGCCTTCTTGACCTGACACCTAAAGCCCTGCCCTCTGATTGGCCCTCAGCACCGCCGCTACCTGGCAGGCTTTTTTCTTGGAAAGTGAGGTAACAAGATAGAACAACACACCCGCCTCCTCCTTCCTTTTCCCGATAAACAACAAGAGAGCAACTTTCCATAACCTCTCTGACTAATTTCCCCCCCTCGCTTCTTCATTGCCCGCCTCTCTGCTGCTGTATTTACACTGATGCATGTTCTTTGAAATTGGGCTGTAATGACAGATAAGGAGAAGGAAAAATGCCGTGGCGGAAGAAATTGCAGTGATGTACATCCAGAATGGTCAGTGATTAGAGAGAGAAAGTGGAGACGCTGCTAAATTATTGGATCAGTCGCACAATATATGTGGCACAAAAAAACACGTCACTGTTGAGCTATCATTAAGTGTTGATTATGGAGTGGGAAGCTTGCTGATTACTCAGGAAGAATGAGGAGGAACAAGTGTGTGTATATGTGTGTATATATCACATGGTAGATCCAGTTGCCATTAGGTGAGGTCACTTTGGCCTCCTTTACTTTCAGAGAGCCTTTCTCTCTTGCTTACATGTGTATACAGACACAGACTTTCTCTCTTCTCTCTCCTCCCCTCTGGTTATTTGCCTTTTTCATTCCAGGGAGTGCCCTGCTTCTCTGTCAGAATTGATTTGTAGCACTCCTACTGCACTGTTAGCTGTAAAAAAAAAAAAAAACCTCTCCATAAATGCTTCGAACTAATTCCACAACTTCTCCGCGATTCTCATCTCACGTTTCATCTTGCTAAACTGCAAAATATTGACTCAGGTTCTAAAATAACATTGATCTTTATCACAGGTATAATGACATTTTCTTTCACACAACTGCAATAAAGGTCCTTAATATTGTGCTCTATATCCCAAATAAAAAAAACAGAGTGGAAACAAGTGAAGTGGAGCAGATGAAGTAATGAGTGGTTCAGGTATTAGCTGTATTTTCTTCTCCTACCAAGCAGGTGGATATACACTGTAAAACACTACTACTATATATAAACGTATACTTGGGAAATGAAAAAGTTGTTTTTTCATTAGTATGGACTGATATTTGTTGGTTACCACTAAGAGTGAAAAATGTTTGTTTTATCTTAATTTCTGAAGGTGAGAGTTGGTGTAGTCACCATTTATGGGAGTGTAATGTTAATACAGAAAGTGTACTGCTGCGTTTGAGTGACACTACAAGCTGACAGTGTATTTGAGGTCATGACACAGTGACACAACAACCATGACAGCAGGTCTACTGTTACTACTACTGTTACTTGTTATAAAATTTAGGATTTTTTAAAAATAATAAGAGATTAAATAAATTTTTCGTTCACAGCATTTGTAAGCGCTTAACTCATTGCTACACACAATAGTAAAAAATCATTTCACTAAATATAGATCTAGTGATAAGAAATGATCAGCCTCACCCCGCTATGTTCCCTATATGGTCGCCCTTGTTTCACCATTGACTCTATTTCTGTGGCAGTAAATCATGAAAATAGATTGAAGGAGTCCTTCTGTGGCACTTCTGCGTACACACAAATACACAGAGACATATAAATACACACACAAGTACACACTGTCACACACACCAGCACCTGTTGCTGAGGGGAGGCCGTTTCGGGGCACGCTGGGAGACCGCATCATCATCGTAAACTTTGCCATTACATAAGATGGTACAGGATACAGATGTTGCATCACATGTACCCTGTAGGTCACACACCTCTAAACCTCAAGACACACACACACACACACACACACACACACACACACACACATATATAGTTAGGTCATATTGGGTGCACAGGTGTTATCAGAGTACACACATTTTCCACTACCAAACAACAGGTGGGAAAAAAATCTGAAGCGGGATTCTCTTTCGTACTCAAGAATTCAAAAAACAAATATATAAAATAAATTCTGTACACCATATGACTATGCCGTAATATGTATTTTGAAATGCGCTGCAACATCTGAAAAGTCCAGGCCATAGGCGTCAGCAGGATGTGACTGGATGTGAGTCACGTCAAATGCAGAACAGTTACACCATGACAGGAGGTGATGTGCGCCGTCAGTGTATTGTTCCTTGGATGTGAAATTCGTTGTCATGCCAATAGATAGCAAGAACAAACAGAAAAACTTCATGTGACGCAAAAGGTACGTCTATAAAACTGGAATCCGAACTCAGGGTAACACTTACTGTTTTTTATGTAGCTTTCAAATGGCCTCCATCAATGGCTCAAGTCTGAGTAAACTCCTTCCACTGACAATGGGTTGAAAGTTGTGGATAAAGCAAGTAGGTGGCCCTGAGTGCACCTTCAATTTAAAAAGATTATTTTCCTATCAACAAGGCTGAGAGTGAACTTTCACACTTGTTCTCAAAACTGAATGTTTTATTTCTTAGATGTAAAAGTGATTTTCATTTTCTACCTGTTTGACAGTGGTTGGTTTTCATGGCAGGCAGAGCTCTCTCTATAGAGAACGGTATCTTTTCTTTGATTACACTTTCTTTTGCTTCCTTAAACTTCTTCTGTATTTTTTTCTATGACACACTGCAATGTTTGCTTTTTCCACTGGTATGGCAGTCAGGTCACGGGTCACGTTCATAGATAAAGGCCTCTTTCTTTCTCTGCTCTGGGATCAGCGGCCTTATTCGCATGGAGTGGGAGCGTGACCACCTGGAGCTTCCTGTCTCCTCACCGACTCATCCTCAAAGAATCACAGCGTGTATGACCTCTTCACAGATGCGGCGGAGTACACGTATGCAAAGCACCCACCTTTTCATTCTCACACGGCTGAACTGTTCATGCCCGCACATGTTACAAAACACTCCCCGAGACAACTGCACATGTTTATGAGCTGCTCTAAATTGCTGTGGGTGTGTGCGAGGATAGGATTTGGAAACGATCCCTTGCCGTTGTCATGTGGGATCACGTGATCAGTGATTATTACAGTATGTTCATTATTTTAATAACCAATTATCTTAATCACGTCATTGTCAATCACTGTGAAAACTTGAACCTCACAAACACTTCCTGGTAGGCACAACGCATCTCATCTACTTCCCTGTAGTCACGCTTTTCTTTAGATTGCAGCATTTTACCGGAAAACACACAAAGCAAACATTTTCAAGCTCATCTCAGGGGGATAAGTCATCTGGTGAGTTTTGATTATGTAACTGCAACACACAAATAAAATTATTGTGCTGGGTTTTAATAGGAAATGGGTGTGAAATTGTTATGTAACCAGTTTGTTGGCAACTCCCGTCTATATTCGTGCAGATGTCTGAACTAAAACACTCTCCAAAGTGGTGTTCAAGGCGCTGAGGCCTAAAAACAGAACAAACTGACGAAAGACGACCTCTCTTTGTGACCTGGGGCCGTGAGAGATGGATGAGTGACGGATGGACGGAGACAGAGATCTCCATGACTCTCTGACAGCTGAGGTTGTTTATGGAAATCTGAGAGACGTGAGATGGGATCAGCTTTCCAAACAAGGGGGTTTCAGCACAACAGGTGACAGCTATGCCTGTCCATACTATCTATATAACCCCTCCTCTCGGCAGCTGTACCAAGGTTTCTTCTTATCAGATCAGGGAACAATAAGGAAGGAGAAGGGGAAAAGGAGGAGGGTCAGCGAGCAAGCAGAAAAAGGAAGAAAGTTTGATGTGTTTGGAGAATGTGAACAAATAGTCCTTTCGGCGAGAAAATGGAGCTAATCGCAAAATTTTATTTCATTTTAGACAACCTCAATTGGGAAAATGGAGCAAAGTAGACAAAAACTTGGCACAAAAGCGAGAATGTTGAGAAAAGCTCGGGCACATGGGGAGAGATAAAGGAATGGCTAAAGTCTGAAGGAGGCTTGGGGGTGTTGTTGACATGCAGGGTGGGTGTCTATGCCTCATTGTCTGCCCCATCTGTCTGGCTTTATCTCTGCTTACCACCCCCCAACCCCCCCTTCTCCTCCACCCTCCTCCTCCTAGTCCTGTGACCCTGTGCCCCACCCCACCCCCATCCCCCAGCCAGCTCACACCCTTCATTGTACCAGGGTCAGTCCCTCCCTGCACGCTGGCAGACGACCAGGGAGCTTCCACCCACAGCAACTGGTGGCATTGTTCGCATGCATGACTCACATATGTGCACAGTTGCCCGCTCGTCTACGATGCGCACACTCACGCATAAATGATCTGCTGGCACCAGAGGCATTAACCAGAAACACAGTGATACGCATCAGATGGCTGAAATGCTGTCTGGGGCATAATGTGCCCTTAATTTGTACCTAAAATAGTCGAATAAATGATTAGCTGATGGGGAGAAAACAAAATACTGGAAATATTAAGAATAGTTAACATTTCCCTGCATTCAAGCTACAGTTATTATCATGGAGGTGAAATAGATGTGGAGTCAATGTGAGGAAGTACATTGCTAGACTAAGACAAAGGTTAAAGAAAAAAAATATAGAGAAAAAAGAAAACAAATTTTTTTTCAAGAATTTCAATACAGCAGTCCATTAAAGTTGAAGGTGCAATGACATTTTGAAGAATATACTTTCTTGCTTTCTTTCATATGTACACTAAGACAGATGCTGTGGTTTAGATTAGATATTTCTCTGTTTTAATGCTAGCTCAGTTAAGCTATGCTAACCACTTTGTGCCTCTAGTTCCATAATCATTAATCATTGCACAGATATGAACATAGGCTCAACCGTTACTCGACTCCGCAAGAAAGTAAAGAAGCGTATTTCCCAGTAATGTTAAACGACTAAAAACCATTAAACATAATTTTCAAATGCAAACCAGCCACAGTTCCCCAAACATTGCTTAAACAACAACAGCAGTGTATATGGTATTATTTGCTCTCAACCCCAGGGCACAAACCCAGGACTAATACACAGACACCTGTCAGCGCAGCATATAGGGATAACTCAAACAAAGCTGTCGTACACAGAGGGAGGATAAACATTGTTTTGGATGACATCAAAGATGTCCTTGGTGAGGTGCAGGGATGCGGGAGAGGAAGGTTTAGTCTTTCTCTTTGAACAGGTTTTGTTGTTGGCAGGAACCATGCGGGTCTTCCTTTGTTTGGCTCCCATATTGAATTCTGTGGAAAAAAAGTCTTGTAAAAACACCCTCGCTGTGGATACCTCGGCTGAAATTACTTGAGCAGGTTTGTTCCATGCTGGCAAATTAAAGACGCTTGGATAAGTGCACTCTGTCATTCCCAGTGGAGAGAGATGTGTACACACACACGTACACACAGAAACAAACCAGACGTGATACTCAGCACACGCACACAAAAACTCTCTCTTACTCACACAAGCTTGTTGTGAAATACGCAAGGCCTTAACCATTTAAAGACAATCGTGCTCTCAGTTACATTGTGTATCTCTCCTGACAGACAGGCACAAATGCAGGCACAAGAGACTGTATCTGGTCTCCTTTCCAACATTATTCATCAGCCAGTTCTTAGTCATCGTTCTCCAAACAGGAAAAGTCCCCTCACTATTTTACTGTTACTCACCTCTCTCCTAATCTTTAAACAAAAGTAACAAATGATTGCGTTTTACAAAAAGTCTTTCAAAATACACCTAAAAGTGATGATATATCAATGTTTTACTTCCTCAAATACTCCACAACATGCATTATTTATGACAATCCTAATCTGTTATAAACCTGTGGTGTCACATCAGGAGTGCTTAAATAATTTAGATCCCTGAATTTAAAGTTTCCCTGTACAGTTGTAGACCTTTTAGTTGCACTTTGGAGCTGTTTATCTGTAATAAGAGACTGTAATGTAAACTTTACTTTTGTTGTTTAGAAAAAAGTGAATAGAGCAGCTTTAAATTCAAAATTTTAAATGTGCACCATTGGGTGTGACACGCAAAGATACTGTACATCTGGACTGAACAGATATTTAGTTTCTCAGCTACACCTCCCAATATTCTGGATGTTTAAAACAAGAGCGCTTTCAGTGTTTTGTATTTAAAGAAATAATCCCTCAGTTAGCCAACAGCCAGTGGCCAACAAGCCACTGAGTCCCATCCTCTGATCTCGACGTGCATCATATCCTGCGTATGTCTTAAATTTCCATATTTGCCAGGAATGTTGGCAGCAGCAGTGGAAATGTGCAAATAAAGGAGCACTCTTAGAATGCAAATGCACTGAATGGCTTTGGCTATGGGGAGCTAAACCAAACAACAAAGCTACAGAGTCCGCAGTCACTGTCACTCACTGCCGCCTGACACATCGCCTGAGGTTTGCCTCGGATAACTCATCCCCATTATGATTTAAGGTTCTTTGTCAGGTGCTCATTTCCTTATTCTGATTTCTGTGGGGGTTATTTTTTCACTCCTGTCCCACTCGTTTCCAATTAAAACATCACAGCATGGTAATGTACTGTCATTTTTTCACTTAGTCATCAGCCTTTCACAGCTATTTATAATTGAGTCTATAGATAGCAATTACTAGAACATGATACTGACTGACACACTGCCTGAAGCAGACTCAAGTGCAGATTTGCAAAACATGTATAGGTCACCTTTATACTGTACAAAGTGTCTTTAAAACGTAAATATGTAAACACACTTTGACATAACTATAGATGTTTTCGAATCAAGCAAGTTAATACATGTTCCAACCATAATAAACACATATTATGCTATTATGCTACATGCGCGGAAAGAGTCCTGTAATCAAGCATACATAAACAAAAGATCCTTGGCTCTGTTTGCACTAACTAAGAAACGCATGGACAACACACACACACACGCTCATACACACCATCTGACATCCAGTTTGTTAATACTTAAAAGACGGCGCAGCCTTTCCTCCCACCCACCCAATAATTTAATGGAATCAAAAAAGTAGGCCAAGCGCATGCAGCCACAGTCAGAGACTGCTTTCATGTCCCAGCATGCCACTGCAGTTTACATGGTGGATCTACACAGTGTAACATTTCAATTTTTATCCATATAGAGGAATGGGTGAGAGAAGGGAGCGGAGACAAACAGGGATAAAGCAGCAGCAGTAGGAGGGACTTTCATATTTTACCTCGAACTGGAGCTAGGCCAAGGTGCACAGTTATTTTTATTAGATGATTTAATAATTGTAATTTTTGTAAGAATGTGTTTGAGGTTAGAAATACGGAGTACAGAAGAGGAAATTAATCCTAGCATAGAAATCCATGTCAGAGACGGTACATTTGTTTCTTTAAATCCAATTTAACTATAATTATAACTTCATTTTTTCATTCCTTGAGCAGATTGTTGTCTATGTCAGCCCCCTTACATGGTCACAGTGGCCTGTATTTGACATTTCCAAGAAAACCAAAATCAGCTTTCCGGGTCACTTGGTCCACCCTGAATTTCTGTGTTTTGGCAAACTGAGCTATGGCAGGATGCAGGCAGGATGTTAACCACAGCTGTTTCAGTCCACTGCACATTGCAGCACCAAGAGTCACGTAGAAATAGAACTATGCAAGGAAGGACGGGGGAGAGAGACGAGGAGACACTGGGAGAAACTTGTGCTTTTTGAAGAGGTCAGCACTTCTTCACGGGGAGTGGAGTGGCTTTTCACAGAAATGCGGCGCAGTTGTTTTCGGTTGCCGATGCGCTCGGCGGTTCAAAAACAACCCCAGCTGTGGCCGAGAGTCATCGAGGAGCCAAAAGCTGGGTGCACGCTGAGTGAGGGGACGGGGAAGAAAGGGAAAAGATGAGAGGAAAGCAGGAGAGAAACAACTTCAGAGAGAGAGAGAGTGAGGAGGAGTGTGCAGGAGAGGCAGAATTAAAAAAAAAAAAAAAAAAGAGAGGACTCGCATATGAAGGGTAGCAGATGTTTCCCTTATGAGAGGCATTAAGAGCTGAATCCCTCTCTGTCCACACACTCTCAGTCATGGGTTCACTGTGATACAGGACAGTGGAGCACACTGTGAGCTGTGGTTATGTACATATGCGTGTGTGCAAATACACACACAAATCCAGATACTTTGATGTCTGTGTGTGCTGTATTTGTGTGTGCCTGCATGTATGGCCTATGTGTGTAATTCAAGGTAAAGAGCTCTGCTTGTCTGTTTTCAGAGCGAAGCAGCATGTGAGAGCATGTGATGTGTGCTCCCCCACGTTTATCTTCATCATGTGTTTCCTGAAGTCGTTGTTTACCGACTGAGTGAGGAACGGCAAGATGGCTCCTTCCTCCGCCGTGTACGTGTGGGAGTTTGAGAGTGTGGGAGTACTGTGCGCACTTTCACCCCACCCCCTCCAACCCTCAACCCCTGACACAAGTAGGCCAACAGAGAGCACACGGCGGCGCTGGAATGCGTGGCACAGGTCCAACCCATTCCAGCCAATCCTGCTCTAAATCCTACAAGACCTGGTCCGAATGCAGGCGGAGGGGTTGTGGCACATATCCCCGCCCCAACACACCCCAACAGCTGCGATGGGGGTGGTGGTGGTGTGTGTGTGTGTGTGTGTGTGTGTGTGTGTGTGTGTGTGTGTGTCCGCCTCAGCCCTTTGTGTCTCTACAGTATCTATCACCCACTTTCTCTTACTTCTGCATCTGCTATCTCCCTCCCTCACATTAAGTGAGAAGACAGGGGAAGTGAGAGTGAATGTACCAAATAATACAGAAGTCCTCTTAATGTTGAGCGGCATCTCAATTGGTCCTTTTCTATTTCTTTTTCTCTCTGTCTGCATACTCTCCCTGTGATATCATTTCAATAAGTGAAATAATGGATAATAAGATTATGGATTCACCTCCTCAGTGCACATCAGTAAAAAGAGTGGGTGTCTCCAATATTTCCTCTGAATAAAGAGAGGTCCATTCCCTGTGGCTTCCCTACTGTTTCTCTTTATCATCTCTCTTTTTTTTCTTTTTAACCACACTGTCTCTATGTTCTCTCTTACAGGCTCTGATTTGCAGCCAGTGTCCTCCAGTTGATCCGTCTGTCTCCAGGTACCTCTGGAAAGCTCCTGTAACTCCGAACTGGCAACGTCTCAAATGGTTTACGATCACTGCTGAGGGCCCAAAATAGCAGCAAGAGATTATAATGGACTGTATACAGCAACACAAAACACGCATCCCATGACACACTTAAACCTTCCCTCTATTAACCCACTCTCTGTATGCTACTCCACGCTGTTCCATATATAACTGTGAGATAACCCAGAGTTATACTCTCCACATAGGCAATTTCACACACGCAGCCTGAATGGCAGTGAGACTCACCCCACTCCGTTCCACTGGCTTTCATTGCTCAATGTAATATTCTCTGAAAAGCTGAAATACGGCACTGGGGTATCATCCATCCGTAGTCATCCGGGTATCTGCTACCAGCCAGTATTATCTGAGCAATTAATCATTTCAACAAGTCTAAAAGTACTGATTATTTTCATAAAATATATGAAGGTATGACAGTTCTTCTGTGTTAAGGCTGCGGTTAAAATGACAGTACGCTTGCAGAAAAAAAAAACTTCTTCATTCATTTCAGTGAGATTAGTCCAGCAACAAAGCAAGGGTGCCAACACGGAGGGCTGCGTCAAAAAAAAACTGAGCACTGCCAAAAACTTTAACCTGGCTCAAGATGTGATGCAACACGGTCATTGTATTCAATTGTTTACCTCACAATCATTCGAGAGATACTGGGTCCTCTCTTAGGCTTGAGAGGACAGATGGTTGTGCTGGGAGAAAACCTACATGCATGCATACATGCTGTGAATGTAGTTTTACCCAGAAACGGCTTCCTCTCAGGGTAAAATCCTTTCATGTCACGAGTAAGGACAAGACAGCAGTCCAAAAGAAAACAGTCAATCAGCAAAATGTTCACTAACCAGTTGGACTACAGGGGTGTTGGCTGTGCAGTCAGGCAGACTTAACAGCTGATAGAGGGTTGGGTTGGAGAAAAAAATGCTGCTAGTGAAGCAGAGGCTACTTTTAAAAAAACAGGGCAGCGTTGCAGTGTCAATGGCTGGTGGAGTAAAGATCATATTTGATAAATAATGACTGGCATTCAAACTTCAGTGCTCTGCTCCACACTGGGAGAAGTGATTAATGCTATGGAGCCGACAACAGAGCTCCACCTGTGCTCATAGAACCAGGGTTACCATACATAACCTTAATTATTTATCCAGTTCCATGTTGTGTATCTTTCATGGTGCGGCGTTATATGGATAATGAGTACCATATTAGTCCCATAGGGAAATTAGTTGTGTACAGTTACTCATTAAGCTGACAGTCTTATGTAGGTCACGGCTGTTTTTGCACGTTAAATGTTTTGCCGCTTTATCAGCCACATCTCGCTGCAACAGGAGCCAGAATATCACCCAGAGACACAAGCCAAGTCAGTGTGCACAAATTAAACTGGATATAAACTAATTAGATTGGGCTGTTTAGTCGTCACCGTCATAATTTCTGGAAACTGTTTCTATTCGAGGCCCCGTGCAGGTAAAGAGGCAGCTTGTTGTTATCAAGTAAAGTTTGTTTGAGTCTGTGTGTCGTTAATGGAAAGTACACACTTTTAGTTAGGAGTGTTTTGACTGTTGTGTCTCAAAGTTGTTTTTTTTTATCCTCTTGTTGTGGTAGACCTGCATAGACAGCTGTACATAGTCGCCCAAATGTGTACTCCCCTTGTCCCCCTTTTTCACCTCTGCACAGTTTGTTCTGTACATTTTACGCCTGTGTGTTTGCGCTAACACTTGGACGCTGCTGACTGTTACGTCTCGGCTGTGGGTGGGTTTTGAAGTCAGTCGACAAAATGTGTGTGTGTGTTTGTGTGTGTGTGTCTCTTTGCACAGCTGTGTTCATAGTGGTGGCGCGAAGAAGAGGCGCAGATCTTCCTGTCAGCTGTTTTCTTTCTTGCACTCTCAGTACATTTCCCCTCAGATCTCAATCAAGCTCTTTCTCTGTAGTTTGAATAATTCTTCTCTATTTCACAAACTCTTTCTCTTATTCACGTCACATTTTTATCCCTCTTGTGCTCCATATTTTCCCTTTTAGTAGCGCGATCTGCCGATTTATTTCTGGGTCTAATCTCTGCTTCACTCTATAATTCCCAATCTCACTCTTCCCGATTCCCTTTGCTAATTCACCTTTTTTCTCCTCATTGTATCTCTTATCCATTTCTCTGTGTTGCTACTCACTAGCTCAATTACATCTTGCCATCAGCAAAAACAGGAAACAGCTGAGGCGTTGTGTTCTCTTGTCTTTTTCCTGTGAGTTTCTCAGAAAACTAAACCAAACCAAACCACCACCACCAAGCCAACACCTCCACCAGCCGTACAGTGAAACGAGTCAGGCACAGCAGGCCGCTCCTGTGGTGCGAGGTTAGCAGGCTGCGTCGTG
The DNA here is from genome assembly GCA_023238725.1 of Scortum barcoo. NCBI lineage: Eukaryota > Metazoa > Chordata > Actinopteri > Centrarchiformes > Terapontidae > Scortum > Scortum barcoo. Next base: position 7,469,454 of record CM041540.1, read on the forward strand.
TTTACAAGCAGTTGGGACTTTAAATGAACACGTGCTTTGAGGTAAAAGGCGCAGGGTGGCTTTTTTGTTTTTTCTTCTGCTGCCGAGCTGAGGAATACATTTCAAGCGATCAGCAAAACCCTGATCATGAACACCAGAGTTACAGTACTCAGAAAAATCTATCCATGCTACGTGATGCAATGGCAGCTTCGAGTCAAAAACAGTTCAGATGAGGAATTTGAGGATGTGAACCTCGTGTTTCGGGTGTTTGTGAAACGGCTGCTTTTCTAACGCCTCTCACCGTCAGAGGGGAAAAAACCCCCTCGACGGCCACTGATGCAAGTGATCTTCAGTCCAAGCCTGTGTGTTTGAATTGAACTGCCTACACACTATAAAGAGCGTGTGAATGACTGTGAGTGCCTCTGTCCTTTTTATACAGAGGGTTCAAACTAGACAGATCTGTTAGCGCATGTGTGTGTTTGAACGTATATGTGTGTGTGGGTGCATGTATACATACTTGCACCTCTGTGTGTGTGTGGCCCGGACCTCCTGCAGAGGGCCTCTTGCTGAGCCCCAAGGCCAGGCTATATTTAGGGTGGCTGGTTTTCTCTCTCTTTCTCCCCCTCTGAGTTGTCGAGAGCGTTGCCTACTGGTTGGGAGAGGCCGACCGCAGGAATATGTTGCCTCCATGTCTGACCGCTGACTTTCAGATAACCATATTTGGGAGAATACAAACGGATGAAGACATCAGCAGTGGTTTGCCTGTTAGCTTATCATTAGGGCGCAGAGCTTGTTGGTATCACTGCTGCTTGTTAGAACCATAATGTGGGACAGGCTCTAAAAACATAAACACAGTTTGAATTTGTTTCTCTGTAAGAGTTGCGAAGTGGGAAGAGAGGCTGGTTTCAGATTTTTTTCTACTCTTTTTACTACTCTTCTAAAATCCTCTTTTGAAACTTCTCTTTTAATGGCATTTTCAGAGTTCATCTACATAGACACATATGAGTCTCTTGGATATATTAAAGTTGCATTAATAAACATTTTTATGCCAAACAAACGATTAAATGGCGAAGTCTAATATGAGAGAGGACCGTCATAGTGGTGAACCTACACAAAGTTGTTGCCTGTCTTTCAGCTAATTGTTTCTGATTTTATGACCCACAACTTTACTATTTTGACTCAGAGTCACAGCTCTCTAATTAAAAACCTAATTTCCAACTGCAGCAAACTCTCCGGTAAGCTAATTGCCTACCAGTATTTAGCTATAAATGACCTTCAGCATTTCTCTGAGGAGTTAGTGAAGACCAAAGCAGAGATAAAAAGCACTGAATATTGGACCTATATTCATCAAGATGCCATAAAACTGCCCAAGCCCACCCCAGAAAATGTATTAACAATACTTAAACCCCAAATTTAAATTATTGACAGTAGTTTTAATTATTTCAGCTACATTTCTGAGAAATCAGCAGAAGGCTTTAAAAAAATATTTCCCTTTGATCTCTCAGTTGCTGTGGAGCAGAGGCCAGTCAGACACATTCAAGCTGTAGTGAAACAAAAATGCTCTGTTGTTGCAATTTAGCACAAATATTTTTTTTACCATAGTGGCTGAATTCATCCATAATTGACCCAGAATCTGAAAGTGAACTGATTTAAATTCCTGAATGTTTTATCTGGGTTGTACAAAGCATTGTTAGCTTCCACTCACCACTGGTGATGCATGAAATAAAATATTAAGCTCTGAAATTCTCACTGGGATCCTTAATTTTTGTACCTTTGCATGTGCATCAACTGACCATATATTTTCTATTGCAGATGCTCATCTTTTGTTCTGATACCTCAACCAACAGCCCATCCAAGTCATGGACATGCTCCAACAATCAGTCACTTAACACCGTCTATACAGGAAATGAACTGAAATTATACTTTCAGAACTGTGCCTCACAAAACAACTCTTCCATCTTTGCAACTCTATTGCTGTTTTTCCTTTCATTTCTTCCACACTCAGACACACAAAGCCAGGAAAACAGAAGGGTGCTGTGCATACAAAGACACTCTCTGTCACATGATTCCCCCTGAGACCCCTCATCTTACCCCAATAAGGTCTGGTGCCAGACTCCAAAATGAATTCCTCTGCTGAGGGAGTGTGCACTGACAGGTGACACCGGCGGCCTGGAGAAGGGGGGATAAAGATAGATGGAGGGTGGTGGAGAGTATGAAGGAGGGCAAGGGGTAAAGAAGTGATATGAGAAGAATCCGGGGGAAAAGAGAGGACATAACAAGAGAGGGAGATAAAGAGGGTGAGTAATGAGATGATCTATTTTTGCATGAGGAAGCTGCTAAAGAGATAGACCGTGAGGAGATACAGATCAAATCACGCGCTCTTACTTTACCTCTTTCTCCCAGTTGCCATAAAAAGATATCTTCACTCCACGTACGAGGCGGTACAAGACCTGACTGCCTAGCTTGGAGAAGGATGTACGGTATGGACAGATGTTTCACCAACAGCTGCTGCTGCTGCGAAACACAAATTACATCACATATTTGGCATGCATTATGTATAAAGACAATTCAGAGTGGCGATTTGCAACACATTTGCATTTTCGATGAAAGCAGCATCTTCCAGAGATCGCCTGACAGTCGTAAAGTCCAGTCCATTCAATCATGACCGAACCAACTCTGTATTGTTCTTTAAAACTACTGTAGCTTCAGTCTGGAAATAAAGAAACTTTACCTTCAAACAGATGGTGACATTGGGTGTTTCTAAGAGTAAAAAGAAGGGTATATGATTTTTCTCTGATACACAAAAGAAGGCTTTCTACACACTATAGGAACCTCCCTCAGTCAGTCCACCCAGCATTAGTGATGTGTCCGGCCCGAGCTGGAGGTCTTTGTCCCCACTGTCTTCTGTTTCGTTCATTGTCCCTTTATGGATGCTTTTGGGAAGGGCGTGTGCAGCAGGGGCAAAGCAGATGTCAGTGCTGAGGATGAATAGTGCCCTGAGGGGAAGGGGAGAGAAAGGTGGTGGTAGTGGTGGTGTAGCCTCCATAGACTCACAAAGGCAGGGAAGGGTTTCTGTTTCAATGAGGACTATACTTGTCCTTTGCTTCTAAATGACGCACACACACTTGAGGAGCACAAGGACACAAATAAAGTGAAAACCAAATGGAAAAAACACCCTGAAGTAGTGCGCAGCTGTGGTTTTCAGTTGTTACAAGTTCTGAAATATTTGGCCCTGGACGCACATTTGATAAGAGTTATTATCAGATACTTACAGGGAGAGACTTCTGTTGGGGATTTAACTGTTGCTGCGTTTGCTAATGATGACATCAAAACAGTGAAATCAACCTCTCCTCATGCTGGTGGATGCCTGGCAACCCACCCGTGACTCTGAGAAGTAGTGAAGTATCCCAAACCCACACAAAGCCCACAGTGTGAGGCGCATTTGTGGGGAAAAAAAAGGGCTGTGTGACTTATGCACAGCTGCGGCAAAGCTTTTGTCCTTTAGGCAGAGGAGCATAAACTCACACACACACACACACACACACACACCACTCTCCACTCCACAGGAGGGTTACACTGTCATCTCGCTGGCAATAAAGCGAGTCCCAGATGTCTGCCTTCCCCCCGTTTGCAGACACACAAGCTCACACTGTCACTCACCATGCCTTTGTTCTCGGACAGCAACATATTGCTCATACACAACATTCGACTGGGCGCACATGGATGTTGTTACAGACTCTGAGGGCACAGCTTTGGTGCAAGGCAGAGTAAGCTGAAGTGTGACAAGTGCTGTCAAAAAAAAAGAGATAAAATATAAAATGACTGAGAAGAAATTCAGTCAATGTTGGGGTCAATAACTTTACACAGACTGACTCTGTTTATCATTCCATGCTGTATCAAGGCGTCACACTTACTGTAATGATCTTACCAGGTAGTCTCCTTATCTTTCCGTGGTAATCAGCCACACCTTCCAGAGCTTTCTATCTAATCAAGCCATCTCCACCAGGTGACCTCTGTTGCTATGTGAGTGGGAGGGGAGGGCAGAAAATATTACACTGCTGTTTCATCAGTGCCAAGCTGAAACTCCGGTGCAATTCTTAGACGACAACTTGATAATATTCTGACATTATGTTGCAACAGAATTTGAATAAAGTGAATAGAGACTTAGTATCATCTGAGGATGTTTTGCTGATGTCATATTTCTTAATTTCCATAAAATGATAATGAAGTTCATTTCCATACTTTGGCTTGCCTTCAGGAAATTTTAAACAAAACTGAAGAATAAATTGAATCTTTGTTAAAAAAAAAAACAAAAAAAACATGTTCCAACAGAATTTACCTAAATACCTATAATACCAAAATGAATTATTGCTGCATAAACCCTCCCACTGCAATCCTCTTCTTATTTTTCAGGGATGAAAAATGTGTCAAAACATCTTGCTCAAATCATTAAATCATTGCAAAACCCTGTCCGGGGAGGATTGCAAAATCTTGTTAAATCTGGATCACTCTGTGCTTTTTGTTACAGTTGGACGGCTCTTTATCCACTTCCCCACCAGATGATATTTTCATACAAAAGAAACCACACTGGGCCATATAGTGGGACACACCTTGGGAATCTTTGACCCGCTTGCACAGAGATCGAACAGGGTAATTTAGCTGTGTGCAGCCCAAACAACTGCATGTGGCGTTTGGGAAACGCGGGATAGGATATGACTCTCGTTGTTAATTCATACTGACAGACCCCAATAACTTCAAACTACAATACCCACACTCCCCAGCTGCTGAGGCCTCATGCCAGCCAGTGTTTGGAGAAGTAAAGCTCCAACTTAAACACAAGCCCAGTCACCTTCTCTCTCGATGCCCTCCGCCCCCACGCCCTCGGCTCCTGCTAAACCAGCTCTTCTCGTTCCCTCCTTTGTCTGTGTGTCAAAACGAGCCAAATGTTTTTCTTTTTCCGCCTGCTGCTAAGCAACCTGGGGGATTCACAGTGCTGCACAGGACTGCAGTCTTAATCCAAACGCTGGGTTTTGCAGAGTCAGCCGGTTCGGGTGCAGCGGTGTTGTGCATTATCGGCGCCCTGGCCGAGTTGACACTTTTTATTTCCTCCAAATATTTTTGAGAGAATCCTTGCAAGCTGAACCACCTGCCGCGTCCGATCACTGAAGAGGTTGAAGCACCGGCGGCTCCATTCGAGGCGGAGAATGGAACGCTGAGTTTTATTCCAAGTGTCCGAAAACATCATGCACACTTGGACTGGAAGTGATTGGATTTGCTGATCCTTTGCCTCTTTCCTTTTACGGGAAGAGGCAAAGAGCTTATGAAATGTTCCACAGTTGCTCCCAAAATACAGAGCTACATCAACATTACCGACAGTCATTATCCAAGTCCATCAGCGCAGCAGATTTTCTCATTTTGCGTGTTTGTGTTCATAGTACTTTAAACACAAACAGCGGCGCCATTTGAACCCCATTCCTTCATGAAATTTAGCAACTTGTTGGATAGTGAGCTTATAGAATGCGTGCACTAAAAATCAACTTGAACATAAAGTACAGTACTGTCCTGAGAGAGGGACGAGTGTCAGTGAGGCCCAAGAACTGCTGACTTGATCTGCTCTCCAGTCCTTTTGGCACAGATGGCCCACTTAGGCCTTAAACACTTGGAGGTCAAACTCCAATCTGAGCCTCAGCGGGGCCGCAACATCAGCACTTTGGCTGTAGCTTTTTATTTTCAAGAGCCTAAGATCCACTACGAGCCTCTGCTGTTGAATTCAATGATTGTGTGCCTGTGACTCTGAGTTGTAAAAGTCATTATTTAAATGATACTAAGTAGTACTGGAGTAAATAATGACACAGCTCACAGGGGATATGATGCCAAGATAGGAAATCTTTTATTACAGAGAAAAAAAAATTTTCTTCCAAAATATAGAAATCTGTACAACTTCCGCACAATCAATTTACATGAACTGTACAAATTTACAGCAGTTCATCACAACATACCCAAGGAAAAGAAACTGAACACGATAAAGATGTACCGACATGAGATCACAAGATAGACAGCTTTTCTTCTTGGGTAAGCTCAGATTTTTTTGTCTATTTTCTGGTTTTGTAGGTAAATAAAAAAAAGGAAAAAAATGAGAAGAAAAAGAAAAAAGAAAAAAAAAACAAAACAAAGGATACGTCTACACTTACAGATCATGGAAACTAATTTTTTTTTTTTTTTTTTACCAAAACAACTTTGGTCCTTGCCAACACTCCCATCACAAATGGCTTCACTTACGAAAAGCGTTATCCATGTTAAAAGATGAAATACAAAAAAGGAATACATCTAAAAACACCTCAGGATAGCAATTATTGGCACTTCCCATGTGTAATGTTATGTACTCTACCATTTATTGTACAGTTACAATACATTCTACAATATGTAAAACACCTCAAATGTGAAAGTGGCAATAATTAAACTAGTCAATGACGATTTTTGACGACAACAACAACAAAAACTGCTGTTCCCTTCCTGTTTCATGTCTTAACATGCACAACTTTTTCCACAAGGGTATTTATTGAATGTCCGAGGCCTGAGTTTGGCAATACATTCCAGGAGAGACTCCTCGTGTCTCAAAGAAAAATGTCACACGACTTCAACTTGACATATTTAGTGCATTTTATGTGCTATTTTACCTCTGACTACTCAAAGCACTCTTACGACAATTCTGAAACCTATGTGCGCACAAGCTGAATGGATGCCATTTAAATGATCATTACTGAGGACTTAAACCATTTCGGGTGGTAGTATAGTTGAGAAGGCGTCGAAGGGGATTTGGGTTTAATTTTTTGATTTTTTTTGTAGCTCTAAAAACAAGGTCTGTTAAAAAGTGGGTTAGATCACCAGACTAAAAATCCTCTTAATAAAGAGGATGAAGAGGGGGGAAATGGGGATGGCAGAGTGGAAAGATGGGTAAATCTACCAGTGTGACCATAAAATACATCTAGAGAAAAGTGAGACGAGACGATCATCTCACGTCGGAAATATAGACCAATCTCATAACATCTTGTCACATGACATTAATAATAATAAAAAAAAAAAAAGCTATAATGGAGCAGCGTGATTTTAAAATTGGTGTCCACCATGGAAACCAAAGCTCTGGGCTCCCATCCCAGCGAGCTCCTCTCCATCTGGCCAACATGGAATCACTGCTTTTCACAGATTGCTGAAGGGAGTATCAGCAGAGAGCAAGGGAGGGGAGGGGAGGGGAGTGGGGTGTTAGGGGGTTGCAGTGCGTCAAAGGCTATAGCTCTATTACCCATGATCCTCTCTTAAGCTTAGGGGAGCTTAAACACCCATAGGTCTGGTGATGAGCGGGTGAACCAGCCTGCTGTAACAGATTTGGCCAGCGGCTAAGGACCGGGCGACACCCGAAAGCCGCCCCCCAGCATCTGTTCCAGCTTGCCAGTAACCACTTAGCCCCCAGAACCGGGAGTGAAGTGGGGGTACGTCAGACAGCCATCACATCCTTTCATATGCATGTAAACAAAGTCGCTACTCAAACTCAGTAATCAAGTGCAGCGCAATCCAGTGAGATGAAAACAGAAAACAATGGCCTAGTACCCTCAATTCTTCATCTTTGATCCATGTTTCCTCGTCTCTCACTAGCCCCCCCTTGTGCAGCTTGAGCACGCCAAGCGCGTGTGCTGGTTATTTATCCATCACAGCTGAGGGAGTTTTGTGGGCTTCTGGACAGGGCAGGGGATGTTGAATAAGTCCAGAGGGGGGGAGGAGGCTGGAGGGATTTTAGCTGCCCTGGACGAAAAGAGTCCGGCCCTGGCCTCCCCCCTCGCCCTCTCTCACACCCATCCCTCCCCATCCCTGCTTTCTTTACCCGGCTCCCCGCGGTGATGGATGATGATATGTGTCACATTAAGTCTACCTGCATCCACAGGGGGTCAGCTAGCAGCATGCTGGCTTGCTTTTGGCTGAACAGGAGGTCTGAGCTGAGGGGTGATATGTGGCACTTGAGGCACTCTAACCCCCCTCCGCACACATTGGAAGGGGTGGATTTGAAGCTGCCATGCTGGAAAAGAGACTCCTCCAAGTGAGGGTCCGGGCAGCACGCTGAACCAGACTGGTTCACATTAAGCCTGATATTGGTTTAAAAATCACAAATGGCTCGTAAGTCGTGACAATGAGGTCTTCGTAAGGCAATGCACCTCCAATGCACACATAAGGATATGTCTCTCCCTTTTACAAGACCTTGGAAATAGCTAAATGTAAATGAAAATAGGAGGCTGACAAGGCCCAGTGTTGTTAAATTCAAGTCAAAATTAATCTCTGAACAGTCTGCGCTCCAGACCTCCCTTTGGCCAAAGTCTCACACAGTCATCACTTAGTCCAGACCTTTCAGACCAACTTTTTTTTTTTTCTATCAGCAACACAAATCACCATCTGTGTGTGTCTGGGGGAAAAAAAAAAAAAAAGCTTAGCTCTGCATCCTGCCAGAGCGAACAGTGCCATATGAACGGATGACAGAATGTTTCTAACATACCACCAAAAATGCTCTCCACCTAAAATCAACAGCTCTGAAATTTTCACAAATACAGTGTTAAAAAGTTTGAAATCCAGAGTTGCGCTCTCCCGACATCCGCCTATCCCAACGTGGGAGCTACAGTATGAACAGACAGCTAAAAATGAGGAGGGCAATAAAAACGTGTGAAAAGATGACATTCGAATGGATGGAATGCAGGCGATATTCTCTACCAAAAAAAAAAAAAAAGTACACATCCCACACAATCTAACGTCAAAGTGCATTCAATGTCAATTCTAACAGGGCCACATGACTGAGATTTGGATTAAACAGGCCCCCCCTTTTTTTGCTACACTTTGAATTTTGGCGATGCAGGAGATGACAAAGTGGTGGAAGGAAAAAAGGGGGCAAACTCCACAACACAGGAATTGATTGTGAATTTCAACAACATTCATTAACTGAGGGGAGGGGGGGAGACTGAGTCCCCTTGCCCTCCCCTGGAAAAAGCTACACACACGTGGGTGATGGGAGGGCGACAGTGCAACAGGACACACTGGTATCCATAGGTAACAGGTGTCACAACACATTCCACTTGCACTTACATATAGGCCGAGAGAGACGGTTGAGATGTTGAGGGTTTTCTGGAGCTCGGGGGTGTTGATGGCAGGGGAAAAAAAAAAAAAAAAAAGAGGGGGGGGCGTTGAGACTGAAAGCCTTTTTTCCAGCAGCAAGATAAAGAAAACCAATTCCCTGTGGTCCAAAAAGGTTTTTTACTAGAAAATAGAGATGCTCTTAGTGGGCGTTTCTTTACCTTGAGCTTGGATGGTGAAAGGCTCAGTCTGAACCTCAATGCCCCCTCCCCCACCCACCCAGGAAAAACAAAACAAATGAAAAATGGCTAATTGAATAACCTCTGGATTTAGTAATTGATAGGGGTGGTTCCTGGTTTTAAAAAAGATCCTTACAATTTAAGTTTTGGTGTTTTTTGCGGTGGTGTGTTGAACATGTACCCATAGTAACCACAAGTAAGAAAAGTGCAAAGTCAATGACAGCCCCTTCAGAGATGGAGCTAATCACCATGTTGTTTACAGTTGAGGGGGGTGGGGTGGGGTGGGGGGGTAGACGGAGCCAGTCTCCATGGGGGGTTCCTGGTTGGTTGGTTTAGCTGCCCCAACAGTTCCATTTCCACAAAGCCTCTCCTATAAAAACGGAGTGCCCAGCTGATCCAATGACACAACAGAACAGATGATTATGGGGGAGAGAGGGTAAAAAAAAATATCAAACCTACAAGGTTTCCATCACCTGGACGATAGGCCACATCCTGTTTTTTTTTTCTTTTCTTTTTTCTTCTTTCACTATTTCATTTCATATTCTTAGCTTTAAAAAGGCTCACCCTGGTCTGGCCATATGATCTGACCAGCCACGGTGTGACCCTGAACAAAAAAAGTAGGCCAGGGTGACGCTGTGCCTCTTTAACTGGACACAGTCATCATATTGTAGGCTTTGGAGGGACTGGTTCTGCCCAGCACCATCAGTTCCTCCTTGCAGCTGATGTGACTGTCCACCATGGGGCTCATCGCCCCGCTGTTTCCTGAGGGGGTGCCGGCGGTGGTGGTTCCCGGCAATCCTGGGGGGCAGGGCTGCGACTCGTACAGGACGCAGATGGAGCCGTCCTCGCCGATGCGGTAGGACACCTCAAAGGGGTCCACCCACAGCGTGAGCTCACTGGGCAGCACCAGGTAGAGTTGTTGGATGGTCAGGCCGATGCGCTGGCCTGCCTGCCACACCAGGGGGTCCATCTTGTGGTTGATGCGGATGCAGCGGTAACCTGAGCCCTTGCAGGGCCTGTCTGGGAACCAGTGGTGCTTGTATTGCTCTGCAGGGAGAGAGGGAAGACAAAGAGGATGGAGGGGAAGTTTAGCGCTGGAGTGATAGCCATCAGTGCACGACATGAATTTGCCTACACTACGTTTTATGTATATTACTTTTACAAACAACCTGATTAAGGCAGAAAAAGGAGGGGGCCAAGTGAAAAAGTAGTGCTGAGTATCTGCTGTAATAAACAGAAACAAGACCACAGACGTCACTCATGTCTGTGAGAGTGTGATGCAGTAAAGTGATGTCGAACAAAGGTCGAAACATAAAGTACAGTGTGTACTTTGTGACAGATGTCCATGTGATTTAATAAACAATGGCTGTAAAATCTCCTTGTTTAAAGACAGGAACATCATAAAAAGAAATTAAAATCCATTGTGTATTTTAAAAGGCCAAGGAAATTTGCAGTCTTTGTTGCTGTTATAACTATTCTCAAACATTTAGATGATTTTAAAAATGTAATCTTAAAACAAAACATTTCTGACAGTGTGTACATTTGGATTGTCTCCGAATCTTAAAACAAGAGTAGGGCTCAATGATTAAGAGCAGCATCTCTTAATCTCCTGTACTGCTATTTTTGCCAGAAAGCAACTTAAGTGATTATAAAACGACATGCGACCTGACATGTTAAAATAAATCAGATGCAATTATGCAAAAAGCATCGACTGAAACTTGCTACCACTTTAGAGACAATAATCCATTCAGTGTTGTCACCATGTAAATCCCCCGTTACTTTAGAAAAAAAAAAAGCCTATTCTTGTGGATATTTTCTAAATGGCAGATATAGCATGTAGCCAATATGTCTGTATTTATGCTAAAGAGCAGGGCGTAGTTGTGTGTAGTGGAACAAGAAAGGGTTGGGGAGAAAAAAAAAAAAAAAAAACACCACCACCTGTTACAGGCCTGATAAGGAGCCATAAACAGGCGGGCCAGCAGCTCCCAGGGCCTACGTGACCAAAAAAAAGAAGAGGGCCATTGAATTGCACAATCCCTCCCAAGGCAGTCAGTGTCACAAAGTCTCTCATGACTGACTGAACAAAAAAAAAAAACACCAAAAGTGTCGAAGTCCCAGCCAGCCATCTGGGACATCGGGCTCCGCCTCTTAAAGGGAGAGGATCCTATTTTCCCCTCATTCTGTCCTCTCCCTCTTGTCTATGTGGAAGTTTTCAAAGCACACTGAAACTAATGGTTCAGAGTGACGCCACTCACTGAACGCTTCAGGCATTTTAGTGGTTAAGATGATGAGAGGAACCGAAGACCGTTGGCTGTCTGATTCTGGGTGTCTGAGGAAGTGAAATGTGGCGTGGTCTTTCCTTGCAAGTTCACTTTTGGCAAATAAAAACAAGACTTCCCACCACCCACCCCCCATTTACTCCAACTGGACCCATCCATACTGAATTCCCAATGACGCCAATTTCATTGTGGCCAGTGAAAAACAGGGTAAGTGAAGTAGGCCAGCATTCAGAAGGAGGGCCCGGAGGCCACCTGTATGCATCCACAGCATAATAACACCCCCCCCCCCCCCCCCCCTCCTCGCTTCCCATGTCTTATCACAGAGGGCTGTATACTGCTGAGCTAATGAGGGGCTGGCACTCGCGAAAGAGCACAGGGGGGATGGGGGTGGCTGGATGGTCTTTTCAGCCTTGGACTGGGCCACAAAAGGCAGCCACCTACAAACCCTAGAGCAGCTGGGAGAGGATCAGCTTGACGGGGCCTATTCTTAAAAATGAGGCCATACGGGAGGAAGAGAAGGGAGGGACAAGGAAAGAGTAAGCAGGAGAGTGTGCGCTTAACTTAAGAGTTTAACGAAACTGGGTTGTTTATTCAATGTACTGACCCCGAATGCCCAGATCGTTAAGAAAACATTTGAATTCTCATCTGCATCTGTGTTGTTGAGGGGGCTTTCTGTGTGAATCAACCTTCTTGGGGAAGGAGCATCAAATCACAATGTTGCTGATAAACAGGAAGAATAGAAATCTCTCTCCAACGACAGTGACGCAACCACTGCAGTTTCAATCTGGTCACTGGGCCTAATTTCCCCACTTCCCTTCGCTCAGGACAAACAAGCGGCGGCACTAAGCACGTCACGTTTTCAGCTCGCAGATACAATAGTGAGTGATTGTGATGTTTGTGAACAAAAGGGCTCCGGCTGGCCTAGTTTAGTGGCAGCGAGCCCCATGGGGTACTACCACACACTCACTTTGTTTTCACACATGCAGAAAATGAGACTTGAGACTGAACGTATTTTTCAAAGCAATCTTTTTAGTTTCAAAATAACCTTTAGTATACTAACTGAGTCTGAGTCTCACAGATTAAACCTTAAAATTGTAATTACTTTGATATAATTCATGTCTATGCACAGTAAATCGAGGGTGGGTTTGTTTCGTTCCAGTGGATTTCCCCTTCCATTTCCTCAGATTCCCTCAGATTCTTGTCTGTTTATAAACACCCTCATCAAACTGAGCTCTTGCATGCATTTCAGTGAGATGCAGATTTGCTTTAAATAAAACTAATATAATAAAACACAGAAACACCCCCCTTTATAACATATTGTAGTTTGTTTAAGGTACAGAACTGTTAGTTTGGAGCATTTTGTCTTACTCTATTGTCCTTTATGACTGCATTAACATAATATGTTATATTATTATACTCTTAAAAAACGCTCATATGTAGCGCAAACACTATTATTGCTGCTTGCTTCTTTTTTATCTTTTTATCTAGGGACTTTACAGTCCACTGAAACCCAGTGAGCTGCAAAGTAAGACGTGTTTTTGCATAAGTGAGCTCCTTATGCGGGAAATGTAGGTCATCAGCTGCTATATGTGCTCAGTGGAGACAGATGTATGGCAGCTTTAGAGGCTGGGATGTGTTTACAGCAGGAAATGAGACAACCAACCCCCTCCAGCAGCGCTGTTCCACTGAAACAATGGGATATAAAATACTCATAATGCTCATGTTAAGTCTGTGGGGTTTAAGTATGAATGTGTATGGGCTGGACTTCCTGAGAAACACATCGAGAGAAAAAAAAGATCTCATTCTCCATTGAGTGCGAATAATGAGTGTGTTGCGTTTGAGGCTATTAAAAAAATGAATGGCCAAATGTGGGGAAAACATAAAATAATCAAGATACATGATCAAAATGCTCATCCCTAAAAAAATAACACCAAATTGTGTGAAACAAGTAATTTACGATTAACAAAACACAACAAAAATCGCAAAATATGTTGCGGCAGATTGGAGGTTGTGCGTAAAAATATAAAAATAGCGCCAAAACGTATTGTTTGCTTCGATAAGAGACGTTGTTTTCGCCCATCGCATTACGTAATTGAGCTGCCTCCACAGACTCGCTGGGGGCTGTTCTGCTCGGTCCTCTCAGAGCTTTCATCGACCGAGGCGCACTTCCTTGTTTGAGCCAAGCGCCCCCCCCTCCTCCTTTCTTCTCTCTTTCTCTTCCTCTCCCAAACAAAAGTAACTAACCCAAACCAGCTCCTTTGTTTCGAAAAAATCATCAAAATGTATCAAATTAATCGTCGACGAATCTGTGTGTTTATACTCGGCCCTCCCCCCTTCCCCTCTCTCTGTGTGAGTGTGCGCAAACGAGGGTGCGCGTCGGTATCGCTGTTTGTGATACTTGGTGAGAACAAAGAAAGGCTTCTCCTGACTCACTCCAAAGCCGATTAAAAGGAGAATTTAACACTTCACCGCTCAAATAAACCATAAACTTCAATATGTGAGGATTTAGTGTGTAATATGGTGCGTTTTTTCGTGTGCGTAAATCGTGTTTTTTTGGGTTCCTTACCTGCCAAAATGTCCTGTAAGCTTTGGCTGAATGTTTGGACCTGCCGATCGTTTACGTGTCCTTTTACCCTCAGAAATCTCGACAGAAATCCGACGGCGGCGTTGATCTCTGGTTTCATCGTTCCCCGGGCACAAAGGGTATGCATTGAGAAAAAAAGGCAACGGCGACGGCTTCCGTGCGTCCGTTTCTTGGTTTTCTTTTTTCCCCTCTTTACGTTTTCGTCCGACTCTTTCTCTCTACCTCAGAACTGCGGTCCTCGTCCGTTGGCGCTCGGGTTGTTTCTCTTAGCATTTATTTAATCGAGATAGAGGGAAAAGTGGGGCCGGGGGGGGGTCCGTGTACCAGGACGGTGCGGTGCTGGGAAACAGACGCCTGTTGTTGGTAAATACAGGGAACCGAGGAAGAGGGTGGGAAAGTTGTTCCCTTGGTGCCACGTTTGCTGACCCTCCCTTGTGCGCTTTCCTCCTCCAGAGTGAGGCTGACGGAGCTGGGGAGCGCGCTTTTATAGCGCCCCCTCCCTCCCTCTCCACTCGCCGCCCCCCCCACGGCGACGACACAAGCGGGTACAGCAACAGGAGCCGGCCAATCAGCGCGCAGCATCCGTCTGACGAGCCTCATATAGGAGGAGTGCGGCGTTCACGTCACCGCTCTGAAAATAAACAGAGGGGCGCTGCGTGAAGCCGCGACGCGTTCACTGGACGTCGGAAACAAAACGAAAGGGTAGTGGGGGAGAAAAAAAGGCAGAAAGAAAAGGAAACAAAAGCAAACGACAAAAAAAGAAAAAAAAACCCGCATGATGTTGGATAGAGAAGTTGGAACCAGCAGCTGCAACAAAAGGAAACACCAAAACTATGCCACTTATTATGAACACACATGATAGCAAATGTTGTGTCCTGCAGGCCCGCATGGTTGAACATTTAGTTTGCCAAATCCAACCTCTCTATGGGTCAGGGGCAGAACATCTCTGATGGTGTTTCCATGCTGGTGTTTAAAACCAGATTTTTTTTTGTTGCTGTTATGTTGTTTTTATCGTCAACACCACCTGTGAGCTGAAGAAGTCATCAGAATCAGTATTACTGCAGAGGCGGTTTTCACATACAGGAATCTGTCTTGGTGTGTTGGTGCATAAAAAATAAACACAGTGACTGGAAAAATTAAGAAAAGGTGAAAGAAACTACTCTGGATCAGAAGCATAGATTAGATAAAAGTAGGCAAAAAGAAATACGATAAAATAAAGATGCAGACAATATGCGCAATATGATTATTTTTTTAGTATTTAAGTAAGTTGAAAAATAAAGAATATTTGCAACATGCAAAGATAAAGTCCTAAAGACGTGCACTGATTTAATCCAGTTAAATGTTTACCTATCTAGTAACAATTTATCCTTTGTTAAATATTGTTTACTTGTTTCCGTCTTTTTTATTAGACTTTGAATGGTCTTTGTTTGACCCGCCTTTTTATGAGATGAGATATGAAATGTGATAAAAAGATAATCTTGGCTTGCCTAAAATCAGATACAGATAAAAATGAAGGATTATGTTTGCAAAAAAGTTTGTATGAGATTTATCTGTGAAGACATTCAGTCATCCAGGACATGGTAATTCCTGAGAGTTTGAAGAAAGTCAACTTTAAGCAAGTCCAGCTGACTTTCTTCAAACTCTAAATAGTCTTCAATGATGAGTTTTGAATTGTGTAGCTCAATAGTGATTTTATACTCCTGGTCTGAGGGGCTCTTGGTTGCAGTAGCTGTCCTCCTCTCCATTCTCCACGCAGAAAAAGAATTCAACAAGTCACCCTGGTGGCTGAGGAGTATAAACCGGCAGACCAGCTGCGTTCCTTTGTTTCTCACATCATCCCTCTCCCCCTCATTTCATCACAGCTCTCTGCTGTCTCCTATTGAAACTAATGATGCCAAAAAAATCACACTGTTTAGCCAGTGTTATGCTTCAGTGGTCTGACTTCTCCAGTTCAGGGACAGTGAGAGTGAGAAATCAAAGTCGACTTAAATTATTCAAAACCTACAGCAGCCGACCCTTTTGTTACTATCATGTAGAAACCACGTATCTCCAGATTCTCAGCTGAACTAAAAAACGCAGGCCTATTTTCAGCTTTGTGACGATACATTTTTCAAATAAATAGTTCAATTTGTTAATATACTTAAACATAAATGGGGTTTATTTAGCCAATGAAGTTGCGGCAATCATCCTGTTTTTAGCAGGCATCCATAATCAGAATGTAATGGAGGTGATATGAGTACGTTAAATACAGTGATGGGATGTAACTAAGTACATCAGCTACTATGTTCAAGTACAAATTTCAGGTACTTGTACTTCACTTGATTCATATTTCCATTTCATGCTACCTTATACTTCCACACCAATATCTCTCAGAGGTAAATATTGTTCTTTTTACTCCACTATAATTGTCTGACAGCTTTAGTTAGTTAACAGATTATAGTTTTTCAGAGCCTTTTCTGGCCAGTGAAAAACAAGTATTTCCAAATTTAGCGATTTTGAATCTAATGCTACAAACATGATGATCTTATAGTCCATGATTCTGTGCTGTAGATGAACCTACCCAACAGTATGTGATGTAGTTAAAATGGGCTCATCCTTAAACATCTACAGCACTAAAATAAAAGAGAGACATTAGTGCAGCAGTAAGACTTATCCAGATCAGATATAATAGTAAAATATTGACAGGGAACACTTTATTGCACAATGTGTACTTTTACTATTGACACCTAAAATAAATTTGACTCCTTATACTTTTACAGAGGAAAGGTTTTGAATTCAGGACTTTTACTTGTAGTGGAGTACTTTCACAGTTTGGTATTAATACTTTTACTTAAGCAAAGGATCTGAATTTTTCCATCTCTGGTTTAAATTAAGATTTAGGTAAAAAAAAGTCCAGTGTAAACTTTCAGCCTTTAGATATAATATTGTATTTAAAGGTGGTGTGTGTTTCTAAACTAAACCTGTTTCACACTGTTTTATGCTGCAAGATCTCAATTTTGAGCTGAAACTGTCTGTAAACAACATCTGGGCCCCACAGGTTGATAAGTGCTTTATGGCACTGTATGTTGAAATTCATGGTTTTATTGTTGCTTATTTTGAGGTTAGACGTGTGTGTGTGTGTATGTGTGCGTTTGTGTGCAAGACTGAAACAGGAAGAGAGAGCGAGGCTGTTTACATTAGTTCAGTGTGTCACCTCAGCGCCTGGATCTCTCGTTTGCTTTCTTCCTCAGCGTGTGTGTGCATGCAGGTGAGGACGTCTGCGGGCGTTTATTCGCATGTGAAGTGTCCTCTATCAGCTGAGAAAGCACGTCCCCCATCACCCCGTTTAACACAGAGGAGACAACACGGTGCCAGGAAGCGGTGGAATCCCGCTGTATTTTCAGAGGCCGGTCCCTACGTGCTCATTAAAATCAGTGGAAAAGTACAGGCTGCTGTGGCTTTGTTTGCTGGAGACACAGATGCTGATGACCTGCTGAGTGCTCCAATCATGATGCAATCAAACAGACCAGGACCACACTGATCTAAAGGTCTGAAGAAACGCACATAAAATGTAGACACACATATCTGGCCAAAACACACACAGTAAAACTATTACACCACAGTGTGATCGTGGTGTAATGACACTGCCAACCTGCTGTCATTTATCTGAACCCTGAACTGTCCCGAGAGCATTTTGAGTCAAAATCTCTTCAGGAAACAAAGTGCCCTGAATGTATGTTTCACTTATATTATGGGAAATAATGAACAACTAGCAGCTCACTTTCTGAATTCATGTATTTATAATGTGATTTGGATGAATCCCCATGACTTGAATTCTATAAGCATTACTTTTATTTAAATTCCTGACTTGAAAATTTCGAATTATGAGATTAAGATTGGACTGTTATTTTTATTTAAAGGTACACTTCTATCTCCAGCAGGTTGCAGGTCCAGTGCAGTCACTTGATATAAAATGATTTCCACCACACAGTTCTTTAATACAGGAAGAAAGTTGTGAAATCTATTCACTGAGGTTTTAGTTTTATCCGATAGTTCTGGAAAATGATAAATGCTTATTTAGAGTCAGATTTTCTCAAATTCTGTGGGGACATTTGGCGTTAGTGCACCAATTAAAATGTCTCACCCATGACTGGCCTCTTCATAACCACTGCCACAAACACTGACTCACTTCCTTGTCATGTTAAATAAAGGTTTTCTCATGTACTCATGGAAATCCATGCAAGTCGACACGTGTAAACCCCCACCCCTTCGCAACACATCTACAGTCACAGTTTCGGCCGCAGTTACGCACTAACTTGCTCTTTCATGACACAGCGTAGAGTTTTGGTACCCTACAGCGGGCCTGGACATTTATAGTACACTAATGTACACTAACACCCCTTATTGCATTTGCACATGTAGAGGTTTAATGCAGTCAATAATTTCATTGTCCACCCACCATATCTGCTCAAAACATCCTGTAGAGATTTTTACATGTAAGCTTTGACTTTTCACATTACTCTTTTCATTTTCACAGCAGTGGAGTGAAATATCTTGTAGCCTGGGCAACATGTTACTGACCCAATACACTGTTATGTTCAAGTGAGTCTGTCACGTGATTGGGTGAACTTTGTTTTCTGTTTTTTGACTGTTTGTCCACTTTGTTCTGTTGTAATGTGGGTGTTTCAAGGACTATATCAACAAAGTTGAGTTAACTTAAGAGAGGTTCTTTTGTTGATTTTTATACTGTTGTTGTTATCCCAATTGCTGTTGTTAACCCAAATTGTTTGTTGATGGTCATGTTTGAGCGGTACAGTCACCAAAAGTCTGCCGAATTGAGTGAAAAAGCCACTAATTTGGCCATCAGAAGTGGGACTGCACAGAAGTGGGACATTCTTTTATGAGAGGAATTGTTTTTTTTTTTTTTAGACACCATGTTTTCATTATTATCTTTTGCAACAGTTCATGCAAAGAATTCAACCTGCAAAACAGTTTCACAATGAAAAATGGAAAATGGAAAAATTTCAAATCAGCTACTCAAATGTCTCAATCACTCCTTGGGCACAGTCCATCCCTCTGCTCTTCATCAGGATGTTCCACGTGCTCCAGATGTCAACATATTTGCTGACGTGCGGCTGCAGCAGTTGTGCATCCTCACACACGACTCTGTGAAACACATTAATAGCTTGTATTGTTGTTGTTGAGGAAATAGCTGTTTTAATGAGGTTCTAGAGAGCCAGTCAGCATTTTAAATGACAATTAAGAGAAGAAAAAGTGGAGTTGATCGGGCTGGCCAATGAGTGACCAAGAATGGATTGCTTATGACTCATGGAAGATCATAACAGTGGGGCTCAGTGTGAGTAATGTCGAAGCATTGAAACATTTAACTGTCTTTTCCTGTTTTAAGGGGGATAACTACATATTTGGGGTATTGAGAGACACTGGAGGGATGTATTATGGGTCTTCTGTGTGTGTTTGATTCTTTTTCATCGTGACAAGTGGTCACTATTGGAATACACTGTGCCTTTTTAACCTTTCAAGTCCACGTGGGATAAGAGTTTGATCCTCAATAGATGTGACTGAAATGGCACTTTAAATGATCAGGTGACGCAAGCTGGCACCGGTATGTGGAGATGATTCACAAACACGGCGTAGTAGTAGCTGCTGAAGGAAGCCTGTCCCCATTACTCCTGCAGGACGTTTCTCCCAGGCAGAGCTGGCTGGCCCTTTAGGCAATCTAGGCAAATGCTAAGGGAGGGTTCTTTACTGTTATGGATCATTTGTAAAGATTAAACCTACTCAGTAGGTGTCTACATTGGTCCTAATCTACGCTTTTATTATTTGTTTTATTTGCATCTGGCTAGCTAACGTTTTTCCTCCTTATGTATAGAGTTACTGTGTGCAAATTGTGTGGCTATTTAAATAGTTTGATGTTTTATTTATAATTTATTACTATTATTATTATTTATTCACTTATTTACAGGATTTTTATTCCGTGGTAATGGTATTTATATTATATTTATATTTCAGATTTTTTTTGTATTTATTTGTAATTTGTTAAGCATGTAAATTGGGTGACATGTTATCTTCTAAATTAAAGACAATGGTAAAAACAATGCTATTCGATTCTTTTGTAAGCCATATAAAGTCTCACCTAGGGCGCCGCATTGGGTAGGGCCGGCTCTGCTCCCGGGAGTAAAGCAGCAGCAGCAGCACTGGAGCGAGCAGGAGATTTGCAAGCAAGCACGACAGCACACATCTGTACTGCACACACAACTGCGGCCAGGCAAATGCCTCATTACTGACAGTGTGGGGGTGTGTGGTTGACTTTTGGCAGCGGGGAGATAAAAGTCAAATAGGATAAAAGAGAAAGAGAAAGAAAGTACATGCAACAACAGAGCGATCTTGTGACAAATAATTAAACCTGGAAAGTCCCTAACCTTTCTACTCTTTTTCATACACTGAGAGTACTGTGAATATTGTGGACAGAGTGCACCTGAAACAGAAACAAAATATCCTGCATTAGTGGTTGTTTTTAATGCAAGAGCCACCAGCATCGGGTAAAATATGGCCCTGGTTGCTGCCAGACGAGGGTGGGGTATCCTGTCGTTGCGTCGGGCACTCAGTCAGGCTAATGAATGAAGGCTTTTATCTTGAAACCGCACGTGAACTACAGTGGAGGAAAGAATGTCAGGTCAGGAACGAAGAGGGAGACCGTGGCCTGCTCGCTGGTGTGGGCAGAGTTTTCCAAACACGTTCCTCCTTCGCGGTGGTGCACTCAGAGTTGGGCCTACATGAGGGTACAGAGAGACACACACTGGCAGAGACATCAACATCCGTGGGTCGCAGAAAAGCTAAACCAACACAGGCGGCATTCATCTGGGCACGAGACAAAACAACGCCCCAGATGTTCCCAGCTCACCCATAAACACACACCGAGATCTGACTGACATTCCCTCAACGTTCACAGATAATTATCTGGCTCTTTGCGGGGCAGGATCCGGCTTATCATTTGAGTGCAGGTTCAGCGTCAGTGAAGTGTGGCCCTTTTGTGCGGCAAAATAACTGGGATTTCTCACTACCGAGCCCACTTGCCGTGCTTGTGTCCACCGTGCTAAAACCTGAAGCCTGATTGCACCTCAAACATCAATTACAGCAACAGAAGTGGAAGAAGAACAATATAAATAATATAAATATAAATTGTTTTTAGGTTCATGTGCTTTACTTGAATATTTTTATGTCATTCTACTAGGAATATTTTACTTTTTACTCCACTACATTTATCAGGAAATTACTACTGATTGTGATTTTATACAGTATGATGATTTTTTACAGCTTTAACCAACCTTGCATCTTGACTGGCAACAACATTAAAATGGTGCTTACAGGTTGATGCACATCAGGGATCTGAAATAATAATTACATAATTGGAAAGGAGCTAGTCTGAAACATGAGTAGGATACTTTTATTTTAGCACACAACCACTTTATTCACTTTGACCAGACCATAAGCTATCCCCATTTTGTGTTGCAATATAACCATATATATTTGCACTGACTGTAATTTGCCATGTCTATTTATTACCATGTCTTATTTATTCTTCTAGTTTGATTGTACTCGTTTTGTTTATTTTATTGTGGTATGCTTATTTCTGTATTTCATGCACCAGGTTTTGAGAGAACTGTAATTTCAATTCTCTGTATGTCCTGTACATGCTGCAGAATTGACAATAAAGCAGACTTTGACTTGAAGCAACATGAACTTGATAAGGTAGAATAAATAATAAAAGTTGGAATTATACACAACAAATGGCACCTTTGTTCAAAGCAATGCTGATGTTACCAAACTTTGGGTGGATGTTGTATTATAAAAAGCATTACTGAATCAGGACTTTATGACTGTCATTGAGATGACCAGTAGCTTATGATGGCTAATCTTTGCTAACATAAGCAATCTTAAAGTTGGTGATGTGGTATAAATTGCATTACTGAGTCAGGACTTTGTGAATACTTGCGCTACTGTTACACAATGTTTTAGCATTAAGTATTATCCCATAATTGCCATTTACGACCAAAAGTGGTCGTAAAGTGACTTAATTGCATGCGTCTACAAATGTTTAGTTTGGAGTATGTCAAATTTTTACACAGTGATATTGCTACCTCTGCTAAACACTCTTTTTCCCACAGTACACTACAAAAGACTACCTTAAAGTAATAACTTAATACCCAACATTTTGAACAATAATATGTCCTTACTGGAACAATGTACTCTTGTTTGTTTGTGGAAGCAAAGAGCAGCTGTCTGGTCATGGTCATGCTTCTTGCAAAATATGTCACCAAAGCCAAAATAAGAAAAAAAACAACTTGTGGATTGTCACTCCAAGAATGTAAAATGGCACACTAAATGGAAATTTAGGTCTCACGCACGAGTCACACACGAGTGATGTCACTGTGCTTTGAGTGTGTAAGGGGTGTGGCTCAGACGGGGGATAATCACCTCTTAGAAAAACAAGTTGGAGAAACTCTCTACGCCCTTCCCACTTTGATGCTCGGTCACCAGGAAGAGACTCATCGGAGAAAAACACAAACTTTCCATGATGCTCTCTCTCTCTCTCTCTCTCTCTCTCCCTCTGCTGATGTTAATTCAAGCAGGAAGTTGTCTCGGCCCACACGGCAGGACTGTTGCTCTGTCTGCTGTGGCTTGGCCTTGACTTGCTCACAAAAATGGAGCAACGTGCACTCTGAATGTCCCTTTTTTTCCGACAGTTGCTTTCCTGTAATATAGTTTTTCCCACTTCTGATTCGGCTTAGCTCTCTCTGTATTTACTTAATTCACTGTGAGGTTTAAGACCAGACTGATCCTTCAAGCAAAGCTGCGACGGAAAAGACTGCCCCTATATGGCTTTTTTTCCCCTTCCTGTAGCTATATTCCATTATTCTCTCTCTCTCTAACACTCGTTGCTCTTCAGAACATCTTGAGCTATTCATGTCCTGTGCTTGGCAAGACAAAATGCTCAGCGTGCTTTAAGTTGGGGGGATTAAACTTGTCCGTAGCTGTACATATTGATGTACAAATTATTCAGTTCCTTTTTCCACTCATTCATGAAGCTCTCCATGCCAAGTGACTCAGTTCCTCAGTATTCTGAAGCCAAAGACAACAGGAGACATACACTGAGCATCTTTATGTCCATGAGTTTAACAATATAAACCCTGTATAGTGTGTGTGTGTGTGTGTGTGTGTGTGTGTGTATTTATAGCAGTGACATTTGAGATAGCGAGGGGACCTGCCAAGACCAGTCAAGTCCAGTTTGGAAAGATGATTCCTGAATGTTCCCTTCAACACTTTCATGTGTTTGTGAATTGCAGGTAAGCGAACTGAACAGCTCAAAGGTGAATTTACACACTTCACACTTCAGACTAATTCTCAACGTTCAGATATAAGCCACTTGTGTGAGTCTCATGTCAACAAGAATTTCACACATACTGTAACAAGTATCCTGCCAGCAGTCGCCAGTATGTTTGAACCTGTCATATTGTAGTCGTCTGAGCTCCAAACTGCAAGACCAGATGATGTAAGACACACCTGCTTGGCTGCGTGTAACTAATTTGCTGATGTCCTGCATCACCATTTAAGGATGTTCAGCTTGTGCCATTGCATAATAACAAAAGCCTCACTTCCCCTGTACCACGAGAACTAGATCCAGACACTGAATATGGTGCCCTTAAGAGTATACTCCACCGGAAATCGATCTGTTTAGTACTGAATGCTGTAGTCTGTAGCCTTAATGTTTCTGAAAAGGTCGCACAGCAGCAGTCAGATGCGGCAGATGGCGATTCAGAGTCACAGTGAAAGAAAAAACATCTCACAACATCCTTAGTCATGATAGTGTTTGTGTGTTCGTGTGTTGGTTTTGTCCACTACTTTGGTCCAGAATGAAATATCTTTCAGAAGGATTTGCTGTGAAAATTGATACAGGTGTTCACATTCCCTCTTGGGATAGATTGTATTAGCTTTAGTTAGTTCCCTAACTTTTCATCTAGTGCCAAATCTTAATTTAGGACTTTGATTTATAACGTTTCCATCACTCTTGACTATATTTCGATTTAAAGGGCCAGTCGGTAAGTTTAGGAGATTCTCCTAATCTTGCTCACTGAAAGTGCTCTTATTTTGAAAATTGGAGTATACGTTCCAGATCACTGCTCCTCTCTCTATGGTCTGTTCCAGCTCGCCTCCAAAGCAGCGTCACTCAGTCTAATTATTTCTTTTTTAACTCACTTTTCTTCACTGCTCTTCTTCTGTTCATTGCTTGGTCGTTCAATTGTTGTTTATCCACCATTACTACTATTACAGTCTGTGCAGGAGCAGTGATTGAAGCTCCGTCAGTTTCTCTGTTTTGATTGGTTGTTTTTGACCTGGCGCTGTGGATCCTTCTCCAGTGGCCTTCAAGGCAGCCGGAGGAGCCTGATGGCAGGATGTGGCGGTGTCTGTGACGTCTTTTCTACTCTCTGATTATTTTAGCCTTTAAACAGACATAACCCCATTTAATGGTTGTATAATTTCCATACATTTTATATGTTGTGTGTATGTGTTGATCAGCACAGATGGAGCACACATGCTGACTTGCTGGTATGTGTTTGGCATTCTGCATGTGGCACATTGCTGATCTCGTGCAACGACTCGCTGACTTTCCCTGATACAATGGCAAAGTTTTAGTGCCACACGACTGAGTCATCATACACTCTCTCACACACACACACACATACACAGACAGGCTGAGCAGGCCACGTAGCACAGTCTCTGACTGCAGCACGTTCATGTGAGATATAAATATGTAAAATTTCGATGAATATTACATACATGTTCTTCGCACTTTATCTGGGACAGAGTCTTCTCACATACTGAATGTAACTCTGTTGTGTGAGGAATTAAGACTGTAGCATCCTGTGTGCCTCAGCTCAACCGAGATTAATGCCATATTATATTATTCCCTGAGTAAATATTTAATTCTCATTGGTCGAAGGGGGGGCTGTTGTTTTTATTTTGTTTTGCTGAAATGGACGTGTAGGGGAGAAGTATCTGACTGCCATTCAATAGTGAGTGAGCACTGAGTATTCAAGTATATTTTAGCCTTATTTTGCACTGGCGTATCTCCACCAAATGTGTTTCTATATTCCCTTTATGCTCAAATTTAAAATCAAGGAGACAGATATCAGGATTTCCACTAGGATAACAGAAATTTAAAAGAATAGTTGGACATGTTGGGCAGTAAATAATTCATATGGAGGCTCTGAATTAAACATAAAAACACACACATTGTGTTGTTTTTGCACTTTTTTGGTGTGTACAGCTTAAACAAATGAGCTTTAGAGGTGCTGGTAGGCAGATGCTGTTACCTCTGGACAGAGCCTGGCTAGTTGTTTCCCTCTCTCAAGTCATTATGCTAAGCTAAGCTAGCAGGCTGCAGCCTTGTGTTTACCATGCAAACATGAGCGTGACGTCAATCTTCTCATTTAACTCTTGGCAGGAGGACATTTCCCAAAATATTGAACTATTCCTTTAAAAAACATCTCTTCTTTCAGCTTATTCCCATGAGGTCTACTTTTTTTCAGAATCACCCCACAATCATAAGATCAAACTTAAATCAGAATCACCATGTTCACTGTGTACTCAGGAAGCCTATGGTATCAGTTTTACCCATAATATAGCTTCAAAGACCAATACAAAGTGTATGACCTTATCATTCATGTAGATGAGAAGGAACACACGTACACACACACGCAGGTTTTATCATTGGCTTCTGTCAGTGTACTGTGTCTCGACTTGAAGGAAACATCGCCCATCCTTGATCCGCCCTCTCTCGCAGCTAAACACGAGAGGGAGAGAGAGACAGAAGGAGAGATTGAGAAAAAGCAAGAGTGTACAAGCATGAGCCAGAGTCAGTGACTGTGCTACCTAAAGCCCTCGACATGACTCATGCTTTAAACAGCCTCAAACAGCTTGGGATCAAATCCAGTCTGGGACCCACGCAAGCTGTCATTTCACCGCAAGCTTGCTATTCATGACACAAGCTATAGTTTCACCAATGCGTGCCGACAAGCTAAACCCAAAGTGCACAGGCTCTCTCCTTCAGATGTGCACAGACAGAAGCACGGCGGAGAGTCCAAACATGCAATAGGGGCTGTCGTCACCAGAGGCTATCTCAGAGGTACCTCACTGTGACTGTGGATTTTCCATGCTGTATCGGCGCCGCTACTGTCACGGAGGCCGAGTTTGTCCATAAGATAGAGGCTCTCGTAGACTTGGAGACACTATCAGTCATGCATGCAGGGCATCAGCATGTTTCCCATGAAAATACTGAGCAATTTGCGGAGCCTCCTTCTCATTTTATTTTTTGTTTATATTTATATTTTCATATACATATTTATTTGCACGTATTTGGTCACACATACCATACCATGCACGCAAACGTACAAATTCTAGGAATAGTTCTCCCCTGTTCTTCCATTAATATACACAACAATATGTCTATATGTACTAAATCCAACTCCAAACTTCCTTTTTCACTGCACCAAACATATTTAGCCACTAATTGTTTGTCTTCTCCGTGTATTCTGTTGTCATCATTTGTACTGTCATTATTTTTAAAAATAATAATATTTACATGGGATAAAAACAAAATAGGCCTGGGATGAGGGATATGTGTTATAAATATAGGATTGGGGATCAATTCTTTAAATAAAAAACAATGAAAAATATTGTATTTCTAATAAAGAATGTGTTTCATGAGTTTAGACATTACTGGGTAAAAGATATCTGGAAAGTTACAGTGTCAGATCAAATGTGCTTATGCTACTGAAAATGACGTTTATCAAAGACGTCTGGTGTTTGTCAAATCAAAGCTAGTGCTGAAATGAGTCTTCATTCAAAGAAAGTCAGATTTGTCCAGCATGCAATCTGGGGGAAGTTGAAACAAGTCTAGTTTTGTTTTTGTAACTGCCCTTTTTGTTGGAAAGTTCATGAGAATTTGCTCAATAACAAAGAATTTGATGGAGCTGATGGACATGAATGATAAAAAAATGAAACAGTTCTTCTGAAAAAGATAAAGAAGTTATTCAGAGAATGATTGGAATGAAGGTAGAAAAGCATGTATCAGTAAGACGTTGATGACTATTATTGTGATTTTCTTAGAATTTTTATTTGTTTTGGCATAATCACTTTGGCTCATTTATTACCAGCACAGTTAAAAGCTGTCACCTGTACAGTAACTGTAAACAATGACGTTTTGTAAAGGAGCTAGAATATCATGCACCTAAACATCAGAGGTTTAGAGATTGTCACCTATAATTAGTGACAGTATAGAGTTAAAGCTGTAAAGCTGTTAAAGGTTTGGCTAAGACATAATCTTCTGACCCTTTCAAAGTCAGCAGTTGCCTGTCGCAACATATCAGAGCGCCCTTTAAATAATGATGTGTGAAAAACTGTGTGAATTCCAGGTATTGATTGTGGCAAAATCCCCGTGTCAGTGCCAGCTAGCTGAGACAGGCAAACATTAACTTGGATTAAGGAAGCGAAAGCGTAAGCGTCAGCATGCAGGTATGATAAGAGGGAGATATATCTGATTTGGTATTAAGATTTAGGAGGAATACCAAAGTTGCAGCTGCTCCTGCAATGCAAGCACGTTGAGCTGATACAGTGCTGTGGTGTGGAGGATACTGTGTCCGTGGCGGGTTGTCACAGTTCTGCCTCTTGTCAGGAAAAGTCAACCAGTAGTGACTGCCACTGTATCTGTCCCTCATCCTGTTTTAACCAGGTGTTCTTTAATCCACAGTGGAAAATAGTCCCCAATAAATATACAATTTACTCCTGTTAAAGTTATATTTTATAAAAATTACACTGCCCAGCTGATTAAGTAAATTACTTTTACTTCATGGTCTTTTTTGAAAGTATATATTTGGTTTTTACCTGTTTTTAAAGATTCAAATCGTGAAGGATTTTTGCCAAAGATATGATAAGGGCATCAGAAAGTATTAAGAGACAAACAACGCATTGTTATTTTTAGTCTTTTCATAGGCCAGCTTTATGCTTTAAACTAAAAATATAGAAAATATCAACTAACCAAGCTGGCTGAACTACCACTACCCTATATGGGGTTTATCTTCCAGGTAAAAATATACCCATCTCTTTTATCTTGGCGATAAACACTGCAGATCATACTTTACCATATGAAAGTTAAGGCTATTTCTGGTTGACTCAGTGTCAGGAGACATGCCGGGGCATGTAGAGGACCTGCCAGACCGAAAGTTAGTCTGTGTGACGGCTGGTGTTGAAGTGGGTGGTGGGTGGTGAACAAGAATAAAGCCACTCAGCTCAAGTTTCACTTTCATCCCTCTGTGGTCGTGACTGTGCTGTGTTCTTAGTCTAAAAGGAGAGATAAGAGGATTCTGGGACATAGAAAAATCTTATATGTCTAAAAGTATGTTCTAGTTCTTCAGTCCTATGCAGACTTTAGGGCGAGGGTGTGAGGAAGTGTTACTGAACTCCAACCCAAGTTCAAGCTGGGCTGTGGTTAGTTTACAGGATGGTATGTTGGTGAGTTATGTCAGGACATGTTGAGCTGAATCTGGGACTCGGCCCAACACGGTGTCTGAGGTGTGAGTATGTTTGTGTGTGTGTGTGTGTGTGTGTGTAGGGGTGGGGGTGGCAGCGTGTCTGCAGAGGAGGCATTAATGACTCTAAGTTCCTTCAACTTGTCTAACTTCTTAGGGGTTGTAGAGCAACTCACAGACACGATACTGTGAGGACTTGACAGGCTGGATCCAACCCCGACATGTTTAATGAAAACAGGCCACTCTGATGTTGGGTTAAAGAGTTCAGAATAAAACGGAGAAACAGGAGGGGCTACAGTTTCTCTGTCAAACCACCGCTCGACATCAGCAGGCTCGTAAATGTAGTGTTGTATTCACAATGTCTTAAAAAGAGAAAACAAACACTGTTTTTTTTAGTGTTTGGGGAGAACATGTGGTCTCGGTTGCCAAGGCGATCCCGCTCCCATCCTCAGAGCGGGTTCAGTCCGGAAACGTGCAGGAACGGTTGCAGAGAACATTCCTGTGGAAGGACAAATTAAATCACACAGAGGGAATGGATGTGATCACATACAGACTCAACAACGGGATGTGGTGCCGTTACGATAAATATCATGAGGCCCCTGAGACTAAAAAGTTGACTGAGAAATCAAAAAAAAAGCTGAACAATTGCTTTATTTCTTTTCATCTTTAATTTGCTGTCATATTCTCACTTTCTTGTTTTATTCTAAATCAAAGCTTCACTTTTTGTCAAATGGAAATACATGGAAACCTTGATTTGAGGTGTGTCTAAGCACAAAGTGATCTTGTTACCTTTGCAATCACATAATAACAAGTAAGTTATAACAGGTAAGAATAACACAGGTGTAAAAGGGAGTGTCAGCAAATTTGTCAGCAAATCTTACTTGTGTGAGGCCGTTCTGCAACACAGTGGTGCGTTTAGCTCAATGCTCAACTGTCCATGTTAAGCAGCTATAATGTTTACAGTGTTCATCTTAGTTTAGTGTGTTAGCGTGGTCAATGTTGCACAAATTGTTTGTATTTTGAGTAGAAAGACAATTGCTAAAGCTAGATTTAAGAGCCAGCCTTGGTACCTTTCCTGCTGAAGGTACTGAATCAACTTCAAAGAAACATATCTGACCTTTGACTTCGCTGTAGACTGGTGGGTTCCATGTAGAGATCTGCATCCCATTATAATTATTATCAAAATAATGTGTAAAATGTGCACAATTACAGCATATGCCATTATTTATTATAGACATAATTTTATCAACTCAAGGTTAGTGATGACAGTGCTGTCTTGTGGTTTTTCGTAAAAAGGAGCTCTGTTTTCTTGGCACAACATGTATCAGCTGCTTAACTGTGGCTTCTGCATGTGCCTGCCTGCATTTCATGTAAGAGAAGATTGACTTTCTACATATTGCTGTAAATTAAGTTTAGGTAACTTAAACCAGATGTTTCCAAACATCTTAAAAAATCAGTACTCCTCCATAGTCGTTTTATTAATAGCAGGCTCAGGTTCAGTTGATTCTGAGGGCTGAAATGAATTACTGATTACTTTATCTGTTTCAGGTTTCTTGCACTTCCCAGTGGTGGAAAGTAAAGTAAATTTACTTCAGAGAAAACACTTGAAGAACCTCTTGAAGGTCAGGTCACCACATTGCAAGGTGGTCTGCTGCTATCATTTAAAATGAGGGGCAAACTGTGATGCACTTTGGATAAAAGCACTACATAAATGTTGCCATTTATTATATATATGTTGAAAGCAGCACAAATTATTTAGTAAAGCAATAAAAAACTCATGAAAACTACTAAATTAAATTCAAGTTTTAACATCAATATTCTGTCCTCGCTGTGACTGAGTAGGTGTTTTTGCTTAGGTGAACTATAAACACAGTCAAATTAGATTATATTAATATTAAAATTGTTTTAATTTAAGTAAATTAGATAGGCATGTGGATCCAGAGCCTTTGGGAAATTAATTACCTATGCATGTTGATGGTTGCACGTGATGCCACTGCTCCCACGTCCTCTTTGACACCGTTTGTAATCCCAGTAGGTGCCCACAAAAAATGTTTCAGATGTGTGTGTGAGTGTATTAAAAGGAAGAAGGAAAAAAACCCTCAAAATCGAAGGCACTCACTCAGCATTGTGGCCATATGGCTACCAAGCCTCTCAGGACTGCAACAAAGGAAGCTAATCTGTAGCTGTCAGCTGAGGCCCGTATAGAAGCTATAGAATATGACAGGTACGACCCCCCCATCACCATCCCTTAGGACGGCAGGAGTTGTGAGGGACCACACTGATCCAGGCTTAAGCTCTGACAGGGCCCTGCCTCCCACCTCTGTCTCTGCAGTAATTAAATGAGTGCCAGCAGTGAGCTGCACTCAGGAAATTGGCCCTGTGCAGCTCCTGTCTCTGCTGTCAGTGTTTTCAGGAGGAGCGCACAGGTGGTGGAAGCGGAGAGGAGGACGGCGGCGAGGTAGAAAATAGACTGAACGCGGGGGAGAGGGGGGCAGTGAGCGGGATGAAGGAATGTAAACAAGGAGAGGTGGCAGAAAGTGACAGATCGCGAGACAATCTAGATCGAGAGACAAAGAGCTCGCGTGAAATGTCCGTCAAGATTTGGGCGGAAATGAGTTGTGCTGTGGGGGAAGTGTGAATGTCACAGCGTCTCGCTGCACTCACTCCCGCTCGTACTTTAACAAGGATGTTAGAGTGATGTCGTATCCCAGCAGCGAAGTGCCTCACGCTGTGTGTTTCCATGCTGTTAGTTTGTACTTTGAGGACAAGGGTGAGGTGAAGTTTACGTAAGGGGTTAGAAGAACCTGACGTCTTTGCAGCATTAGCGAGACAACTGCAGAGGAGAAAGTGATATTGTGTCAGGGTGACGCAAGTGTGGCCTCACAAAGTCAAAGGAGACAGACATGGTATTGAGCTGCGGTAAAAGCAATTGTAACAACATGCAGTAAAATAAATGCCATAACCATTGTTACTGCCATTGCATTACTGCCTGATCACCTCTGAACTCTTCTGGCAGTATATTCTACAAGAACGTCCTTAAAGAAGTATAGTCCAAAGACTTTGCTGTCATAGTGACATTGGGTGATTGATATAATGAGTTTTCTAAATTATGGGCTGTAAGAATTTCTTGAGTTGCCCTGGATTTGTGCAGCATCTCTACTGGCTGCCTGACAACCTCACAATAACAACAAGACGCCTGAAAATGAATGTCGAAATACAATGTAACCCTAAATCAAGGCTGCTATTTCCTTTAGGACTGTAATCACTACATAAAACTGCCAGTTGTGCTTTTTTTTTTTTTTTATCTTGCTCCATTGACAAGTCAAAATTTTGGTTCTTGGAGTCTCAACTGTACATTGTGCTATGTGCTAATTAGTCAATGTTGCCAACAGTCTCAACATGCTAAACTAAGATGATGGACATGGTAAAGTAAAAAAAATAAAACATTAGATTGACTGATGGGACTTATAATACATTATGACTACCTAAGCTCACCAATACACATCTCAACAATAAACTGTAGTAAGGACTCTAGTAAGGCCAAGCAATCAGTCACTTATGATGCAGCATAGATTTTTTTAATGCATAACAATGCATTACACTTTATTTACTACCCACAATAAAACATTATGATGAAGCATGCATTATTATAGATGATGATCAGTATACACTTCACTTTAATTTAATTTAACACATACAGTAATAACATATGGTACTATTATAGCATACTATAGATGTTCTTCTTTGCATTGCAAAGCTCCCGTCCTCGTAATGTTGACAGGTTTGGGAGGTTTGGGAAGTCACTTTGTTCCTTAGGTGTAAGCAACATCCAGTTGACAATTTCAAAGCCTAGCGTGCTTGCTAACAAATAAGACAGGAGTTACTGTACCTGCTTAGGGTAAAGACCACCCTCCCCTGGGCTGCTACCCAGCCTTTACGACTTTGATGGGCCAAACAAGCAAGTGCAAGTCATCATGTTTCTTCAGATTGGATTTTTTGCTGTTCTAGAGGGCCTGAGGTGTGTGTTCATCTGAAATGAGATTCCTGGCTGCAATTTGTACACCCTTCAGCAACGGCTCCACTTAGCTGGAAGGTGACAGAGGAAGTTAATTGGCTTCTTTACTTGCAGCGGCAAGGCTGTTGATCAAGCGTTGGCATGCCGCACATCCTGGGAGGCAAGACATATTCGCACTTTGTAAGGATTTGCTGATGGTATCTGAACAGGCCACCCTCTGCTATTGTTATTGGTAGTTGATGATCAGATAAGATACATGGTACAAAAGATACAGCCGGTTTATTTAATTTATTCCTTTTTAATGGCATATATTTGAAAAGACAATGGTGGTAAAATCAGCCAGTGGACAAAGGAAATGATTAAATGTCAAGGTTGCCTCCGGACTGCAAATTCACTGAGCCTGGTATGAGATGTAAGAGGTGATATGCACAATGGGGGAATACAACTCCAATGACGTAAGTGGCCTGTTAACCACACTTTAGTGGAGGAGAACAGCAAAGGGCAAAGGTGAAGTCAAAGAGAGAAAAAAAATAGCTAATTGTAGCCTTGTAAGGAAGGTAGAGAAGGAGCGCAGGCAGAGGACATAACAGCAAAGAGCAAAAGGAGGGGGCTGATGGTTAGTAGATAACACACAATTGACAACAGAGTTATAAATAAAAGCGAACACAAGGCAGGTTGGAGTATCATGTACAGGTCAGGGCCTGGCAGCCGATGTCACATCACTCTGCTCTTGTTACAGCAGCTGTCCGGCTTGCCTCATATTTCTGTCTAGCGCTGGTCTACATGCGTCATTTGCATTGACTGATAATTGATTCTGTAGGGAAACATTTACAGCACTGACCTGATACAACACGTGTATATGACTGTGTTGCAGGCTTATATGCATGCAGGGTGTTTATGCCTGTAGTTTGCTGTTTAACTAGTATATGTACTGAACGTGCAGTATATGTTTACTATGTATAAATGTGTGTTTATGCTTTTGTTTTATTTTGTTTTGTTGCTTTTGTTTGTGCATGTGTGTCTCTATCATCTCTCTCCGTGTTTGTCTGTCCCTGGAGTCAATAGAAAAGGGGTTGAAGGTTTGTTTACTCTGTGTGTGTCAGTGTGACTCTCTCTCAGGGTAATTACCTTGCAAGGCTGGGATCAAAATCAGGACAGCTTTGATCAAGGCCAAAAACACACCCATGCAACACTCTAACACTTAGATCACATTGGATTCAAATCTTAAAATGACCCCTTCCCACGCCGCCTGCATCCCTTCAGCCCCCTCCACGGTGTGACACACACCACAAGTATACATTGCATGGAAGATGATACCCCGAATACTTATCTCAATGACCATTTCTCTTCTGAAAAACAATGACCTAAGCGCCAGATTCTCTCAATAACCACATAGTTCATGTTCATGTTGTGTAAGCACTGTAATGCATGAAATTGTGAGCGTCTAAGCCTTTCTTTTTTGGTTGTTGTGGTTGGAGCAAAATTTCTGATGAAAAGGGAGGACTGGTTAATAATAAATGCAACTTTATTTATTAGCTTGCTACATACAAAGTCTCACTTGCGCACACACACATCTACTTCATACACACTTCAAACACACCTGCCACAACAGCCAGACACAACCTCAGTCTAGACTGAGTCTGTCATCGCCCCACAAGAACAGGGTTCCTTGTTCCTGCGTACAGCCAGAGCTGAGCCCTCTGTATTTACCACGCGGTTTAAAGTAAAGGCAGGAACAGGTTAGCGGACCGTAAAATGCCCCCTTTATGTATAACAAAGCTGTTCTTTGAAGATTAGCACACTGTTTGCTGCTGGACTCGGATTTGGGCTCAGTGAGTACTATTGAAATGATCAAAATTACACAGTTTGCAGCCAAGAGTTCATGCTGTCTAAAATAAGAGTGAATGTTTGTGTCGTCGCAAAGGTGCACATGTGAATGGTTTAGTATATGTGTCAAAAAGCGGATGATTAAAGTGGAGAAAAAGAGAGACAGCTGATTGTAATTGGCTCAGGCAGTGACATTCCAGTGCTTCGACTCAAGAGGCCCTTTGATTGTGGGAAATCAAGTGTTCACAAATAATTTCACTCAGGCAAACACTAGCTCCTCCACTGCAAAGATAGTTTTTAGTATGGCTTCATTTTCCCACAAGGCAAAGTTAAACTGTAACCTGGAAAAAATCCCCTAAGACTGTAAAAGGAATCTCTTCAATATAAAGTTATTATGTAATGGACATAAAAATAGTTTATTCAATAAGAACATAAAGGCCTACTTTTTTACATACATTATCTAATCCTAAGAAATGGAAATAATAAAGTAAACAAAGAGTGTTTTTCTGTAGGTAAGGACACAAATTCACATTTAAAAAAATTATCTCTACATGTTTGCAAAGTGATTAGCTATTGTACTTCTAACCCCTGTGGATTTATTGGTCACCATAAAATAATACATTAAAAAATTATTGCAGCTATTACGTGGTCAGAGTTTAACTTTGGAGATATGTTAGAAAAACAACCATTAACCGCTGTCATCTGGCTGTAATGAATGTTTAACTGTGGGACGGTCAGGGCATTTAAAATACTCTAGTTTCACTGGAATGATCAGATAAAGACAACGACACGATCCAAATTAATAGCTTCTTGAAAGGGTATTTAGTTGAATTTGTGTTCATTAACAAACACGCATTTAAGCCATCGTGTTTTATTGTGTTCAAAAGATCAAAACTAGTAAGACTTTTACTAGATTTTACAGTATTTGTGAAGTACCTGAGGACAGACGGCTCAAATTGCAGTATGAAATGATAAGGACAGAGGAGTCTGGGAGAGATAACAGCTCTTTTATGGATCATATAATAAAAGGAGCAAGATATTACCTGGACACACATCACCACACACAACCCCTTCATTAGCAGCAGCCTATTCACCAAGTCTGACCAGCCAAGGAAACCCAGCCATATGGGGCAGTGGGCAAGACAAACGCCAGCATGTGTTTGTAAAAGATAAAGCTTAGTTTTGCGGTGCTGCTGCCTTCAGGGAACACTCCACCAACCACCATCAAAGAGAGGGCCGTCAAGAAAAAGTGTCACATTAACAGTGGAACAAATGCATTTTATTGCTTTATGGATATTTCAAAGCTGTTGTGAGTCTGTTTTTTAACTGTGACTTGGGAGTTAAACATTACAGTACATTTCATGAGAAGTTTAAACACACACACACACACACACACAAAGTATGCTGTATCATTTGCAGTGGCTTCACGCAAGTTGTTTTTTTAACTACAGATATTGATGGCATCTTTTATGAGGCTCTGAGGCATCCACGAGACCACAGCAGCGGCTCCCCATGCACAGGCTCCGGCCCACAGCTATATCCATAGCGACAGGCCCTTAGAAGAAACGTCTCCGCGTCACCTTCATGTGACTGCGTTTTGCTTTTGTTCTTGCTAATTAAAATGGATTATCAGCCCCCTCCCCCGCCACCCACCCACCCCATTTGCAACTGCTTTAACACACACATTCTCCTCCTCCAGTGTTTGCGGAGGGCTGTGATTGCAACAATTAAAGTAGAGGAGGGAGGGACAGACAATAACTAATTGATTATCAAAGGGGAGACTCATAATCCATGATGTCCCTTTAACCTTAAAACACAAACACGGACAGTTAAAAGATGTTTGGTGCTCTTGTCAGTACAAATAATATCCAATATGTCATGTCTGGTAAATACATTGAAGTTACAGCCAGCAGCCAGTAAGCTTGGCACTGCAGAAACAAGAGGAAACAGCCAGTCTGGTTGTCTTCAAGGAGTCTCCGCTCACTAAGGGGTAACCTCATAGCTCAAGAAAGCCAAATGTTGAAGTGACAGAGCATTACTTGGCTACTCAAAAAAAAAAAGTGCTGTAGTGTTACTGCCCAGTTGGCCTTCAGGTGGTCCTGCTCTCTGTAAAATCTGCAGGACTAATCTAATTGCGCACACTGTGGAGCTACACTTTGGTTGGAAACATAGTCCCATGACTAAATTATCTAACTTTCAATCACCGCAGCAGCCGTGTGATGTGTCATAGTGTCCTTCAGAGCCCCATTAATAAGAGCATTAGTTAAACTGTCTGAACTGCTGTGTTGGAGCTATCAGAGAGATGTAGGCTGGGGTCAACCTTGATGTATAATTTCCGTAGCCCTGGAAAGGAGCGCGGTGACAGTGATGGATTGCTCAAGGAGAGGGTAAAGAGGAGAATAGACAGTCTGACGGACGGAGAGATGGGGGGGGCGGCGTAGAAAAGGAGCAGCAGATATGAGCAGCAAAGCAGACATCAAGGAGGAGGACTGAGAGGAAAGCCACAAAGGGGAAAGAAGAAATTAGCTCGAAGCGGAGTGAGTAGAATCAAAGCACCAGAGTCTCATCTCTCGCCTCTTTTCTTTTTCTTTTTTTTTTTTTTTGGATAGGGATTACATGGGAAACAGTGCCAGGGAGGCAGATAGAGGTAGAGAGATGGCGAGAGAGAATGGGACAACAGAGGAAGAGAGACGGGGCGCTGACCTACTTTGAATGGGAATTCTAATTCGGCATCTGAATCGGCGAAGGGGAGAGGGGAAAAAAAAAAAGAGGAAATGAAAAGAAGAACAAGATGAGGCTTCTTGCTACCAGAGGCTCCTCTGGCAGATTTAAACTGGGCAGTAATTCTACCACAGAGGACTCTGTAGTCCTGCACAGGCCTTTGTCTCACAGCGGCTCTTTGAAGGAATCATCTGGCTCCACAAAAAAAATTTCCAATGCCTGCTACTCAGACCAGCACAAATCAATCTTTCTTCATAATTTGTCTGCATTAGGCTTTAATGGGAACAGCCTATATAAAGCCCATTCGTCTTGTCTATCTGTTCAGTTTCCTCATCTATGCGCCCCTGTCAGAACCTGAATTCTTAATCCATTTATAATTAAATGTCATATATTGTAAAAAACGGGAGATTAATAAACGGGCAGGTGGGAAATGGTGGACAGAGAAACAAATATTGACCATGGGAACGTAAGCGGACATATTGGAGAGCCAGAAGGGCTGCGAGGAGGGATTGTGTGTCTTTGTTATGTTTGATAGATATGACAAAGAGATGAATGGTCAAGGCGTTTTAATCTTAGGGTTCGGTGTGAGTAAACACACACACACGTGGATATACACACACTCCAGCCGTACCGTCCTGGAGGTGATCGGTTCTTACCGATCAGGGATTTCCACATCAAATGCCTAGCTACACACGCCGAGTCAATTTCCTTGAGTGCACACAGATAAGAATCACATAGGAATTACAGCCATGCAAACAGATTGCTGAAAACATGAAGAGTAAAACAAAGGAAGAGAAAATGCAGAAACACACACGAGCGTTCAGGCTGTGCAGACAAAGGACAGTCAAATGAATACACAGCGTAGAAATATTAACATGATGCACACATGTTCTTCAAAATTATTAAAGACTGCTTTGTGCTACTGTGTCCTGGCACTTTGACAGAAATATTACGGAAACAGTTCAATATTTCAGTACATTTATTTGATTTCTCGCCAAGAGTTTGATGAGAAGATTCTTTTTGTATCTATCCCTTAAATGTGAAACTACACCCAGCAACCGGTTAGCTTAGCATAAAGACTGGACACAGGGGGAAACGGCTAGCGGGGCTCTGTCGAAGGGCAAAAACAATCTAACAGCACCACTAATGCTAGTGCTAATGCTAATTCTGGATTCTTGTCATCACCGTGAGGTTGCCAGGCAACCAGCGGAGACAACAAGAAGTCCCTGCATCTGTTTATGAAATAGTCCAGCATATAACCCCGCATAAAACTACAACATGTTGCTCTTATTTTGTTTTATTTTATCTTTGATTTTGCACAGATTAAACATGTTAATTAGTGAGCTTTAGAGAAGCTGGTAGACAGATTTCTTTTTATCTCTAGACAGTGCCGGGCCAGCTGTCCCCCCCTCATTCCAGTCTTCATGCGAAGCTAACTGTCTCCTGGCTGCAGTGTGTTTCCAGATGACGATGCATTGTGTGGTGGTGTGAAGAAGTTGACACCTTTTTGCTGCTCAGCCCCGCACCCTCTGCATCTGGACCCCTGATGAATCAGCGCAGTAGTCTAATTGAAATGAACGAGGAGACAGCATGTTTTTAATGCATTTCTAATGTTAGCCTGAGAACCGCCTATGGGTATGTTTTCCAAGCCCCCCCCCCGAATGGAAAGGTCAGAGGTCAGGATCAGCTGTAGCCCTGCACCTCTGTAGCTGGTTCTCATTGATCAGTAGCGCCACTCTCAGATTGCTTTGTAGCTTTTCTTTGGTTTTCGCTAGGCCAACTGTGTTTTAAACTGGATTCATTTGAAGGAGGACATTGCCTGTGAGCTTTTTGTTTAACATTTCTGGAAAGTTTAAAAAAAAAAGTGCATTTTTGGATATCGCTGATCTGTGTAGAATCTTTTTTTTCCTCACAAATCTACAAACTAAACTCTGATGATCTGATGTCTAGCAGGACAAAATGTTGCTTTGTGCTGGTGTTTACCACATCTTAAACGATAACCTGAGGTGGATTTCCCCCCCCAGGAGTGTTGTGCGGGTCAAGCCTTTGATGAGTATCTGCGAGCGCAGGTGGTCATGCCCATGTTTTTGGACAGGAGATCTCATCAGCTCCCCCCCTGGGCACGGTGTGTAGATGAGCCTGGGATTGATGGGAACAGAACAGGGCGTGCTCACCCCGGATGAGTCACCCACTGCTTTGAACACGCATGCACACATGGGGACAGACATAGCCTACAACTGCACAGAAAATACACACCAGACACAAACGCAACCACACTCAGTAACAGAGGGGTAAGAATATAGCAATGGTAATCCACTGTAAAATCACAGGCTGTAAATTCTCACTTGCTCACACATACACAGTTTATTTTAGCTTGTGTTTACTATTATATATGTCTTTCTTTCCAAGGGTAGGCTAATGTGTGATTTAACATTTTATTACTTCATTGATGTTGATGATGTTTCCTTTATTAAAGACGGCAAAAATTTGGCTCTTCAGTCCACGCCGAAACTGCAATGAAAATATTTTAATTCTCCAAGCAGCCAGAAAGCCCCACACCCTATTAAAACACCCTTCTTTTATTAGTGCTCAAAACCAATTACCTCGAAATGTCCATATGTTGCAAAACTTCATATGGAACAACAACATTTATAAGGCTGAAAATAAGCACAGCTGCACGCTCGCTCACCCTTTACGTCGCCAGCAACCAACCTCTTTCCAACACACACACCCACAGGCTCATATTCATTAGCTCGCCCTAAGTGTGTGAGAGGCTTTTCCACACACTCTTGGTGCTCTAATGTAATTGTCTCATAGATTGTCTTGCCTGCTTCTAGCAGACTAATATGGAAACTTCAATGCCAGAGCAACACCCCCCCTGCCCAAAGCGCAGTCGATTGTGTGAGGGAGAAAACGCAAGGCAGGTGAAAGCGAGCATCGATACAACACCCCCCTCCTCCTGAAAGAAGATCTCTCTTAAAGATTCTCTCCCTTGCTTCGCTTTCTCTGTCGGGGAAATCGAGCGCTGAGAGAGGAGGGGGATGATGTCATTCTTACAATCAATGGAGCAGAGAGCCTACTTGATGTGATTTCTTCTAAATTTATTAGCATCACGGGCCACAGGAGCCTCTGGGGTGAAACCAAGTGCCAGTGGGGGTAACATGACTGAGTCCCCTTCCCACCGCACATCTGCTCACTCCTCTAATAGAAGACGTCAGCCAAGTGCCAATAAGCTGATGGATTGTCACATGCTGTTTTTATGTGGCCATATTGAGAAAATAACATAGCTAATCACTTACTGAAGGACCAAAAGGTCATCAAAATAAACTGTAAAATACAAAAAGGCAAAGGATGCTGTATCACACCTCCTCCTACATGTGAGGGTCTTTGTGTCTCACTGGTGCTGACCTCCAAGTCTTATAAATAAGTGATAAACCCATCAGATACTTCAGAGCAGGCAGGAGGTGGGGCAGCCATCAACAGCCTAGGGACCAGAGGGTGGATATGATCCATGTGAGCTCATTGTTTGTGTCTTTCTTTTTAAAAAGAAACTGCATGTGCAAATGAAACAATAGCTCGTGATGCATTGTGAGCGTGTGGCCCTGTGTCAGCTTGAGATATGTTGAGTATCATCATTGCTGTGTGCTGTAGGAACAGGGCGTGTGAGCCATGATCTCAAGGCTCAGGCTAAACCTTGAGATCATCATAACAGTCAGCTTCATTCTCCCTGTTTTCAGATGTCACATGTCACAATCTTTTCTCTCTGTTGTATATAATATTGTTTATCTTCACACAAAATCATCCTTGCAGGCACAAAACAACATAAAATATGTCTTTCATCGAAACACAACATAAAAGAACTAATAAATAAACAGAGAAGGATGTACAGATGGCCAGTATGTTGAATATTTGATGGGCTGGCCTGGAACACAGAAAGAAATAATAAAAGAAAAGAGAGAGGAGGGAGAAAAGGAGTCAGGGAGAGGAATGTTATGATGATTTTACTGCCTCATAAATGACTGTGCCCAGCCAAAACTGGAAGGAAAAGTATACATCAAGTGCGTGAGGAGGTTTTCATTGTGCGTACACATGCATCAATTTCACAAAAGCCTGCATGTGCACTATACGGTATATGCATTTTAAATATGCGTCGCTGTACAGTATTGGCACACTTGCTCATGCTTTATGTACTTATGTAACTATGTGGGAGAGGATAAAGTGAAACTTTGGGGGATTGTGATGATTAAGTTATGACTGGAGGCTGGCCATGGGGTAAAAATGCAGAGAGATTACTGGGATCCAGGGTCTAACACATCCCAATGTCACCCAGAGTCTCTCAGCTACAGGGATAACAGGGGGTCT
The DNA here is from genome assembly GCA_023238725.1 of Scortum barcoo. Lineage (NCBI taxonomy): Eukaryota > Metazoa > Chordata > Actinopteri > Centrarchiformes > Terapontidae > Scortum > Scortum barcoo. The sequence continues at coordinate 7,511,153 of CM041540.1, forward strand.
GGTTCAAGGAATATGGGATTTACACTGACAGCAGAGAGAAGGTGGCCGTGACCTGTCATGCAAGACCAGCTGAGGACTTCCATGGCATAAGATTGTATATTTATCCCTGCACACATATGAACCCCCTTGGTGTGTTATTGTTCCCGATGCACAAAGGTCATCAGGATTGCTGCATTACCTTGGTGCACATGACCTGTCACAGCATTATACAGAATGTGTCACACCTCATCAAGCCTAATTACATGCGGGAGAGCAGTTTAGTTGCAAAAAAATACCCCCGACCTTCACGGCAAGTAAAGGGTTCCAGTCTTCCTGACCACAAACACATGCATGTGTGCATGGAATGGCATACATTAACACACATACCTGATTTATGCATCCTGTTCTGTGCACACAAGTAGCCATTATGTTACAGTCCATAAATCAGTTTAGGGTTATACAGAACATCTTGGTACAAGATTAGCTTTCAGGGGACAAACACAGGGTATTTGGGGACAAACATCCCCTAAGGCTGTTCTCATTTGACTGTGTGCTTAATGTATCACATGACACAAATGCTAGTAGCCAAGATGTAAAATAATGTCAGAACAGTTTTTTTGTGTGTCTGCAAAGACAGTTGAACAGCCTTTACTTAGTTGGCTGTTATTGACATTTCATTTAAGGATATATTTTACAACAGCTATGTTTCATTAAGGTATTATAATTATTATTAAAGGGATATTTTTCATACATACAGTACAATGCATTTCTCAACTATTCCTATTATGAAGAACCAATCTATAAAAAGTTACAGATGCTTGATAAAATAAACATAGTTTTTATCATATATAAAATTACATGCATTTGTGTGCATTAAACAGCTGAAACCTTTTAATGGCTTATAGCACACAGAAAGGATTTGTTTATGTGTGTAATCATACAGCCATGTTGTGCTATGCTATTGATTTTAATTGACAGTTTGTATGGCAACCTAGATGCTTCATAAGAGGTGCTGTACTTGTTGAAAAAAACATTCAAAGACACTGAAAAATGTGTGCAACAAAAAGCTTAGAAAATGCATGTAATGTCTAAATTATTTCTAATGTAAAATTGAATGTATTTGTTACATTGATGACTGATGATTGATTGCTAGATGAAGTAGGTACCCATCTTTTTAATCACTGCATCGTAACTTCTAATTAACTTTAATGCACTCCTATTTATGACTGATACTCAAGAGTATAATAATGATGATGATGATAATAACAACAACAATCACAACAACGATAATAATAATCATAACATACACCTTCTCCTCTTCTTGCCTCTAAAAATGTCTCAAATGGTGTAATGGTGTAATCTGACTGAAGTCTGAGCAACCCGTGTCCACCCTGTGGCTATAACCTGTTATGATAAATAACAAGTAAACAAAAGTTGAGAAGTTGTGCATGAAAGAGTACTAAAAAAAAAACTTGCAAGAAAATAAATACTTGTTCTCTTTCTGTTCTTATTTCAAAATGTATCCACGAAAATGAAAGACTTTTGGAGGGAAATATAAGAGTAGCAATTTCCAGCTCAGGACAAAATGCAATGTAAATAGCAGATATTGCCATGCTAACTGCTCTTATTATAAGTCACATAAGTAAAAAAAGGAATAAATGTCACTTTGTGACTTGCTCTGCCACCACATTAAGGGGTGGTATTCTGTTAAGGTTAAATCACCATTGTCTGCTGCCATAAAGAGGTAAGTACAGTTTGTAGTGTATCTTAATCCTGGGTGCTGACCAGAGTGGTTAATAACAGTGTAGTGTAGCCACAGGGCAGGACAATGAATACTGCCTTTCTTTTCAGTCTGCTAGGAGACATCAACGGGGCCGATTGTACTACGGGGATCGGTGACATCATTCATTCTCTCAGCAGGGCAACACACATGCACACACAAACCCTCCTGGGCCGCCCTCTCCACAGGCCAGTAGCTCTAAAAGAAGCCTCTCACAAAGCACAAGGTCAAAAAGTCCAGTTAGTAAGGCCGACCGGAGAACTCCATTGACCTACATAAGAGACATAATCAACAATGGTCATTTGATGAGACTCCACAATAACTCACACACACACACAAGCCTACTATCACTTTCCAACAAACATACTACACCACAACCTGCATCTGTCTCGGAGTCATAATAGGCGGCTTGTTATTAGCAGGCTGTCCCGACCCCCGCAGAACTGTCTGCCGAGACCTCGCCAGTTCAATAGGCCTCTTATATGTGCAGAGAGAAAACAGCCAGTGCCAAACAAGGCTGGCACAGACAGGGAACAGCGTGGGCACGTGGGAAAAGCATGGGAGATCCGCGGCTCGTCTCGTGATCCAACACAATAACTTTTAAATGGGGAAGCTGGCAGAGGGAAAACAAAACTGATGGATGAACAAGAGCGAAAGTCTATAGCCACGCTCGTGGTCCCATGCGACAGGATGCTCATTTTATACCGGAGGACAAAACTGTTGATGAAAAACGGGGAGGGACCTTGGCACTGGGAAGGTGCAAAAACAATAACAACAGAGAATACAACAAAAAGTTTGGCCTGGGGGTGGCAGAAGAGAAAAGGTCATTTTATTGGCTAAATCAAAATGTTACCTCTTCCATACAGTGGCCATTTTATATATAATAAAGGTGTTAATATGCTTCGTCTGATCTGCTTGGTGGATGGTCTAACTCTTTCTACGATGGCAGTCTTTTCAGTCTGCCAGAGTGTAATATTTTTGCTTCGTTCAAAGTAGTAAAAACATGCCTTGTTATCCGCTCCACCAGCTAAAAAAGTTATTATTAATAGTTAAACTACATGAGCCAGCAATATAGTTATAAGTGCAAAAATAGTTGATTTCATGTTTATTTGACTCCACAAGTTGTCATGGCAACAAAAAATGGGGTTACAATGAACACCTTCACAGTACAGCTGGAGCTGATTTGTGAAATGTTTGACCTGTTGGCTGGACATTTCTCAAAGTCATAATAATCATAAAGAAGTTTCATAGCAATACATTCAAAAAATCCATTCTAAAGCTATACCTGAGCAAATATTTGTATATTGGCATTTGTAACATGACTACGTATGCTGATAATTAGCATTTTACACTAGATGTTGTAGTGCTAGTATCGGCATGTTATCATAATGTCAAATTACAGTTGGGGCTGTCCAGAGTGTCTTCAAGTCAAGATATTTTCAATGTGTTGTCATAAACTGTATTGGGACAAGTGGAAAGTTTGACCTGTTAGTCTTGCCAGTAAAAATTTGGGATCATCAAAATCATTGGAATTCATCTGCTGTAGAACGACCATGTAGCTTGTACCAAATTTCATGGTAATCAGTCAAATGGTTGTTAAAATATTTTACACTAGAGTGGTGGAGCACAGATGCTCACTGATATCCCCTTCCCGAGAGCAACATCACTAGCGTGGCTGAAATGTCAAAGGGTGCTCTCAGTTCCTAAAAAAAACCTTAAAACCACAGAAAACATTTAAAACAGGTCACTGAGGGTTTCAAACAAAAGGACTGAACGCCAAATGGCACAGATGTACAATCTATCAGCTCGTCTGAGGCTGTAACCCACACCAGTGTCACAAAATGGCCGACTGTTTGGGATGCAAATCGTTGAGTCTCATGAGGATCCGCAGAGATGCCATGAGTGGGAGATAGTATCTGCTGTGTTTGCATGTCCTGGGGGGGGCGTGCTGTGGAACAAAACAGCCCAGGGACAGTGAGTCTGTTGGAAAAACACACAGCTGACTGTATCACCAAGGACTTGTCTCTAAATCAACAAAGGCGGACTAATGACAGCAGATGATGTGTGGATTTCAGTTTCTTATCTTTCAAACTGATCTCTGTGTACCACAACAAGTTTGTCTGATAATCCCCGCACTGCTGGAGACCAAGGGTGTGTGTGAATGTGTGTATGAGAGTGAAGGGTAAAAGTGCCTGCATGGCTGTGTATGAAATGGATTGCATTTGTGTGTGTGGGTGTGTGTGAGTGTGTGTGCGGCTGATAAGCGTAAACAGTCCTCTCAGACTGTAGCATTTCCCTACGCTGATTACATCTCCTTTGACTTCTCCAACCAAATCAGTCTTGCCCCTTCTTGCCGCAACACTCACACATAAACACACAGATTAACCACTCAGGCAGCCCCTGCACAGGCATGTGATATGTAAACACTTCAAACACAGCACATCTCAACCAGTCCAAACTTCCCTTTTCTGCTGTACTGTCAACAAACAGGCTGGGTTTTTTTTGCCCATGCAAATTACACCCCAGAGGTAGTAAGATGGAAATCTCGGACAATGATGAACTCATACTTTCCTGTGCTCCTGTATGCTAATGAGAGGCTTTATGTGGATGGGTTGTCAGGGGATTTATAATTACAGGGCTACGGAGGAGGGATAAGGAGCTGTAATGAGCCGTGCAGCCCAGTAGGTCCTCTGACTGCAAAGCCAGAGGCTAAATGCCTCCTGTGGACCCTGAGTCACTGTGTGTAGATATGTTGTATGTCTCTGTGTTAAGTCATTTCCAAACTATCTCACAGACCTGAAAATCATATTGGATCAGTGAGATGCAGGTTTGGTGTGCTGGTTTTAACACGGCAACACAGAAAACAACACAGAGCCTGCAGGGTTATTGCAGGATAGGAAAAGACTATAAGTTATTAGCTACATTGAAATACTTCCAGTGAAGCAGCAGATGTTGCATGCCATTGAAGCACAAATAAAGTACACCAAGTTTGGAATCGTCCTGTCCTGTATAACTTGTTTGCTCTGCGGAGCAAGAAGCTATAACTCTGCCAGATTTCATTCAGAATGTGCCAAATGTCACGGCCCACTGTTTTTCTCCCATGTGATGCAATCACTGTTTATGAAGTCTTACATGTGGGTGAGTAAGTGTCTTGTGGCGGCCAAGCATCTGCCGTTGAGCAGCTGTTAAGCCTGGAAGCCATGTTGTCCAAAACTGGTTCTCCTTTTGAACCTACAACTGTGGCCACCTGACCTTTAGGCCCTTAGAGTCATGAACAGCTTGCCAGCAAACACACAAGTTTCAGTCACTCAGCCTTTCACATGAAACTAGAGCCAAATGGTGCTGGTGATTTCCCAGCCTTTATGTTGTTTAAGTGTGTTTTTTAACCTCCGTGTGAGGTTACAGAAAACAAGGCCATGCTTTACTTCAGGTCGTCATCTTGGCTGCTGAAAGAAAGTCGAAAAAAATGTATAATTTTTAATAATTACATGCTCTTCAGCTGGTACCAATACTGATACTTATTATGTGATGTTGGATCTAATGTAGGAGCTAAATACACAACCAACCAGACCCTCCACCGCCCAGGTACTGACACACACACACACGACTGATACATGTTTTACTATTAAACTAATAAAATCCACTTTACCTTCCACCTGAACGCACAGTTAAGGTATGACGACAAGTTTAAAATAAAAAAATAAAATGTCTGATGTTTTATTCTGACACACCCATCTTTCCAGTCTGTGTTGGGCCACATATGAGTTAAACCACATTCAGCTGATCACAGAGACAGACGACAGACATGGAGGAGGAACACAGGAGTGTATTCACCACCGGGCTGCTCACAGTGGCTTGTGATTTGGCCTTTTAACATCTGTTGCAGACTGACTGACTGACCTTTGCACCGCAAAGAGAGATCTGCAGAATTATGTGTTTTGCTGTTTGCCTGCCAGAACCATTTTTCCATTACACGTGTTCACAATCTGCGAGAGAAATCTTAGCAGAAAGCAATAACGTGGATTTGTTATTTTAACTGTTGCTATTTTGGCCATTGTCATCGAAATCAACCGCCTCTACAAATTCATTTCTGTCTTTTCTGTTTCCCTTTTTTTTGTATCACAAACTCCCCTTTTTCTTTTCATATTTACACCACAAACCATAGCTGGAACACTCAAAAACTTCCCTGAAAGAGGAAGCTACCTCTGTTACGATTGCCTCACTTCCAACAGAGAGAGAAAACTACGATTGTGCTGGAATCAGATGTCAGTTGTTTGTGCCTACAAAAGGGAAAAGTGCATATCTCATACTTCACACTGGATCAGCATTTGGCTCCTCGAGGGCCTCTTGAGAGATGACAACACAGGGGTCCACACACAGGGGCGGTCATTTGGTAAATAGGTCCCTTAGATGGTGCTATGTCTGTTCCTCACTCTATCAATCTCTCCTCTACTTAGACATGCCTGGAAGAGACGGGGTTAATGTACAGAGTGAGTTAGAAGTTAGAGGAACTTAAAGCAGCGATTTCCCTTTTTTTTTCCTTTATGAAACATACATCTCCTTGTGAGACATTTTTACAGTAAGCTGTGAGCAGTCCTGCCAGAGTGATTTCCAATGTTGCACATTACTTTCTCGGATGGTTTTCTGTGGAGAACATTTTTAGACATTAGAGAAAAGTTGGGGGACAAAAGGGGATTTATTTCGCTTTCTTACCCTGTTAATGATGTCGTAGCCCAGTCGTTTGATCCTTTGCAAATGGTCTTGACCCTCAGGTTAGGAACCACTCTCCTGAACCTCTGGTAATTTCCTTTAAAAAAATAATATATAATATGCATTGAATGGCATTGCCTATTCTGAATATAAGATTGAAAGGACCGCTAATTATTAAGTTTGGTCTTATTTACAAGATCTTTCTTGTTTATTTGTTTGTGGTACTTTATTTGTTTTAGTTACTTTTATGTTGTGAACCTGCTGTTCAGTGATTTAGTGTATAATGTTGTCTTGCATTATGTACATTATGTGTAAATGATATTTTTAAAAAGAAAATATCCATTTACTGCATTAATTCATGTTGTATAATTTATGTTGTCTGTTGAAATCCTTTCAATCCAAGATGTCCATGCTATTGTCTAAGTCTCATATGATACTAAGATTACAGACATAATGAGTGAATAAAGTCTAAAGGAAATTAAATGAAGGCAAGTCTCAGAGGAGGACTGAGTTTACCTCAATGTTCCAGACATTTCTGAGTGCAGCCAGGAGAGGGGGTGTTTCTGTGTTTCTGTACTCCTGATGACGTGTTACCTTTCAATCTAAACTTCCTAATTATCCCCAGATTAGACCTTAACTCTGGTGGGAACTTTGATTGATATAAGAATTGATATAAGGAAGAAGGCCATGCCCTGCCTGTTAATAGTTAAAGTATGAACCTCATTCCTCTGTGCTTGTGTGTGTGTTTTGTTTGTTATGGGGTTACTCTGGGATAACGACACAGAAAGAATGCTCAAGCTTTACAACACCCTTTTCTTTACCACAAATACTGACAGGTTGGAACAGAAAACTGAGCGCACCCAGAAATAACTGTGCACACGTGCTAAAATCACACTTGCAAATGGAGAAATGAAATCTAGCGGGTCAACACGGCCTGATTTGAGATATTCAGATCAGCTCTCTCCACTCACGCCACATATATGGAAACTAACATTTGTGATCAATCTCAGCTCCTCTTCACACGTACTCGGCAATCAGCTCCATGACTGAACCACCCTCCCTCCAATCTCAATAATAACCTGATTTCATACAGACACACCGTAACACAATTTACACATCTTCACCTTGCTGCAAGGACGCTCTCTGTGAGAACCTGAAAGGTTTTACATACATTAGAATACGGGACGCCTCGTAGCTTAACATCTTTGGTCATGAAAGCGCTGGAAATGTGATCCAGCGGAGAACAGTGTGTCAGTCAAGTGTATTGTCTGTGATTGGGTGTTGTGTCTTTCTTTCTAACACAATGCCTTATGGATTACATTTGCATTTGTCCCCTAAAGATAATATTCACTTCCAAAAGGAAAAAAATCCGGGAGGGATGGGAAATGTCTTTTGCGAAATGTGTTGCATACAAAATACTGCATATTTTCAGTGTTTCTGCATACATGAGGTGTTTTTTACCCAATGATAATGTGCTGTATAAAAACGTCTTTTAAATCAGCAGTCAACTGAATACTGATATCTAATAAGGTCCCCCATTTGCCTAATATTGTACACCCTTGGTGTTATTAACCTAAAAAACATTTTTGTGCGATTTCATTTTATACTGATTCATTTATCTGTGTTTTATTATGGAAAAACACTCGAGCCAAATATCTTAATGCAGCTGCTGCCAGCAGGAACATGGATGGTGTACAAAAGCCTTTTGTGTTGGTCTGCTTACTTTGGGAATATAAAACTCACTATATTGAGCATGGACTGACAACATTTTCCTCGAAGCCCAGTTTTGGCCCGGCAGTGGCTGCCATCGATGTACTGTGGCTTGTAGTTGGAGCAGCCAGTAGCAGTTGTTCTCTCTCTCGTCTATGCCAAGGAAAACATCCAGGCTGCACTTAACTTTGCCTCATAAAAACTAATGCCATGCTGCCTCTTCCAAAACTTAAATGTTACAGCTGTTAACTAGATGCAGAAGCACCAACAAGTCTCACAATGCTTCCTTTCCTCATTCCTTGTCATGTCGTCAGTGACAAATATCTGTGTGTGTAATGTACAGAAGAAACAATTTTATCACACTTGCAAAACAACACTACATTTATGCTAATTAGATTTATTAAACATTACATCCAAGGCCATGCGTTAACATGTTAACTAGATACACATGTGTGGTTAAGTTATGCTTGAAAAAGTCTGTATAATAATAAGAATAAGAAATGTTCAGCACTACAAGGCCTACCTCCAAAGTCCCTGTAATTTTGAAAAGTACTACCTCCTAAGCAGGGACTTTTCGGGGGGTAAAATAATGTCCCTGGAACTTAATTTAGACCCTGGTGTCTGTGGTGGAAAAGCACTGAGTTCCTCCAAAGGTTTCTCGTCCCCTGGGGAAGGTTCCTGTGGTCAAAATGCGGTTCAACTGACACAATAAATGGTAGTTAGCTGTTTAGCTACAGCTGATAAAATCTGCCAGCTATTGTTGTTATTTCAGTCAAATGAGAGGCCTGTTTTTGTCTTTCTACTTTCCAAAGTGAAGGAGCCATTTATTAAAAGAATTACCATGAATTTTAAGTGTTTAATCTGCCATCGTTGACTTTGTAAGCTACATGTGTACATAGTTTAGCAGAAAAGGTTAATTGTTGATTGCATTTTTAGTTTGAACACAAGGTACAGAAAACCTTAAAATAATTTCCACATGGCAAAACGATTTTTCCAGTGTAACACAGATCAGCCCCATATTAACACGAAGTGAGGGGCACTAATGGGAAAATCAAAACTACTTTAATCACATATTTTCATTTTCAGATTTTCACTACTTTATTGTGAAATCCCTTTTACAGGATTTAGATTCTAGTGTGGGTTTCAGCCTCCCATGTATTCAACATCTTTCTCCTCACAAGTGACAGAGCTGTTGCTGTGAGTGGAATCGGCTCAAACCTCGACAAAATCCGTTATAGTCTGCACAGAGCGAGGGAAGGGGGGCAAAAAAAAAGGTAATTAACAACAGTGAGATTCACTCCATTAAAGAGGCAGTGACTGGTGTGTAATATAAGGCAGGGAGGAGGAAGATGGATAACGGGGGAGTGTTGGGAAAGGCAACGGAAGGAGAAGCAGACATCACCCATTACCCCATTATCATTACTCTCAGTGACTCTGGAGCTGATGAATGAAAGGGTATGAGAGCAATTTCATTACAGGCAGCGGATAGGAATGGGAGCTGGATGAGAATGGAGAAGCGAAGAAGAAGATAACAGGAAATATATAAATAACAACCAAAACCTATTATTTCAAGCTGAAAGTGCTCTTCCCATTTCTTCCCCGGGAAGAAATGTCATCATTCCTCCTTTTAAAAACACGTTTCGGTGAGCTCTTAACGTGCCTTAAAGCTTATATAAAGTGACTTTCACACAAAGCGATGCATTAACAGCTTGCTGCCCGTACAGTGCATATTTAATATTGTCTCTCACATTCAATCTGTGTGCATTGAAGTGTGACTGCCCATGTCTAGACTCAGATCAAACAGTGGGGTTCTTTTTCCACATCTTGCACAATACAAACATCATCCACTTTCCAGTAGACCAGGCAATCTTCGCTAAGCAAATTAGGTACATTGTTTGTTTTGGCAACCTAATCACTGGGAATCAACCCCGCCTGTTATACAATATATGAAATAGCGGAAGTGTGGGAGGAAAATATGACACGCAGAACTTGATCTACAAAGCTACCCAACAAAGTAGATGTTATTAAAGGTAATAATGCTGCCTCTCACAAGGACACACCAGTGAATTATGGAGGGTTAATTATGAGAGAGTTTATTAGAGAGGTGTGTGGTGTTTTGGAAAGTGTCAGAGGGATAAAAGAAGATGATCAGTGCTGGAATTGGATTAGCGGGAGGCCCTTCTAAATCTAAAGCAGACGCACGCTTGCCACAGCTGCGATAGCGGTGGGGTTTCAGATAATCTGCGTGTTGACTGGGCGATGGACAGAGGATCTGGATGAGCCTAAGTAGCCTGATAGTGCAGGCGTATCTCTTTGGAAATGGAAACATGGGTCGGAAAGAGCTGATAAACAAACAAGACCTTTTGTGGTCCTCTCCAAACTACAGACCGCCAGGAGGACAAAATTAGAAACCTCCTTCACCCTGGCTGAAGGTAGCGATTGGTGATGTGAATGCCACAGCTGCTGGTCCTCTACAGTTCGTCCGTGCATGTTGATGATTCTGGTCTTTAGAGGCTCACCTCCTTCCTTATGATGATTTAAATCAAATAACTGGCTGTTTTAATACGGTCAACATATTGTGACTCACTTTTGCCGATGATCCGCCTTCCCAGGAAATCTTCAATAGCGTGATGGGTGTTTCTTTACAGTACATTGCAAAGACTCAGGTGCTGACATTTACTGAAATTAGGTTGCCGGGAAAGAAAATTAAATGCAGCTTACAAGGAAAAACTACTTAATGATCCTGAGATGGCTCCAGATTCCAGATATATACAAACTAAATCAAAGCAATTTTTACCCCAATCCAACCACTTTCTCTGCAACCATGTCTTCCAGAAATTAGATTCATAGGAAACATAATTCTTTTTGTATTATGTTGTGCCTCAACATAATGAGGAAACATTTTAATTTCCTGCAAAGTCACACAATATTATAACAACATATTTCATTTATAAGTAAAATCCTCTTGCAATCCAATATCCACTCGTTGTGAGTTAAGCATAAATAAACTTTAGTTTACTTAGTAAAACTTTAGTTAGAAATTTGAGTGTGTTATGCTAGTAGCTGCTCATGTAGCCTCAGGCCACTAGCCTCAAGATGAGGAGTAGGCTACAGAAACTCACCTTTTCATAACTCCATACCCCAGTTTCTTGTCGTGTCTTGTGGCGCTGACTTAAGTGACATCACTTGAGACAATTTATCAGATTTAGCACAGCTCCTTCTGGAGCCATACACTTCCCAACAACTTTAATGTGTCAAATTGGTGAAGTTTCCTTTTAAATTATGAACAAGCCAGAGGTGTCTTGGAGCACCAGACACACTATGCTTACTTTCTGCTTAAACTTAATCTCATGTGGGACTGCACTTATACATAAACCAATCCTCCACGGTGATCACAAGAACGCAACACTTTGTTCCATGGAAAAAAACATTTGCATAGAATATAATTCAGGCAGCAATTACATTACTCTGAAAACATACCTGGTAAGGCAAATTAGTAGTATATAAATGTAATTGCTGGGAGATACGTCATATCATAGTCTGTTCTTTTCTGTTGTCTTTTGTTCCTGAGTTGTTCCTGTGAAGTCTGTTGTAATGTGTTGTGCCAGGATCTGAGGGTAGTAACAATGAGCCCCTGCTGAGGAAGCTGAGTCTGGGCTTTTTATACGGCCTTTAACGATGCAGTTCTGGCTCACTGATACCTGATAAACTCCACTCCTTGGGATACGAAGGCGCGGACGTGACAAGAGGCTGGAGCTCCTCCTGTTGACGTGGTCTATGTATGTACTGTATATCTGTATGTGCATGGGCTGTAGTGTCTCCATACTGTACATGAAGAATATGGAGAAACACTGTCTCACAGACTGGAACCTAAACATCCCCCGACCACCAAATACCCAAATTTATTAGGCTGCGTGCTTGTAGGCCCCAGTTCAGTCTAAGTTGTGTTTTATGAGTCTTTCCCCTCTCTGTAGGGTCTCTGGTAAAACTGTTAACTATGTCAACATTTGCAAAACACAACCCAGTGGTTTCTCTATCAACAACGGAGGAGCACCTTGTGTCGAACAACGCAGGTCATAGGTCGTGGCTTACTGTCAAACCATTAAATGGGCTGGGTTTGCAGCCAATCCAAGAGGTTAAAAGAAGTCTTTCCTAACTCCTCTGCGTCACCAGGAAAGTGTTTTTCCATATATGAGCAATAAAAAATAGATGATTATAATCTGCAGAGCCCAACATTTTAGTTAAATTGCCCAAGAGTGAGGCGTCACAAAGTGTACTGGGATACTGCAAAATAGAAAGCTTTATGGAAGAAATTTAGAAAGTTTGACATTAATTGTGTCCCTAATGCTGCCCACTACAATCATAGGATACTAATGTTTGCAATTAAGCAATCAGGGATTAAGCGTCTTATTCATCTAGATCTTAAAATGATTTACTGAAGGAGAGAATAGCAATGCGCTTTCCTCCCCCATATCTTCCCAGCCTACTTCAGGATACCAGCCAGTGTTTTTTCAACCATAATCCCCCTTATTTAACCTCAAGGCTACAGCCGCTCCCTTATGACAGAGGGAAACTGTATGCAAGCATATTCTGTCTTGTGCAAATAAACAACAACAATCTATTTCTGTTCCTCCAAGGCAAGGGAGCACAAAAATTATAAATAGGAATATAGGGGAAGTGTGCAAACTGCAACCAAAATGGCACACTGTGCAAAACACACGCTAAGCTTGGATCCCTGCATACCCTCCATATCTGATTAAAGAGTCTTTTTTCTTTGTATGAGCTCCTAACATTTTAAAACTAGGAATGCACCATAGCATATACTGTACATTAGTGGAGATGCTTTCATCTAGAAATCCACATGCCAATTGCCTTAAATTGATAAAATGGTCTTCTAAGACAAGGGCAAGGGAGGCAGGAAGCTATGAAGAGGAAGAAGTATGAGAATTTTACGCTGCCAGAGCTTGTTAGGTGGTAAACACGTTATCTCTATGATTAAATGCCCTTCTAAGTAACAGCCCCTCGTAACGGAGATGTGCTCCTTTGTTGCCTTGTCCAATTCATGTGTGTATACACTGTGCGTATGCATGCGACATGCCAGTGTGCAAGCGTGTGTTTGTGTGTCCCTCCCATTCTTTCCAGTGTCATCCATCCGTCCCCGGTGAGCGCCGTATGCCATTAATGGATGGCAAGGCTGTGGCCATTAGTGTAACAGGATCAGACCATTGAGACCCTCAGAGACTGGCTACATGCATGCATATATATGTGCTGCAGGCTTTCACTCAGCGTAGAGAGGGCAGACACACTCGGAGACACACTGGAAACCATTACTAATCCCTTCACAGCACTTAAGTGGGCAGTTAGTTATTTTCTGTGTGTTTGTGTGATGAGAGAGCATATGAATGAAAGAGCGGGATAAAATGCGAGCATCTAGCCCACATTTCTTTTTGGCAGGAGGTTAAAGCAAGAAAATCAGTGGTGGGAAGAGCAGCAGCAATGTTGTTCGCGCCCCAAAGTCACCCACACAGCCCTGTCTCCCAAAGGCGAAGGGAAAAATGGAAGTCTCCTTGTTATTCCTGCTGTTGTTCCTACCCAAGAGGCAGCGCTCACAGCCAGCCACATCTCTTCCAGGAAGGTATAATTATCGCCAAACTGACGCAGAGATTACAGGAGGGGGGAGGGGGGGGTGAGGGACGATTTGAACAGCGACTAAGAAAAATGATAGGCTTGATATTGAGGTCACATAATAAAGGCAACTAGAGCCTAAATGAGTTGATTCTACAGCTCACAAAACGTTCCCCGTGCCTGGCCGATAGAGACAGAGGGGGTTTTGTCCTTGGCTGCTGTTAGCATTTTGCCCAAGATGTGCTGCTGGTAATTACGTTCGCCACTGAAAAAGCACTTGAAAAGACAGAGCAGAGAAAATTAGAACCATCGTTATCTGTCTCTGTTGTGCTCAGGTAATGAAATTGCTGTTGATTGAATTAGGAACATGATGACCGATTTCTTGTATGAGCCCTCAAGGCGTGGGCAGGCATGACCAAATGGGCTGCGGGCCATATTTGGACAGCTTTGGGCCAAACGGTGTTGTGTTTCCGCACGGCTCGTGTGACACGGGAGGCCGTTTGCCGCGATCGGGAGATGTTATGAAAAATGATCTGAGATGGATTGTGCTGGTCCTGAAATGAAACACACATGTGGTTTTGTGGCACTGCACATACACAGGCAATCATGCAGACAATGAAACCCTAACACAGACTTTCACATGCAGGTAAAAAAACATAAACACACACCCACAGAGCCCGAAGTGCTCAGCGCATGCAAAGAACACAAAACACCCTGAGCCAGTTTGACGCTACAACGCCCCGTCAACTGTCCAATCACCTTCAGAGTGTGTTTTTCTCAATCACCTTATCAATCCCTTTAACTAGCACCACTCCTTCTGACACACATTCTGTCACACACCGAAGAGATGTTTTGCCAGAGCAAGCGCCGGGGCCCCTCCCCCGCTCTCCTATCACCAGGTATTCCTGGATTTTCATTGGTCACCTGAGGAATAAGATTGCAACACCCTCCGAAGGTTCAGTGACCTCGGCTCCTGCCTTACATCGAAACATCAACATCTGAAGAGTGACTCAGAGGGAAGTCATCCTCAGTGACTAATATTGTTTTTGTAAAAGATCATTTTTAGTAAAGCCTCCGCTGGAGCACACTTGCACGGACACACACATACGTTACATACAGAAATATTGAAGGTTGACTTTGCAGTTTGTCCTTTTTTTCATACAGTGTTGCATATGCTGCAGCTTTAGTTTGAATTTCATTTCCTTGAGCCATCTCCCCCAAACATAATTTCCTAAACGAAGAAGTGCTGTGTGTGTGAGAGAGAGATAGAGAATGAGTGTATTCCTGCATGCATGTACACTTGGACGCCAACCTATTCAATAAAAGCAACTCTAGGCTATGGAGGTGTGAGGCTCTGTTTACACTCAAAGGCCCTCTGGGTTGAAAACAGCCCGAAGTTATTTTTTCACCAGGATTCACCTGGGAATGTGAGGCAACACAGCTCTCACAAGATCTATATGTGTGTGTGTGTGTGTTGGGGCATAACATGAGGTGTAGGTGCGGGTTAAACCTACACACCTGCATCCTTTTTATGGAAGCGAAAACACACACACAGCAGACAGTCCTGCCTTTGTACAGCAAAGGGGAAACTGTGAAATACCATCACCTACAGCATATACAGTTGGCTTGGCAGGATCTCAAAGTACGCACACACAAATGGTAAAGCAACATGGCTGCCATTAGTTGACTTTGTTTGCTCAGTCTGCTCTCAGCTCTGAGGTCTTTCCAGTCAAAACAGTTCTTGTGTGGAAACCATTTCATTTTGCCTGTTAATAAAACCACCGTGAAAGTAACACCACATTAAATATATGTATAGCACTGTATACCGTAGTGTATTATTGAGTCTAAAAAGAGAATCAGCGCTTAGACACATGCTGTTACTTTTAACCCCTTTTAACCCCTTCTACGGTAATCTGATCATTGTACCTCCACCCACATGAAACAGTAAGGGATTAGAAGACAATAATGACCTTTATGCCACTCAAAGAATACAGACAGTGGCACAATAAGAGGAAATTCTTGCAGCATACTCATCAGTGTGAGTCATGTTCCCTCAACTCGAGGCTCTGATTGTCCCATTCGCATGTCATGTGAATTATGCGGCCGGTCTCATGTTAAATGTACATTGTTTCTGTACATATGCTGTACATTATGCACTCAAAATAGTTTCTCAATTGACCTCAGAAACATGACTTATAAAGGCGGTCACAAGGTGCAATTTGCCACACTTTGTTCCAGGAGTCCCTGTAAAAGAACACCGTGTGAAAAGTGATGCAGAAAAATGGGATTTCACAATGTAACAAGTCCAGAGCTTATGTAATTTTCTGTGGTTAAGATGGAAATCTACACTTAACTTTACAAAGCAGAGAGTTCAATTCAATGTAAAAGTACTTTTTTTGGGGTGGACTCAAGGAAGTTCTGCCGATTGTGTTGCTAAAATGATGCACGGTGGCAATGGACAGTTGGAAAAACTACTGTACGGAGCTTTTTCTCCACATATGGACATCATCTAACACATCACTTACAGCAGAACCACGAAGCAGGGCTGGCCCGTGGCATGGGACGCCGCCCTTGTCTGGGGGTTCCCCTACGCACATTTCTTTTCACATTCTACATGCTTATGTTTCTGAGGTGGCATGCAAGGCTGCTGGTGCAGAAACTGGCTCGAAGTTTAACAATATCCAGCTCTACATGCTTGCAGACATACTTGGGTAAGATCTAAACACAGAACAGGATGTTTTCACTGTTAATCCACCGGCTCTTTGGTTGTGTGGTTGTGCAGTTTCTTGTTATTTTCTATGCCAGTCACAATAGTTAACACTATAGTTAACATACAGTAAAACTTTCTTTAGAGGGCAGGACAAAAATGAGTTCAGGGTCCTAAAAAAAGTTCTGGAAATAAGGGTCCCACCAAATCCCACCCAAAGTCCACTGCAGTTAAAGGCAAGTTAGAAGAATCAGTAGATAATCCAAAATATCTGGACAATCTGTTCCAATGTACCCAAAAGAAAAGTAAAAATGATCTAATAAATAATTCACCTTGTTTTCTTGGCTGCTTGAAAGAATGATCTGATCGAACCCTTATTTTACCTGTGTTTGCTATAATGATTGTTTACGATTATTTTTCATATTCATATCATATGATTTTTATTTTGTTATTCCTGTTGAGCTTAAAATGATCGTTCTCCATTTGCATGACACCAACACTTTAAACTAATTCAAATGCTTTCATTTGGAGTTGATGTTTTCCAGGGTTAAGGTATATATGAGAAGGCCCAAAGCAAAAACTTTTATCAGTACGTTGCGAGACAAAAGTATTTCTTGGCTCCAAACGCACCGAGGGTATGATGACATGAACTCTTTGGAATGACATTCAGAGTAGCGCTGTTTATAGTTCTGCATCAGTTTTTATGGTATGCTGCTCTTAAGTATGTGTTGTGAAATGAAGGCCATGCAAGATGCAAATTGACCCAGTCAAATTTATGAGGCGGCTGTATTTATGGGAAAAGGCTGCACGGGCTTGCCAGAAAAATATTTTGTGATTTTCTGTTCTCACTGCTCCCTCAGTATCAGCTGGCATAGTTACGGCTCTGTGAGTAAGCATGTAATCAACCGGATACTTGTTATTGCCACGCACACATATATAACAGTGTAATCAAAGTCACTGAACAGTAATTCTCACATATTACA
Source organism: Scortum barcoo (assembly GCA_023238725.1). NCBI lineage: Eukaryota > Metazoa > Chordata > Actinopteri > Centrarchiformes > Terapontidae > Scortum > Scortum barcoo. The sequence continues at coordinate 7,528,647 of CM041540.1, forward strand.
TGTCGATATAAACGGGGTCGTCGACAGGCGAAAAGTCACGCAGCTCTCCCATCTGTTTTCTTTTACAGCCTGTAATGTCAAGACCACTGATGCCCTCGAAGCGCTGTGCATTACTCTGAAAGGGAGTCACAGCTTATGAGAGCGATAGTGCCCAATCAGGGAAAGTAAAGGAAAGTGTTGTCTGGACTATAGACGCACTGCTGCATAATGAATGAAGCAGACTTTGTGGTCAGGTTAACAACATTCTTCCAGACGGCTTTTATGTGCTCTAATGTCTACGTGCACTCACAAACAAAGTGGGGTGCATACTGTAGGTATGAGAACAAAAGTTATTATACTTTTGTCTGAATGTAAACAGAAAAGATGCTTGACAACCTAAAATCCTCCTGTCACCCCCAAACCAATGGACAGCGCTCCTAATTCATGAAAAAAGACTAGCAACCTCCTATCTGAAAAATGCACTTTTTGAGAAAACTAAAAAAAAAGCCTAATAGCATAATAATTATGAATGTATATGCGCATATATGGGAGTGTTCCATCGTATGTGTTGTGTTGATCACTGTGGTCCATCTACTTCTAGTTGTGATCAGCTGAAAATGTCTGTTAAATGCATTTGTGTATTTTGTTTATTTTGTTTAGTTTTAGCTTAGTTTTGGTCTCTATTGGTCAGCTATTAAGACAGATAATATTCACATATTTGACATTTTCTTCTGCATAATATGGCAAAGCTAATGCTGATACAATGCTTGCAATGATCCTCTGAATAAGTCCAAAAAATCTTTGCAAAGCACAGTTTTGCACCTGAAAAAATACCAATTTGAGGGAGTTAGGCGTTGTTATGTACTGGGGAAGAAGTGCTCACACTGGTTCGTCATGGTTTCCAGAGGTTCAGATGGGAGTGTGTCAAAAAAATGGGATGTGTCTATTTTTTCACCAGCAGTGATCTGATCCACGTCGACTTCCTGACCCCAAGCGAGACGTGGAAGAAAAATCAGAATGACGAGTATGAATGAGACCTTTGTTTCACAGAGACGACCGCGTGTGCATTCATGTATGAGCCATGTTCACCATTAGAGAGGGTGAAAAGGTCAATGTTGTCTCAGCGCTTGGCATGTTAGAGTGTACAAACTTGATTAGCTTTTCGGGTTTCGTTGAAAAAGTCCTGGTGGGGTTGTATGAATCCAAAAGGAAAAACAACTCTACTGTCATAACAATGACAAAGAAACTGACCATAAGTTTCTTCAGTTTTAAGTCCTCCGTCTGACTGTTAATGCAAATCGCTCTGTCAAGTCTAACGTGCCTGATTGTGTGCGTCCATTTAGAAACATACAGACTGTGTGAAAAGGTCCATGTGATCAGCTATCGATCCAGTTGAGTGTCTGCGGCCCGTGTGGTGTTTCTGTGTCTGTGCTGAGGTCAGCAGGAAGTTTCCAAAGACCCACAGAGTGTAAACACAGCTGTCTGGATCAGCATGTGTGTGAGTATGTGTGTTGGAAAGGCAAATTATAGGATTGTAGGTGGGGCGGAAAGTAAGGGCAGTGAGGTCATTTCTGAGATTGTGAGAGGGGGATGGGGGCTGCTGCCCTCTCTGCGGAGCTACTTCGACCTCCAGTGACGCACATTGTGATTTCTATCAGCTCTCTCGCTCCCTCCTCGATTTTCTGTTTTAATAAACGCACGCAAGTCATCAGGTTCTCCATCATCCCCAGTGTTAGATTAAAATTGCACCATTTAATGTCCATCAAGAGATTCTGGGGCTAATCTGACGGTGCTAGCATCACGTAGGGAGAGTCATGTGCTGTATAGATTGTGATATTGGGCCATATAAATGAAATTGACTTTACTTGACCTGAGCATGGGGGTTGAGGAACTTGAAAGAACCAGTTGTGAAAACAGTTGGAGGGAGTCGGAGGGTTAATGTGCTGAGCCGAGCGTAAACAAGAGGGCCGGGTCCTGTCTGGGGTTCAGTATCAGATAAGAGACAGATTAGAGGAGTGGTCGCAGCCTCACAATTAACTGTGTTTGTGATAGGAAAAGCGGTAGCGCTGTTCCAGGACCTGCACATTATGGATGGACATCTGAGGGAACCTCATTGTGATTAAGAAAAAAAAAAGCAGAGACCAAAATATCTTGACTTGACTTGTGCCGCGTGTGAGTGAAGTTCCACAAACACTGGATCCTACAGTTTCCATGATGCAACAAAACATCTTTCCTTTTTTTACTTAATTATAACATCTTTCAAACTCCACACCATCAGCTTATAACACAGGTTTTCACTCTAGTTATTTACAGTACAGCTGTAGCACAAGTTTGTCAATTAGTCAGTGGCTCATTGGTGATTCCTTGTCTTCCTGTCCATTGTTCCTGAGCAAGACACTGAACCCCATACTGCTCCTAGTGTGTGTGTGTGTGTGTGTGTGTGTGTGCGTGTGTGAAGGCTTCTTAGGAAAAAAACTGATAATATAACTGGACAATAAAAAATTGTTTGCACAGACTGCATGCTGATGTGTAAAATAAGTGGATTTCTCTTTTAAAGTCTATACAACAACATAAGAAGCTGCGTGGCTTACTCAGTGACTGGAGTGAGGAAGCAGCACTGCCACCGCTGGCCACAAACTATATTGCAAAAACAGTCACGTAGAAGCAATGGCTGCTGCAATATAACCTCTGGCCACCAGTTGTCATGTGTGATATCTGATGCGCCTACGTTTCTGCTGTTCGAGCAGATTTGTGGGTGCAGAGGCAAATAAAGTGACTTTTTGGGTGCGGTGTATGTGTTTGTGCAGCAACAAGAGAGTGTGTTTAAAAAGGTCAGGCATTCTGGGTGATTCCTGTCAGCTGCCTCACTGGGCAGAGGTTGGGAGAAGGTACAGTACAGGAGAGGAGATGGGGGGGCAGGTGTTGGGTGTAAATGAGCGCGCTGGAGTGTGTTGCTGCATGTGCATTTTGGTCTGTGGTAAGACGTGGTCAGCGGTGGGGGTGAAGAGTGTTTGCTTTTGCGTGAGAGATACGGTGCGGCCCGCTGTGTTATTAAGGTTTTAGTCACAGACGCAGGGCCGCAAAGTTGACAGGAAATGCATTTTAATCACAGGCGTCACATTGAGTCGAGGAGAGGGGTTGTTTTGGAGCTTGTTTTGGAGCCTGAGAGGGACTTGCTCACAGGGTGAAAGGTCAGGGGTCGGGGGTCAGCAGGGAATTAGAAAGTCGAGCTTTTCAGAGATTCTTTGAGAGACAAGCACCTTTGTTTAGTGGGCTGATTTATTTTGGGAAGCATGCAGACAGGGGGAAGAGAAAAAAACTTACCCTATACATAAAGAAAAAAGAAAGAAAAAAATCCCTTTTGTTTCGTGAGAGCATTTTATCCTCATAGTCCTCCTGTATTTGCACAGCTTTGCCCTCAGGCTCCCACGGGATGTCTCATCATTAGAGGTTTATGCGACGGGAGATATTCTGTGTGTATACATAATGCATCATATAGCTTATATAAGACGAGCTGGAGACAATTCACTCCCACACCGCCTCATCTCTCAGCGCAGGAACGAGGCTGCTCAGAGGAGGTTCAGCCTACACGCAAACACCGACGAACACACGCTTCTGAAGGCATCACGAGCACATGCCTCCTTAACCACACGCAGACAATAACATATTGATATGCGGGGCCCACAGAAGAGGCCACATGCAAGGATCTTTAATGCGAAGCACAAACAGTGTACGCACTCCGCAACAGCTGCCAAACAAATGCTGTGCCTCGCATAAATACACCCTGGGATGTGAAATGTCAGAGGGCTGTCGTGCATGGGGCTCAGATGAGATCAGAGGGAGAGCACCAGGCTGGGTTTTTCGTTTACAGGGAATAAGGAAGAGCTCTGTGCTGATGGGAACACAGAAGGTCGTTCCACTGGCAGAGGGACAAACCCTGAGAGGAGTCATGTGAAGGAGTGTGTGTACACCAACGCCTGTGCACTACCAATAGTGAGAACACATGTCAGGGCTGTTGGATTACTGTAACCCTGAGCGTGTGCAGATGAAGAGAGAGGTAGAGACACCACTATATCGGTGTACTTTGAGTGGGAGGTAAACGTTTCCCTTAACATTATGCGAGGTTGATGCGTAGGTCCGTCCTGTTGTGCTGCGTTTGTGAAAAGCAACCAAGGCTAGAAACTGAGTACGCGCACACAGAGAGGCCTTGAAGCCTCTCACATTCACACTCTCCTCCAACGATGCATACAGTATGCTATTTTTTTTTAATATTCCGAACATTTGAATTATGCAAAAGACAGATATCAAATCTTCGTTTAAATCTGACCCAGTTCTTATTCAAAGTAGGCCACAGTCACACTGATTCTTCTCATGAGATGATGTAAATGCTGCTAATAAAATCTCATTCAAAGCACAAGCAGGTGCTCATGTTGTTGACTATGTAAATGCACTTTAATGAAGGAGACGGCCCACTGACTTATGCTTAATCTACTGTATTACTGAGGCACAACTTCAACAAATACTACACACACTGTAGTACCAACCACATGATGCACAGGCTGAATTAAATGAGACAATGGCGCCCTCTGCCTGTCAACTTAAAGACATCAACTTTGACAGCAGCAGTATTAGTAGCATTATGCATTGAAATTAGTGCATGGAGCACTGAGATTTTTTTCTTAAAACATATAAAAATAGGCAAAGTAAGATAGAGGTGGTATTATGGTGAAAGAAGGCAGATGATGTTGTGAAACATTTCCTGGAAAGTACAGTTAAATCTTCAGTTGCACTATTTGTCCATCACTACTACAGCTGAAAATATAACATTAATTAAAAAAAATAAAAATAAAAAAATAATACATTCTGCTGAATATTCACAAGTCAAACACAAGGTATATATACAAGGAATATCTAATTGAAGATACTAGCCTAATTTAAGTCAGACTGTCATGGCAGTGTTTATTTTATGGACTCCTTTTAAATTATTTTTTCCAGTTTCAAAGTTTCAAGTTATTTTCTTATTGGTATCAAACCCGTAGACACTTTTCTGAAAGTGCGTCAGAGCTACAAGAGGATGTGCTGCATTTATTCTCTTTACCACAGAACAGAAAGTGGAAGTAGCTCAGCAATGTACACACTGTGAATTTAATTCCTGTTTATGTACTGAGAGTTTGGACCATTTCAAATGTACAAGCAGGATGAATGAGAAAAAAAGCAACATTTTTTGCAGTGCTGTGTTGACTTAAATTATACTTCCAGTTGATATTTTGTCCACTGCCTGCAAATATGTTAAATGTGTTGGTTAAATAACATCTTAATGACATGAAATGACAAGAACAAACAACACATGGGACCAGATGCAAATGACTTTTACTGGCCAACACACTGCATGTGCTCACTACAGTCATACAATACCAGACATACAGACAGGTGATGGGAGACGATGACGGAAAAGTAGCTTAAAACTGGAGTAAATAAATGACAACTACAACTACAACTACAAACACAGCGGTGCTGGTGCAGTAGACTGACTGCCACTTCAGAGTGTCTCACTGATAACAGGGTGGAAATTAAAATGCTGCTTTTTAGATCTTTAAAGAATACATTTTTACACCAACTGAAAAGGCCCGTTTACATTTTCTTTCATATTTTAGAAAAAGGACAAACAAATATTTGTTTGACATGACTAAAATCACAAAGCCTCGCAGAATTGCATTTAAAAAACAATGTGATTATTGCACTTATAAAAAGGACTTCAGTGGAAACCAAAAGCTGAAAATACCACAGGAAGTCACGGTTGGTTAGCTTAAACATGTTGACAAAGACTGATGATTAGGATGACATAGTTCAGTGTGCACATACTGTAAGTTGACAGTGGGCCTTTCAGTCAGCCGCATGAGCTGAACTCACTTGAAGCAAAAATGCCAACAGCCTAGAATTTCTTTGAAAGTGGTTGTAAAATGGAAATCTAACATGGATTAATATCGAGACTAATACTGATAGTTACCATTCAGATAATCCTCAGCTGTTCTGCTACACTGTATGTGCACATAATACCTACATAGCAGTACAAATCTCATTTGCACAAAGAAATAATTATCTACCACTAGATATAGCAACACATTTAATCAACACAAATTACTAACAATATCATTTATTTAAGAAATTATATTGTTATCACAAAGTTCATTAAATTAGGATCTTTCAAATCTGGACTCTCCTCAAAGCAAATATTTACAAATTTCACAGTGAATTTGGTACATTTGGTTATAATATCGTGAAAAGGAGCATTTTCAAACCCTGTTAATAATAATTTTCCTCAAAACAAACTCTGACAGGAACAAAAGGAATCACAAAGAAAAAGCAAATAATGTGAAAGGGTTAATGAGATTAAGGCAGGGAACAGGTAATGGAAATTTAGCCCGCCATTAATTAAATTAAAAAAAATAAAAATAAAAAAAAATAATAATAATGTAATAGTGCAATAATGCAACACTAATCACAGCTCAATCACAGTCTCTGTGGGCCTTGCAGATAGACAGTGTGACAGTATGCCAGAAATCAAACGCAAGTCTCTTCTAATCAGTGCACTCTGCCTACTAATCCCAATTACAAGCCACAATAAGCATGTATGTAATGCTATCCAAACGGCGGGAGAAGTGGCAGAAGCGTTGCTTTCCTGCTCACGGCCGGCCTAAGTTTGACTCCAGCTCCTCTTTCCTGCTAATATCTTCTGGAGGGATGTTGTTCTGGTAGGTAAATTTAAATAAAAGGCTTTGGAGTAGCAGCTGCAAAAATTACCTCTTTCAGCCCAAAGAAGTGTAACCACTAAAAAAACGTGAGGATGAGAGCGTCAGGCGGATGCACAAGATGAGAGAGAGAGAGAGAGAGAGAGGTGCGGAGAGGCGGGAGCTCGGATCAGTCCTGCCTCTGAGGAACGCAGCCTTCCATCTCCAACACCTCGGGCCAGCCCTCGAAATTTGTTTGTCTCTGGGCTGTTCTTTATATACTGAGGAGGCAAACACAAGACACGCATTGTGCTCAACATGAAGTTTGCATTGTCTCGGTGATGCAAATGAGATGGTATCCTGGTTAGTTGAGTGGGTCGAGTAGAGGGTGTGACAGTAACATATTTATGATAGACATGACGGATGAGAGCAGGTCCGGCTTGTTTAGTGAACTGATAAGCAAATACAGTGACCATTGGCTAACAAAAGCTTGTGAACTTTATGCTTTCTGTAGCTTAAAGATTACACTTGGATCTAAAAGCCCCATGTTTATCACAAAGTTGTAAAAATAAAAGTGTATTTAAAGCCTGAAGGGCATGTGCTCTGAAGCGTTCTCAGATGACAGACATAGTCTGTCCTTTAAACAGGATAATCTTTTCCTCCAACTGGACTTCCTGGATTGGATTTCACCATCTCACTAGTGCTTTAACTGAGACGCACCCACCTACACCATACGCACCTACCGTCGCGATGTTTTAACACTGGGCTGTTTTCTGCCTGAATGCCCTCAAAGACCTGAGCACAACACACCTTTTTAATCCCTTTTCAATCTGGATTAAACTAAACACAAGATCTACTTCGTGTAAAGCCTTTATGACATATATTATTCTGACTGGCAGCACTCTCAGGAGTGAGTTCTTTTGAATTTACCAAATACATTAGATGCGGATGCAACTGAAAAACACTTGATTTAAGTTTTGAGAGCTCTTTAGGGAAATCTGATAAGGCTGTTGGGATGGACACTGATATTTTACTCCTGAGCTAATGTGCTGAAACTGTGTAATACTTTGTTTAAGGGAGCAGATGTCTGAGTGGGATTCCCGGGTCACGTTACCTGCTCAAATGGGCTCTTGGTCTTTATGCCTTTCCCTCCTACAAAGATCCAGTTATCCCGGAAGGACAAATTACTGATAGACGAGCTGCCCAGATCAGCGATTAGCTTCCTGGCATCAGCGTTGAGTCTGGTGAACAAAGGAAACATATTATTTCTCGGCCACATCTGCAGCCACTGCCAATATCAGAGACTAAACTAAAGAAATTTACATTAATAACATCTGTCTAAATTGTATTGGCAAGCGAGGGGATTATTGTGAGGGAAAAAAAAGTCTGTACTTTGTTGAGGAATCATCAAATGACGCCATCATCACGATTGTCCCGTCCTCTATTTCATTCAGGAACTTAATTAAGGGCTCCACAGCTAAACAAGATTACACATAGTTAAAAATATGCGTATGTGATTTAATGCCCCCGCCTAAAAAAAAAAAAAAAAAAAAAAAAAAAAAAAAAAAAACTTGTGAAACATACTTACTTCCTGCCCACATATCAAAATAATCTGTCTTGATAACCTCCCCTGTTCTCCCTGTGGGGAAAAAAAAAAGACCAGTTAAAATCTAATTCTCACTATTTAAAACACAGGAGATGTGTAGCTTTTACGAGCATTAATGAATTAGCAACTGCACACACAACTTTCAGTCCACACAAGAAAAACAATCTTGGCAGCTGTGATAGGGAAACCACTACATATTTTAGTTTTGAACTATTCTGCTGTAACAGATATAGAGAGAGGAATAGAGTAATAGAGAACTGTTTTTAAATGGCTCTATTCATCAGAGCACTTCTGGTGTAACACAGCTGCGGGGTTATATTACTATCGGCAGCGTCTTATTTGTAATTCGAATTAGGTTCAAGGGGTGGGCCTCAAGCTGATAGTGTTACCATTGACCAGGGCGATGTTGATTCCTCTCCCCACATTGTTCTTCACACCGCTCATTAGTCTAAAACGAAACAGAGAGAGGACAGTGAGAGCAGAACCCCCATGGATGTCTGCAGCATGGTGACGGAGGGCAACACTTTACGCTGAGTCCCCCTATTCTGCATGTAAAAACATTTAATACATGGTTAATAACACAATATAAAACAAGTTATGAGCAGATATTAGTGTTAATTAATCTGTTAACAACTTAACAGGCACCAGTAAGTAGATTGTGCTGCTATGTTTAAGTTCGTTTCTCTTCTGAGTAAATGTTTACATATCATTTATCACATATCATCAAGCTACATACGGTCAAGCGTGACCAAATAGAGATATGATTGACTTAACAGCTCCAGGAAGTGGTGTGCGTGTGTCATGTTGCCACCTTTATCAAACAAAAGACTTTTGTTACAGTTACACAGTTAGCAGACCTGTGACAAGTAACAGAGCACTTTTTCATTTTTCATCTGTTTGTCGCTGTTGCTGGTGGTGTTCTTTTACTATTAAGCGATTACTCATTTAGTTTGGAAAATATTTTTAAAATGCTTGTTTCGCCTGAACCAATGGTCCAAACACAGATATTCAGTTTCTAATATCTCATATAAAACAGAGAAAAACAGTAATTCATCACATTTGAGAAGTTGGAGCCGGTGAATGTTTGACATTTGTTCTTGGGAAATTACTTATTAATTATTAAACAAGGATGATGAGTGTAAATGTACTTAAAACTGAAGGTGATTGCCACTGTGCTATGAAACACAGTGCACAGAAAACAGCCTTTAAGAGTTTCTATGACAACCATGTATTTATGAAAACTACAAAAAAGTAGCTACAGTGTTTAGTGAGATGTGTTTCCGTGATATTCTACATCTATAGAAGCAGCATTTCATATCAGTACAGACAAAACTGGTTTGAACAACAGGTAGCTCCAGATGTTTGTATAACAGGTAATTTCAGATCATCCATCACTGATCCCATAGAGGAGAAACTTGCACGCTGTGAGCAATTCACTTACAATTTGTCCTCCAGGCAGATCCGGGGCCCCACCACACTGGCTGCTCCACTTGATATTTTGAAGGCAAAGTGTCCGGGTGGGCACGGCTTGGACAGCCCCCACACTTGTACCTGGGTGGCTTTGTTGCTGTGGACAGAAAAATCCAGTTAGACAAAGAGAAACAATAATAGGTAACAAATGCTACAATCACAAACAGGTGCAGCCACAGAACAAAAAACAATGACTCAAGTTTCATGTACTGAAAGGAATCTATAATATCTATGTGAAGCACTACGCTCAACACACACCTTAAACTGTACAGAGCTTTTCTATTGTCTAGACGCATACACGAACCCTGTGTGTGACACAGGCGCATTATTACCATTCTTGTGTCGACTGGTATGGAAAAAAATTAAGAATAGAAAGGAGGAACACAGATCAAACAGATGAGTCACTGAAGAAAAGACACAGCAAAATGATGATCATTCAAAGTGACAGTGTAACCAAGAGGGCTCTTACTTTGAAATTTAAAGCAAGTATACATTCTAGCTGCCTGCTCTTATTTTCCGATGCCCAGCTCGCCTCCCAAAGCTCCTTCCTGAAACACTACTCGTTCTAATTCTTTTTTAACTCGCTTTTCTTCACTGCTCTTCTTCTGTTCACTTATCTAAGGTGTAAACTTTTGTTTTCTTGTTATTTTCTGTTGTTTAGACACTGTTACATTGGCTCCAAGTAAGCACATGTGCAGTGGAGCCCAGGTTGTGCAGGAGCAGTGACTGAAATTACATCAGATACTTTTTTATTTGGGCACAACAGATTCTTGTCAACGAAGAAGCAACAGGTGGAGCTGGAGGTGCCTGGTTTTGTTTGTTCACAGGTTATCTGTCTCATGTATTACCATCAGGATACAGTGACAGTTTTAGCAACCAAAAGTCAATTTTAAACACTTCTCTACTTTAAGCATACTTACAGTCTTCACTCGCTGACGCAGATCTCGCTGAAAAGCAAAAACACACATGTTTAAGGAGATTTTTTTTTAGAGATAAAAGCCAGTTATTTAAAGGCAGCTAAGTAGGAAAAAAAATCAAACAGAACACATCTTGTAAGCCTGTTAAAACAGACGACGACTATAACGTCACTACAACAAAACTTTTTTTTCACATAACTGAACAAATGGGTGTTGTGCTTCCTGTTCAACACCCCCGCTCTCTTGTACGACAACGCCCGGGAGGGAAATATCTGAGGATGTAATAATGAGTTGTCACTCACAGATGACACTGCTCAGCTTGAAATCCATGTTGATCTCCAGCAGTTGAAAAGCCAGAAAGACGGCGATGAGGAATGTGAAGATGAGGGCTGCTAGTTTTAAAATACCTGAAAGGGGAAAGACACAGATAGACCACCACGTAGTAAATTTTAAAGCTTTAACATGGCGTCGCATCTGATTGCACACAACATTACTCTGCATAGGGTAAGTTAACTTTACAAATTTATTTTCAGGGAAATTTACATGTCACAGCAGCTCAATAGTAAGAAAAATATTAAAGAAGAGTACAAAATATTTATATAAAAATATAAACACACATGATAATTAGATTATAAACATAAATGCACTTATACAGAGTGTTATTACACTTGATAAATACATTTTACATGATATGATATGAATAATTGTCATGGGTGTGGATTGATTATGTAAAGAATGGCACAGTTAAGCTAAATATATAAAGAAATATATCAATAAATTGTCAATAAAGACAACTGTATGGAGTAAAGTGACTGTATGGAGCTGGCTTTAAGCATTGTTTTATAAAGAGGAGAGGGGGGGACACACTCACCGCCGGTCCTGAACATCTTGGCGACACCTCTTCCACGTAAAACCACCTGCAGTGACAAACACACACAATAATAAGCCACTTTTATTTAGCAGCTATTTACCTACGTGTACTATCAATTTAACTAAAACTAGCTGGTTGTAGCAGGCTGTTGAGTGCAGCTAAAGCCACAAAAAGTTAATATTGGTGTGTTTTCTGCATTTAAAATAGTTTTACCGATGCTGAATTGATTATTAGGTGTTTATAATCCGTTTATTAAGAGTTAGCTGGCTGTGTAAGATAACTGTCGACGAGCTAGCATAGCATCAAATTTAGCATTTGGTGTTTGCTGTGTAACTTCCTTCCTTTACTGACGACAACAACAACAACGAGTAAATACAGAAAAAGGCACTACAGCGGTGGTTTTAGTTATGTGTGAAAGTTATGAATGCTTGTTCAGGTGAGTGTCCACATCCTGAGTTGACTTACCTGATCTATCACCGAAGAAATCATCGATCCGTCCCGGTAAGGTAAGACAAGAGTCAGAGATGGGAGGAAGAGGCGAGAGGCTTCACTCTGTCACAGAAACCAGATACCAGCATCTATTTATATACTGTGCTGTGGTATCCACCCAACTTACACATAAAGAGACCTGTTTCACTAATCACTACTTTCTCACTGTCTATATGTTATTGTTCTTCTTATTATTGTTTCTTTATATGTGTGTGTACATATCTATATATATATACACACACACACACAATAAGTATTTGATTGATACACCGCCGATTTTGCAAGTTTTCCCACTTACAAATGGGAGAGGTCTGTAATTTTCATCGTAGGTACACTTCAACTGTGAGAGACAGAATCTAAACAAAAAAAAATCCAGAAAATCACATTGTATGATTTTTAAATAATTCATTTGTATTTTATTGCATGAAATAAGTATTTGATCACCTAACAACAACCAGCAAGATTTCTGGCTCTCACAGACCTGTTAGTTCGTCTTTAAGAAGCCCTCCTCTCCTCCACTTATTACCTGTATTAATTGCATCCTGTTTGAACTCGTTACCTGTATAAAAGACACCTGTCCACACACTCAATCAGTCAGACTCCAACCTCTCCACCATGGGCAAGACCAAAGAGCTGTCTAAGGACACCAGGGACAAAATTGTAGACCTGCACAAGGCTGGGATGGGCTACAGGACAACAGGCAAGCAGCTTGGTGAGAAGGCAACAACTGTTGGTGCAATTACTAGAAAATTGAAGAAACTCAAGATGACTGTCAATCTCCCTCGGACTGGGGCTCCATGCATGCAGATCGCGTGCCTCGTGGAGTATCAATGATCATGAGAAAGGTGAGGGATCAGCCCAGAACTACAGGGGAGGACCTGGTCAATGACCTGCAGAGAGCTGGGACCACAGTCTTAAAGGTTACCATTAGTAATACATTATGCCATCATGGATTAAAATCCTGCAGCAGCCAAGGTCCCCCTGCTCAAGCCAGCACATGTCCAGGCCCGTCTAAAGTTTGCCAATGACCATCTGCATGATCCAGAGGAGGCATGGGAGAAGGTCATGTGGTCAGATGAGACCAAAATGGAGCTTTTTGGTATAAACTCCACTCACCGTGTTTGGAGGAAGAAGAAGGATGAGTACCATCCCAAGAACAGCATCCCAACTGTGAAGCATGGGGGTGGAAACATCATGCTTTGGGGGTGCTTTTCTGCAAAGGGGACAGGACGACTGCACCGTATTGAGGAGAGGATGGATGGGGCCATGTATCGCAAGATTTTGGGCAACAACCTCCTTCCCTCAGTAAGAGCATTGAAGATGGGTTGTGGCTGGGTCTTCCAGCATGACAATGACCCAAAACACACAGCCAGGGCAACTAAGGAGTGGATCTGTAAGAAGCATTTCAACGTCCTGGAGTGGCCTAGCCAGTGTCCAGACCTGAACCCAATAGAAAATGTTTAGGAGGGAGCTGAAACTCCGTGTTGCACAGCGACAGCCCCGAAACCTGAAAGATCTAGAGAAGATCTGTGTGGAGGAGTTGGCCAAAATCCCTGCTGCAGTGTGTGTGTGTGCAAACCTGGTCAAGAACTACAGGAAATGTTTGACCTCTGTAATTGTAAACAAAGGTCTCTGTACCAAATATTGAGTTTGATTTTTGTATTGTATCAAATACTTATTTCATGCAATAAAATACAAATTAATTATTTAAAAATCATACAATGTGATTTTCTGACTTTCTTGAAGTGTACCTAAGATGAAAATGACAAATCTCTCATTCTTTGTAAGTGGGGAAAACTTGCAAAATTGACGGTGTATCTACTTATTTTCCCCACTGTGTGTGTGTGTGTGTGTATTACATACACTACTCAAAAAAACAAAGAGAACACTAAAATAACATCCTAGATCTGAATGAATGAAATATTCTTATTAAATACTTTGTTCTTTACATAGTTGAATGTGCTGACAACAAAATCACACAAAAATTATCAATGGAAATCAAATTTATTAACCCATGGAGGTCTGGATTTGGAGTCACACTCAAAATTAAAGTGGAAAAACACACTACAGGCTGATCCAACTTTGATGTAATGTCCTTAAAACAAGTCAAAATGAGGCTCAGTAGTGTGTGTGGCCTGGCCTCCACGTGCCTGTATGACCTCCCTACAACGCCTGGGCATGCTCCTGATGAGGTGGTGGATGGTCTCCTGAGGGATCTCCTCCCAGACCTGGACTAAAGCATCCGCCAACTCCTGGACAGTCTGTGGTGCAACGTGGCGTTGGTGGATGGAGCGAGACATGATGTCCCAGACGTGCTCAATTGGATTCAGGTCTGGGGAACGGGCGGGCCAGTCCATAGCATCAATGCCTTCGTCTTGCAGGAACTGCTGACACACTCCAGCCCACATGAGGTCTAGCATTGTCTTGCATTAGGAGGAACCCAGGGCCAACCGCACCAGCATATGGTCTCACAAGGGGTCTGAGGATCTCATCTCGGTACCTAATGGCAGTCAGGCTACCTCTGGCGAGCACATGGAGGGCTGTGCGGCCCCCTGCGGCCCCCCAAAGAAATGCCACCCCACACCATTACTGACCCACTGCCAAACCGGTCATGCTGGAGGATGTTGCAGGCAGCAGAACATTCTCCACGGCGTCTCCAGACTCTGTCACGTCTGTCACATGTGCTCAGTGTGAACCTGCTTTCATCTGTGAAGAGCACAGGGCGCCAGTGGCGAATTTGCCAATCTTGGTGTTCTCTGGCAAATGCCAAACGTCCTGCACGGTGTTGGGCTGTAAGCACAACCCCCACCTGTGGACGTCGGGCCCTCATACCACCCTCATGGAGTCTGTTTCTGACCATTTGAGCAGACACATGCACATTTGTGGCCTGCTGGAGGTCATTTTGCAGGGCTCTGGCAGTGCTCCTCCTGTTCCTCCTTGCACAAAGGCAGGAGGTAGCGGTCCTGCTGCTGGGTTGTTGCCCTCCTACGGCCTCCTCCACGTCTCCTGATGTACTGGCCTGTCTCCTGGTAGCGCCTCCATGCTCTGGACACTACGCTGACAGACACAGCAAACCTTCTTGCCACAGCTCGCATTGATGTGCCATCCTGGATGAGCTGCACTACCTGAGCCACTTGTGTGGGTTGTAGACTCCGTCTCATGCTACCACTAGAGTGAAAGCACCGCCAGTATTCAAAAGTGACCAAAACATCAGCCAGAAAGCATAGCAGGAACTGAGAAGTGGTCTGTGGTCACCACCTACCTGCAGAACCACTCCTTTATTGGGGGTGTCTTGCTAATTGCCTATAATTTCCACCTGTTGTCTATTCCATTTGCACAACAGCATGTGAAATTGATTGTCAATCAGTGTTGCTTCCTAAAGTGGACAGTTTGATTTCACAGAAGTGTGATTGACTTGGAGTTACATTGTGTTGTTTAAGTGTTCCCTTTATTTTTTTTTGAGCAGTGTATATACATACATAAATACACACACACACACACACACACACACGGCACCAAGCTTGAGCTCCAAATGACGTCAGATATTTTGACTTCACTTTTCTACAGTGGGAGGAGGTGGAGCTGTGTCATCCATCTTTAAATACACTCAATAGTTTTGCTCGTCCAGTGTTACATGATTGTACTACAGTCTTGTAAGTAATCCATTTGCTTGTAGAAGCCCCACACACTCAATCACATCTTGAATCTTGACCTCCACTCTTCCCATAGTCTCTGTCTTGTGATCATCTCCTTGTCTTTCCACTTCATACCTTGTTATTCAGGTTTCTGTGACCAATTCTTATTCTACTATTCATTACTTGTTCTTTTCTGTTGGATCCACAGTTTCCCACTCCTCCTGCTTTACTTTGCACTTTATGTAAAGGTATTTCTTTTGCCTCGCTATTCCAACAATAATGCTACTGTTGTTACTGCTCCCCTTTTGACAGCTTCATACTGAAAAATGTAAAATATTTCCCACATATTTTAAGCTGTTAGAATGAAGCAAATTGTAAATACATGCACATTTATTGATTGAAAAATACAAATGTAAATAAAGTAAGACGTATCCATTGCAGATTCACATGGTTATTCAAATATGAGCATCATATATTCCTTGACATGTTACATGTTTAGCATTTTAAAGTGTATTTCTTTCCATACAGGAGATACAGATGGGGGAGAAACGGAAATTAACTCTATTATATTATTATTTTGTTCCTTAATCAATAATCCCTTTATGTGTAAAGCCTATTAAAAAGTGTTTTCCTCCATACTAGATTAGGATTTGAAAAATTAAAACTCTAGTTTCATTCAATAGAATAATAACATAGTTATGTTACAGGCAATATTTCTATTACATCTTCAAGAAATCAAATTTTTTCAGCCAAAGCTTGGTATGAGAATAGTTTTAGAGACTAAGACTAATGTAGCCTGTAAATTATGAGTCAACTCTCTGCTTTTTTCTATAGTACACGTTATGTTATTTCCAGGATAAATAGTAGCAGGTTTTTTTTCGAGAGTGAGACATCACATCAATAACTCCTCTTCGCCGTATTCCGCTTTGCCAACGTCCTCCTTTTTCTTCTTCGCTGTTTATTTCTAAACACTTTGAGATCTCACAGCGCCGCCAGTGTCCACTGATGGGACAGCAGCTTTGAAAAGTTGATTGTACATTGAACCAGATCATGGCATATTTTTAACTGTAAAACACACAATAGAAGAGACCAGGTGGTAAAATGCTGTATTTCACACTGTATTTCATTTCCACAGAGGCACATCTCCAAGATTGTCATGTTTTCACACATAACAGAAAGTAAAAATGTGGTGCAACAATGAGTAAAATTTAGATAAAAGTAAAAAATACTGTACAAATCAAAGAGTAAGCAAAGTAAATGAAATGAAGTGAGCTCAATAAATTAATACGTTTACATGCTTGTCATTCAAATCCTCATACGTTGCAGCGAAGGGTGCTCCCATCAAAGCATTGGGGATAAGTCCAACAAAATGCCGTTTGCAGTCTTTTTCAGCACAGCTGCTTTAAACCATGAATATTTATTAAATCTATTAAACTGTATCATGTGTCATTCAATAAGATCCTGTCAAAAAAAAAAGTTGTGGTGTTAGTGTACATTGGAAAATAATTTATGAGCTCATAATAATGCAAAAATAACTAAATATCACTTACATCATCTGAGTCCTGCAGGCAGGCCGTGCCGTTGCTGCTGGTGGCGCTTTCAAGGTCGGCTGTGATTCCGTTCTCGTCATCCTGAATCTGGAGGTTGGAGAAACGATACACTGGCGTCCTGTAGAGGGCGACATCAAACCACAAAGGTCAGCTCACAGCGGGTGCTTTAAGGTGCACATGTGGTTCAGGTGTGCGTCCGGCTCACCCGTGTCTGTAAACCACCCTCCTGACAGTGAGGACGGCGGAGACGATGGCCACCAGGACGATGACTCCTGCCCCTGCGCACACCAGGATCAACACCAGCTTCTCTCGCTTGGGGAATACATGCAACAGCTGTTATAAACAGGAACAATCGAAGGACCACATACACTGATCAGAGCAAAAAGATCTACTGACCGGTGTGTCAAAGTGCATGACTGCAGGCGAGGACATGGCATGTGGACCAGGGCTGGGTTTAACACCACAGGGTCTGATGACGGTCTGCATTGTGAGTTGAGGCGTGAATCCTCCCTCACACTTATCGCTTGGGACCTTCCGATACCTTCAAATATGAATGGAAGTGTGAGTGTGTACAGGTGTTTTTTTTTCTCTCATTTAAAAAAAAAAGAGAGGATCATTATTACCCGGCCGTCAGAAGCTCGTCTTCCTCTCCATTCAGACAGAGCTCCAAGGTTTTATTTGCAGCGTCAGATTGTCTCACACACTCAGAGGTGTTCACATGACGATAGTAACCATAGTCGCTGTTGAAAAGGACACGGGTTAGAGCTTCATGGGGAAATATTCTCCAGGCTATCTCAGTTACAGAGTTTAAAATTTCTATAAAACTGCTTCAGGGGACAGACGTACCACAAGTAATCTTCTCTGGTGCACATGCAGGAGCTTTGCTTCTTGCTCACCACAAAGCTTCGCCCATTTCTGCACACAGATTGTTTCTTCAGCCTCCTGTAAGTCTCTTTGATGCCCAATATGCAGCCGTTCCTCTTTGCATCCCCTTCATCTGTGGAATGAGCCAACCACTCCTCATAGTCCTTGTCATTGCCTGGTGAATTAGGTGGTGAAAAATCAGAAAATGACTGCCACTGACAATCATTTCAGAATTGCAAATAGAAAAAAGTTGTTTGAAAGAGAGTTTTATTTCATCAGGAAACATCCTGACACTCCCTGCAGCTAAAGTTCAGCTCTGTTCAAGAAATGATGCCAAATCCCAAGTTCCACTCACTATCAGTTATCACTAAAAGTGCCGTCAGTCTCGACATGGTCAAGGCAAATGTGCTGCCACATCACAACAAAGATTAGTACTACAAACACAAAACAACGGCCGTCATTTCACTTCTGCAATGACACCCGCTGTTATGAATACAGTCTTTCTCTATAACATGACATATTCATTATTAAAAAAGCAACGATCAGCATAAAAAAACTTCTTCATGTGCTATTTATTAAGAGTTTTGCCTTAAACTGTGTGTTTGTGTGGGATTCCTTCTCTCAGTATAAAAATTCTTTTAGAGGCCCTAAACACAGAAGAGTAAACTATGAAATGGTTTGCACATTGGATGCCTTCTTTGACTGTTTCCAAAGCATGTCGATTTGTAAAATTTGCAATTGAAAAGAAGGGAACATAGAGATAAAGTCTAGACGTACGTTCTTACAAGGTTATTTTTTGGAAAGTCCCAGGTCATTGGTTGTTACATTCGTGTGAAACTTCTGGTAAGGTTCCACCTCACTGGACTGCCACCAGGTGGTAACATGCCAAGGTGTGGTGGACAGAGGGAAGATATCAGGAATAGATAATAGTAGCAGATGGCATTGTAGCAACTTGACTCACACTCTCTTGTAATGAGGCTTTGGAAATCAATAGTGACAGCCACCCACATGGGCTGGCCGTCATCTTCGGGCCGGAAACCCCACACGCTGACGTTCATGGCCTTGGTCCCTGGCTCGGACGCCAAGCCTGCAAAGAAGAAGGGCTGCTCGGTGAAGTTGTAGGACTTCCAGCACTGGCCCTCGTCTGTGGAGAACCTGGTGACAAGAAATGGTAGCAGAACTTGTATATTTATTCTGAAGCTAATAAACTATAAACATGAGAACATTCTGGCCTCCAGTGCTAAATAGTGCTTTTGTTTAATTGGACTCAGTACTTGATAGTCTTGACTTGTCTGTCATGCTGGGCCTCTACCGCTACAATGAGACCCCCAGAGTCCAGTATGCTGTAGTGGTGAGTGCCCCTCAGTGTCCCCCTCCAGTTATAACCCCCATCTGAGGAGACAAACACATCTGGGTGCTGCGACGAGGACAGAGAGTCACCCACAGTACCTGGAGAAGAGAGGAGATCATTGAAATGCAACTTTAAATTATCATTATATTTCATTTAGGACGCACGATCAAAAGTCAAATACATTTATGACAAATTGCCTAAAAAATCGATTGTACTCTGACTTTTAAAGTTTAAAGTGTAAAATTTATATCTAATTTTGACTTATTATTTCTGTTTATCAAACAGTCTTGTCATTTACCGTGGGCGATAACCAGACCAATAGCAGTCGGCTCAGATAGAGCCAGCATGGGAACGATGCGGTTGTTGCGACTGTGCTCTCCGTGAATATGAAGGTTGCACTGGTGAAACACACTGCACACAATTTTACACACACACACACATAAATAAATAATCGTTTAGTGAACATAATAATGTTAATAAGAACACGCAGACTGGGATTCAATTTCTCCACATGCTACATACATTTTTCACTTGCTCTTCACAGTCCACATTCTCAGGTTTTTTGAGTTGTCTCCATGTCCCTCCTCTATCAAAGGAAATGACAGATCTTATACGGCTATCTGCAACAAAGCACATCATTAAAGTCAGACTTAAGTATGTTATTCTGTTATAAATACTATTACAAAAAAAGACTATTACAGAGGCATTAATGTCTTAATGTGTATAATTAGGCAGAAATATATTCCAATTGTTTTCTTTTTTTTTTAAAGAGAAGATTTATTTGAAAAGATTTGAGTACATGACCATCCTTTTGCCATATTCATTATTGTTTATTATGCAAAAAAAAAAGCTAAATAAACGAGTCAATTGAAGTACTTTCAACCAAATCACAAGAAATTAGAGAAGATAAACTACAGAAATAAAATGATCATCAAGAGTTGTCAAATGTAGGCCCATTTCACAGTTAACCCTCATTATCATTGATCAATTAAAATTCTGATTTAGGTACTGTTACTTTAATTTATGATATTCAAGATTCATGATATTCAGATTTTAGGCTCATCATACTGTATATTTTGATGTAAAAAAGTAGTTAAAACCTTGATTAACAGATGGATATAACAGTAGACACAACTATTTATCACTATACACATCTCACCTCTCTTTACCGACTGAGGTATAAGGATAAAGGATAAGTGGTACTAAAGACATAAATCAAAAAAAAAAACAATTGGATTTGTTTAAAAAAAGGCTCAGTAGATTTCTTAAAGAGCTGGGCAATTTAGGGTTACTCAAACATCATTTAAACAGGAGTAAATATTGCATCTGTTGGGGACTATTTTCAGCGGTGGAATAATACATCGTGCATCAAAACCTTGGTTGGGCCACAAAACATGAGAGCTACTGAATGAATTTAGACATTCAGACATTTATATGAGTGAAAACCTCACCCTCATCTAGTTTGTTAGTGAGGTAAACTCCTCTCAGTGATGTTATGTTGGTGAAATCACTCTTCCTCTGCCCATCAAACAGATGTCGCTCAAGCGATTTGGAGAACAAGATACCGCGGTCATCTGACGTGTACATGGTCCCAAAGAAGGTGTCTGTGGTGAAACAAGAGAAGACAGAAAACAGAAAGAAAAAAGGAAAAAGCAGAGGTGTAGAGAGGATCTCATTACTATTGTTTTATTTTTAGTGAAAAAAATTTTTTGGGACCTCCACTGGTTGTTGTGGAATGATGATTAGAGGCTGTGAGGACTTATTTATTAATGTTAAATGCAACGTGCACCACCTTCAAAGAGAATTGGCACCTGGTGATGGCACGCTCACACCAACCGTTAAACATCAGCAGAACAGCCACAACAAGTTATCATCAATCATATTTTAATTGTGTGAAGCTCATACATGTGTCAGCTAAAGCCATGAAGGGCAAGCTCAGCTGAGGGAGGTGTGTGTGTGTGTGTGCGTGTGTGTGCGCATGTGTGTGTGTGTGTGTATGTGTGTGTGTGCGTATGTGTGTGTGTCAGTGTGTTACACCCTGATCCCAAGATATGTTTGTCAGCTTTTGCAGTGTAAACTTGATCTCCCTCCCTCAAGCCAACAAAAGATAAAGCCCCTCTACCCCCATATCTCCCCTATTTATCTCAGAAGTACAAAAGTCCCATCAGCTAACCCCTACAACATTAACTGGAGCACTTGACAGGGAAGAAAATACAATACTAATGTGAGAGGGGACAAAATGGACATGAGCGAGACAGAGAGACTGAATGAGACAGAAACCACGAGGGGGAGGGAGACTCGAATGCACAAACGCACACACAGTTGGATAGAATGATTTGTCAGCAACACATAAAACCTGTGAAACCAGTCCGGCCTTTACTGTCAAGGTTTTCCATTGCCACAGAAGGGGCTGAGAGAGAATAAATTCTCTCGTGTTGTCCTCACAACATGGGCTCATTCGCCAAATTTATGTGTCAAGTGTGTTTTTGAGGTAGTGTTTTTAAAGGCAGGTGTGTGTCTACTTGTTGTTAGCTGTTACCTCCTGGGTTGTCCACATGCATGAAGAGCATGTCTTCATCTCCGTCCAGGATGGAGTAGAACTGCAAACAGACAAAGAGAGAGAGAGCACAACATGTGGGTGAGAAAATCTAGAATTGCAATAAAAAAAACCCCCAAAACAACGTGATGAGTAATTTAATCTTTGCCATAAGCCTTGTCTAATCGCAGTGAGAGAGAGTGTGTGTTTGTGCTGTCAACAAAATGTCATGGGTGTATAAATGTGTGTGTGTGTGTGTGTGGGTGTTTCGCCAGAACAGATGTGTGTAAAGTTGGTGTTGAAAAAGGAAATGTTGCCATTTGACTTTACTTGGGTTGACAAAGCAACCACCAGAAGCACGCGTGTGTCCGTGCAACTGAAGTGTTCGACAGGAGACATTAGGACTCTCCAGGGAGAAACGTGACAAAGTAAAGAGTTATATTAACATCTGCACACTTTCAGTGGTAAGGCAAGGTATTGAAATATTTTGAGACTTGTACCAAATACCTGGAGTTAAACAAGCTTGGATATGGTGGCCATTTTAAAAAAAATATGGGAACTCAACAATCTCACTCATAGAAAAAATTAGAGATTACAACCTGAGTTTTATTTTGGTTTTCAAAACTAGTAAAAACGATGAAACAAACTACTAAAAGTGAAGTAAAAGTGATAAACAAGAAGTTTAATTCTTCCTTTTTATTACACTGTTTCATCTCTCTGACAGTATTTTATTATCTCTCTCACCTGCTCAGTGGAGGCAGAAGGGAGCAGCGCTCGGCTGAAGGTGTCCCCTTGGTCTGATGAGAAATACATGACGCGAGGGGATCTCTGGGAGAAAACGCATCACTTTTTTAACACTCACTGATCCATGAAAAGAATAAACAGCAGCACAAAAATTTGTGGTCTCTCATGTGATGTGTCGGTACTAACGCGGGTGCATAGAGGGGGCTTTGTATTCATACCACTCACCGGGTCTTCCATCACAGAGAAGAAGAGGAAGGCGCCTATGTAGCCAAAACTGTAGATGTCCTCATGGATCGTGGTGAAGGTTTTCCCCAGATCCGTCGTCCTCTTCAGCACTAAATCCCCCCTCTCATCTGCCAAGACTGTAGGGGCATGAATGAGTCATCACATGGGCCTGTTACTGATGAACTTGTACAATGGCATAATAAGAACATTTCCAGGAACTGGCCTCAGAAACAAAAGCATCACATTCGCTTTCCCAGTTTCAAAGAATGAGAAGATTTGGGAAGTACCTTGCTAGTTTTTTGGGTGTGTCTTTTTTCTCAGCCGGACAGGAGGTCTAACAATAGATGGGGTCAGACGCTGCACAGATTGCAAAGCCTAATTGGGCTTGAATACTCTTATATTCGATATGTAATAATATCTCTTGCAGGTTTTAAGAAACTGACTCCTGTATAGTATTTCATGTCTGTATAGTAGTCACACTTTTAGTCAATGATTGTTTAATTATTTTATTGTGTTTGTCCTGTTTTTATGCTACCTTATTGCAGAAAGTATTTCCTCTAACAGGACGATAAAGATCTAAAGTGGAAGGAAACATCCATTCAATGGTGTTTATATTTGGATTGGATTAAATTTGATCACACTTTAATGACAGATTTCTCCCCAAGCCAAATCATTTTAACACACATAATGAAACATAAACATTACACTAAACAAAAAAACAATATTACAGACAGGCATTTGTATTATGGTGTGTCTGGGATTTGAGATTTGTGTTTAGAGATCTCCACATTTCCCACAGCTCCTTACCTGCATCTATTCGGCTGCAGCTGAAGAACAAATTAACGCCAGCCCCCCTAATGGAAACAGGAAGTTAAAAATATCTCAAACTACAAAAACATCACACCAATTTCCATATCAACTGTTTTCTTTTCATGATATTTTGGCACATTCATCAACGTTCGGGGCCAACAGCTTTACAAGATACCCCACTCGATCTAACATGTGCTTTCTTTTAGACACACTGGGATTTGGTGTATGGTTTTGTTTCCTGTTTATCCTCACCATGAGAAAGAATGCACTCCATCATGAACCTTTTTCCACTTGGCGCCAAAGTCGAGAGAAAGCCACAGACTGCCCTGCAAGTCGGGAAAGAACAGAGGAATGTTTACCTTTACTTTAAGGTGTGTGCTTGATGTGTGTGTATGTGTGTGTGTGTGTGGCCATGTAATGCTGCATGTCTGTGTGTGTGTGTGTGGGCATAATGCTGCATGTCTGTGTGTGTGTGTGTGTGTGTGTGGGCATAATGCCGCACATCTGTGTGTGGGAGATCACGAGACCTCGAAGAGCTAATTTACACATTTAAAGGGCAGAGGGAAAGTGGTCAGACTCACATCGATGCTGAGGGCCACAAGGTAGTCAGGGTTCAGGAAGTGGTACGTGATTGGCTGAGCCAGGTGGAAGGGCAGCTGGATGAACTTGAAGGTCGCTCCGGCATCGGTGGAGGTGAAGATGATGCCACCTCGATGTTCCACCACCGGTATGTCCGCTGTCAGTATCACCTGCCAATTAGGATAAATTAAAAGCAGACCTGAGTTGCCAGGGGAGATGCTAGGTTACTAAACACAAGTAAACAAGAAGAAAACATCAAAATCATAAAAATCTTTTTTTTACTGTTTTACATTTTGACAGGAAAACCTTCTGTATTTTCAAAGGGCAAAAAGCTTTTTGATCTGCGCAGAATTCCTGCTTTAAAAACTGTCTTATAAATATCTTTAAACACTCCTCCCATTGTAAAAATGTGTATCTCAAATCTCCCCCAGTTCACAAATATTCCTAATTTCATGTACATGTAGAAATAGTGTAGGAAAGGCTGAAAAGAAATGAGGAAGTAGAGCTTTGGAAATGTGCACAACAGTGAAGATCTTGATCATAATGCTGTTGCTGGTGCCAAAATGTTCGCAATTCGATATATTTCTGTGGGTGTATTTTTGAACTTGTCACAACATGGTGAGGAAAAGAGCAAAAATGTCGTTTGACAGCGAAGATGTGGCACAAGTTGTTTTGCAGACAAAGGAACATGCAAGATGTCTTCACACGTTTGTGAAGCAAACATCACACCCCTCTGACTGTGGAGGGAATATCGCAATGCAGTTCCTCATCTGAAACTCTCAACTTCTCACTCGCTGCGCTGCACTTACAGAGCTCCCCGGTCCGACGCTGACCCCGAACTCCTCCCTTATGAAGGTGTTGTTGATCCGCTGGGAAATGTCATGGAAGGATTTTCCGTAATCCGTGCTGATGAGAGAGGAAAGAAAGTTTTCACTGAATGTTTCCTGCTAAAGGTGGGAAGGAAGGAAATTACAGGCACCCATAGTTTCTTCTAATACACTAAATATTAACTCACCTTCGATAAAGTCGGGAGGAGCCCCCTTCCAGGAAGGAGTCTATTGGAGCACTAAATGTTGACAGCACCAGGACAACCTACGAAATGCAGAAAGGTGGTTAAAAGTTTGACAAGAAAGTTTGAAAACATATGTGAATGTGGTTCAACTAATTATAAAGGTCCATATGATCCCAAGACTTCGTACATTCTTCAGATAAAAATAATATGTTGCCCGAAAATGTAAAGGGGAAATAATGACGCTGCATGCAAAGTCTAAATATTCAGACACGTTTCTGATTTGGCAGCATGCCCTTGTTGATAAAACAGATCTAATGTTGTGGCACTGTAGAAATACCAAGATACTTACTCCTGTACCATCGCCCACCCATGTGAGAATCACATAGGAGCCGTCATCACCGTTAAACCCTGTCTAGGAGAAGAAGAGCAGAGATACTCACACACATGACAGCTTCACCTCCAAAGTTAAAAGACAAACTAAACCCCATTTACATGATAAAAAAAAAGTTCAGTGGTTGATTACCACAGTGATAACTAGAGCAAAAGAGTGAACAAATGTAATTTGGCATCATAATCATGCTTAAATTCAAATTTGGTGTCATAATTCCACTTGTTTCTATTAGTTCCACTTTTTTGTAATTGTGTTTAAAGAAATATTTCACTTAGATAATCCGAAAATTAAACAAAAAAAACAAACAAATAGAGCAAAAGAAAAGCAGATAAATAAAGAAAAATGTCTCTTCTAGCCTTGGAAAATCATTATTCATGTTAAAAAAAACTGTGTGACTTTAATGGAGGTTGCTCCTGCCCAGTCACAAAGCCCCCCCCCCAGCTTCAGAACAATGTCACCCAACTCAAACACACCTCACCTCATGCGTATTTGCATGCAGGACTTTGTGCTCGGCGGGAGTGAGGGGGGTCCGGCAGGAGCTGAAGGGGGGGCCGTGAGAGGGCCTGGAGGGGCCAGAGGAGACGCTGCTGACCTCCCTCCTGGCTCTTGCGCGCTCCTGGCCCCGGCTCCCATCCTGCTGAGTCCGGCGGAAAGTCACCGTCCTCCTGGCTTCAGCACCCAGGACAAGGACGCAACCCCCCCCGAGGACCACAAGAAGCCTCCAGATCATATCCGATGCGACAATAAGTGGAGCTCACTTTCAAAAAAAACTTAAAAAATAAGTGCCAGTGATCGAGATGCCTGCGTGCGCTGCCTGTTGTTAGTGTTGCGCACTGAAGCCAAGTGGGGGTGGGACGTGCTTGGACATAAAAAGTGCTGTGTGGAGCGGCGCGTCCTCCGCCAGCAGGTGTTTCTGCCCGCATGCAGGTCACCTGAGCTGCCGGGAGGACTTTGGTTTCTGGATGGAGACGCACCTTGTGGTCGTTTGTGGTCAATACCAGTAAAAAAAAAAAAAAAAAAAAAAAAGGAGCGCAGGACTCGCCTGATTGTGAAAGGCTGACATGAGATGGGTGAGGATGATGTTGAATATATTGGAGATGCGACTGAGAGAGAGAGAAATGTTTAGATCTCAACATAACAGTTTGCACAGTAAAACTGCTCTTGTTTTTTAAAATGTTTTTTTAAAACTGGTCTCATTAAAACTCAGGGTTTCAGCTCAGAGAGAGAGAGGATGAGAAGTAGCCGAAAAGGAGAAGTTCCTGCGCGCTCTGACAGTGGATGGAGGCGTGAGTGAAGTTGTGCAGAATAGTTTTTAACCCGATTTGTAGTGGGTACAGATGGACACAAGAGGACGTCAAGTATTCACCTACAATACTTGCAGCTGACTGAACTTCTCACTTCTCGGTTGCGTGCCAAAGTACCTAAGGACACATTTTTGCGCTTCGCTTTTACGCATGGTAACGTTCAGCGCTTTATTATTTTTCCCTCAGTGGGTTGATGTTGTAAAATCTTTCAAGCCAGCGCCCTGAAGTCAAACGAACAAGTATTTTTCAGGTGTGTTTAAAGCCACCTCCTACAACCAAGACATCTGAAGACGCACATCCGACAAGGATGTCTGAGCTGTTCCAAGGATGAAGCGCAGCTGTTTTTCTGCGGGCTGATCTGGAAGTCCAGATGCATATTTCATGTCCTGCTTATTTCTTTATAATTGTGCTCGGATGTATTAGTCATAACGAAATGCTTTGTGGTGCATGGGCGGTTTTGGGATTTCACTTTAGGGCGGGCCACTGTGGGATGAATGCAAAGTGTCCCATCCAAAGCACATTATTTTTATATACTTCATATTTCACATTTCAGTTCCCATGATACACAATTTTCAAGTGAGGCCTACATAATGTTGATCCAACTAAAAGTGGTCACAGGGTCAGGGACACCTTCATTTCCTGCATTTTGGTGAATTTTTTGCACTAAATTGTGCTTTTTATCTGTAATCCTCATCTCCAGTCTTCAGATTTAATACTTCTTTCTCTGCTACAATCTCTGAAAGTGTTTTTATTTCATTGGACTATTCCAATTTTGTTAAAAATGTAGTGTTTGCACAGGGGTACAGTGTAGAAGAAAGAAAGAAAGAAAGAAAGAAAGAAAGAAAGAAAAAGGAAAAATAACCTTTCATGGAGCAGGAGGAGGATGAAGAAAGACCCACTTCACATTTCTATTTCTGAACCTCTAAACTGGGGTGAAGCCAGCTCGTGTTAATGCCTTACATTTAAATCTAACCCAGATGTCCACATAATACACGAGATGCAATTAGAGACAATCACATGTACCCTCTTGGTCATATTCGTTACATGCTGGTGAAGGGAAATGAAACATAAAAAAACATTAGCAAATGAGCAGACGTCAAATCAGTGAAGCGCTTTTTGAGAACTTGAGGTGGAAAATGGCATCAAAACAAGAGGCATAATGGCCTTGTTATGACTCACCTCACATGACTGGTCTCTGTTGGCACGTGTGGCTGTGTCTACATGCAAATCTTACCATAGTAACCATAAGCCCTGATATTGAAAAGGCTTTAAAGCAAGTTGGTACACTTCCTCGCCCTTGGGGCAGAGCGAAGACTAGGATCAAAGAAGCGTGTCCACTGGGGAGGGTTTAATGGAGCCTTAACTGTTGCTCCACTGGGTTTTTAGAGTGCAAAATAAGGGAACAAAAACTCTGCAACAAGCCTGCAAAGCCAAATCCCAGACATGGTGTACTTTTAAAGGGATGTGCCTACTATGGGTCAAGCTCAAAAACAGTCCTACACTTCCCATAATACTCTCACTTTTTAACAGGGTTCTAGCTTCCCAGTAGCAAATAGAGTTGTTTTTTTCAAATGTAATAGTTTTTAAAAGGCACTGCCAAACACTGTTGTCATGCCAATGTGGGCTTTAGATGGGAAAACACGAAGAGTTATTCAAAAGCCAAACTGGGAAAATAAAACAAAAAGCACACCATGCAGAGGTGTGTGTGGGGGAGAAAATCTGGTGGGCAGCTCTGGAGACAGAACACACACACACAGCATCAGGAGAGCAAACTAAGCAGGGGAATAACTGCGAAAAGCAATGACGAATGACGAATCAACGATTCTGTAATTTCATTTGAAAAGGGTGTTGCTATTTGCACACCAAGTGCACATGAAGCAACTTAGGCATTTATTTGGGTCATGTGTCTGGCAACATGGGGTTACAAATCGCTTTGCCTATTTAAATTGCTCAGCCCAACGTTTCATAATCACTTATTATGTAGTTTTCTTCATTTTCTTTCCAAGCAGATTAATTGCTTCTCGGTTCCAAGTTAAATTTCCACACGCCAGTTCAACCAGTTTAGGTTAAGTCCAGTTCAATACAAACAGGGAACGTTTTGTGACTTCTGTAGTATTTTAATTAGCTGTTGGACAGCACAAGATCCTTGAGGTCAAAATGCCGCACTCTGTTTCTGGTGAAGGAAGCCCCTCCACTACAGCCTCTACTGAGTCAGTCAATGACAAAGATGATTCAGATAGTTCAGCTTGAAGATCTAAAGTATAGTTTGAACATGTACCCAACACCTCCACTTGCTGATGCTGAAAGTGCAGAATTTACTTTCCCCTTTTGCTTTTGTTTTTTGACTAATGACAGACTGTCTGATGATGAAATTGTATCCTCCCCTCTTTAAACAATCCCTGCCACGTTACACTGAATCATCGATGTACTGTTAATATTCATGGGGGACACGGGGACATCGAGTCTAGACTGTTGTGTAATCTACTATCCAGAGAAGGAAGGATCCTGGCTGCCCTCTCCTGATGCTTCTGCAGTTTCCCTCCCTTATGTGTTTTTGGTTTTTGTTTGCCACAGCATGAGGGCCGTGTTAGGGCCTGCTGCTCTGAATCCCACTGAGATGCTGCATATGATATCGGCTGAATTGGAACAAATAAAGTTGATGCGACCTAACTTGACTGGTGTGCGTTCAAATGGACTCCTTTTACAGTGAAGAAAGGCAAAGATAATGGTGACTTTCTATTAAGACAAAAAAACCCAAGTGCTTAGTAGTTTGTGTGTTTAACCTTGTGGTTCAGTTATTTTTAGAACGTAAGCATTAATATATATTTTATTAGTGCATTTTCATCCACTGTATTGGGCCGTAGAGCCATGTCTTATCAGTCTTTAAGTTTCTTAACCGCTACTGAAATATTTTCCTTGTGAGTCAGTCTGGTCATGCAATAATACATTTTCCAGTAAGTAGGCAGCTACAGCATACTCATTGTGATATTTTCTTTTATTAAAACACAAAAAACAAATCAACTGAAAGTAAGCATCTCGACCTGACAAAACTTTCCTCCGTTTTAGTGCAAATCATTGTTCAGTAGTGCTGTTACATTTGTCATCAGAGTTGAAGTTTTCTGGCTGCTTCACTGTTTGGAGCAAGCAAAGACGCGAGGGTGGATTAAGCATCCACATTAAACAAACCGAACAAACTCTCTCAAAGTGCAGAACAAGTCCAGCAAGTAAGACATCCCAATGACAGCAATGCTCAGTAATACAAACAGTGCGATGTCTGGTGATCATTTCTGTTAATCCATTGTCACAGTAGCCAGTGTTTCCATCCAGCTACCATAAAACAAAAACAAAACAAAAAAAAAAACTGAGCAAGTTATTTCCTTTATGAGCCGATGTTTTTGGTCGCAGACGGCCCTCTCCGGTGGTCACTCGGAGAGAGCTGTGTCTTTGTCTGCTGGTCCAGCTCCATAAGATAGTGATGGTCCTGGACGTACATCAGGCCACCGAAGGAGTCCACTAATCCGTACAGGACCGCCAGGACGGTCAGCGCCGTTCCAATAAAGTAGACCTTGAGGATGGCGGCCACCATGGCTCCTGCACTGAAGGGCAACTGGCTGCAATAGAAAAACAGTGATTAGTTTTAGAGATTAGTTAGTGGTTTTGTTATAGACTTTATTTTTGGAGATGTTTGCATTTCCTTTTTTACTCTTCATGGATAGATGGATGGAGGATAGCTACATATTTATTTACATTATTTACATTTAGACAATCCTGAACATCTTTGCAACAGTATACATGTTAAATTCATTTCTGCACAATGGACAATGCATTTCAGTACAGGAGGTGGTGGAGGATTAAGCAGAAATGAAAATGCATATCTGCAGGGAAGCTTCAGTTGCCAAACTACCTCAACAGGAACAAAAAAACACTGTTGGTGCATTTAAAGGCTGTTGGAAATATCGACTTTTATTGATAAGCAACCACAAAACGGACCTTTTAGGACTATTTTTTCCACCTTTATACCACAACTGTTAAAAAAAAAAAGGTAACTGTAATGCTGCCATCGACGCCCGCACTTCATTACGTTTACACATCAACAACATTTCTGATTACGGCGACCGAGACTCGAGTTTGAAGGAAGCGGTCGAGCACATGTGGCCTTAAAAAAAGGAAGGACCGCGCAGTGAAGAGAGAGAAAACGAATCATCCTCCAACCATCGCTACAAAAAAAGACACATATCATCGTCGATATGTAACTTACCACACTCGGCTGACCTGTGGTGTCTCTCTTTCTCTCTTCCTCTCTCTCTCTCTCTCTGGTAGATAGTGGAGTCGTTTTCCGATCACACCAGCAAAACGCAGAGATCCACTGCAGCAATTACAGAGCGGCCGTCCCTTCTTCCCAGAAACTTAGACAACGTTCATCCGTCCGGAGCTGAGAGCTGCTGCCTGCCTGTGGGAGTGTGTGTGAGTGTGTGTGAGTAACATGTAGAGCCGCGCTGTGTCTGCGACGTGCGTAACAGTGACATCAGCTGTGAGCAGCAGCAGTTTGTTTCCTGGACCTACTGTGTGCATGTCCTCAGGAGACTTCAGGGATTTCCAGTGGGTCGTTTTACTTATTTGATACTTTCATACTTTTTTTTGTTTGAGTACCTAAGTTGTGTTTTTTTCCTCCCCTCTTCTTTTTACTGCATTGCTGTCTTAGATGAGGACACCTTGGCAAAATGAAAAAAGGCAAACATGCACAGCACACATCTGGAAGTGCTGTACATTTCTGCCTTTTAGTCAGGGTTGTTAAAACACAAAACACAGCGAACACCCCCCTCTCTCTCTAGTGAATTTGATCATAAAAAAAGTGTCTGAGTTGTAATTTTATTGTTCATTTGTGTTCAGTTATACTCCCTGTAGATTCCCCCCCAAAAAGACTGTTTACAAGCCAAGTCTTCCAGGAAATCTCAGTGAATCTGGGCTGAAAAAGGATTACTTACAGGTGTGCTTTTTGGACCCGATGTTTCATCATCTGTAGCATGGAGTGCATATAACTGGGAGCAGAGCTGTTGACGGTGGAGTTGCGTTGTGGTTATTGTTGACACCAGGTTTTGACCAAGACGGAAGAATGAATGGAATAAAGACCATATCTGGTACTGCTGCATTGATTTAGATATTTTTTTATTGTTTTGTCCATCGTGAGTGTGATAATGTTATAGGAGTTCAATGTACTTTTTAAATAATTTCATCCTGAGAAGAACATGAATGTTTGTGTAACATTTTTGGCAATCTGTCCAAGAATTGTTGAGATAGTTTGGTTATTTTTTTCAGTGAGGTTTTTAGAGATTTAGGGCAAGGAATCATGACAGAAATATCATATCATACCCTGACAGAAAATCTGTTTCTCCGGTGGCTTTATATCCTACTGCAAGAGAATTAAAACCTCATAAAAAACCTGTTTTCACTTCCTTAGTTTTCTGCAGTGTCTACAAATGAGCTCTTTGTTTGAACGATTCGAGCCGAAGATAAAAGAAAACTGTTGAGCAACATGTCTGACGTATGCTCTGACTCATAGCGAGAGTGAGTGAACATTAAGGGATATTCTGTATTCATACCGCATTTTTACCACACACTCACTGATACACGTAGTTTGATGGGCTCACTCAGACCTGTTCCTACCTGTCAGGATCCACACTGTATAAACTTGTTTTAAAAGGCCTGACTTTTACCATCTAGTCTTCTGTAATAAAAATAGATGAATAAACTCTAGGAATTTCCACTGTACTCACATGCCAGATCAGGCTTTTCCTCTGGAAAATTCCCATGTTTTGAAGAATGGAGCAAGGCGACATAGTACTGCTGTTCTGCCTTTTTTTTTTTTTTTTTTTTGTGGAGCAGACATAATTTCACTTCCCCCCGAGGTCTGGCACAGTTTTTGAGCAAACTCCAGCTCGGAGAGACAGTTGCACAGTTCACTGAAAGGATAATGGCACAGTGTCAGGGCTAACATTTGATATGAGAGCATAAACACTAAGCAACACTTCATGATTTACGCTGTCTTAGCTAAACATTTCTCATGGTCTAAACTTCTGAGGCAACACCACAGTAAGATATGAGTCAAGAAAGTTGAGCACACCTCAGCACATTATTTCAGTGAACAGTCTAACTCAGTTGTAAATGAGATTCCAAATGGTTTCTTTCCAGAGAACGAGTCTTGTGATTTCCGGAGGTTAAAAATAAGAATGGAGTTGTGTAAGTGGCCTTTCAGAGTCTGGGAATATAACTCTGATACTCTGCACTTTTCACAGGCTGCCAGAAATGTTTTTCTCCCACAGCCACAACTGTCAGGCAGGCCAGTAGTTCAGATTACTCATCCACATGTGCAAATTAAATCCTTTTGTTTCTTCATTTCACTGGCTGAAAGGAACAATGGTGTGTTTGATCAGACTTAAATATAGGCCACATTTAACTCTACTACTATGACGCGTAAAGATGGGCAGGACCAGACAAGATAGGCAAACACTGGGACAGAGAGAAAGCACAAGACAGTGGATCAGTGAAAAATATTTGTTATTTGACACCCAGTTGATCATTAAACGTGAAGAAATGAGAACAAATACTTAACATTACAGAGTTAAAGCACCCGAGGACTGGTTACAGAGTGACTGAAACTTGACAAATATATGGCGATGTGTTTCTCTGAAGAGCAGCAAATAAATAAATAAATAAATAAATAAATAAATAAAAATAGCACTTACAAAAGCCCCTGACTCAGGAAATTGTATTGATGGTTTGGGGCAAAACCAAAAAGCATTGCATCCACTAGATGTCAGTGTAGGACAGAGCACAGTCTCATCTGGCTTGGAGAGTTGACTTGCATTATTGCCTTTTAATGAGGTACAACTGAAGACACTGCACACCTGGACTTCAAAATCCTGTTATATTGCGTCATATGTAGTATTTTATAATATCATACTGTATTATAAGTTGACATAGGTAAAGCACAGGTGATGCTAATAACAGGTATTTAGACATGGCAGCGCAGTAAAATAACGAGTGTAACTGATAACATTACTAATGGCTGCATTCCATTTAAATGTGTCAGACTTAAATGGAACAGGAGGGTCATTAAGGATTTTGGTTTCACTTGTGCTTTTTTCCTTTTTTGACAAGGTAAAATGTCCACATGCTGCACTCATTACCCAGCCTTCTAAAAGATCTTTTCCCCACACGCTTCCACTTTCACACTCCTTCAAGTTTGCATTCAGTCACAATTTTGATTATTAAACAACAACAAAATAGCTGTTTATTAGCATTTTTGGACATAATTACATAATTCCGCGTACATACATTTAGTTAAATTTGTATTGTCAGTAGCTAAGTTGCACTGATGTGTTTTTGTCTTTAGGCTGTGCTGCTGGTCTGAGTAACCTCCACCTTTGGATGTGAAAACTGGACTGATCCATGCCTCCTGGGCCCTGGACTATACCAAACACCTTCCATAGCAAAGGGGGGCTTGGGTATTGAGGCTTTAGTTTGAGCATTTTGTAGGTCATTTAGCAAGTTTATTTTACAGTTATTTTTGGCTTACATATCACTAGCAAACTGTTGGGATAGAGTCTATTTTTAATTAACTTAGTTATCTAGTTTTATCCACCCCTTGTGTCTGTTAAATGATCTGGCCGGCCAGTATATGTATTTCCCCTTTGTCATCAGGCCCATTTGGTCATTGTTTCATTCAGCTGAAGTCACTTGGCTGTGTTTCACCTGTTGACTGTATTTCGAGAATAGTTCTATTTTCTTGGCCTTTACTTGAGCTCAGTTTAGCTTATAATCACTTTTGCTTTTTTCTTTTTTATTTTGGGAGGAATAAAACTCACCTTTTTTGAAATTTGAAACTAGACATGCACATATATAAATAACTACAGGCCTTGGAGTACAGGTTGGTGTCTGAGATATAATAATGCTGCCATGTATAGTCTGGAGTGTGTTTTGTGCCTAATGGTGAACGTGTATGTGACGGGGTACATTCTGTACACAGTGAAAAGGAAATGATGTATGGCAGTGGGCTAAACTACACACTCGGGCTGTCCTTTCACTTTCTGCATCTTTATCTCTCAACACAGCCATGGAATAGATTATGCAACTACTACTACTGCTACTTCTGTATGTGCAGCATGTACTCTACTTTTTTCCTTTCTCTGGTTAAAAAGTCTTTTTATAGGAGCTCTTTGTGAATGGAGGATGTAGTATGGTGTACACTGTAATGTCCTCTGAGACAAATTTGTGAATTTGGAACATGCATAAAAATGTACTTGACTTATGAACTCTTTCTACTTGTTTGAAAAGATTGAATATATAAAAAAACCATGATGACACTTATATAAATATGACTGCAGAAATTGCAGTAAAATAAAACTTACAATTGAACTTTTTACTTAAAGTAAAATTTTACTCACAGATTTAAACTTTTTAGAGGATATTATACCTGTCCTTTAAAAACATCAGTGATAGTAGAGCAGGCCATTTATTAAGACTTTTAGCTGCTGTTCTAGTGTGATGCTTAAAAAGAGGCATTTGCTGTATCAAAGTAGTGAAACGTGAAATTAATTACAACTCTACTGTGCATTCAGATCATCTGATTTCCATGCAGTCATTCACACACAAGGAGTACTCTTTTGTTGGAAATGGCTCCCCTTGTGTTAACCTTATGACTCTGATTTGTCTCAGCCAGTCAATGAGTATCCACACAGTGCACATGAGACTCATCATGATTAATGTAATCAAATGAGAGGAGGGACTGTGCACAACCTTAAGACTTGCACCCGTGAAATTAAGTTCCTCCCATCCCTTTTGCATGGGACACCAAACATTTAATGCCATAGATTAAGTGATATTAAGGTACATAAGCAGCAATGATTTACATCCCTCTGGCCAGTCCATTCACATTACAAATGTGTGTATTTAGAATAAATCTGTGCCACCAAATGTCACTTTCCTGGGTTGTGACAATGTGGGTGAGGGGTTTCCGTTACCATGTGTTAACGATGAATGTGAGCCATAAGTGGGGAACTCACTAGAGCTTCAGAGGACAGGCTAAGAGGATTTTCCATCTTAACGTCTCACCAACTGTCACAAACAGTCAGTCACCTGGAGGTGATCCCTTTGAGAAGAGTGATGGCTGTTGTGTATGTGTGGAGGGGAATCCTATGTTCTTTCCACTGACTAAACTGCATCAAAGTTTCACACAAAACTAGAAAAACAGTGTATGCATTGATACATATGTTCCATACTTGCATACTTTCTATAGATCCCACCAAAGGCATTTGAGTTTATGCCCATTTCTGATGTCAAAAAGAACCTTTTGACATGTGACAGCGTGGGTCTTTATGTGAAAACATGGATATATCATGTAAGCAAAATGCTTTCGAAGCTATTTAGGCTGACTAGGTAACACTCTGACACTCTGGTGCAAGCTTCACTGAGTAGCGCCAAGGTACAAGTACATGTTGTGTCAAATTGTGGGTCTAACCTCGACCTCTGACTTTTTTTTAGGAAACTGAGTGGTTACACCAGAGCTTATTTTCATGAGAGCTTGTTTAGTTTCACCCCAGTTTTACTCAACTATGTTTGGAAAACC
This sequence comes from Scortum barcoo, assembly GCA_023238725.1. Lineage (NCBI taxonomy): Eukaryota > Metazoa > Chordata > Actinopteri > Centrarchiformes > Terapontidae > Scortum > Scortum barcoo. The sequence continues at coordinate 7,565,333 of CM041540.1, forward strand.
AAACTTTCTGCAAGGCCTGCACAAAGCATAAGATGGAGTACAAATAACACCAGTGGGTCCTTGTGTGAGGAGCTAAATTTATCATTCAGGTCTGGAGTTGTACGAAAACACTCTGTGCCAAATGTTTCCAGAAATGTTTGCTGTGTGAATTTGGTTTCAGTAGAGCCACTTTGAAAAATAAAAAAGGACATGTGATGATCTTGCTCTGTTTACAGAGCACGCCTTTAGTCCCATTCATTGTAATTCTGAAATCCTCTTTGTGAAAGAGCGGTGGTGCTGCTGATAGAGAGCGGGATTAACCCATACATACGGAGGGGAGCAAGACATAGAGAGAGCTTCATGGAGCACTCAGGAGGACGGCACCACTCAGTCCATTCAACTTGTAGAAAAACGCTCAGGGCGATGACTGCTTTATCTCACATATAAGTAGAGTGCAGGACCATGCTGCGCTCATCTAGGCTTTCCATTGCCCTCTGCTTTCGTGACAGAAAATCTCCTCAACGATTTCGAAGACATCAGCCTCTCGACAACAACGCTCTGCTGCTGCTGGCATCATTTCCACGGCGACACCCTCTCAGTGGGAGAATCTCCTAGGTGACGCCCTCCACTGACACGCCTAGAGGTGGCTGGTGCCTTTTTGTAGGCAGGTGCATCCTGTGCAGGGGCAGACGGAGTAGCTTGACAGTGGGGTTTTTTTTTTCTTCTGCTCTTCTCTCTGTGGGACCACCTTTGCATCTTCATATCTAGTCTGGAAGGCAGCAGCAGAGCAAACAGAGCAGACACTGGAATTTAGATAAGAATATTTAGAAACAAGTCAAGAGTTTGTTTTTGTGTTGCAGATCGTAACTTCTTAACTTGAAGTAGGCTTGGTTTATGTAGTGCACATGCACTCAGGGTTTCCAGAAGTCGTCTGTCTTGACTGAGATGTGAGCGTCAGCCGTGGGATACTTCCACAGACTTTGTCAGTTCTATTTGAAAGCAAGAAATCACAGAAAGGTTGCACCACAAGGCTAAAGGGGTACTGGATTCAGAGACTGGCCTTGGACGATGGAGGGGTATGGTTATGAACACTTTGGCACAGATGGAGGGAGGGAGAGCCCGCAGGTGGATTATCGGAGAATTGTGGGAGACACTCAGCCCCCACGTACCAGTGTTTCATCTCGGGAAGGTGAACATTATGTCCGGCAAACTTCGCACGGCCATGGACATGAAACCGCAGCCCAGAGATACAGCGCCACACGCATCCAGGCCGGCCTAGGCCCAGAGAGGTGAGTTGCTGGGAGTAGGTATGTATGCAAGTATGTGGAAAATGAGCCACATTTAGGTATAAGTCATGCAATGTTTAGGTTAAAACACATGTATTTGTTTTATCATTGTGTCAGAAAACTATTTGTAATTGCAAATGTGCCTGCTGCACAATTAATTTCTTATAAGTAAGTGTGAGAGCACTGTAAAAAACTCTGCATAAAAAATGTGAAAGCAAGATGAAGAACAGACTAAGTTCAACCCTCAATACTAATATCCAGTTTGAAATAAAATTACAATGCAATTTTAAGCCTATAACTTTGATGCTATACTATCACTGACTGTGCTTTCATAAGGCTGCACATGTAAATTAACTTCATGCTCTCGGGTCAGTTTACATGTCCAGACACACACTTGAATTCAGATCAGTTTGCAAATGTCCTCGAAGGTAAATCCCGTGCTTTGAATGATTCTCTTCACTTTTGAGTTGTGTCTGTAGATAAATGTTTTTGCTTCTGAGCAGATGCTAAAACAACAAACAATGGCTTATCTCAAGATGTCATGTGCTTTTTTTTTTGGCCATGGCCCCTCTGCCCCTTGTGCACATCAAGGCAGGAGTGAGCAGCACGCTGCAGGGAGGATAAACACGGCTGAATCAACTGCTCAGAATAGCTACAGTGCACAAAGGAACCACTGACCCATATCTGCAATGACCCACATTTAATTTGATACAAACACAGAGTGGGAAATAAATCGCCCTGAGTCACCTTGGCAGACATATCTAGGAACTCAAGATTAATATAGAACACAAGAGGACTGTGGAGCATATTGGGTTACAGGAAAGACCACATTCTCTAATGTGTTCAATATCGGGATAGCAAGAAATAATCAATATACAACTCCAAGTCCAATATAGCCAGCCCCAATGCAACCTAAAAACTGGATTAACTACTCCGTGCATCTGTAGACAATACCCAGCAGGTTAAACTTAAATAAAAATTGCCTTTATGTCACACATATTATATTTGGCTAATATTCCATGGAATATCTGACAAATTGCCATTGGTTGACTTTCTACATGCAAAATTATATAAAGCAATCACACTTCTACCAGAAAACATACAACGTTATGAAAGCAAGCTAGAAAGCAAAAGCTCTTTTTTTTGCACTTGATATAGTTAAAATGAAATAAATCATGTGCTTCCTTTTTTTGGCAGCACACATAGGGCAAAACCTTTATCGGGTAGGGAAGCATTAAAATGTGTTTTACTTTTCACCCACTCTGCTCAGTGACCTCATGTTTCCTCAGTATAGCCTGAAGTAGAAATGTTTTCTCTAAAAACTGGTTGAACTTGCTTTTGTTTCCTCAACAAATACTTGTCCTTGCACATCAAACTGAAAGCAGCACCTATATGTAGTATAGTGTCGTATAGTAGTACATAAGTATAAAAACAAAAAAGAGACAATAAAGTTGTTCCTCTGCATGTGATTAGGATGTGATTTCTGTTTCCCTTATGGAAAATTGAAGCATGAAAGTGGATTTGGAAATAGGTCTGCTCTAAGATTGTCATTACACTAAAAATGCCAATTTTACCTATTGACTGTATGAAAGAAAAGCTGAAACTGCCAAAGTCTAATTATAACAGAAGTACTAGGATCATTTTAATTTAGTCAAATTAGCAATGACACTCCATCTCAAGTAAGTCCTGCATTCAAAATGAGTAAAGGTACCAAAGTATTATCGGCAGAATGTGCTAAAAGTATCAGAAGTATTTTAAGTCATTTTATAATCTTTTATCATCATCATTTTTATTGCTTTTATTGTCTCTGTTTTCATTTCTAATAATTCCTCTGTTGCATTTGGTTTTCTGTAGTCCTGTATGTGTGTCCTGCTTTTCGGTCTGTCAAAGCACTTGTGCTATATATATAAAGATTATTATTATTATCATTATTATTATTATTATTATTATTATTATTAATATTATTATTGCTACTATTCATTATGCAACAATATTACTGAGCAGGTATGTGTACTGCTGCTATACTGTCGATGGTGTGTACACATACTAGGAATTTGAGTCCAGTTTTTCCTGTTCTCTTACTTACAGCATGTCATTGCCAGGTGAGTGATCCATATAATTGCTGTGCACGTGTCAAATAAGAAGAAATCATGAATCTATTTTGGAGCACTGTGAGATGGAGCTTTGCATCCTTAACTCCAACAAAGAGCCCAGCTGGTGTCCAAGCATGCAATGCACAGATAAGACCAAGTTTGGCATTAGAAAATGACAGTCCCACAGTGGGCCCAGTGTGGTAAAACTTCAATGTTCAGCTGCACAGTTTGGTCCTGGTCTCTCAGCACAGTTAAGCCCGCCTCTGTGAGGAGAAGAGGGGATGTGACGCTGCTGCTGGTACATAACAGCAACACGCACTGTCTGCTGCGACAGGCGATCACTTCTCATTCACTTTACTGCCCAGCCGCACTTTTACACCTTGGAGCCGCCAGCTGCTTTTACACCCCACTTTCTCCTTCGAGGTATCTCATCGTCGCTTTGTGTGTTATTTTTCTCCTTTTTTTAAAAAAATTAATTTTCTCTCCAGCTTGCATATTCACAGCTGGAAAGTTGCTTCCCTTCGGTCAACGTGGGCATCAGCTCAGTTCAGGTGGCTAGCTAACGCTATTCGCTGTCAGTGAGGGAAGAAGAGGTCTTGGGTTCAGCTCATTAAGAAGCCGAATAGTTTAAAACACTTGCCTGGCTGTGTTTTTCTGCAAAGGCGAGGAAGGTAGCTTTTAAAAGTCCTCAGGGGCGTTTTGCCGTGAGTGATGCCAGAGATAGCGAGAGCCGCTAATGCTAAATGCTAAAGGCTGCTCCCACATGTCTGCAAGTGTAAGCGCAGTCTGAAGGCAGCTCTCATTGTCTGCTGTCTGAAAAAGTTCACCTGGATTCACACTGATGGATCACAAATAATTTATAAGTGGTTTAATGTAATATGTGTGTTAATTTATAATTTATATCGATGTATTTTTTGCAGGTTAAATGCCAGCTGTTTGAAATAACGATGGGTCCAACCCTCATGTGGCAGCAGTTTGTTGTTACTATATAAACAGATGATTTATGAAGTTTTTTTGTTTGGTTATATTTATTCTTTTTATGTAATTTAACTTGGACTCCATCAGTTCGGTAAGTTACGTCAGGTCAACCGAAAGTACGTCCCCTACACGTACAAGCAGGGGCATGCTGTGGCGTCTGAAAGCAGCAACACCAAACTCCCTTTAAAAATCAGCTAAAATAGCGTCGTTTCTGTTTTTAAAGGGCCATTTTATGGGATAGATATGTATTTTAGATCTTATAGTGTATCAAGGAGGCTGCTCTTCAATTCGGCATGTGTTGAACTCTCAAAACATCACTTATTTTAAGAGAAATTTCAACTTTTAGTGCTGTTTTACCTTTTAATCCCACATAGTTCCTGTAAAACCTCATTTATGTTTGTGAATGGTGATGGATGGTGGCTAAAAATGCAAACCACGTCTCAAAATGACATTTTTTCGACCTGATGTTGCTTGGTTGGTATGTTATTTTGCCAAAACACAGTCATGTGAGTACTTGATGGACTCTGAGGTGAGGTGTGTGTTTTGGTGTATTATGGGTGTGCAGCTCATGTTTGCTAGTTACTGATAAGGCAATTTAGGTCACAGGGCCAGTATAACTAGCTAGACTTTAGTTGAGGCATTTTGAGGATAGTGCGTTCCTCTTGGGGTGATGTTTCCGTTAATATGCTTTTACACTGGCAGTATCCACCCCTGTATAAAAAGCTAGAGCGGTTCAGTTAAATGTTAGTGGGTCACCCGGCCATATTTTGCTTGCTGTGGGGACCAGGTCCCGCTGTGTCGTTATTCACCTCTTGCACTTAATTTATGCTTTGTTTAGAAGGACTTTCCTATAATTTCAAATGCGCACACAGAAAATGAGCTCTGTTTGTCCGTCTCCCTGCACAGTCACAATTAACAGCTACATATTGAATTTTTGTGGCACTTTTATGTGATCTTATGTTAATCTGTAGTAGTTTTTCCTTAAGCTGAACCAATTATAAAAACAATATCTCCATTAATTATGTCCAACATTGTTACACATTCGTTACCGGATGATAAATGGCTTGTTTTTGCAAGCAGAGGAAGCGGTTGCATCTTGCACCTGCCACGCAGGCGCCCTGGCTTACATCTGGCTGGAGGAGGAGGAGGGAGGGGGGGGTGTTGATGTTGATGTTGATGTTGCCATGGTTATGTCTTCCTGTGAGAAGGTCACTGAAGCTCTGTCAGCAACGTGGATGGATAGTGTTTCTGCAGAACGTCATTTTCCTGTCTTTGGCCAAACATAGTTCTCTTCAGCCTGCACAGTTCATTGAAGTTGGCTTTCCTTGTCATTCTGCAGCATGGCGGATTACTTGATCAGCGGTGGTACAGGCTACGTCCCTGAAGATGGACTCTCAGCTCAGCAGCTCTTCTCCATCGGAGATGGCCTTACATACAAGTACGTTTCCCTGCATTACAAGCTGTGATTTCTTTTTTTTACCGAAAAATCGTTATGATTAAATTGAATTAAAAGTAAGGTCTCCTGATTTTAAAACCTCACCTTTGCGCAGTGGTGGGTGAGGTGTACGTAGGAGTGCTTTGTAATGGCCAACACATTTTGAACCAGCAGATCTGACCAACAGTGCGTTGTCTCCGATGGTCATACGGCTGAAGAGCTATGCTCTAAAGGAGATGGGTTGACTTACAAGTGAGTAAAACAGTCCTCTTCAAACTGTTTTGAAACTGTACTGTCAAAAATCCTTTTGTCTCTCCGAATAGTGAATTCATAAGGAGGAAGCAAATGACCGTGCTTCTAAAGCAGCCTTAATTTGGTTGATACAAACCATGCCAAAATCTCAATCCGGTGTCATGAAAAGTGTATGAATGTAAACGATAAATGGAGGGCTTGTTGGATAATACTCAACCTGATCTTGGTCATGGGGATCAAATTTGCTTCCAGTGGACATAACTGCTTTATTAACTTCAACTAACCACCAAAGTGCACAAACTGTTTTGTGAATGCAGCATGCATGACAGAACAGCTCATGCCCTTTCTTACAATCACTTTGATAAATACTAATTAATCACTTATTTCTAACCTCTCACCTAACCTTGCTCAGCTCTGGTAAGCATTGTGGTGGCAAACGAGACATGCTTTTGTATTTGAACTCATCATGCATTTTGACTGAAATGATTTTCTTCTTTCTCTATTAATCACCATTTTTGTTTTCTTAAACATAAATTACAAGAAGCAAAGCATTGTGCGATGTCATCTTCCACTACAATGGAATAGTGGTTGTTGGACACCAAGAAAGATGACATTTCCTCTTTCCTCGCTTTTCTTTTCTAAAACTTTCTCCTGAATCCATCACGGTGCTTTAACTCTTGAATATCCCAACAACCACTACAATCAATACTTAAGATGTCATCTCAGCGTTCCCTGAAAGACCATTCGTTAATGTATTATGTTAAATGATATCTGCTAGATAATTCTCCATGCTGCATCATCATCATCAGCACAACAAAACGAATTAGGTAATTCAGCCCAAGTGGGAAGGTTTCATCAGCAGACAGTCCACCAAATTCTTGGCTCTAAACATACTATTCCTGCTTTGCAGAAGCTAATCAAATTGAAAACGTAATGGCGCTTGAGTGTGTCCGCGTGTGATTGAATAACCTCTCCACACTGTAATGAAGCGCATCACGACCAAAGGAAAGTTTGGCACATGATTTCCTGAATTGACATCATGTGGATACCGGGCGGAATTGGGGTCGATGAGGTTGGTTCGAGGATGAAAGAGTCATGCATCACCCTTTTTCAAGATTTTTCCCCACTGTCTCGACACTTACGCACTCCTTCCAGCACACTTGATAGGTACTGGATGCGAAAATACAGTTATGTTAGGATATTGATAATTTTATCTTTTCAGGGTTTTCTTTTTTTTGCATTTCTTTTAGTCAGAGGAAAAAGAAAGGTAGCAGTGAAACATAGAAACAGGAAGACAGAGACTTTGTGAGTAACGACTTCCTGCAGAACTATGAGCTTCAATCGGGTCTAGAAATCACATCCTGGGTGTGATTGTAAACATGCTCTCTTAATCAGATCTGCTTTTGAGCTTCTATGTTTCTGTCAACAACCTTGAAGTGGATTAGAAAGTGAAGGTACACCACTTTTTGCCTGACTATAGACAGATGATTTCTTAGCTGTTAACTGCACATTATGAAGGAAGGTTATGAACTATATTTCGTACATGTAGATATTTTAAAAAACGCATCGACCAGAGTTCCCTTTAATCAAGTTTAAAAGTGCCCTTATGTTACTTTTTCACCAATTACCATAAAATCTGTCTTTACTTTTTCAAAGCCTTAAAGGCAGGTTACTTGCAAACCCCAGAACAACACCCATTTAAATCATAATTTAATATGAACCACCAATGACTGATGATACACTTAGGACAGAGCTACTGCAGTAAATAAATTCCTGCAGCTAACTGTAGCGTAATAATAGTCATCTGGCAGCGTCTTTGGCAGACAAACCAACCTAAATGATGTGACGCAGACATACAGATGTTGTTCATCAAGATTCACCCTGTTAAACATGCTGCTACATTTACAAAACACTGGGTGCCATGCTCTCAGATGCTTTTGATGTTTTTTTTTTTGTGGGTGTGGGCATGTTGTACTATGATGCAGATTCTCCTTTTTATCAGCCCGGATGAGGATGAGCATCTGTATACGCAGGGGAAGACTAGTTGTAGCCTTTTGTTTGTACTCTGAAACACTCCCGCTCAGCATCAGGCATTTGTCTACATTTAACATTCAAATGAAAACCATAATCAGGCATCACCAAGCCAGTGTTTTCTTCAGCATGCAAAGCAAACCAAAGGTGGTGTATCGCCAGCCGGGTCAGTAGATGCAGCCTGTGTGCTGCAGCCAAGGTTTGTGGCTGCTGCTAAATGCTGGCAGATGTTTCTGCTCGTCCCCACGTTGACGTTTGTGGGTGTTTTGGCCTCTAAAGTGAGTGGAGACAAACTTGACTCCTCCCTTGCAGCGTCCCGCCTATTGAGACTATTTCAGACCTTCCTTTTCCACCCCCACCCATGCTGAGGCAGCAAAAATCTATTAACTGGCCCACCTTTACTCTCAACTCTCATTCTCATTTAGACCCTGTTATGTCCACCTGTACTGCTCGCCATCTACCTGTTTCACGTTCTCTCGCTCTGTAGTTTCCCCCTCCAGCTTCCTCCAGTGTCCACGAGGCATACAAAGTCTCCCTTATTCCTCCGTCTTTCCATCTGTCCCCTGCCTGTTTTCACACCCATCAGCAAAAACCACAAAATACTTACAGACTTCTGGTTGGAAAAACAAACACAGCATTTGTGTGTCTAGCTCTTGCTCCCCCGCTCATCTCGCTCTACCTCTTCATTGTGTTTATACAGGCCAAGAGCTGAAAGAGGTCGACTGTAGCTTTTTTTTTTTTTTTTAACCAAGTACAGGACGCACCCAGCTATACTCAGTGTCTGTACTTGACCAATATGCCACTTGGAAATTTTTTTGTAATTCAGGAAATGAGTAGAAAGATGTGATTAGACAAAACAAACTAATGAAATATCAAACAAATTTTATTCCTTTGACATTGTTTAATATTGATGCGATCTCATCTGTTTACCATTTTAAAACATTTTCTCTCCTTTGCTTGGAGATATTTAGTGGAATTTGTTACAAATTTTTATTCATGTTGCTTTAAACATGAGTAACTTTTTAGCTTCTGGTATTTTTAATGCGATGTGTGTAGATGCTTTAAACCTCACAAATGTGCTAAGTTGCATCAGCCCCTTACCTTGCACTTTGCTTATGTCTTTCAGTGACTTCCTGATTTTACCTGGCTTCATCGACTTTACCTCAGACGAAGTGGTGAGTACGCCATACGTGTGAAGGACATATTTGAGAGTACAAAAAGGTCTGACTGTTATTGTTTCAGAGGATTGTTGCAAGTAACTGTCATGTCTGAGTAAAGGCTGTTCTGGGTATTTGGGAGGACAAGGTAATATTTCTTCAGTTTCTCTCACACACACCCTGTGATGACAAAAGTACAACGTGGCAGTGTCAGCAGACGGGCTGTTCTTGGCAGAGCCGCTTCCTAAACCATCAGGCTTATTACAGTGGCGTCTTTTGAATTTCCTTAAACAAACCTCTCCACTCCAGACTCCATTTTATAATCGCAGCTTTTTGAAAACAACCTTGTTTTTGCCTTTCTTTTTTTTTTTAAACTGTCTGCACCATTTCTTCTCTCCCTGCTGCCTTGCTATTTTTGCCCAATGTGGTCACCCACTGGTTGCTCCCTCACCCTTGTGTTTACATTTGTGTTTGGTCGGTTGCTCATCCACCTCTTGCGGCAGACGACGGGAGAGTTAATCTCGGGGCTTTTGAAATCCCTCTCTTCTGCTTTGTCCATCTCAGAGGGTTTTAATTGAATTGATATCCATAATCTCCCCCTATTGCCTTCAGAGTTAGAGTGCTCGCGTTGCTGTGTGAGATGCTTGTCTGCCTCTCACCATGTTGCCATGGGTTAGTTGTCTCCACAGTGTCTTGGTCTTGCCCTAGTTTTTCACCGGATAGTGAGCCCATTCAAGCTTGAATAACACAAATGCCTCCACATTTGGCCTCAGTCACAGCTTTGAATGGAGTAGTTCATGTCCACATTGGACCGGACCCACATTTGCAGTATACTTTCCAGTTTTTCTGGCTGTGCAAGGTGTTAAAACACAAAGAGGGGCCAAGTGCGCTTGGAGCTGTTGTGGGAAATTCTTCGGGCTCGTGATGTTCTTGACATTCTCTTAACTCTCAGGTTGGTACATTTGTGTCCTCTAAATGGATATGCAGTGCTTACCTTCACAGTGGACCCCTGAGAAAAGCCTCCATAGTTTACGTCTGTCACAGATAAGGAGTGAAAAGCTGGACGCAATGGAACTTGTTTGCTCGTTTCCCATGTTGAAGGAATGTCATTATTTTTACACACACAGCTGAAGAAAATAAAAACTGTTTCTGGCTGTTGTGGGAACCAGAAAGATGTGAAAGTTAAATGTGGCTTGTGCAGATGTATTAGTGCATCGCTCATTTCCATTTTCCAGACAGTGTCAGGTTTCTGTTCCAGAGAGGAAGGACGGTGTGTTTTTGGTGTGTCAGACATTTGAATTAGTGTGCAGATGTCTCTTATCACAGTTGAAACCTGAAAATATATATATCTTTCCTCAAACAGCTTTTGTAACATACACCAATTTTCAGTCCTCTTAAATTGCCTTCATTGACTCTCTGTCATTTGCGGTTCTGTGTCAGTCGAACCTACTCAAACCCACTTGAGGAGACAACTGTGCGGTACATTGAATGTGCCAAGTTTAGTTTGCCCCCTGGTGGTTCATGTGCAAAACAACAGACACAAACTCATTAAGACATCAACACGTACATTTTTGTGTCTCAGGACCTGACATCAGCACTTACCAGGAAGATCACATTGAAGACCCCTCTCATCTCCTCCCCCATGGACACTGTGACAGAGTCAGCCATGGCAATTGCGATGGCGGTAAGAGATTTCTGTAGTTATTGACAAAGAGGATTGGTTTTCATTCATTTCTTAATTCGAAAAACCCACGTATTATTCCTTTTGTGATTTCCTTTTGGTAGCTCATGGGGGGTATTGGCATCATCCACCACAACTGCACACCAGAATTCCAAGCCAATGAGGTCCGCATAAGGTTAAGGTAAACAATGATAATGATATATCCTATATATATATATATATATATATATATATATATATATATATATATATATATATATATATATATATATATATTCTTTAGAAATATTTCTATTTTATGTTGAAGTGTCCAGCAATTTGTAGTTAAATGGTCATTAGTCATGTGATTTTTAGTTGTGTTAGAGTGGTAGAATTGTTGTTGTCATCACCATTTCACACTTGTATGACTGTACAAATTTACCAGACACACCGAAAGGACAAATCTTAACAAACCTAACTGAACTCTGACATAAAACCTTTCTTGTCTTGTCCCTATATAGAATATGGTAATTGTCTTCCACATGTGTTTTGTTTGTTTGGGTTTTTGTGTGTTTTTTGTTTGTTGGTTACTGTCTTTTTGGTTGTTTTACTTATTAATGTGTGTTTGCTGTCGTGTGTGCTGCGTGTGGTGTTTTGGTTTTGCGCTTATGCTGCTTTACACACAAAGAGAAAATAACAGTAATAACATTTGATTTCTCTTTGTTTCCAGAGATTTGAGCAGGGTTTTATCACAGACCCAGTTGTGATGAGTCCGCGCCACACAGTCGGGGATGTGTTTGAAGCCAAAGTAAGACACGGCTTCTCTGGTATTCCTGTCACAGAGACAGGCAAAATGGGCAGCAAACTGGTGGGCATCGTCACCTCCAGAGACATCGACTTCCTTTCTGAGAAAGACCATGACAAACCTCTGGAGGAGGTGTGTATTTCCACTGTATGTCCCATCAGTTTAAAGGCATTTGAATCATTCATTTGGTTATTTTTATACTGACACTGTGCTTGTCGTCTCCAAGGCCATGACAAAGAGGGAGGACTTGGTGGTGGCTCCAGCTGGTGTTACACTGAAAGAAGCCAATGATATTCTGCAGCGCAGTAAAAAAGGTGAATAAAAGAGACAGCAGCTTTTTCTAGCAGGATTCTGGGTTTCTCACATGTAATTTAATAACCTCACTGTCGCTTTCTCCATAACAAGGCAAGCTTCCCATCGTAAATAATAATGACGAGCTGGTGGCCATTATTGCCAGGACAGATCTGAAGAAGAACAGAGACTACCCGCTGGCCTCCAAAGACTCACGCAAACAGCTGCTCTGTGGCGCCGCTATCGGCACCAGGGAGGACGATAAATACAGACTGGACCTGTTAGTGCAGGCTGGGGTGGATGTAGTTGTACTGGTGGGTGTTTTTGATGGTTCCATTGTGGTTGATGTGTATTTTTATCTCTGATGTAAATGTGTGAAATGGCCTGTTTGAGCAGAGGTTGCCTATAAATACATGAAACTGTTCGTGTTAAGTCTCCCCGATAAACAGGAAGTGTGGGCGAGTGTCTTAGAAGACCAACAATAGGGTAGTGATACTTAGAGTGTAAAAGAGTAGAGCCATGGATCAACATGACTCAACATACTATAACTTTCTGGGATTTATATGTACATAAATCTGTAAATTCACATCAAACACAGAGGTTTAAGTTTTTGAAATATGTTTTTAAAATATGCAAAGTGTATGTATTCCTTCATTCTTTAACCAGAAATATCTGTTAAGACTACTGAATCAGCATAATTGTACTTAAATTATGACATTTTTTGAATTTCTAGGACTCTTCACAGGGCAACTCAGTGTATCAGATCAACATGATAAATTATATTAAACAGAAGTATGCTGACCTTCAAGTGGTGGGAGGAAACGGTAAGTTTGTTAAGCACTTGAGCATGCTGGTGTTTCCTCTATTAATCAGTAAAAAAAAAATTCAGCTTCCTCATCAGTGTCAGTGAAATATGGTAGTTGACCTACCCCCACACTTTAACTGACCTTTTTTGTTATTTTCCCATCCCTGCAGTTGTTACAGCAGCCCAGGCCAAGAATCTGATCGACGCCGGTGTCGACGCTCTGAGAGTCGGCATGGGCTGCGGCTCCATCTGCATCACACAGGAAGGTACTTACCTTCTGTTTCAATGCTGCATGTTTCTCTTTTTCAATATTTCAGTGCTGGAAAAACAGAAGTGGCATTTCATTGTATGCAAATGGTTAATTTAGAGTACTAGGTTAAAATGAAAAATAATGCTGTGACCATAAAATTGATAGCTCAGATTTTAAAAATAGGGAAAAGAATAAATTGGGAAGAGGAAGCATAAATATGTAGTACACTAGTCGTAGCTGTACCTGGTCTTAATCTGGCAATGAGCTACAGTGAGAAGAAAAGGCTATCAGTTGCTAACTGTAACAAATACCCTGAGACCACTCCTAGTTGTCATGGTGATCTGCCAAGGCCCCATTCTGGGTTGCTATGGGGACCGGCCTCTCATGCTCGGACTGGGTCACGTTCATCGACAAGAACATACGAGAAGTGCTGCAGCCAAAGGAAATCATATCCCGTAATATCTCTGTTGCAGTTACCAACAAAATAGCTGCAGATTTTTATACTTGTCCCTCAGTCTGATCCGACTTGTTTTCTACCTGACTCGTTTCCATGGCAGTCGTGTTGCATATGTTTTCTGCCTTCCAGTCATGGCATGTGGGCGGCCCCAGGGGACCTCGGTGTACAAGGTAGCAGAGTACGCCAGGCGTTTCGGTGTGCCAGTCATCGCTGACGGAGGCATCCAGACTGTGGGCCACGTGGTGAAGGCTCTGTCTCTTGGCGCGTCGACCGGTGAGATTTCCAAGATATATACGACATGTGGTGGGTGGTGGGGGGGACCTTATCTAATGGTTGTATTTCAAACAGCTTCTCCTTCTCAGAAAAATCTTTGTAACAACAATGCTGTTTATCACAGCAGCAAGGAGGTTAAGTAATGGGTAATACAAGAACATAAGTAATTCTCTCCTGTCTCCCCCTCCAGTTATGATGGGCTCGTTGCTAGCGGCAACGACTGAGGCTCCAGGGGAGTACTTCTTCTCAGACGGTGTGCGGCTGAAAAAGTACCGTGGTATGGGCTCCCTGGACGCTATGGAGAAGAGCACCAGCAGCCAGAAACGCTACTTTAGGTATGTACGAGGCCAGTGAAAAGGCAGATTCCACGAGCACTTTTTGCAGTGCTGTGATTCCACCGGAGTAATATTGATTAATGTGTGTCCACAGTGAGGGTGATAAGGTGAAAGTAGCCCAGGGTGTGTCTGGCTCAGTCCAGGACAAGGGCTCCATCCACAAGTTTGTACCTTACCTGATAGCTGGTATCCAGCACGGCTGCCAGGACATCGGGGCAAAGAGTCTGTCTGTCCTCCGGTGAGTTGTGTGTATGTGTGTGTGTGTGTGTGTGTGTGTGTGCATTACTGCTTATGATATGGATTTTTACTTTTATGTGTATTATGCTTTACAATGTTTCTGTCTACCTCAGTTCCATGATGTACTCTGGAGAGCTGAAGTTTGAAAAGAGGACCATGTCTGCACAGGTAGAGGGAGGAGTACATGGACTCCACTCGTAAGTGCAAAAACACATTTGCAGTACAGACTTGTCCAAAGGGATTATGCATGAATAATGATTGATCGGTTAATAATTCTCTTTGCTTCTATTATTTGTTCCCGAAGCAAAAAACACAGCCTGCAGAGGTAGACGCCAAGGTGTCTGTTGTTACAGTGAAAGCAGGTCATGTCATGTGCCAGGGCAAGAAGCATGAATTGGAACTTTAAACTGTGGTTTCTTTGTTGGCTCATAAATGATTTAATCTATTACGTTGCTAAGACATAGCTTGGCTCCAACACTACTGTACTTCCTGTTAGGTGTTGTCATTGGCAAACGCTGCACTGGAAAATGAACTTGTTCTGTCATTGCAAGAAAGTAGCATAGAAAGAGAAGAAAGCAAAGAGGTTTTTAGCTTTTTTTTAATTTCCATTATCATTAGCTTGACTAGTAACAAGATAAGATTAGCTTCTAGCTTTATGAAAAGGGACAAATGCTATTTCTTTCTTGTTGCTCCAGTTTTTGTTCTCGTGCAAATGCAGTTTAGCCGTTCCCTGCCAAATGCATTCAAAAAACACGGAACAGATAGATGCATTTCAGCAATACTGATTTATATTAGAGCAAGCACTGATTTGATCCATTTTTTTCTCTGCCTTTCACAGTTACGAGAAGCGGCTTTACTGAGCGGGAGGGATGCACGTGACATAACCAATCTAAGAGTGACCAAATGTTAAACCGCCACTTCTGTTAAAACACGCACCGCCGACAACACCCTCTCCGCCCTCCCCTGCATCGTATCCACCGTTACTCTCTCTCTCTCTGATCCGAGCCAGTGGCTTCAGGGAGCGGAGGGGCACTGGACGAAGTGAGCATTTTTCAAACTGACACCAGACTCTCTGAACACCTGGGATTTTGCACTCAAGAAGCGGCACAACAGGGTTTTCAGAATGACATACACACACACCTGTATCTTGAGTATGCAGCCTATCCCACCCGTGCGTGTGCGTTGACAGTAATGACAGAATGAATTGTGTGTGTGTGTGTGTGTGTGTAAGTGCTGTGTGTGTGTGTGTGTGCGCGTGTGAGATATAGTTTAAAATGTCTGTAGGGACAAGCAAAGTGAAGGTGCACTGTTTTTATTTGTCCTGTCAATATTAGTGAGTCTAAAACAGCTATGGTGCAGATCCCATCAGTACCTTCTTTTTAGCTCATTTGGGATCCACGCTTACCAGCACGCTCCAGTCAGAAGCCTCTCACATGCCAGTTCTTAAACACACTAGTATGTATGTGCAGAAAACAAGACAAAACACTGTGTCTTTCTATGTGCTGTGTGTCGGTGTATCGTGGCAATCTTACTTTTTCTTTTTTCTTTTTTTTTTTGCATTTCTCAGTCATCACAGGTATAAGCTACTTCCTCAGACAGTAGCTGCTTATCTTTCAGCTAATATTGTTTACGCCCTGTGGGGTACAAGGTATTGGTGATTATCCTGTTGACGTTGTGTCCTCCAGTTTCACCTACAGTCAGTAAACAGAACCCAGAGCCCACAGTCGTTACCTCTGTGGACATGCATTTTCCTGTCAAAGACATCTTGAGCCAAATGATTAGTCCCATCTCGTATGTTGAACACGGAAGGGACCAAAAGTTGAAGATCAGGTATGTTTCAAAGAAAAAAAAACAATGTATTAAACCAATCAAAAATACTTGGGAATGGTGAGGAGGAGAATTTCTCTGCCCTTAATTTGAATACTTTTAGATAAAACAAACTTTATATGAAACCTGTATAGTCTTGGGGGGCTTTGAATTGAGCATGAAGTGTTTTTGATATGCATGTTTGTTTTTTCACTAAGCCAAACATGGCTGTATTTATATTCTGCTTTATTGTAACTGCATACATACTGCCAAGTGTGTTTACACTTCCTCTGACACTCTTATTTTGTAATTTCAAAACCAAAATTGGCGCAACAAGTAACTTGTTACCTTGTCACTTGTTCATTCCTGTGTTCTCAGAGTGTGGCTTAGGTTCTAGGTTTATTTTATTTCTGATTTGTTTCTTTACCAGAGATATGCCTTGAAACAGGGATGGATAAAGGCTGCAGATGACAGCTCAGTGGAAATGCATAATGCTTCACACCCTCCCGCCCTCTTTTCTTACTTAGAAACAGTATCGCTGTGTTTGTTATCGTTCAGCTTATGTAGGAGTAGGCTTTTCTAACATTTTCATACTGGATGTCTTTTTTTGCCAGGTGTAATTTTCGTTTTTATAAAAGTCCCAGATTGTAAGAGTTGAGTTGCTTTCTTTAACGTGCTAATGTACTTTACCTTGCACAGGCTTCACTTGACTAACAAAAGCCTCGCAATTGGAAGGACGAAAATGTACATGAAAATCTTGGAGAAATATAGGTATATTCAGTTGAAAATGACAGCTGCTTGTTTTCTGTTTCCCATCTAAAGAGAGAATTCAGATTTTTAAAATGTCTTATTTGTGAAGTACTGAGTCCTGTTAATCCATCTAAAAAGCACAACTATAGTGTTAATTGAGATATTAGGTTTACAGTTTTGTTTGTTTATTTTTTGTTTTTTAAGTGTTGTATGTTTTTTATGATTTCCGCTTCAGTATATTGGAAAGCTGTTGCCAGAACACAGTGGTCACAGTGGCAACCAACAACCAAAACCTTAAGTAAGGGCTTTTTAGATGGACTGGAAAGACTCAGTATTCAATAGGTCCAATATCAGTTTTGAGGAATATCACTTCAGAACATGTTTACAGTAAAACACTCAATAGAGGAAAGTTGCTTTTGCTGTTCAATATGGTAAATAAATAAATCAAACTG
Organism: Scortum barcoo; assembly: GCA_023238725.1. Lineage (NCBI taxonomy): Eukaryota > Metazoa > Chordata > Actinopteri > Centrarchiformes > Terapontidae > Scortum > Scortum barcoo. The sequence continues at coordinate 7,582,665 of CM041540.1, forward strand.
TGAATAGACCACTGTCTTATTTAACATGCACATTGATAGGTGAACTTTAAGTAAAATAAGCCAGATGTTATAAAACAAACTTTATTAAACCATGTGTTGAGCACAGTTATATTTGAACATAAATAAATTAGTATGCCGGTCATAAAAGATGCTGTCAGTGAATGTAAAAGCACGATTCATTGGTGATAAATGTAGGAGGATAAGGTAACATAGCGTTTAACCAGTAGAGGGCACTGCTGCACCATAACTGCAAGTAAGATGTGTGGCATATTGATATGGAGAGTTTATAAGTTTGATAAATATAATTCTAATCCCATTTATTCAACATGAGATTTAATGACTGATATTCTGTGGTATTTGAAAGGGTATGACTTCAGTAGTATCTAATAAGTGCTTTATTCTGTCACAGTACTATCTATTGGAATGTCTGAATGCAATAAAAAACATTTGTACAAATAAATTCCTGTTATATCCACTCAGTAAAATGTTACTATTCTTTTGACTATATCAAACTTCACCAGCCTTTATCAAACATGTAAAAGTTACAAATTACCATTTGGCTTTTGACATTCTTGGCACTTAGACCCTCATAGACATTCACTATTGACCACATTAGAAAGCTCATCAAACCTCCAGAAACTTTCTTTTGGCAGCTATAAGTCTTTTATGGTGTACAGAAAAGCTACCATGCACTACCAAATAGGCTCCAAAAAACTTTGACCGTCAACATCTCGCACAAAGCAGACACCCTCCTTAATAAGTCCTCAGTTTGACCAGACTGTCCTTTATAAATCAATAGTCTCACTGCAGATGCTCAAAGCATCGATTTGTCTGCAAACACTGATGAACTCCTCCTGCACGGATCGGTCTGCCTCAGATGACATGTCCAGGTCCAGACTCTCCTGTGAGGCTGCGCCCAGTGTTTGATAGTGCCTCTGTGGGTCAGCATGGCCCTGGTGGCCAGAGGATATCTCATGGCCTGTAACCCCTTGCTGGAGAAGCTGCTGAGCATGTCTCTCTGGGCTTGGGCAGAGCACAAGCGAAGAGCCTCCTAGAGAGGCTCGGTAGAGGGAACAGGAGGAAGAGCTCCCCCTCCAACGTTCAGCTGATGAACAGCTGGAGGAAGAGGACAGGGAGGGAGATGGTGGAGCACCTACTACAGTGTCTCCTTGAGATTGGGTGCAAGGAGGCTGGGGCTGAGAAGCCATCTCCACACAGGAAGAGGTCCGATAAAGGCCAGGGTCAGCTGAGAGAGGATCACAGAGCCCGTTGCTGGGAAGTGCACAGTGGTTGTTAATGGATAGATCACTGCAGCGAATAGGCCTAGTGGGGCTAAAAAGGCTCATGGGAAAGAGGGCCTCACTGAAGAGTGCTTCATCTATGCTGCGACGCAGGTTGATAGGCGACGGTGGCCTCAGGTCTGTGGTGGAGTCACTGGTAAATGAGGATCCACCTGAGGGTTCTCCACCTCCTCCATCCTCAGGTTTTTCCGGACCCTGTAAGTTCATATCCAAGTCCAGGTCTCGGTACGCTAAGGCCCGATTACTATGGTAGAGGAGGTCCAGGCCATTCAAACTGCTACCAAGCCTCTCATCCATCAGAGTGTAAAGAGGAAGGCTCTCTGTCTCTCCAAGCCCAACGGTATCGACGATGGCAAGCTTCTCCTGCTGACTCAGGGTCCACTGGTAGCTCCCAGGTAAGATGGGTGACTTGGATGCTAACAACTCAGTCCAGCAGCTCCCTGCAGCTGGGAGATGGTCAGAACAGTAGACAGGTTGTGCGACCACCAAGGCTAAGGTGAGACAAACCCCGAGCTCACACAGTCTGCAGCTAAACTGAAAAGCCCACCAAGGCCAAGGGTGGAAGACTTCCTCTCCACCTGCAACACCCATAGCGTTGAGAATGGCGTATAACTGCAGTCCTGCACATGCCAAAGAAAACAATGCTGAAAGACACACGGTTACAGCTGCACGGTCCCAATCCCGGCTCTCAGCAAATGGGCAGCGGTTGTAGCGCTCGGCAGGTGTTGGAGATGTGTTGTTCAGGTGGTAGATGTGCTTCGAATCTGCCCGCACGTAGATGTAGAACACAAAATAGGCAGCAGACAGAAATGTGGCCAGTGCTACAAAGGCTCCACGGGAGATGAGTGAAAGGAAGAGGCAAAGGGGAGGCTTTTGCTGGTAGAATTTGAGTAATGTCACCGGTCCGAATGCAGCAGCAAAGTGCAGGACAACCAAGCAGGCCAGGAAACAGGGTCTCTGGAAGGCTGAATAGGAGAGCTGCATTCTTGAGCGCATCGAAAGGAGTAGGAAAACCAGACCGAAAGCTGCAGTCAGGCAGGGAAACGGTGCTTCGTAGAGCATCAGCGAGGCCTCTGTGGAGGGTAATCGATCCTGGTGGCCATAGGCATCATACAGGAGTGAGAAAGATCTTGTACAACCAGCAGCTAGTAGAAACAGGCTGACCAGAGCAAAGTAGCCACATCCAGATGGGCATCGTAGCGGCAAGCAGAGCAGATTGAGCGCTGAGGCTAGTGTTAGCATTGCAAAGGCGCAACCAGTGCCGTAAACATGCGCGTCCCAGGCCAGGCCCCAAGCTGCCATGGCACTGTTCCAGTCAGTGTACAACGGCACCAACATGGGCGGACCTGGGATCAGGAAGGGGCTGACTGATTGGTTCGCGGTAGTGGTGTTTTGTGTGGGCTTGACGTCTGAGGAGGTTGTGGAGTCCCAGGTGTCTGAGAGATTGCAGATCCCGGAGCGTTCTTTGTTGCAGTCTGGGAGGAAGGTGACGTCGCTGTCCATCAGGCCCGACATCCAGTCTTCAGTGTACAGTGGAATATGGGGAGTTTCTGTAGGAATGCCTGAAAAGAAAGTAAACAAGATAAATATTTAAATGGCTAATTGAACAGAGAACAAAAAAAAGTCCAAAAACTTTGCAAATGGCAAAAGCTGTAAACATCAACTTCAATATCACATATAAGAATTGTAATCGTCCACTCATGAGAATACACAGAAGCATTTAATCAACATTAAAACTATCTGAGCCAGGAAGCAAATTGGCTCAGGTCCAGGGTGGTGAAAGCGTGCTTTTTGCCTAATGTGCTAATCCTTCTTAAAAGCTTGTAAGAAGGCAACTTCAAACTGAGCTTGGCGTAAAAGCAGTCACAGTGGTATGTGTGTGTGTGAGTGTGTTTGTTAGCAATCTGCCCACTCATAACCGCAGAGCTAGTTTTTCTTGCATTACGTAAGCCCTCTGGAGTTTCCATGTGAGTACAGCTAAATATGATTGTGTTAGACATGTTTTAGCACTGCAAAGGAAATGGTTTAGTTTAAGCTCAAGAAATAAAAGGAGTAGCCATGTGTATATGTGTTTGCGTGAACATTACAGAGGCGCCTGCAAAGCTCATCTGAGTGGTACATGTTTATGTAGTTCAATTACTGGGGGATGACTTGGGTGGGACTCAGCACAAGTCACTTCACACAGCATAATGCCTCACAGATGGGCGAAAACACAAACATTTTTCAGCCTCCTCGTCTGAGCTTCACATCATGGAAGCCCAGTGATGCTTGTTTCCGTAAACCATAACCATCACCACGTATGTGCTATCTTTCCACTGCAGAAAAGAACACATTGAAACCTCTAGTCTAATAATAGCTGCTTAAAAACCTTGCTCTATTAAAAAAGAAAGGTGGCCAAATGCAGCAGAGGAGATGCAACTTCTAACTGTATCTTGTGTCATTTGCACACACACACACACACACAGGCTCATCAGTCATTTTGCTGCAAGCTTATCGGAGACAATCACTCCTCCATAAAGAACCAGGTGCCATAATGGACCAGAGAGACGGGGACAAATGAACGGGATAAACTGACGGCACAGTAAATCACACAGCAGGCAGGTTTAGTGAAGTGTACGCTCATAAATATATTTTGCAGTCATTTCTGTGTGAGATCAGAGATTTTTTGGGCAAAAATGTTGTTAAATACAGCCAAAAAGCAGTGCCGTAGCTCTTGTCTCAAACAGTGAATAAAATGGGTTTAAATATGTCCAGCGATGCCTGGGGAACACATTATATCGGGTGGTAATGTTTTGTGCCAGTTAAAGAACTTAAATGTGGAGACATCAGCACCGCAAAACCCCTAAATCTTTGCGTATAGATCGAAGATGTCTAATTTGTTTCCTACGTAAAACTAAAAGTGGAGTTTGTGTGGTTTTCTCATCTGTCTTTTAATGTACTTTTATAGGTTGTATTCTGGTGTTTCTCATCCCACCCTCTCCTGGTCCCCTAATTCGCTCATTTGTTTATGATCTCCCTTCAACACCCGCATTCAAAAAAGGGGAAACTCCCATAGGTGGGTTTGTTATTTTTAAACTGGGACAGTTTTCTGATTTTCCTTGATTTTTACATGTCTCTTCCCAGGCTTTATGTTTTCTGCTCTCTGCTTTTTTCCCCCCAGTTGCATAGATCTAATGAATGGCAGCTGCTGTTTCCATTATGTTTACCATCTGTAGGTCTGCAGCTTTTGCTCTACAGGGGAGAGTGAAAGGGTTGACAATGCGCTTGTAGCACTCGAACATCACTGCAATGATGCTGAGATACAAACAGCCTGAAGCCCTTTCACTTGGATTAATGTTCATGTGATTCTTGTGCAATTTGTGTCTATGTGTGCCCATGCTGGAGTGTCTGCATGTGTTTGTATTGTTGACACTTGCTGTAATCGAGCACCACTTGTATACAAAGCCTTGCTCTTTCCCTGCTTCAGATCCTAAAGAGTGGCAGAGGATTTTAATAAGTGCCTTAGCATAAGCTTCAGCACCGCCTCGCTGTCTGCCAGCTGTTGACAAAGTCTTCATCAGTTTTCTTCATTCATCTCCAAACCCTGGAGCTGAATCACTGTTGCAGGTTGTGATGAAAACGTCAAGCTCAAGGAAATATGACCCCACTGCCAGCTGCTTCTGCATCTTTTACTGTAGTGCGACGCAGCATTTTCATTCCAGACATCCTAAGCTGTCTTTTGCAGCTTAATCATGTCCTCAACAGGAAGAAAAAAATGAGGATGGATGACTTTTTCACTTTTTCAGAGGCTTTGTTTTTGCACTGATGCACTGTTTTTTAATTAAGCCCTGATGAATCTTTAATAGGAAAAAGCGAAATGCTGTTGTGATGGCTCCCTTATGCGTCACTCCCATTATGATCCTTCAGTGATGTGCCAGACTACGTTGTTAAGAACAACTATGTCAGAGAGGAGGATTATACAGATGTGTGAACATCAGTCTGTGCATTCAGATATGCCACACATTCACAGCCTGCTGCTGGTCTGCCGGGTAAGTACAAGCAGTACAGCCATTAAGTCAGCGTAAACATCCTGTTCCATACTGAGGTTTAATTTGTCCAGAGAGAATGACTGATTAAAAACACAGTGGTTGATTTAGAATCACAGCAGTGTCCTGAGGTGTTGGGAACTCTTTCAGGATTTATTTCAAATTTGAAATAGTTCTGAAACAACTTACCAAAAGTAACAAATATTTCTTGGTTCTCTGTGACAGATAGACACTTTTCTTTGTTTTATATCACCGTAGATTTTAGTTTTGGACTACTCCTCAGACTGAGCAGATTAAGTTGAAGACATCACCTGACTTGTAATCAACATTTTTTCACTCTTTTTGACCATATGATCCATCTAACTGAACAAATTATGTTGAAGAGTCTGCAGTTATGCTAAATGTTAATGCCAAAATGCTCACAGGGGTAATGCTAACATGCTGGTGTTTACAGGGACATATGAATATATATATATATATATATACTATATATTTCAGTGGATGATTAGCAGGTAATATTTATAATGGTCACCATTCTAGTTAAGCTTGGATAGCTTGGGTGACATTTGCTAATTAATACTAAATAGCCTACAAAGTAGAGTTGTGCTTTATAAGATTTACTGGTGTTTGTTCGTAAACCAAAACATTGGACAAGTAAAAGTGTAGACCTGATGAGGACACTTAATGACAAGTCATGGTCACCATGTGCATAACAATTCATCCTGAGGGGACCATGAATGTCTGTTCAGAATTTCATGACAAACCATTCAAGATTTGTCATGCAAAACCTCAAATGTCAACCTCATGGTGCCAGAGGAAAACCCAGAGGATCTTCGTCAGAGAACAATGAATGTCTGTAATAAATTTCATGGTGAAGTAAAATTTGACATGTTTTAGTGTGGACCAAAATAGTGGGCCAACTGACTGAACAATATTGCTATCCCTGTGCCGTGCCGCCTGCCTGGCTAATAATCAATAGCATTAATTAATCAATGATAATAATCATTACTTGTAGCAGTAATCTGAATTCATTATGTGGCTTGTTAGATTTTCATATTGATTCCAGAAAGCCATCTTATTGATGTCATGTTGAGAAAATGAAGAGGAGCAATATTTAATCTTATTAAAAGTTTTGACATGACCAGCTTTACAGGACTTAAATATATCAGTCCTCTAATAGACACTGTATGACTGCACTGAAGGTGTCATCCTATCAAAACAGACAGTAGCTGTGTGGGAAATGTGGCTCAAGTGTAAAACAAACACAGAGATGCAGGCATTTTGAACGTAGGGGCCCACTGATAATGTAGGTGTGGTTCAACACAGCATTGTGTCAATGACCTGTCCGTCCATTTGTTTACTTTCCAGGGCGATGGTGATGATTTGAATGCCTCTGAGTGGAAAACGTGATGGGTATCGAGTCCTATGTTTTGTTGTCTCGCTCAAGTCAATAAATGATCAAATCTGAGCTGCTGGGCCGGCAGAGCGCCACTGAAAAGGGTTTGGTATGTGGTGGCTACAGTACAAGGATGGATCAGAGCGTTACGTTCCACTGCATGCTGCTCGGTCATCTGACACATTCCTGTGGGAACAAGTCTCCCATGCAAGGGACAGTAGACACAACTACAGCAGACAGACATAGCCCAAAAAGCAAAGTGTCTGTTAACACTATCTGAGAGGATATTTTAACTAATAAAAATGCCTAAAATGTGTTCTTAGGACTTGGAGTTTGTGTTCCACTGACTTTACACTTAATCAGACAGTAACAGGTAACAACTAGCTGGTATAAAGTAATGGAGTATTTAGCTGTTTTACATTATTCAGATGTATCCCTCACTAGATGATAAAGACCAAAATTGGAGCTAAAAAGAGTGATATTAATTCACCATGTGGGAAAAAACAGGACTCTAAATGAGTGATATTTTTCAGCTAAATGTTTAAATATTATATACAACTGTTTGATGGCAATTTCACCACATCAAATTAAAAGGCAATATGTCAAATTTCTGTGTGTTTACAACTTGTTTCCACTGTCTCAGTAATTATTGAAATATCTCAGTCAGGAGACAATATACATTGCCATCCCTACAGAGACTGTATAAAAAAAAAGTGAACATAACTTCCAGGTCTGAAAGGTGAAGCCAATTATGATATAATCTTAAACGTATTCTTTCTATTGGCCAGCAGAGGCCGACTCCAATGATTGAAAAAAGTCCAAGATGATGACGGCCAAAACGGTGATCCACAAACGAATGGGTGACAATACGTGTCCACATCTTTTTAAAAGTCTGTGCATCCCCAGCATGCTGTGCTGGGATAGCATGGCTAAAACACATCAGTATCAGGGTTTCATGTGATCAACATGGCAATATTCTACATTTAGCTCCACTTTCATAATGCCTGCAGCTAATAAGTGATCAGTACTATGAATATTTGATATAAGTATAAATCGAAAGAACTTATGGTCTCGGAGCTGTCTTGAGACGATTCAGTTAATTATTAATTCTGAGCAAAAGCACACAGTCTAAAAGATGAATGAGCACTAATAATCTGAAAATCAGCAAACCCATATTACACAACTTGGTTCACAGATCATTTCTTGTGAGGAGGAGTTTCATTTAGGACTCAGTGGAAACACTATTAGTGCACAGGGGCTATATTTATGTTTTAATTTCTTTGGGGTTTGCTCGTAAATCTGGAAAGCTCTTACCTAAGGCACCTTAACCTGTAGACCAGCTGAGGTAATAAAAGTGAAGGATTCCACCGATGTTACATGGGCAACAACCCCACAGACACACAAATGCTTAATTGGCTGCGTGTCGATTTCTGCATCACGAAACCGAGAGAGCTCCAAGTAGTTTTTATTTGATTGCCTTCATTTTCAATTTGGCTCACCTCAGAAAAAGCAATTTAGTAGGAGCTCACAGAGAAGTTAGATCATGCATACTGAGGAGGAGCCAGTTATGTGTGTTGGGAAATGTGAGACTGAGCGTTCATCTGCTTCTTAAATAGCTACACTTCATGCAAAAGCACCTGCTGTGGGTCCATTAAAGCAAATGGGAGAGCTTGTACGATAACTGCAAATTTGTTTATGTACATTTCCGACAACAGATTTTTGCTTTGGGGAGGACACGTTCAAATGGCAGACAGACAGACTACCGACATTACTGTTTCACTCACTCACTCATGACACATCAAGCTAGAGAGACCCATAGCGGCCCATCGTCAGGGAGTGCCACATTTGACAGGTCTATTTTTGAAAATCACTTGACAACATCTGCTATTTTGGGTGAGGTAATGTGGGTTACATCTGCTCCTGTGAACTGGGCTGAAAGTGAATCTTTTAATAGACATATTTAAGCAGAAATCAAGTTCAGGATGAAGGACTGATATGTATGATAGATGAATACTGCATATGGCTTTTTATTTTGATAATATAAAATCAGATTTAGAGAATCTCTTTTGAACAATAAGTCTAATGATAATCTATATTTTTTTAAGTCATAAAACCCATGAAAAGACCAAAAACAACATACATATTGTCTGTGTAACTAAAGCTGGATGAAACTAAAGCTCTGTGCCATAGAGCTCCATTGTTGTCCAGAAACAATTATAAACGCATTAAAAACTCAATGACCCACACTAGTGCACTGGGTGAAAATGTTCCTTCATTTCCATTAACATGTTATTGTAAAGGCTTACATATTAAGACTCCCTACTGACCATGTATTAATCTGCTGAAAACAGTCCCCAAAAAATACACTATTTACCCTTATTTGCTAAAAAGCACAGTGCCCAGCTGTTTTAAGGAAATTACTGAACCTTTTGTACAACTATGTATATGTAGAATGTTTCTTTTTTTAAATGTACGGAATCAGTAAATCCACCATAGCCAAGTGTAAATAGATCATTCAAGACACACTAAATACTGGAATATTGGCACCCTTGATTTAGTCTGTTATCAGTCTGTACTTGCTCCTAATGTTTTTGTAAGCTCTAACCAGGTAATAAATCCCACATCCATAAAATGTGCCTTCATGATTCCAAAATAACAGCTTCAAGTACTCTGCTGTGACTAGCCAGCAGTTTTAAGGTTTCTTAAAGGCAGCTATTGCCATCAGATCGATAATAATTCATCCGAGAGACAGTTCAAGGAAATATTTGTTCATTGCATTGTTCCCCGTGTCTCCTGTTCTCCTGAGTTCTCCAAAGTCACAGCTTGAAAGAGCAGTTTTCTGCTCCCGTTGGAAGCAATTAGGGTCTTCAGGCAAAGGATGCAGGGTAATTGTTTCTCCCAGTCCTCTGACAGATTTACTCATATTGAAACAGATCCAGGACAGCTTATGAAACAAACAGCATCCCGTCTTTTAGCTGTCCTCCCAACAGCACAGCAGCGCAAACACATGCTTAAAAGTGATGGGACTTTGAAGCGAGTTACAGTGTTTATTTACATCAAAAGGGATTTGTTTGCTCACCTGTGCTCGGTGGCGGGGACGGTGTTGGAGGCTTAGCGGGTGGCGTGGAAACGTCTGCCAAACGGGTGTCACCATCCCTGCCTGCTGAGGGAACCACACCTTCCTCAGCCTCCTTATCCTCTTTGCCTGGCAGCCCTGGGAAGACACATGCAGTTTAACCTCTGAGTGATCTCAAAGCAATCAGGAATACAATTTAATGAGCACACAGCACTTTAGCTCCAAGTAGCCTGAGAAAAACAGATTAGAAAATCTATCGAGGACCTGCCAAAAGAAAGTTTAACCCTCTCTGTTCTCTGCTCACAGCACGTCTGAGACTTCACACTGGACAAAATGGAGGGACTATGTTTCTTAACCCAGTTCTGTCAACTGGATCGGCCTATTGCCCACTTAGTTGAAGCCAGTCATCCATAGCACAGTCGTCTGGCCCTCTGTAGTCTAATTACATTGACATCCTGATGTGTGTGCGCATGTTTATCAGTGTGTGTGTGTTTGTGTGCATGAGTGCATGGTTGTGTACATCCTGGTCCATCACAAATCCGGAGCCCTGGTTCAATCAGCTGTCTTTAGTGTGACAAAGTGGAGGAAAACAAGGACAAGCATTTCATAAAGAGCACAGAGACAGAAAACAGAGGAGACAGAGCAAAGGAGGGAGTAATGAGCGCAAGACAGAGCCCCATCATTCCCTTTTTTCCCTTTGGTACGCTCGCAAAATGTGTTTTCACAGTCAGCCCTCTGCACGGGGTTTGTGTGTTTTACAAGATGGTGCAGCAGTTATAAATGAATGATGGACCAGATGAGATTTGGGGACGATATTCAGTGAGTGGATCTGTTGGGAAAAACTGATGAGCTGACTCTGTGATGAAGGCAGGAACACCAGGTACACTGTTAGTTTTATTGCTTCAGAATTAATATTAATAAAAGATACCAAGGCATAAGGCTAGTGGGAGGAATAATGAGGAAGAAAAAAAAATCAGAACTGCTACGAGGCGATGCCAGCTACTATCGTACAGTATAATCTAGGTCATCCTCGCAGCACTCAAGTTAATTGTGAGTTTTAAAAGTCTCCTAAGCAAAGTCTGCTCATCACTTTATTGCACAGTTGACCTCCACACAGCTGGAGACCTGTCTCAGCCAAAGGAGAGGGAGAGTGATGAGTAGCAGAGGCAAATGCTGCACACATGGATATTCCAGTATAAATAAGCGTTAGTTGGCTTTACTTTTCTCTGTTGGTGGCTAAACTTAGTAATGTTATGCTTACTTTACAATAACACTGACCAAAAAGGGCGCAAAGAGAACATGAACAGAGTCAGATGATGACATAACGGAGCTTTTGAGCATGGTGGTGCAGAGGCGCTTCCTTTGTGTGACACACTAAAGTAGAGAGCAGAGAAAGTATTGAGTGATTCAGCAGGGAGTACAAGTTCGGTAAAGTTGAAAATATATTCACACTTTTGCATAATATTTAAGAATTGTTGGGGGTAAAAATATTCAATAACTTCATTCTTATAAAGTGCAGTGTGTGATAATACACTCTTTCTGACTCTTTCTAAAACAGATTTTGGAACAACACAAAAAAAAAAAAGATTTAATTGGGCCTTACATTATGTTGTGAATATGTGCATCTTGTATCTTGTATGTTTTATTTACAGTAATCCAGAATGGATTTATTATCATGATTTGCTGATACCAGCTGATACACATGCTAACGTGTATAATGGGAGTACTGCCACTTATTTGTTTCCACTTCAAGCACCGCTTATCTGACCAAAACATGAGCAGTTGTCATATTTGTTGTTTTGTTCATAAAAGATTTACAAATTTATCGTCAGTAGCCTTGAAGTCTTTAGTTTTTATCTTAACCTTTTAACAGTGTAGAATTCTCACATCAGGCAAGTCAAATTTGCATGTTTTTTTGTTTTTTTTGCCAAATAGGAAAAATAGATGTTTCGGTTTAAACTCGAATTGGAAGGAGACACTGTACAGTACAGCCAGATCACTGCAGTGTCTAAGCTCTGCAGTACAGACACACTGATGTGCCTCTAGATTAAATTACTGCACCTAACAAGATCTGCTACAAATGAGATATAAGGACCGTAAACATGAGCACTCACTCACACACACACACACACACACACACACATTCATGTACACAGTACAAACAGAGGAATCTCTTTAGCACATCACAGGAAAAATTACTAATGGCCAGCTATTTACAGAAACTCTGCTGACAGAGCAAAAAAAAAAAAGCGAAAAGGCATAAGAGCAAGGGAGTGGATCTCCATTTTACCTATTGAACAGCTCAACACTACATATGTGCTGACTTATCATTTTGATGTCTACCTAATTATTACATACATAGTTTATTTTGGTCCTCATGACCTTAAAATATGATGCATTGTTTCTCAGATTCTTTTCACGTCTTGTAGTCTTCTTGTCTTGTAGAGAATGGATGTCTCTTTACCCGCGCACAAGGCTGAAAATATAGATTTCATCCAGAAACACAGCCTAAATTGAATTCAAAGTAGCATCCGCAGTGGGCAAGATCTTTGAGGCAATGACGCCCATATTTGTGTGGTAGTTGTTCAGAGTGAATATTGTTTCAGAAGCTCCTCATTATCATCCGCTTCCAGAAATAACAAAACAAAGGATGATGTTGCACTCCATTACACTCTGCTTTATCTACGCGAGCCCTGAGAGAGTTTGTGAAAGAATACACGTTTGGTGTTGTAACAAACACACTGGGCTTAGCGTGATAAGAATGCAAATGAACGGGCTGGATAGCAGTGCAGCTGAGAGAGAGTCGGATGCTCATAATCAGATGCATAAAAATGAGATACCATGACTGAGATATCTCATTTTTTCTTAATGCACTTGCACAAAATTGCATCATGTTTTTGCTAATTTGGATCATTTTCACAGCAGTTACTATTCTCACAAGTCCTGTTTTAAAATCAGCCCGAATAAAGGTGAGGAATAATCCAGATTGTTCTATAATTGCATATTTGCATCAATCAGGGACATTCAGCCTGAAAGCTGCGGGTCAAATCCTGAAAACAAACAGGGCTAAACCATCCAGTTTTTAAAAATTTATGGAGTCCATCTGGTTAAAGAAGTCATTATGAGAAGATTAACATAATATTAAAGTCAGCAGTGTTCTCTATTTGCATTTAAGCCCCTTTCTCCATTTAAATTCTATACGAGGGCATCAGATATTCACGTCACATGCTCCGCGTGTCAAACTGTTTCCATAATCAATTAATCTGCCGTTGGCCGTGCTTTAGCTGTTTGGCGTAGTGCTCGGATCACAGAGACAATATATCCTCGCAGGTATTAATGGAGTGTGTTAAGGGTCTAGTCTCGCCACCGCCTCTTAGCACAGCATACAGTAATGGAAAGAAGAGGGAGGAGGGGAGAGACGGAGCAGTATAAAGGGAAGCTTTTTGGCATAAAATGTACAGCAGTGGTTATCTGAGATGCTTTAGAATCTCATCAGCCTCAACCCACAGTTTACCCCCCCTCGCTTTTTCCCCTTTCTCTTCCTATAATTGCCCTTGCTGTCGGATGTTGGAGTGTCCCTTAGCAGAGGATTTGACACAGATGCAGAGCATTGCTGTTTTAATTTTTTATTTTTATACCTGACAGCCCCCTCAAGGGCAATGCCACACAGCAAACGCTCTCTCGATCAATGGAAACCCTTCACACACCTCCAGCAGGGAAATGATTCACCCTGTGCGGCTTTAAAATGGATTCCAGCGCACAGACAGAATATTCACATCGGGATAATGTATGATAATGCAGGGGTGCCACACTTTTGTATTTTTTGTATTAGTCTCCCCCCGTGTCCTTTGGCAAGGTGTAATCGTTTAAACACTACAAGGCTTCAGTGCAATACTACACCAAGAAGACTACAAGGGAGCATAAAAGCACCATATTCTGTTGCCTTTCATTTTTCTTTGGACGGCCAGAAGCTTCTCTCATCCCCGTCAAGGCGTTTTCACCCTTCAGAGCAGCCACAGCTGACATGTCTGTCCGTGGAACAAAGTGACAGGGATTTGTGTACAGGGGTGAAAAAATTGCAAAAGGAGGAGGGGAGCAGGGATGGAAGGTGGTGGGGCGGGGGAGAGGGGCTAAATGGCAAGAAGCATGTTCAGCATCCATGAGCAGCGACCGGCGAGCGCGTGGTCCCGCAGGAGAGGTGGTGCTTTCGCTGAGTGTGCGTTTGGAATACTGATACACGGCCATAGCAGCCCTCCCCACCCAGGCCAAGCCCCCCATCCTACCCCCATCTTTTCTATATGCCACCGCACGATGCAAACCCAAAAACAAGTGCAGACACAACACTCGCCGCCGTAGACAAAACACAGACACAAGATCTGGAATGGTTGCTTTCCAACACTGCAAAAAAAAAACTGTTATCATACTTCTTGACCTGCAGAATACATTTTTATCTGGAATCCAAGAGTTTCAATTTCAATTTCCATTTTTGACATTGGAAATAGCTGTTGACTGAATAATGCCAATCTCGGTGTCCATTTAGTGGCTGTTCTTCAGCTTTTGATCGTAGCACACATCAAAGAGGAGTCCTTAAAATCCTCAGAAAAATAGACATTTAAACATCAACAATCCTACGGCAACTCTGTCCACGAGGGAGAGTGTATTACGTGCTCCAGAACAGCCACTAAATCAACCTCACCGTGCGATTTTGTTGAGCTTTAAACTACAAGTTGATTAAAACAACTGAAACTGAAGATGATGAGAGACATCTGCCTGATTGAGAAACTACTCAAAGGAAACTAAAGGGCAAATCCTAAAAAAATGGTTCATCAATTATGAAATTAGGAGCGAATTTGTAGAACAGGTGTAGCGGAGAGCTGAAAATGTTATTAAAATAGTTAAATGAAATAAAAATGTGTTAGCAAAAATAGGATTTGGCATTAGTACTGTAAGAATATTGTAATTTTCACTGATATATTTTTTTTTACATTAAATGCATTCTGAGTTGTTAAACAGCCAGTAAGAATATAATTTTGTTGGGAATTATTGCTTTATTATTGTTTTACCTAATAGTTTGTGCAAATATATATGATCTAAAATTAAGTAATTAATCTAAAAATCTTTAAAAAAGTGTTCTGGATGGCAGCATTAAAATACAGAAGCTCTCATTATACACAAGCAAAATATCAATACTGCAGACATTACTGCACGTATACATCCACCAAACAGTCATGGCTTTATGAGATGGACATCGAACACGCCTGGGTGAGAGTAATGGACTCATCATCCTCTGGCCCAGCCTTTGACCCGAGATGATGAATGCGTCTGCACCTGGAGGATGATGTTCCTCTGAAGACCCATTAAGCATACAGACACCAGACTGCACACCAGTGTTGGGGGATGGGACCTCGAAGAAGGAGGTGTTGCCTCAATGTCATGTCAAAGTCCCCTGAAACGTACTAGCTAGCAGTGGCTGTTTTCGCTCATCATCTTTCCCTTTTCATGCTCTGTGGAGAACAAAAACCCCACATCGGGCAGCATTCAATCAAATACTCATTCCTTCAACTCACTGAGGTAATGGCTTATGTAATATTGGAGAGAAATTGCTGCTTCGAAACTCATTATGTTGATGGGATTAGTTAAGATTTTTGAGATTGAGTGGTAGAAATTACTGACTGGTAGTGATTGTGAAATGCAAAATTAAGTTAGGGTATGGCCAGTCATCAACAACACATCTATCAAAAAATGCTTTTAAACTACCCACAACATATTGCACAACAGCTTTTGATGCTGTAAGCTTCATTCAGACTTCTGTTTGTCATGAATGATTTTATTGAATAGTTCAAAGTCTGTGGGAAGCAAACACTGGAAACACAATGAAGAGGGCTTTCATTGCTGTATTGTGGAAGGAACCCTGTTTCTGAAAGCTGTCACGTTGCCAAAGTGTATTTGTCCTTCAAAACCAAAGTAGAGTAATGCCACATTATCCAAAAAAAAATCTTAGCTGAACATTTAAGATACAGTCTCAACACAAGGTGAAGTAATTCAAACACATAATGTATCATTACAATCATCAAATCCTGTACTCAATGATTGTTGACAGGGTTTCAACAAGATCTGGATTTATGCTAATGTCAGACTTTTCACTACTTACCGTGTCAGAAATGTCATCGATCAAGCCGAACTGTCTGCAGCCTTTTTGACAGCCCTCTATTGAACATTTGACACCTGCCTGCACATGATTGATCACATCTATTAAGTCAATACAGACACCATTGATTTGTTTAACTTTGCTTACCTCCTGCTATTGGGAAGTTAACCCCCTGGCTCTGAGTTGTTGTGCTTGTTATGGATCCCGGCACTAGCTTGCGATCGATCCCCATGGCAGTGGTGATTACCCCCGGCTGTTCCTCCACTGACCCAGACCAGGCTTCAGAGAAGCCCAGGACAGCCTCACTTTGAGTGGGGTGAGTTTCTGGTGTTGTGGCCTCTCCAGTATGGAGGGTCATACTAATAGTCGAGTCTTGTGGTTTTGTGACAAACATGGCTTCTGAGGACACACGGGGAGTAACAGGCCCCAGAGGGTGTCTGCTGGTCAGTGTGGTCTCCACCAGTCCTGGGATTGTTGTTGTGGTTTGGACTGCTGCCCATGTCAAGGCAGTGGGAACTGTGGTTTCTGGTGCTATTGTTGAGATCTCTCCTGTGAAATCTTCAGCCTCCTCCTTATCAGTGTGTTCCTCCGGGAGGTGTTGTACAGTGGCACCCATGCTGGCTCCGGCTGCTTGTGCGGTGCTCCATGGTGGGTGGGTATGTGTCGCATTTTGTTCAGGAGTGCCTGGGCTTGTGGGACTGTTGGTGAACAGAGTGTTTGTGATAGAACTGCTTGTGGGAGAGTAGGAGTCTGAAACAAGAGCGTCATTGTCGCTCTGCGCTGTGCCGCTGTGTGGAGAATCTGATGTCCCTGTGCGAAGTGATTCGGTTCTTATCTTTGTCACGCTGATTTTGAGCCCCTGAGTTGAAGAGGTGGGTGGTTCTGAGGGTTCCCCTGAACCCGAGTCCTCTTGCAAGTGACCTGTTGGTTCTGTCAGCCCTTTGGCGGTTGTGGTCAACACAGCAGCCTTAGTGTTACTGTCCGAGCTCCCATAAAAGGAGAACGATAGTGAGGGAAAGGAAGGGAGCTTTGGCAGAGACGGGGTCCACCAGTACAAGTTTAGTTTATTTTTAGGAGGGTTTTCTCTTGATGGCGTCGGTCCCCAGTGGGCCTCTTCATCAGCCACAACCTGCCTGTGAAGTAGCAAAAAACACCAGAAGCAGAAAGCCAAGGTCCGGAGGAGGCGAAGCATGCTGTCGACAGTGGCTCACGGATCGGTCACATGTTGTTCTCCATTCTCCTGCTCCCTGAGGCGGCTTTGGCTGTCTGTACGGCAAAATGGCCTAAAAGACAAGAACACACGAGACACCGAGTGACACACTTTTCATCCACTCTCGGGCAGCTAAATTTGAGTTGACAAAAACTTAATAGAATTTGCATCTGTCTGTTTTTTTCTTTCCATCGAACATTTCTGGAAGGCCAAGCTTCGGCTTCACGGAGTGTGACCTGCTTTTCTGCTGTTTTTCCAGACCGTAAAGTAAATCAAGTATAGAAACTATGCCACCAACTACAAGCGGCTGCTGAAGTTAGCAGACTAAAAAAAATATGTCACCCACCACAAATCACAACAAGAACTTAAGTATCATGGACACCCCACAATTAGTGGTGTCCCCTTAGATGTGGTGGTCAGTATTTATGTCGTGCTGTTGCTCACATGCATGCTGGGTCGCAGCCGTTGGGCAGCTACTAGGACTGACCAATTAAAGGAAGAACTTCCATCCATATGTATTCTATTCAGCGAGGGATGGTCAAGAAATAATGTGTGTGAGAGTCGGGTTGGGGGAGGTGAGTAAAGAATTAGGGTCCGGGTTGCCAACATAAGAATAGAGGGACCTCTTTTTCTTTTGTGGAGCGCCGAGTGGTTCAAAGTCACTAGCCTGTTGCCTCAGTGAAAAGACTGGAGCACCAAAGGAATTTCCCCTGTGAGAACAACAACCTGTATGCTTTAGCTGTACTTAACTCCCCACTAAACTCCCACCCACCCTATCCCAGCTTTGGTCTTGCCTCTCTTTCAGTCTCAGATTTATTTGTTCTTTAAAGCAGAGGGAGAAAGATCTGTTTGTGTGGGAGTAAAAGAAAAAAAAAAAATCAATATTCACAGAAATCGTGGCAAAGTTCTCTCTTCTCGCTTCTCTACCACGATCCCATTCTCTTTATGACTGTTATTTCACACTTTTTCTTCCGTCCCTCCCTCTGACAAGTTTATTTCGACTCATTTTTTCCCCCCGATCCACGCCAGCTCTCTCCGCTCTCTCAAGATCTTGCTGTTTTCTTCGTTATGCGCACACACTCAAGATCAATCAGCCGCTGCCACTGGAGTCTCAGGCCTTGTTAGGGTAGGTAAAGGGGCGGGGGGGGTGGGTGGGAATTAACCTGGATACTCAGTCAAATGCCGGGATATGAAGGCTGACTACCAGAGCTTCCCACACACTCCCTAGCTTTAGCACTTTGACCGAACAGCATGAAAATCACTTTCCAATGAGGTGAGGCTGTTTTTAGATGCCTTTGTGCTGCAGCGTGCACCAGCCAGCCCACACATGGTACAGAGATGCAGAGATGTGATTGTAGATGAATTCGGATCGGACTCTGCATGTTAGTGTAATTGTTTACTTGTTCGCCCACACGTACCGATCTGTAGTAGGTATACACACCCACGAGTGCACACTTTGCTTTCTTCCTCAAGACTGCAATTTCTAAAGGCCAATGAACTATTAAATGCTGTGTTTTGAGAGAAAGACGTCATGTTATTGCATACAGAAAAAAACATTTTAATTAGTTGTGGAGCTTGGGGCAAATTATATCTCCTCCCTGATTGCCTATTGTTGATTTGATGTATAACCAATGAATTATTTAGACAGTGGGGAATATGTATAATTTATTTTGACTAATGTTCTCACATTTCACGCCGGTATCATTTTCACCCAGTACCACGTTGTGTAGCAAAAGGAAACTCATGTCAGGCACATAAGAATTAGTTCACTTCGCAGTGTACCTTCCAGCATTTTAAGTTTATGATTAAAGAATCAATCCGAATTATTTCAAACTGCACTGTAATGTACTGTGTCTCTTATTTTGAATCAACACAACACTGTGTGTACACTATCTGTTCTTTCCAGTCACAGCAAGTAGAAGACTTTTTTGTTTGATTTGATTCAAGTGACAGAGCAGATGGTATTTTGTTGATGGCTGACTCATCTTTTCATGGCGCACATGCAAACACCTTTTTTATTAAAGTCTTGGGTCTTCCACCTCCAGAAAAGTAGCTGAAGTAGGAATTCACTGCAACTCTGTTTTGATAATAACATTACAGTCATCTACCAGTTAAGGATTTTGTTTAGTTCACGGAAATAATACACCCTCCAAGGTGAGTACTGTCTTAGATGAGCCATTTTCCTAAATCTCACTGTATCTTCCAATACCCTGTAATGTAGTTATACTTTTGTTAATTCTGCAATAAATACATTTTTTGGCAAATTTGGGCAGAATCAAGCTCTAAACACAATGCAACCATATCACCCTTCGAACCAAACACCTACACATCCAGCAGATACTTATTAACATTAACATTATCAGCATTAATGTGGAGTTTTTTTTCTTATATTCCTTCTTCTTATAGGTCTGGTTTGCTCTCAGTCAACTCAGGAGAGAAATACTTGTCCACTGTGTTCACCAGCTGGTCGCTAACTTTAACTTTAACTTTAACTACGGTGTGTTTATCAGAGCATTACGCTGAAAATAGCTGCTTGCTACCCCTGAAACATTAAAGTTGGTGGCCAAAAAGCTAAACAAGGAGCTGAAAGACACTAAAACGCTCAGTGGAGCTGAAGGGAATTGCAGAGTTTGGATTTGTCACCATGAACAACAACAACAAAGTCCACAGGTCCATTAAGAAAATTTAAAACATTTTATAAAAGCAGCTTTAAAATCCATCCACATAATGTCGAATCAGTGATAAGCTGTCACGAACAGCGAAAACCTCCTTCAAAAACTGCATTAATGAATTTCATTATCAAAAAAATGTTGGCAAACTAGCAATCAAGCTAACAAATTAACTATCTACTGTACTAGCCACAAATGAATTAAAAAAACACAGCACAGCTCATTCCACATTGGGCCTTTAACTTTCTTGTCACCACTCGTCACCACATCAAATACATGCCTGTTAGTGGAGGCATTGTCTGCTTTGGCAGGCAGCAGAGCAAGTGGAAAGGAACCATAAAAAGTGTCTGTGGGGAATTTACAAGTCCCTTCTATTATTTTGCTGGCGTTTTGTCTCACTGCTCCTGACAAAGATGGGGCCTGCCGCTGTAGTGTGCTCAATGGAGCAGAGACGGAGAAAGAGAAGTGGAGACAGAAAAGGAGGGCAGAGAGCAAAAGACAAGGGCAAGGCAAGGGAGAGAGAGAGAGAGAGAGAGAGAGAGAGACAAAGACACCATATTGACATTCAGTTGTGGCATTCTTAGTCCAGGAGAGTAAACTCTGCATCAGTCTCCCTAATGCTCATTTTAGGTTGTTGCCAGAGCCTCTTTCATTAACTCTGCAAACAGACTCCTGTCTTTCGATTTAGTGTCCGTGCATGAGTGTGTGTGTGTGTGTTCATGAGAAGCCCCCACTCTCTCACTTCTCTCAGGACCATCAGCCATCTTGGTCTCAATCAGTCCTCCACCTGCTGTATCATATTTCTCTATGGAAATTTCTCCACTCTAAATTAATCTGACAGCGGTATTATGGCATTACAAGCCCCTCTGTGATCGCGGCAATCGTAATAAGGCCACTGTAGTAAAGTTAACGAGAGAGAGGGAGACTAAGAGAGAGGGTATAGAGAAAAAGAGGGCTATGGAAGGAGAGCTGAATTAGAGGTGTGTGTCGCTCCTGAGTGATTGAAATAGAGAGGCACAGCACTGAAGGGAGTCACAAATGGAGATGAATTGACTGTGGCCAATGTCATTACTATTTAACAAACCTGCTATAAACACAGGAAGGCCTGAGGATCAATGACATAGTTCAGGATAATGGAGTCATTTACCTCCCTGCAAATGGCCACTGTTGTGGGTGACAGATGTTTTTCTCAATCTGCTGTGTAGGTGTGCATATTTACAAGCACTAGTTTTATTTCCATGATAATGTGTAGGTACGCTTGCATTTGAGCGCATATTTACATGTGCATCCTCCCACGTGCTGCCTGGTCCAGTGTTTTCGATTGCAGCCCTTTAACATCACGAGGTCTATCTCCCATCTGAGGAGTCAACTTATGGCTTTTTCCTGTTGTCCTCTCCTGACTTTGATGCAACGCAGGAATGTCAATATTGCACAGATTCAATCTGACTGGCCGCTTTAAGCCAGCAGGGTTTACTCTGCATAAAGCTGCACATTTGAAGGGCTTTATAAAGTGCTACAGAGCTTAACGTAGAAATCAAATTTGTATGTCCATCCATCTATGTAGTTGTCGTTGTGGTCATGGCAAGCTGTTGTGACAGTTTGGGAAAGAGGGATGTACAGAACAACCAAGAAAAAGATGTAAATGTTAAATGATTAGTGTCCTTATTTCACAAAAACACTCCAGGATTGATTTTACGGTTGGTTCATTTCATTGTTATGGACAACACCACAATATTCATATCAATAAAAATTGATCAGATATGACCTGCCATATCAATATAGCAATTTAAAATGAACCAATAAGGTAACTGGTGATCTAGAGTACTGTTTTCATAGTATGCCTGCATATTGTATGCAGTTACACTGTCCCTGCCTCCAGTTTGTATACTACAGACTAAGGCAGATGCATGTATGTGTTTTTCAGTGCATGCTCATTTTGAAGGAGTAGTTCAGCACTTATTTGCTTTCTTGACAATCATCGATGAGAAGGTCTAGACCTCTCCCATATGTGTTTGGTAAATATGCAGCTACCACCAGCATCTTAGCTTAGCATAAAGACTGCAAACAAGCGGAAACAGCTAGCCTGGCTCTGTTTTGGCGACTCCACCAGTTGTCTGGCAGCATCACAGGGTTGACAGGTCTTTGTGAAACTATCACTGGAGTGTCACCCTCCTTAAAACTGCAACTGATTATTTTTGCACTTTTGCACAGATTAAACAAACACAATATTAAGTGTTAACTAGGGCTGGTCGACAGATTTTGTTACCTTTGGACAGAGCCAAGATAGCTGTTTCTAGTAATTATGCTAAGTAGTCATGTAGGCATGGAAAGATATGAAGGTAGCAACCTTATTATTTCAAAGTCAGAAAGTGTTCCAACATGTCACATTTTTAAGTTGAAAACTGCAATTCCACTTAAGTTTATCCAATTCAGATTTAATTTTTCTACGCATTCACTATTGTTTGTGTTTCATCAGTCTGTCTTAAAGGTCATTTTCAAGTTGGTTCTATGGCGTTCCATTACTAACTTGTGAGGTGTTAGGGACAAATTCACAAATAGAAAAGTTAAACCAGCCACAGTCAATAGTCCCTGGACATTATTGACCTTAATGAGAGCTGTCAAACCTCTGGTCGTGAGTCCAAATGAACAGCGTCATAGACTCCATCAGGTGGCGTTTGTTCTGCAGACTTCACAGCCAAACACCATGATGAGTCATGCTATTTACAAACAGGATTAATCCCTTACTATTCTAATCTGTGGGGTTTCCTTTGGTGATTCTTTGAAATGCCATGTTACAAATCCGATTTCCACATGCAAGAATTCCCCTCAGAACATCAGCCGCACCGTTGCCGTTAACAACATCTTCTGGACTTCTCCAGGAAAACTTGCTGTTAGCTCAAATGTCATTTTTCCATTCATTTGTCTAAGATTAGTTTGGCTCTCCAAAACATCTTCCATGCCTCCCATACTCCACCTATGTCAAAGCCCACTTTGACCACTCATGAAACATAGTCCCCATGCTTGAGAATGACACTAATTGCACCGGGCTAATGCTCGTGTTAGCCCCGGAGCTGATGAATGCAGTGAACCTGCCGACTATAAAGGGCGCTCTCAAACACAGGCGTTCCACTGGCTGCCTTTGCCATGGTGACAGCTGTAGCCAAAGACGTCTTGCTAATCCCCAGGATTTGAGCACCTTTTGGGCTCGGCTGTTCCGCTTGTTGGAGTGTGCTGTACTCACATGCAAATGGGCAGTCGCACACACACACACAAGCAATCCATGCTTACAAGAGCATTTGCTGGTTTGCTGGCACCAAAACACACACGTGCATGCATATATTCTGTACATCCTCATGCTAAAATGGCAAAAATGGATATGATTGCATAATCCATGTCAGACATACATGAAAATTACAGATGTAAACATCTTTATATGTCAGATTTAGCCGGCTGGCACACTGACAGACACACACTCTTAGACACACCAACAAACACATTTCCTGTTATCCTATAGATTTACCACTAAATCATTCCCTCTGATCTCCTTAATCCCAACCCAAAAGCCTTGTTACATGTGTTAAAGGAACTACAGTATGTTTGTGTGTGTGAGTGTGTTTACCTGGCTGTAGCTGCAGCTAGAGTGTGTGTCTCACCGTCTCAACAGCATGCATACTGGAGTGAGACCCACACATCCCTGTTCCTAGATGCAAAGCAGCTGATTAACATACAAATGCTGAGAGACAGAGAGAGAGGGAGGCACAGCTATGAGAAAGATGAAAACAGCTGCTTACCTACAGATGTATGGAGTAGGATGGAGAATCCACAGCCAGCGGTGTGTGTGTGTGTGTGTGTGTGCTGCAGGAGAGACTGTCTTTCTGAGCCTGTGTAGGTTCGTCTGTGTGGAATTGAGTTCCAGTCCCTCCCTCCCTCCCTCCTTTCTCTCCCTCTCTCTCTCTCTCCTCTCTCTCTCTCTCTCTCTCTCTCTCCTCTCTCTCGACTTGTCTCTATCTCTCTCGCTCACTGCATCAGTGGTCCACTGTGTGGCTCCCATCACAATGCCTGTGGTCACACCTCAGCGAGCAAATTGTTCATTAGTGGAGATCACCCGGTGCTGCGGACGCTGGGAAACAGAGTTGGGCATCAGACTACAATCGCTTATGCAAACACACATACTGAATATTGCATGTGCAGCCTTTACACGTCTGCATGTGCTCACATACAAAAGCTGGTCAAATTTGAATGCAGCTGTTTTTCAAGCACCTTATTTAGACATAATATAACAAGTGTGCTGATGTTGACTTTTTGGTTCTGCAGGCAAATCACCCACCACTCCATAGCTAAATACCTTATCTTCATGTTATTGAAAACTTTGATGGTTAATTCCAATCTTTTTCTTTTCTTAATTTCTAATTTTTGTAAATTTGGCCATCATTCCTGTTCCTTATGGTACCATTCGACTCATCAAAGTCATTTCTAAGATCTAGGAGAAGTCTTTAAAGTCAAATACTACACAAAATACTTAAAGGTCTACTTGGTTAGGGCTCGGAAAGATCACGATTATAAAAGAACCCAATGTTGGCGGTCGAGAGGAAAAAGGAAGCAAACTGCAGTCTGTCGTGTGAAAAGTTTGCCATTTTTTCGACCTCTTTCTCCAGACTCTGTGGCTACATAACAACGCCGCATTACTTCCTCCTTTGCTCCTAAAAGAAACTTGGACATTAACATGTGTCATTCATTTCAGTGGCATGTGCTGAAACAAGATGTTGTTTTCCAAGAGGAGAGAAAGTGGTGACAGTCTGACAGGCCAAAAGACCAAGTGCAAGTAAGAGACAGACAGTCAGCAGGCCAATAGATTATCCAGATTACAACTTTATTCTGAGGCGCAATCGAACGGTGGCCGGCAGAGTCAAAGCTGAACCAGGAGGTTAAGTGTATAAATTTTGATTGGTGGTAACAATGGATTAGTGTGGGTAATTCTTTTAATAGTTACTGTTATTGTATATATTGTTTTCTCTTTCAGATAAGTAACCTGATGTTTCAAATCTTTTGGACCGTTTCACCACGTGCCTTTCTTTCCCTGCTTGACTTCTTTTATGCTTCCATTACCACCAAATACATTGCTAAAAGAACATCAGCACTGGGCAGCTGCAGCACTTTTATTATTATTTCTCCTGCAATATCTTGTAATTCTGCAATTATGGTTTGGTTGAGATTGAGATTAAACTGTAGTTATAGCTAATAAAGCTAAGATATTGGTAAAGTTGGGGAAACATCGTTCTTTCGGTTAATATAAATGCAAGAGATGGTGAACTCCTGCATGAAAGCAGCCATACATCCATCCAGCTCCCCAATCTCTACACCCTTATTTTCCACCATCCTGTATATCGGGCAAACCATTTCCTGTGTTGGCACTGAATGTTGTCATTGGACATTAATCGTGAGGTACATAATTATCCCATATGAACATAATTTCTAGGGGTATTGGACTGCCAAAACTACAAAAATAAGACCCAAGTTCTCCCATAAAGCATGTGTGTTATTAGTTTCCATCCCAGCCTACCCAAATACAGAACAACTCCCGTCATGTTCAGCCTCCTGCAAAGTTTACATGAGGTTGAAGGGACTCACCTTTGACACAGTTTCAAACATTATTGTGTTATGTCTGTCGGCATCTAAGGTGTCTA
The DNA here is from genome assembly GCA_023238725.1 of Scortum barcoo. Lineage (NCBI taxonomy): Eukaryota > Metazoa > Chordata > Actinopteri > Centrarchiformes > Terapontidae > Scortum > Scortum barcoo. The sequence continues at coordinate 7,608,174 of CM041540.1, forward strand.
GCCGATGGAGGGTGTTATTGCTGTGCATCAACTTTGCCACAACATTCCCCCGATATCTGCCTTCATGATCCACAGGAATTTCCCAAATATAGAAACAATCAGCGAACTCCCAGCCCAAGGAAACGTAATTTCCTGAGCAGTGGCGGTCCTGCCTGTGATGAAGGCCGCTCCCCACCACGAGCCAGTCCCGCCGGAACAGGTAAGATCGCCTCAATAACATATCTGACCTTGACTCTCCTGCTATTCTTACCACTTTTACCTTTACCCTAGTGAGATAAAAGACTAGTTTCCTGGCAACATGGCTGCTTCCCCTATTTTGAATTCGCTGTATTGTCGTGTTTTTATATGAAGTAATTGGATTTAGATTGGACACATTGTCTGAAGATGAATATCCCCAACACCTGATATACATACACTGTTATTCTGGCCTTCAAAAGTCATCAAGAGAGCGATACCAATGCTGTAATGTCTAAAGAACTGACACAGAATGTCTCTCCCATACTAAACAGAGTCTTTCAGAGTTTTGATAAAATCTCCTGTTTTTTGGCATCAGAGAAACATTTTTTATAGTTAGAAGAAATTGTGACATTTATTTAAAGCTTGAGTTCGTGCCTTGGAGGAAATCAAATCATTTTTGTAATAAAAGTGCTTCTTTCCAGCCTGCAGGCTTTGCTCAACAATACTGTGGGATATGAAAGGTGAAATTAACTCCCATTCTGATCTCAAGACAGATTAAATGTTTCAGTCTTATGAAGTTATGAATTTGGGACAGGGTAAGCTGATCTTTAAACTGTGCCCAAGGACAGCTCGAACAACAGACGGCTGTTCTAATTAAGGATCTTCTTTAGTCTTTATTTATCCATATCCTTATAATGTTTTTGTTATTTTTAAAGTTACCTTGATTTCTCATCTTGCCTTTCATGGTAATACAAATATAAGACATAACTGAAAGCATAAAAGTTGTATCAAATATTACAAAACTTGGTAAACCTTGACTGGAAGATAACAAAACAATAAAAAAAAAAAGTTTGGTGGTTTTTATGTCAACCGGAGGTTAAACCTCAGCAACTATTTTGATAATGCATTTATCATTACAGCCATTTTTTCACAAAAAGTGTCAAATATTTTCTGGTTCCAGCCCCTCAAATGAAAGGATTTTCTACTATATATTTTTTATATCATCGTTATCATTTTTCATTTATATCATTGTAAACCAAATATCTCTTTTTTTCGGGGGCAGCTCTTTTAGTCAAAACAAGCCTATGGAAAATTGTGATGGGAATTTTTTTTACTGTTCTCTGACATTTCATAAAAAAAAAACTGCAGATTAATTGACAAAGACAATAATTACAGCTAATGACAATAGATAATTTATTTCCAGATTATTTTGTCTCTGCTTTTTCTCCCTCTATGAAGTTCTCCTACTGTGTAATACTGAAAACACTTCCAGTTAAAGATAACCTTTTACACATATCCCTGTAATATCAGTGGACTTCAGTGTGTTAAAGGGACTTTTCATGCTTTTTCTTTGTCTGGCTGGCATCTTGAGGGCACTGTGAAGCAGATCAGTGTCCCCCAGAGAATACTAAGAATTCAGCTTGTGCGTGTGACTTCAGACTGATGTCCTCTCCTTGTACAGTCCGCTGCCTCCGGCACACGGAAAGTGCCAGACAATGGCAGATTGTGAGTGTCAAAGAAAGTTTCTTTGTCTTGGGAAAAAAAAAACAATGGACTCTATCAATAGTTTATTGGCTTTGCTATCTAATGAACTCTGCACAGGGTGCTTTTTATGGTGACAGTGAGGTCAGGACGCCAAATTTCCCAAAAGCTGGGCCACCATATGTCAACATTTATGTATATTTATTAATGATGTTTCACATTTTACTATAAGCTTTAATTTGCTGAAGTGAAAGTCAGATTGAGTTGCGTCATTAATCGAGGGTTTAATATATGGAAAGGCAGTGGTCATGGTGTAAATATGACCTTTAAAAAATCTATAAAGACAATCTGACTGGGGGAGAAATCCAATATACACCTGGTAACTCTTAACGAGCAACACAACGTCCTTTGCTTGTGTTTCGAGTGTCAAATGAGAGTAAAGTGAAGCTGGTGTATGTACCTAAAGCTCCATGAAGAGCGTGTGTGTGTGTGTGTGTGTGTGTGTGTGTTCCACTGTTTTCTCACACAGATTTCCCCTGCAGATTTGATATGGCTGATTAGATGAGGATCGGAGGTGACCTTGGTGGCCAAATGATCTGCATTTACTTGATAGATACAAAGAACAGCCTTTGGAATAAATAATGTGCCGTCATCACATCAACGCACTCACAGCTCTGAAACGTGTGCCTTTCATAAAGCATTTGTGACTATGAGTGCTCACTTTATCGATGCATTTAGGCTTAACATGAAGCAGTTTATCAGCTCATTTTAGTGTATGTGTGATAGCTCCACTTGTTTATGCCATTAGACTCCAGATTGTCTTGTTCTTCTTACCGTTTCAGTGCATTCATGAGTCAGCAGCTTTTACGTCCCACATCTGTGTGTAACTTTCAGTCTGTTTGACCTCGAATGCAATCACAGCTCCTCCAGAATATGCTCAATCTTCAGTATCAACACACACAGAGGCAGCGTAAAGAAGCTGTAAACTTTGACATCGCGTGCCCTGTTAGAAAATTTTACCTGATGCCTGCTGACCAATGAGAAATGAGTACCCTCTGTGACGAGCAGCTAAATGAACAATGTAACAGACACAAAATGACAGCCAGAGGTTTCATGTGGGACTTTGGTGCAGGTTTCACAGGTGTGGGTCCAGTGAGATGTGGATTCGCCATCTGTAATCAATGACTGTATGTTTAATACATCAGCTCGATGCGCCTTCTGGGGATTTAACGTGGTTTCCATACCAATAAGGAAGATTGATGGGATGAAAAAAAAAAAACCCTCCTCCCGCAGACGACAGGTGTCACACATAAGCTACAACAGACTCTAAGCATGTTATGAATGCAAATCAAGGCCCTCAAATGGAGAGGGGTGAAAGATGGATGGAGATGGATAGCAGGGGGAGACTGATGAAGAAGACAGCAGGCCGATAAAGAAATGGTGAATGTGTTGTGTCAGCCTTAATACTGCTTCCTCGTTTTGGGGGAATTTGATATTATATACTGTTTAAAGCTGCTGTAATCAATATTTTGTTTTATAGTTGCAACTGATTAAGTAACTGTGTGTAATAGAAAGTAGTGACTAAGCCACAGGGAATTATCAGGAATTATGCAGTTCCCCTAGGCTTTTTTTTTTTTTTAGCATCTTTCAGCTCACTGTTTTTGTTTTGCATCCTGCAGCTTTAATGTTTTTAAGTCACTCAAGCTTCTCACATGAGCCTCTTCTCCAGTTTATTTTTTTTGAAAAGGCTCTGTCCCCTTGTACATTAAACATGATGAAAGAAAGGAGCAACCAAAGAGCTAAAGAGCTTTATATTTTTCTCATGAGCTGGTGGAGACCAAACCAGAACTAAAAAAACTGTGAATACTGAGCTCAGATTCGCCAGGAGGTGAGGCTAATGGCTCTAAATGAATACTGATACTAATGAGACTCATGCAACGAAAGTCAGATGGACTCATAACAAGCTCTACAGTTTGCAGCTTTTTATTGTCCAGATGAGCCAAAATCACATTTGATTCCACTGTATAGACTAAAGCTTTACATGATCGAGTCATGATCTCTAGCATCAAATTCAGCTACTAATTTCACTGAAGAACACCAGTGCCAGCTTCTGGATTAAAGCACATCTCCAGACTGTTTCGCTCTTGATCCAGTAGGATTTGCTACGCCTTCCAAGCAGGAGTAACCATAAAATTGCAGATTTCTGCATGTTTCCTGTTGTTGATTCTGGTCATATTGTCCTTCTTCTTGAAACACATTTTAAATGGTTTCGTTATGATCATTTAGCCTCAGATAGCATTGTTGCCACCCGCTCTCCAAACACAAGTTAAAAGTGTAAATCTTCCTTTAATGCGTCAGACATGCTTGGTGTAATTTCATCCTGTGCATGAAGAGTTAAGGAGGCACATGATGCCGGGACAGAGAGAGAGGAGTAAAAAGGAAAGACTGGGAGGAAAAGCAGGAAGCTGCAGCGGAATTTCCACACCCTGATGTGGGTGGACCCCTCCTGCCCGGAGAATAGAGAGGGCACATTCTCCCCTCTCTCCCCTCCGCCCGTCTTTTTCTTCTTTGCCTCCCCTCCCTCCCAACTTTCTCTTTTTGCTTGGACAATAGGGGCCACAGTGAAACAATGCAAAAAGGAAAGACCGGGGGTTTGTGTGGCAGCAACAGGGGGGTGGTCTGAGGTGCTGAGAGGGTAGGACGGGTAAGAGGGCCTTGGCGCTTTATGTTAGGGGGGTCAAATTAGAGTGATGGAGGCTTTCTCTTCCTGGGAGGGAGAGTTTTGATGAGGAGGATGTATAGAAAATTAGCAAGAATTGGGGCGTGGGGAGGGGTGTTTAAGAGGTTGACGTAAGATGGGGATCAGGGATGTTCGGTAGAGAAGAGCAACTAGTGTGGAGGGTAACACAGGCACATGGCTGAGGGGCCAAGGGTTATGTTTTTGTGGGACTCAACATTTTTCTGCCCGACTGAGCCTGAAAATGATCGTGCTGAGCGAGGCAAAGAGAACCTCAGGCTGTTTCTGTTGCGTGCACACACACACACACACACACACACACACGTTTGTATACAAAATAAAACTGTTGGCCAAACCACTGAAACTAAAGCTGTACTTGGAAATGTTTTTATCTTAAATCATGACTTATGAATGCTAATGTTGGCCCCATGTCTCGGACATGTAAATAGGCAACTGTTTGCGGGGCTGCCCATTGACAGCTCTGTGTTTTAGCCTGTTGTGCTGTCCCAGAGGGGCCAAAAATCAAATAATTCTCCTACCACCAGATGATTCAGCCCCCTGCATGCATATTATTATAGAGTATTCAGGTTTCTGATCATCTTCTGATAATTCTGACTGAGTTATCATTTATCATTTATATTTATAGTTTGGTTCTCTCTGCTGCATCCCACTTTTGATTACCAGTAAATGGTAAAAAAGTAAAAAAAAAAAAAAAAAGTCATACACATGTATTCTCTATAGCCATTTTCAATTTTAATTTCACTGCAGTTTCATCGTCATTACATTGTTTATCTTCATATATTTTGTATTGACTAACTGTTTCTATTTATGGTTGAGGAGACACAAACCTGGATATGCCACAGTATCCTGGTTTCTGTCAGAGCACAGAGATCATGTTTCTCAAAACCAGGTTAAAGGCTTCTACATGTTTTGGAAACAAGGGTACGTGTGCAACACATCACCAGGATACCCATTGTCATTTCACAGCTGGGATATTAATGTGCATCTAAATACACTCCTTGTATTCTAAAAAAACCAAAAATAAATACTACTTTTATACTAGATACTTACTGTATTCATACTAAAGGTCAAACTACTGGAAAATATAAGGTGGTGTGCCTGTGTGTGTATTGGTGGGGGAAGGGGTGTAAATGGCTGCGGAAAATAGATCCAGGGAAAGAGAAAAAAAAAGAAAAGAGAAAGTGGAAGAGGATGTGATGACCTAAAACTGCCTCTGCTGGCTGTGTGTAAAAGAATGGAAAGACCTAATCACAACTGTGACAGCCATTTTACACCATCACCTACACCAAACCTTGTCATGACAACCACGGCTCACATTTACAGCGAGCAACACAAGGATGAACTGATGGTAAAGTCAGAAAGACATTTCTGTGGCTTTTAAGCCGCAATGAAAAAAATGACATACATGTAGCTTAATATAAATAACATAAATCATATTTAAGATTATAATTAACTAAGCCACCAGTGGGACAGTCTGTTGTGCTATGCAGCCAAGTTTTTATTAAAATCATGTCTAAAATAATGCACAAGACATTTATAATATTTCCATTTAACTGAGCGTTGGAGCCATAAAAAATATGGACCTTTGTGCAATAAGATGGTTTTCTAAACTTAAAGCTACTTAAGGGGCATTCGCATGGAGAACTGGGGATTAGAGGTGTTAAAGTGAGAAGTATTTCTAATTCCCACTGAGCTGTCTAAATCAGGATGTTTCCAGCAGGCCGAGTTAGGAGGTCCTGGTTTAAAGTTTTCAGCGATCAAAAACAACTCATCAGCTCAGGATCAAATGTTTGTCTCCACGCAGTGTTTTACAATAAGAAAAACGGCAAGGGATAAATGAATGAATAAAAACTTTTTGACAGGTTTAAACAGTTATAATGTTAATGCATTAATAAGAACAGTATCATAAAAATGTACCAGTGACAGAGCCCAGTTTGGCTGGATATTTTACTGTTATATATTTTGCTAATAATACATACTTTCACTTAAAAAAGGTTTTGAATACTAGTAACAATTTTTTTTTGTATTGAAAAGATCTGAATATCTTCTTCCATCGACCACTGGAATGAGGCTGTGGGTAATACTTTCCAGGTACTGGTGGATAGAAACAGTTTAATCTTTGAGATATAAGATGTAATAAACAGGATAAAACCAAAGCTGTGAGCCAAGGCTGCTGTCAAAGATGACACCAGGATTCAACAATCAACAATTAATAAACAATTATGTTTAAACACTCTTTGTGATGGAAATTCTGAGAAGTCCAGTTATGAATGATGTGAAGGCAGCTTTGGAGAGATTCAGTTTTATAGAAATGGTTTGCAGGGTCACAACTTAGATAAATCTGAGCAGCTGAATAAAGGTAATTATAATGGCAAAACAAGTGCTGGAATGTATTGAATTTTTGCAAAATGACTTTTTTTTATCATTCTCCAGAGGTAGATTTAATTTGGAATTATGAACACCACAAGGCCCAAGTTATTTTATGAGATATCAAATCCTCAGAAATTACACATCTACCCATTTTAATAAGGTGTCAATAACAGTTGCACATCTTCTAATGCATGTATTCGTCACAGTGCCCCACATACTGAAGAGGTTAAGTGTTCCTCTTTATGTCCACTCTGTTGATCTCTGGCTCCCTCTTGTGGCACTGAAGTGTGTTGCAGTTATTTGATTTCTAGGTCAGAACAAACACACTTCATGACCTTCTAACATTTCTCTATTTAGATTAAGTGGTGGGTCGTGTGACTTTATTGCGTTATTGTGACGGCAGTAGCTGTTATTTATAGTTCACTAAAGGTCCGGCACACTATAAATAACAGACCCAGAGATAAACTGCATTTAAGCTGCAGAGTGTAACTCTTTAATATTGTGTGCCATTTCAACTCCTGCTCTATTGGAAGTACAGTAGTACTAGTAGAAGTATCACGATGTTGGTGTTACTTCATTTTTTTATAAGCAACATCTGCTTATTTCAGTTAACTGCGTCATCCTCACTTCCTCTTTATGGTTGTCAGTTGAAAAACAGAGAAATAAAGCTTTGAATTTCTGCAGATATGAAGAATTTGGATCAAAATAGAGTGACCTTTCAATGAGGATGTGGAAAAACTATAAAGTATTATTAGTATAAAGTAAAAGTATTTAAAAAAGAAAGATAATGAGAACACATAGATTGTTAAAAACTATAAATGATGAGAGAGTAAAAACTGCTTCTTAAATTCCAGGACAAGATTGGTTGTGTCAGCTTTCCAGTCTTATACTGATCAGTGCCAGAGATATGGATGTGTGGCAAGGGAGGGAAACAGAAGATGTGGTGAGTGTGGCAAATTTGAAGACTGCGAAGATAATGTGCAGGCTAGGTGTTGTAACTGGCTGTGAAGTTAGAAAAAGGGAAGTATTGATTCAACAAGTAGAAACTGTAAATAACCTCTGCAAATGCAGTGAAGAGGAAAAAGGAGAGAAAGTTAACTAGATCTCAAAATCAGACACAACAGAGTGACACTAAGAACAATTGTAAAAGGAGGAATACTCGACAGTGAAAGATCTACCCTGGAAAAAAAAGGCTTGAATCAGAGGGGAAATCTGGAGTCTTGGATCAGATCAGTGCAATCAGTACAAGATGTCTGATGAAGAAATGCAGTTGAATTTCAGACACTTGGTCTAAGCCAACATAACAACATTTGTAATAAAAGATTATGATAATACCTGCAGATGTAGAAGAGACGGCAGTGGTGTATAATATTTGTGAAAAAATAAATAAAATGTAGAGATCTGGGAAAGCAAATGTGGAATTTATAATTGAAGTATGGATAAAAGATGCTGCTGTCACAATAGTGAACTTTAACAAAAAATATAATATTTTAGAATAATATTATTGTTATCCTTTACTGTAAAGTAATTGTTGTTGAGAGACAGAAGTCGACAAGCAGACCAGATGTTTAACTATATATATTACAGTGTCTGTGGATACAAGCACCTATTAGAATCAAAGGAAATGAAATTTGTAAAAGGCACTATTGAAAAAGAATCACATCGATCTACCAGTTGACGTAAGTGAGACAGAAAATAAAAGAGAGTATTATTCAGCACAGACTGAGGGGGAGGTGGCAGAAGCAGTGAAGAAGGGATGACAGAGAGATGGCATCATAGGATTCAAAGAGAAGTCAGAGGAAATGAGAAGCAGAGGACCGTAACAAGGAGGTAATAATATCCAGATGAAGAACTGGTTGCACAGGACTGAACACATTTTTAAAAATCTAATAATTCCTGCGGAGGAACTTGCACTCAAACACAGCACTTCAGTAAATTAGTACAATTTTGAGGTATTTGCACTTTCCATTCAATGCTACTTTATGCTTCTACCCTCCGACATTTATCTGACAACTTAAGTCACTTTGCAGATTAAGAATAATGATACAGAATACAAATCAGATAATAGATTAGGATTTAAAATTATATATAAAGCTGCCAAGCAGTATATAAAGTCATTAAAATGGGCTCCACTTTTACCAGCTGCACACATTAAAGTATGCACATATTGTGATGCATCAAAAATTATAACTCAGTGATATACATTATTCTCAGATTTTGCAGAACTTCTTTTTCTTTTTATGCTGATGAAGCTGCAAAGGAATAAAGCAGAAGTAAGATGATTATTTTTGGCACAATAAATCTGACTGAGAGTGCATTGTGCTCTTTGGATGCACACTCCATACCAGCTGATGGCGGTAAAGCAGCATTTGCAAGCTGCCAAAAAAAAAAAAAAAAAACATGCAGAAGAAGTGGAGGCTCGCAGTAGTGAGACACCGTGGCGGATCCATTTCTGCAGCAGCCGGGAGGAAGCCGGCCGCTTCACTGCCGCCTCTCAGGATGGGAAACCTGCTTCTCTGCGCCGGGTAACGCACTTTCTAATGCTGCTGCTGCTGCTGCATGTGGTGTGATCTGTGTGAGGAGAATTTGCATGGAAATTTAGAGAGAAAAAAAATCAGACCTATATTTTCCTTTTTATTCAGAGGAGAGGATGGTGGCAACCGCGGATGTATCATGAGTGTGTGACAGGATGTGTGCGTCGACAGCTCTCCTCTCCTCTCCTCCACTTGATATTTGGAAGAGGTTGGCATGGCAACTCTATATAATATATCTAATAATATACAGAGGATCTGTACTGTGAAAACAAACCTGTACAGTATTTACACAATATTTGAATAATAGATGTAATTATAAAATAAATAATAGAGGTATACTAATAGAGGAAAATAATAACAATAATGTGTGTGGCTGTCAGTGTAAAAATATTTTTCATTAACAAAGTATAGAAACTGTCAAAATATGTCTGTAAAAAAAGTCAGTTTATCATTTTCATCCCTGTATAATATTTTTATAATATTTCTGTATGGACATGTGCACAGTTTATTAACTTAAAATGTGCTAAAATGCTGTGATACTTAACCACATTGTCACCACCATCATTTCTAAAATATTCACATAGGATCTTCTGAGATTTTGTTGTGTTTACACCTCATATTGTCAGATAGCTGATGTTATCTTAGTACTAATTTCTTCATCTTATAATAATAATGTGTGTTCTTTTGCAGGTTCTCAGCAGTGAGTTTATGATGTTTTGTCTGATAATATAAAATGCTTAATTAATCTTTTTCAGTGCCCAATTTGGAGTTGAATTATCCAAGTTTCTTTTTTATTTTGCCATGTTTTATTATTTCTTCCCCTGAAAGTGATTGGAAATGGCATTCACAAAGACATTTCAGGACAATGTTTTTAGAGAAAAGAAACAAACATGTATTTTTTTTTAATCCAAGATGATATGATATGATTTAAAAATAACTGCAAAATCCAGCCTATAATTATGAGTGCTTGGAGGATGTACCCTACGGTGAAGCCATTTCAATCTTCTCTGTGAGAGTGTGGAAATAGCTCATTTTTAAGGCTGACTTGTTTTGTCTGGCTTTTGTTCTTGTCTCTGCAGGCCTGATGCAACCGTGTCTGAACAAGCCAGCGGAGGGAGGTTCATAGCCAGGAGGATTCGCAGTGGCATAACTTATTATTACGCCCCATTCACAGGACCAGGAGAGCAGACATTATGTCCTGCCAAAGACTCCCATCCATCTGCCCTTTGCCACATCTCACCCTCCTCCTCATCCTCCTCCTCTGCAGACCTTCCCTACTCTCCATTGCTCTCAGATTCACCCTCACACACATCTGTCCCCTCCCAAAACCAGTCACATTCAACCTCCACGTCTCGTCCTCTCCTTGTTTTCTTCACCTGGCTCGGTGCCCAGCCAGGGGCAGTGGCAAAGTACAGGGATCTTTACCTGGCCCGTGACATGGACATCCTCGTGGTCCAGAGCAACGTGATGCATTTCCTGTGGCCTCGCTGGGGGCTCATATACGGGTCGGAGGTTTTGGAGGTTCTGGAGGAGCCTCGGTTCTCAGAGAGGGCGTTGCTGGTCCACGCCTCCTCCATCGGCGGCTACACCTTCTCCCAGATGCTCACCCACGTCGCTCAGGGCCAGAAAAAACACGCGGGCCTCATCCAGAGGGTGATAGGGCACATCTATGACAGCTTGGTGGTTGGCACTCTGGAGCACATGGCGATAGGTGAGCGAGTGTGATCCAGCTCAGGTTACTTCTGTGCTGGATATGTCAGATCTTTAAATAATTCATTAGCCAGCTGACCCACTGTTCCACTTTGTCAGAGGTCCAGGACATCTTTTGTGGCAGCTGGTTTCCAAACTGCCTTAAGACAGCTTCTACATTCATCAGGTCACATTTATATGAGATTTTAACTTAAGTTTTGTGTTTGTTTGTTTTTAAATATTGGCTTATCTCTGTTTTCTATTTTATTTCTTTCTACATAATGTCCCAAAATAATGAAAAATCATTATAACAGTTTGCCAGAGCCCAAGGTGATCCCTTCAGATTGGCAGGAAGTTGGCTGAAATGAAACACAGTCTGTGCAAAATGCAAAATTGTTACTTAAGGAAATGTTCCATTAGTTCCTTTAAACAATAACTTGGCACAAATGTAAGATCAATAAGGAGACAATCTGACTAAGCATTCAACGCCAGCTTTAGGTCGATGTGTCACTAGAGCAAAGGATGTGTGAGGTGAAAGAGACAGGTGCATGTGTGCGTCCTGAAGTTACCTCCTGTAGTTTGGTTAGTGATTTGGCTATCAATGTTGTTATCTGCCGGAGCAGCAGCAGAGGCTGTGACACACAGTACATGGACGTAAGCAAGGTACTAAAACCCCAGATAACACTGTCAATTCTGAACACACAGATGTGGGGCGCATATATTTTAGAATCAGTGTTACTTACACTGTCCAAGGATACCATTATCTCAGATGTCCATTTCAAACAAAACTCCACACATATGCTTAAGTATAATAGGAAATAGACTGTTTTTATACTTCCAGAACTGCTAAATAATCCTCACATTTTTAGGTTTTCTTCAGTTTCAAAGTTACCTGATGGTAGTATGTATATAATTTGACATAATTCTTAAGGTACCAAAATGTTAACAAATATACGCCGGAAAAAAATGGGGCTCAAACTGTAACCTAACTCACTGAATCCATGGCAAAATACTTCCTGTTTACATTCCCCAAAGCAATATGGGAACTATAGTCAGGACAAATTACTATATCTTTGTCAGCACTCATAATGAATTGAAGTTTGATACCCAGCCCTATAGAGAGCTGTTCTACTCTCTATTATTAAATATCAACACTCTGTCTCTTGTTGTTATTTAGGTCTTGGCAAGACTCTGGTGCCACGTTTTGAGAGCTTGGTCAAAAACGCTGCCCTGTTTTACTTCTGGCTCTTCAAAACCCACACGGCGGACTTCTACGAAAACAGCATCCGGGTCTTCCACAGCAGCCCAATCACTGCGCCGGCCCTCTTCTTCTCCAGCGAAAATGACGCTCTCTGCAACACGGCTGTCATGGACAAGTGTGTCGACCTCTGGAGGAGGAGGGGCGTGACGGTGGAGAGCAAGAGGTGGAAGGAGTCGATACACGCGGCCCACATGCGATGCCACCCAGAGGACTACCTCTCCACACTGGACAAGTACTTAAACTCACTGCGGTGTAAACTATTGCAGGAGTGAAAGACTTGTTTGACTGAATTTTAAAACTCTTAAGAGGCTTCACGATTTCAAAGAGAGAAGACTCCTTGAATATTTTGTCTTGCAGCTTTGGTATTATTGACAGTGTAATTTAACAAGAGCATTTTTCTCCCTTTTTCTTTCGAGCACTCGCAAATGTACGACTTTCTCTGTGGTTACATTTTAAGTCATATGCACTATTTGATAAATGACTGGAGATTATGTTATGTGACGCATGTTTTGCACAGGAAGTGTTCATGAACTGTGGTTGCATTTGGCACCAGAGATCTGGTTTCTGCACATTTTGTGAAATAAAACTTGAAGAGCTCAAATGCCAATCGCTTCATTCCTGGCATCTGTTTTTGTCTTGTTTTACTCTATTTATTTCAGCAAAAAAGCAACAAGTTAAAGCAGTTGCGTACATCACATTGACATATTGCACAGTGTGATTTTGTTTGTTTCTTTGTTTGTTGTTTGTGAACAGGTCAGACAGGCGCTATTTTGAAAAAGCATGATGTAAGGCACCTAAAGGCAGGGTGGGGGAGTGGAAAATTGAGAAAAAGTAAAGCAGAATTTAGAAAAATAGCTCATATTCCCTCAGGAGATAGCTATGGACCAGTGATCTAAAACCTTATCTTGTGGGAAGAAACACAGTTGTGTGTTTTGATGCAGTAAAAATGGCCCAAGAGAGGAGAAGCTAAAGTGTACAGAGATGGTGAGGAAGAATGTGGCTGGAAACCAAATGGAGGTTGGCTGTAGGAGTTTGGTCAGGAAGTCAGTTTTGTCCCTGTTAAGTGAATTGGACATAAAAAATGTGCTGGAAGAAGTACATAAATCTCTTACTTTAAAAAGGTAGCAACACCACAGTGTAGAAATATTCACTTAGAAGTAAAACAATATACACACATCTATACACATATGTGTATATGTGTGTGCATGTGTGTGGTTGAAAACTAAGCTTTCAATTATTTTTTCTAGTATTTGTATTTGATAGAGTTAAAAACAGTGACATCTGCTGGCCACATCTTTGGTGTTGCCTTTGTATGGATAGATTAAATCCAAGGTGATCAGTCCAGTGTTTTACTTAACTTTTACTGAGTACAAATAAAAAAATAAGTACAAGGGTGCACAAACATATTCATTAAGATGTGTGGCTTTTTATGTTTTTGTTGTGTTTTAAGTAGAGAATTCAGTCTGGAAAGAAAAGTAAATAACTTAGGGAAGCATTTAGCACATATCTGTGAATAAAGATCTTTTAAGGCACAGTAATGAAGTATATCAGATATTCAAGAGAACCATCATCTGGATTATCTTTGTAAAAAATATATATATATCCTTAAGACTTAGAGTAGACAAAGTAACGTTATTGGTGATTAGGTATTGATTTGGTAGGAGCCAGGCCCTCTTCCATGCAATATCATTCACGATAATATCCAATATGAAATTACATATGTATTAGTATCTCTTTGGAATAATAAAAATAACACATTTTGCCTGCAGGAGTGTATGTTGGAGATAACATGGGGACTTGTTGGATATTAAACCTCGGCTGAGGTTTAGGGCAGCACACACACACACTCCAGAGTCTATTACACCAATTATTATATTATTGTTAATACAATATTCTACACAGAGAGACATTTGTTTATATAAAATATTATCCCATGTAAAATATGTAAAATAGCCATGAGGTGAATTCAGAGTTTAAATAGTGACACAGACTGACAAGAACATGTGACGTAATCAGGACGCGTCCGCAGCGGTGACGTGAGTGTTGGCATGGAAACGTGTTGCTACGATACTTCTTCTTAGCCCCGTTAGCCGCTGTTAGCTCGCATGTTGTCGGCTAATGCTGCAAATGTAGTTCGCCTTGACTGCTGTGGTGTGTTAGCTGGTAGCTGGTAGCTGGGGGTTGTTTGGCGTGTCGGTGAAGTGTATTAACGTGCTGTGTTTGTTTGTTCGTTTGTCCATGTGGCGGCTCAGACGGTGTACGGATAGCATGCTAGTTAGCTTAGCACGATGCCCTACATAGCTAGCATGCTGACACATGGTGGTGTTGCAGAGAAGATTATAACCTGCCGAAAAAGCTGTTAAGATAAAGAGGGGTGGTTCATTACACTGCTGGTCCTCCTCATTGTCCCGGATCCAAGATAGTGTAACTTAACTTCATATTGAAACCATTTTCTTTACTTTTTTTCTTCTTTTCTTAAGACAGTTAAGGTGAGGAAAAGTTTCTCAGATGAATTGGGTTGCTAACTAGCAGTGGTGGAAAGTAACTAAATTACACTTAAATACTGTACTTCAATATTTCCCTTTTAGGCTACTTCATACTTCTACTGCGCTATGTATTTCAGAGACAAAGACTGTACTTGTTCCACTACATGTATTTGTTAACTTAAGTTACCTTGCAGAATCAAATGAAACACAAATGTATATATAAATATATATATATGTCTCAATTGTGATGTAATATTATGAATTAAGGTAAAACTTTATTGATCTCTGGGGGAAATGCACAAGCAACCCAGGGAATAAAATGTATAAAGTAGTTAACTTTAACTATTTCTGTCTTTTCCAGCTGCAACATTAATGTGATGTACACATTATTACAACAATAATTATCATTCATTATTTATTATTATGAAATAATCCATTCTACTTTTACTCTTGCTATACTTAATGCAAATACTTTTTGGTTTTTAAAATTTTAAATGCAGAACTTACTACTTTTACTTAAAGATTTAATCTTGAAGATTTTCATTAAATAAATATCTGTTCCTGTGAGTCAGTATTTTTTGCAGAATGATGCAGCACAATGGTGATGGCCTATGACCCGCTGATGCAAGCTCTTACATTTGCGACTCGGGTGTCGGTGGTGGCTTTTCCCAGAAAAATCCCGAGCAGTGCAACGTTAGGCTTTTACCAAGGCTTGTAAAGCAACAAAGGAAAGACAGATGTCTACAAATGACGACACTGAAATTATGTGGTCCAAAAACACTCCTGCAATTATTAAGTCACAAATTCAAAATGTTCAAGATAAGAACTTTTAAGTAGAAGTGAGTAATTCTGAGTACCTCTGCAGACTACAGTGGAGAAAGTAGTGAAACCAAATATATAGTAATGGTGTGTTTTGGTCATCGGGTCATGGTGTTCATATGAAAGTGCCATTCAAGCCTGTTGTGCCATCCTTTGTAATTTAGTCTACAGTTACAATGAAGATATAAAGCTGAGTCATGCCCCGAGCATCTTTGATTCGGATTCAAGGATGCCAGATTTTTACACTTTTACACAGTTACACGTGAATACCTGTGACCATAAAAAGACATAAATATTATAACTTAAATAATGGTTTAAAAAATTTAGATCACATTTTTATCCCCAGATAACTGATGTGCAGTGAGACGTAGTGAGTGCAGTGAGATTAGACGGCTTTGTTAACATATTTCAGACATTGTCCTTTCTCTGGATGACTAATGCATCATCAGATCTTTCCATGTCTGAGTGGTACATGCAGCGGTTCTTTCCAGCGTTACAAAATACCTTTTCTTAGCTTTTATAACATCCAATAGTCATATAAAAGTTATCTTTAGATTGTGCTTTGAGTAAAATAATTCAAAATTACAGAATTTATTAAACCCCTTAAACATAATTTCCCTGTTGGAGATCTGCTTCACTGTATTAGAAATGCATCGCTTTACTTCTCTTTTATTTGTAAAGTTGAAAAATCACAAGTCAGAACTTGCTGTTTGTGAAGAATACAAAACACTATCTGTAGATCCTAAGTTTTGTAAAAGGAAAAAATGCCACCAAAAACATTTAAATTAACGGGATGAAGAGCATTTATATTGTGAGGTGTGGGATTTTAGCAGATTTTGATCATGTGTTCTTATCAACACAATGAATGGCAGAAAGGTGAAAAATTCTATCAGCAGGTTTAATAAAATTTCTTCTGTAATGTGTAAAAGTAGACTTTATTATTCTTTGGTCATGGATCTGCGCATGTTTTTTATACTGTATAATTGTATGACTGTAAAACTCCTTTTGTTCTCAATGGTGAGTTTGCTGAGTGCGTATTATTAATTCCTACTGTTTTCCCATCGCTGTGAGTCACGTAGAGCGGTGACCAACCCTCTTCGGCTCAGACGCTTCTTTCTAAATTCTTCTTTTTTTCCTCCATCTGAATGTGAATTAACGTGATGAATATTATCACTGAATGTTGGCATGATAAAATTAGAAAATAACATCAGCCCTTATCTGTCTTTGCTTAAGCATGTGTAAAAGCAGAAAAGGCAGATGAGCGTTGCCTGCTCGTCTCTGTAAATCCAACACGTGAGGGATGAGTGTACTGTAATACTGTACTTTACAGCTGTGGACGTGTCACAAGCTCTACATCATGATGTTGGTATTAGTGTGGTTTTATGTGGGTCAGAGTCCAGCCGTCTTGTGTTTTGCTCAAATAGCCAGAATTTTTACCTCTTTTGTTTCCAATGGAGAAATATCTCTCTCCACTTTTTATTATTTCTCCATTACTTATTGAAGAACTCATTTAAAGAAGTGCATTTAAAAAAGTGAAATGATTAAAAGAAGTAAATAATTATAAAAAAGAAAACACGAGTAAACATCATAAAGAATTCACTGTAAAAGATAAATGCTGAAAATAATAATTTCTTTCAATGTCTCCTATTTTAGAAATGTTATTATCAGATATGGTTACAATTCAAGTAAAATTAAAATATTGTGAGTATAAATGTTTTTTAAGGTTTTTTTTTTTTATGTTTAGTCTGATTTTAAGTGACTGCATCGCATCAACAATTGCAGCATTATTATTGACACATTTATGGTGTCACGCTGCCATGATGGTAACAGATATTTTATATACATACAAATTAGGCTGTTTCATTTTGGTGTTTAACATGGTGTTTCATCACATATGCACACTTATATAGAGTCTATATTAAAAGAGCACACATTTAAATTTCATTCATACTTTTGGTATAATCTCTTTTGACATTGATTAATTGGGGTTTTTTACGTCAAAGACTGAAATTAAATGTACTCAGTGAGTTTTACATAAGTACATATACATACTTATTTAGTTTTATAAAAGCATGTGAATGCCATACTTGAAAAACACATTTGTAGTAGCACACAAGTATTGGAGGTAATTTCAGAAATATGCCTTGACTTTATGGATTTAGGTGTTGTCATAGATTTTTTTTTAATAATACCTTTTTAGCAGACTCTTCAGGCAACAAAGTTTGACTCAAATCTTTATTGTAAAGTTTAATATGACAAATGACATTGCAGCTTTAAAAAAGTCTCGCATCCCACTGACCATAAGCTTATTTTTTTCTCCTTAATAAAATATTACAATAAAAGGTGGAGCTCAAATAAAAATACGTACATTCATCAAATACTTTCCCTCAAAAACTCTTACAACATACCAACAAACATATTAAATACCCATAACATCATACAAAACATGTTTTAAAATATAACCCGTACAGGAAGAAACATATTATTATATTTGTTTTTTTTTTCTATATCAAATCTATTTAAATATAATTCAAATAATATAAATATGACTGTAGTACAGTTTTTAAAACTATAACATTTCTGTTGTAGAGAAATTAAAAAGACCCACCTGAAAAGATTTGAGTATTTGATGTCATTTTTTAGCAACCAGAAAAGGATTATTATTGCTTGATTGCATGCTTTACATCCCTATGTGAAAGAAATCTACTAGTATGAATATTGTGTAAAAGAAGTATGTGCCAATAAATGACATGGTTGACTACACTGAGCTATCTGTGCAAAATAAGCCCCTGTATATTTGCATGATGGTAATACTCGGCATGTCTGTGATGTCCGTGTGGATTTCTCAGCAGACCTTGAGTTTGTCCTTGTTGAGAAGAAGCTTGTCCAGGTAGCCCTGCACCTTCGTCAGAGTCAGCTGGAGTTGACTTTCGGGGAACAAATTGTCTACGGTTTCTAAGCTGGGTTTGGCCTGGACGGAGCAGTTCACTGTCAGGGCAAGCGAGCGCACCCTGCCCTCCAAGCTGGAGACGTCCGTCTGGATCTGGGTGAGGAGCTCCGTGAAAGGGCTCTGCAGTTCATTGTCCAAAAGTCCAAGGTCATAGCTGATGCTCCTTAGTCCCTCAATGGAAGGAGTGCTGGACTCTATTTGTGGAGCCGGGAACTGAAGGAAAGTAGAAGAACATGAGCTTTATATCAGTATGTTACTCAGTTTAATTTTAGATAAAGAAATTATGCATATCTTTAGACTCTCACACGACTGTGGTAAAAGAGTGCTGAAATCATTTCAAAAGCAGTCATCCGTGGCCCCTCTCAGAAAGCAAGCTGGACACATCCTGCACTTTTCTTAAAACGTGCTGATTAGATTCCACTGTGACAAACTGGTGAACTATGCTCTCATTAAACACGGTGCATACCTTAGCCCTTAGTTTCCTGATGTGCACCAGGGTTATCCGAGCTATGTTCATGATGCTGTTTATGGTATTTCTGATGGAGTCCCCCTTTGAGGGAGGACTCGAGCACCCCGGAGCCACGACGAGAGAGACATAGACAAGGGCCAGAAAGACGTACATCCTAAAAGAAAAGAAAGAAAAAAAATATATAAACAACAAAGCCACCATGACATAAATCTGCACAATCTCTTACAGTTATATCTAATTATTACTTGCAAATGCATGTTTTTTTTCTTCAAATCTGTTACATTGGATAGAAATATAGCAATTACTTGTATATTATTATTGTTTCTGCCTCCAACATAATACTCTATACAGTAAATTATCATAATAATCTTACCTTTTTTTTTTTTTTTTTTTTGGACTTTCTGTGCTCCTGTAACACTGAATGACAAGCGGATGACACATGCCTCTTTTGCAGGTTTCCCCTCCATTTAAATAGTCTGCTCTGAAGCTTGCCTGGGTCCATTCCCCTCCTCTCTCCTCCCCCGACTCCTCCAACCTGAGCCTGACCCTCACAGGTCATTTTATCAACATGTGATGATGCAGAAAAGTCATACTAAACATGATAAAAAAAGAAAGATTGATCACCCCATTCTGACTCAGTCACTTGGAACTAGCACACATACCGTATTTTGTATTATTGTAAGAGGATTTCACTCGGTGCATGTGTGTCTGTGGATGTAAGCCTGTTTTTAATTTTGCAATTCAATCTTAACTTTTAACTACTGGAAAATGTGTAGGTAGACTGCAGCTTGAACTGGCACCCTGCAGTGCAAACCCACTAATACTCATGTACACGACCAAAAAAAAAAAGAGACCATGGTGGAGAAGAAAAGAGTCGTGAAACGTGTATGTAAATGCCATTTTATACATAGGTAAAATGCATTCTAATAGTACAAGAGAAACTGGAATTTGCCATCCTGTAATATAGAACAAAGTCTGTGAGTCATCATCCTGCCAACTTTAACAGTCATCCGTGCATTTTCTTTACACGTTTTTGAAAGCATTGATCATATTTTTGAGGTGGAATGAAGATCCATGAAAAATAATTCTCTTTGCTGGAACGTGGTATCTGTGACATTTTCTACCTGTTTTGTTTTTTTTATTGTTTGTTTTGTTGTTAGGGACAATGGCAAGTTAAAAATAGAAACATAATAATGGCACACACACATACATAGTTTGTAAAATGTGGTGGTTTCCGGAGGTGTTTTTCGAGTTGCGCCTGAAGGCCTGATGCTCCTTTATGTAATTACTGTATGTGTTAAAGACAGTACATTCTCCAATTTGCTGCATACTGCAGGAATGTCCCTCTTTGTCTATCTACACTTGGTGTTTCCATAACGGGAGTTCACTTGTTGTGACTGACAGTAGAATTTCCTGTAATACCAGTGACACAAGTGTCAAAGTACTGTCTAAAAAAGTACGTACATGACATTTGGCTGAAACTCTCCTATTTTCCACAGATATAACTTGCATCATATTATCATTATTATTGTTGTTGTGATGAGTCCAGTACGGAGATTTTATTTTATAGCAGTATATATTTTGATCCAGTCACTGTATTTTTGGTTCAAATCAAGCAGATTGAAAGTTGGAAAAAAAGGCTGCTTCGTGCTTGCTTCCCACGGCATGCATGCCATTTCCATGTCGGACACAGGCCCTCAGTCTATATACAGGGCTGACTCTAACCTGCAGGTGTGCACCCTCTGTGCATTCATACCAAAAAGTGCCCTAGAACGGAGGCTAAGAGTGTTTTTGAGAGTGTGAGTGGCCATGGCTATTTCCTGGGCCTGACTATTTCAAGTCAGAGCATCCTGCAGCTGGACCTGTCAGGTTTGGGAAGATTCCCAGAGAGCAGAGACACCATCAAGGTCCTGATAGGCCCTGTTCTGGTGAAAATGAGGGGAAACCCACAGGCTCAGAAAACAACAAGAGGAATAGTCTTTGAGCTTTGGCGTACTTCATAAAGAGATACTGCATTTGTAACTCAGCCGAAGGACAGCAGACTAACCAGCAGCCAAGTTAGAAAATCGAAGGCCTTGGGGCTAACGTAGTTCTTCTCCATCAGACAGGGCAGCAGGGCAACAGTGATATCAAGCACTTTCCCAGTGTTTTTCAGGTGCAGAAAAAATGTATTAATGCAGCTTGGCACAAGGCTGAGACAGTGAAATTCTCCTCACAGTTTAAAACAAGAGAAAGCAATTTTATTTAAAGGGGGAGCTCTGGCATAGTGATATAAAACGTGACACATAAAAATGCTGGAATAAAAGAGGGGCTGGAATATTGTTAAATGAATGATGGGAGCAAGAAGAACATAAAGGCAAACATCACTTGAGATGATCAACCAGTTTCAGTTTCCACGTGACAACACACCATCACAACAGAGAAACATGCTTTGCATACCTGTCAGAAATTCTAAAACACACTTACATATGTAGGATCCTTCAGTCTGGGAGGTAACTTGTCCTTAAGCTGCTCTTGTTGACAATTAAAATTTTTAGTTACAACGCTGTATCCTCCTCCTTCATATCGAGGGAATCCCTGTTATGATAATTTCTGGTTCTCGTGCAGAAGGTGTGGTGATGCTCATTCTTAGTTTGATTCTAAGAAAATAAGGATTAGTGATGTTTTGTGTTTTGCTGTTTGGATCAGACACCAGGTCAAGAATTATACTTATTACAATGACCCATTGTGAGGTTGATAAATTTACTGTAGAGTAACTGAAGAACCGTCAGCACCAACATTTACGGTTTAACCATGTAACAGAGAAAATGTTCTTTCTGTGAGTTTCTGATCGTGTTGTGCCTCTGAGGGAATCTTATGTCTTTTACATTTGTTTTCCAGCTATGCAATAAACATGCTCTGCAGACAGAGGTAGTGGATTAATCATATTCAGTCACTGAGCCATGACGTATTCCTGTAAACTGATTTTTCTTCTTTGTCCGTTTCACAGCCCCATCTTTCATGTCCTTATTGCCTATCGCCAGAGAATTGGATCATATAGTTTGCCAAAGCAAACTGGCCCCCCAGTCGGGCGCTGCTGCACTCAAACACATTGCTCCTTTATATTGGAGGAACAACATGACACAGATGGAAATACTTTTCTTCTTAAGTAGATGATACAGGGAGACGAAAAAAAATAGGAACTAGGGAGGAGGAATTTCTTGGAATGCAGTCTTTGGTCAATTCCAGTAAGGGCCGAGTCATTTTGACACCCCTTTTCTCTGAGGCTGAACAAATAGTGTGTGCTATGACTTATACAGGAAATGGGGGTGGGGGGAACGAATGCAGTAGATTTACAGACCATCAAAGCTTTGTTCCTTCCCTGGAATCTTGCAAAGTCAAAAATGAAAAAAAAACCTTAGAATATAGAATAGATAGATTCAAAAAACAAACATTAACATGAGAAAGAAGTAAAAGATGCCCTTTACTGTGTGCTAATTGCTGTAAAGTGTGCTGTGTATGCCGTGGAGGGGGCGAGAGACGTTGTTCGTGATGCTAACCGACTTAGACAGCATCCTCTTCTCCACCACTGCCTCCATAGAGTCTAGCTCCGCCTCTCCTCCAAACACTGAGCCAGCCTTCCCAACTATTAGCTTGTTAGCCTATCCCTCGCCTCACTCTCCGGCTACAGCACACGGCAGCATATAAGATAGTTCTGGCCACCACAGGCTGGTGAAAGGTGGACGCTGATGCACCTGAGCCTCTCCAGGAAGCAGAGCCAGATCTGGTCCTTCTTGTAGAGGGTCTCTGTGTTTCCAGTCCACTCCAGCCTGCCTTCCAGGTGCACTTCGAGGTATCTGTAGGAGTAAACCACCTCAGCAACCTCCTCTTGGATGGATACAGGGGAGAGAGGAGAGATTTAGTCCCACAAGCAGGTCCTATGTCTTTCTAATGTTCAGCTGCAGGTGTTTCAGTCTATACCACCCAACAAAGTCATCCAAGTAAAACAAATTTTCATCTCTTATACAATATATCGTCTCATATAACTGATGATTAACATTTTCACCTTATTTTAACCCTCAAGGTTCCAAAGAGCATGGAGAAGGGAGAAACTCTAAAGAGGTCAAAACTCCAGCAACAATTAAAATACCTTTATTCTTTGACAGATCATTGTGGCCTTCATTGGGGTCATGCATCAGTATAACAACACATTACAAGAAACACTATCAAGATAGGTCTTTGGATGGCAACGTTGGTGTTTCAGTCCATCACCAAAGTGATATTTTTATTTTTTTAGGGAAGTATCTTGACATATTAGATTAGAGATAATTTTCTCCATCTGGATGAATTACAGTAACTTCAGTGATGCCATAACTTTTCATCCAGGTCCATCATCAGGTCGATGACATTCCCACCTTAGCTATTTACCAGAAACCAGATTTGTTTCTCTTGTTGTTGTGACGGCATTTCCATAATGCTTTTTGACTGTTTACCTTCCTCTGTCGGGACCATATGGTGCAGTGATGTAAGAGAACCGATGTCTACACCACCACATGATGATGTTTTAATCATACCCTTTTATACAAACAAGTGGTCACTCTTGCAGGTTGTGAAACACATCTGCCTAAACTGCTAAATGTACTCGATTGTACCCTCTTACGTCATCTCCAGTGGCTTGAGCAAGAACACAAACTTGGTGCCAGTCTCGCCACACAGTGGCACGAACGAGTGGAACAAGATTTACTTTCTGCTGAGCCCACTAGAGTCACATCAATTTTTTTTTATGAGCAGGCTTTTGGCAATTGAAACCAAATGTTTGGCAGTACTTGGCAAAAACACCAAGACTGAGGACCAAAAACTCCAAATCTTTGAGAAGCCAAAGGCCAAGAAAAGCAAACTTGTCTTCAGACAGTATATTTTATTACACCCAATGAGACATTGATCCGTCCCTGCTTAACGCTTTTTACCGTAACTTTGCTGTGACTACGTCATGGGGAGGAGACTACCAGTATGAATTTCAGAATTATCTGCTGTAAACCCGTCCTGTTTCCAGCTGGCACTTTCCTGGAAACAAACTTTCCTGGAAAAAAAAATCAGCTCTTTTCTTTTTAAACCATCCTTGTCTGTCTCTGTGATGGAGCTGCACAATGTGTTCCTGGTTGCAGTTCTCAAAACATCCTCTGGAGAGCTACACTCACCCAGAGATTTAAGTGGGGAGCAGTTTGCCAGTTTGTGTTGAGTATGACTCGACTCTCTTATGGCAGTCTCCCATTTTTATTCATTTCACTTTAAAACAAGCCTTAAAAAAATCTCCTACAAATGCAACATCTTAGAAATCTTGCATTTGAGGCCGTTTGTTTCAGTTATGATATAGTGTCGGCCAAAGGTTCCCCATGGTTTGTTTGAATTTATTCTCCTTTACCCTCTCCAAAAACATCTTTTATTATTGTTTTTTAAATTTCTGTATTTATCCCGTTGCAACTTTCAAATTCTGTTTAATACCTTTAGCTGTCTGATTTGATTATTTCCAACTTCATTGGTAAAAATCTTAAACACATCTGACCTGTTGGCTGACATTTTTTCTGACTGTGAAAGGACAATCCAGATTCAGATCCATATATTTCACATTTAGGCTACATTGCTGCATATGTTTCAGGGAGAAAAGGACTGTGTATTTCACTATAATGAAGAAAAAACACCCCAAATGTATTTCTTCTTCCCAAACATTTTATTTTGTATCAAATGACATGGATCCACACATATTGTACAGTAATATGAGGGGGAAAAAAATATTTTCCACTGTCTTTTGCCCATGGTCACAATTTAATTTACTGCATTACAAGTGAGAGAGGAGCAAATGTGCATCCACCAACCCATGTCCCTATCTGATGACATGAATGAGGCACTGCCCTATTTCCTAGGGCGATATGTGACACACAAATTGTGGGCCACGGCTATGATTTAACTGGGAATCTCTAGCACCAATCCGAATTCAGTCGGAAAACATGTCACTGATATTAATGTGTGTGATACTGTAGCCACCCACAAGGCAGCAACAGTCGGGGATGTAGTCTGGCATTAGTTAACAGTGTTGTTTTAGTCTGTAAAATCAGTTTTACTTTTAGACATGAATAATCTTTAAATGATTCCTTTTGATTTGCTTCAGTAGTAGCTGTAGTGTATTCATGCTTAATATTTCAGGAGCTGGACATTTACTCATCCTCACTAATTGATTCTTGTGATGTAAATCTTTAAAAGAGAATTCAAAAGTACAATCAATTAGTTATTTTTTTCCCACCAACAAATTATAAATGCAGTGCATACATGAGTGTATTCTAGTATTTAGCTGTATTTGTTGTGTATCTTCATAATAAGAAAAACACACCTGCTGGAGACTCACAAAGTAGCAAAACAATTGCAATCCCAAAGAAAGGTTTATATTGGTTATAATATGTAGGACAGACAACAAGAAGGAACAATATTCTGTGTTTATTTTGTTTAATCTTTATTGAACAAGTTGTAACACTTTACATAAATAATAATAAAACATAATGTCCAGCTCACAGTCGCGAACATGTGAATGTAAGCAGCTGCTTTGGAAACGAGAGCAGGACTGAATTAAATTGAAACAATGCTGAACATGAATGACCACAATAGCATAGACACAGTGGGGAGAACGGGGAAGAAATAGAGAGAGGGGCAAAAAAGAGCAAAAAGGAAGCTGAGATGGGAAGGGATGATGACTGCTGTTACAATGAGGCACGCTGCACATCTGCATAATCTCACTTAACGTGCACCTAATTGTGTTTGTCCACTGTACTGCAAGGAACGTCACATGTGTGCACTTGTTTACAGTACATAAGGATGCACGCAAATACTTCCTGAGCGACGAAAGCACAAAAACCCCCAGGTGTTGACGTACAAAAACCACATTGTGAAGGCTCCTGGGTTTGGATAAATAATCACGTTTACGTAACACACAGTGCGTCAAAGGCTTGAAGCTACACATTCATTTTCCCTCAGCTCATTTCTTCACTGTGCTCATCCTATTTATGTTGTTTGTAGAGGTGATTCTATGTCTGTGTATACATTCAGTGTCATTTCTTTTTAACACATGGAACAGATGCTCCCTAAAACATTTATAACATGATGCATTTTTACATCCAATTTATACATCTAACACTGTGTATAGTAGCTTCATAATTTAAAATCTTCCTGTCCATAGTTTGATGTATTGAAGAGCAATGAGTACTTTCATGTATTGGGGGTGTGAGAAGCATCAGGCAGTGTAAAATTCTTTGCATACATTATTATTTTTACAACTCACAAATAATTCACAACAAGATTACAGATGATGCAAAATCATTGAAAATATACATACACACACGTTGACAGCTTATTAATGACTGATTCTTTAGAACATTTTCCAGCTGAGAAAAACAAATAGATGGCATAAAAGATACCTCTCTCTCTTTATATACATATCTTCATGTTTCTTTTTCCTGGATTCCTTGGTGAAAAGAGTTATTTTGTATATTTACAGTGGGTGTTGTTTCTTTTTCTACTTTTTTCCTCCAGCTTCTTGCTGTGCACAATGGAGAATGTATCTATACTACCTGATATGTTAAATTGGAAAACATATATTGTGTAAGTTTTTTTTTTAATGTAGCTTGTATGAATGTAAAATAGCTTTACACTCGATTCGATCTAAGGTCAGGGCAAGTATATAGCTGCTTGTGTAGCTTACTGTAATGAGACCCTTCACAATCTGATTTTTTCTCAGGTTGCCTGCTCTGATCTGATCGGTTCAGCCACATCCTGTATTATTCCTCTCAAATGCTTCCTATTTTTAAAAAAAAATCATATTCTTGTCTTTCACACCTGATCAAAAGCCACGCCTAACGCTGGCCAAGCCTTTGACTATGTTAATGATCTTCAAGTACATCGTAGTGCTGTGTGGATGTCAAAAATGAGTAGTGGCATCACTCTGAAACCACAAACCAGAGATGAGAGATACTCACTGCTCCATCAGGGAGGAAGAAAGGCAACACCTGGTTCAGATGCCAGAATCCAGTGCAGATACTTTTTGGGGTAAGGGCTTCCTGGCTACTGCCTTAGGAACAGCAAGCCCAGACCGCAAAAAGACCCACAAAGGACAAAAAACAACTGACTTCATCATCATGTGGCGATCTGCTCAGCATCTGCAGAGAGAAAAACAGCCATCAGTGCATGTGACGCATGAGAGGGATTTCTAAAGAAGGTAGTGCTCCATGTGGGTGAAAATCCTCGACACAACTTCCTAACTTCTACTGGCTCATTTGATTTCAGTCAGAGCCAGTGGCATTTGATAAACACATTCACCACCACACCACCCAAACACAATACAGTCAAACCACAGAATATTAAGATATCACCACCAGTGTAAAATACCAAAAAGAGAAAAGGAAAAAAGAAGATATATAAGCTTCTGTATCTTTAATGTCACATGTTAAATATACAGTATATTGGGGAAAGGCCCCTTTAGAAATATATAATTCGACATTTACAGTCAATATGAACAGATGTGACTTGGTGCATCTAAGCTTTCTAAAAAAAAGTTCTTGGTCAAAGACAATCATTTGCCCACATGGACACTTCACTTTTGTCTGAATCCTCCTTTTCCTGACTCACTTCTTGAGTTCCCTCCTGTCAAGAAAAGCTTCTCCTGTTAACTGCAGCTCAAAAGGCTTCATCCACAAGACATCTCTTATAGTTTTCTTAAGAGATGCGCCTCCAAAGACCCCAGTCAGGATTTATGAAATGCTGTTTTATCATTGTTTTAATTTGATGTGGATGCTTGACAGCACTGAACGACCGAGGGTGGCAAATGGACTGAGTAAAAGGTGGAGAGCGACAGGGGTGTGATAAAGTGTTCACATCCAAATGATTTCCAGCACGCAAATGAATTAATGAAATGAAATGGCTCTGAGGGGTCTTGGATTTTGTCAGAACTTCACCAAAAGACCATCCTGTTCTTCATGAGATTCTTGTGAAACTAATGTCCCTTCAGTGCCTCAGCAGCAATATGGTGTACAACCAAACTGCTGCGATAAAACTTTGACTTCTTCCTGGCAGGTGGGGAACTACATTTAGGAGGTTTAGATTGGTGTCACTGCAGAAATTGAGGATTTTATGGAAAAACAAACACACTTTAAGATCACATTTATTTTCTGAGACTCATCATCTCTGGAAATCGAGTTATGTTTTATGCCAATTGTGGAGGTAATTTCTCACATTGCTGTATGAAAGTCTTCCATTATCATCCTTTTATAAACCTTGCCATGCACACATTAAATGCTATCCCCATCTGCAACTGAAAAAATGAAGTGGCTAGAGGACCGAAACATGCGTGTCATGTTCTGAAGCAGGACGAGGCCTCAGGAAGAATGAGATGCACCCTCTTCACCACCGTTTGATCACTGAAAGAATGAAAAGACAAAGCTGCAATTTCCCCCTCTGAAAGAGATTATGAATGCAGCGCTCTTTTCCACAACTTGCACATTTGATCTGCTACCAGTCAGTATGTGTCCCAAGAGTTGTGGTACAAGAACGTGTGGGATCCAGACATCTTGTGAGGAAAAGAGACGGGCTCCTTTGTCTTTTGAGAGTGCTGAATTGAGCGCTTGTACTCCACTACGTCTCCAGCCATCACGCCACAAGGATCTTCACGTCATCCTTGCACCTGATGAGATATGCCTTCAGTGTTGTTTGGGAGATCTGCACTCTACTTTTTGACCCTGGTCCTCTCTACAGATCAGTGAGCTGGTCCAGTCCAGTCCTAAAGGAGTGAACCTCACAATGTGATACACACTGTCCTTCACCATTGCCACATGAAATGCAAATAAAAGCCTCCACCTGCTCAAGCACCTAAAACATGCTACTAAATATTTTATTTCATCCACCTCTAGTTTTAATAAAATATTGTATAAAAGCAAGAAAAATCATATATCCTAAGCTTCACCCATGAGGATGGGTAACATGCTACAATATCTAGAAGAACTTTTTTTTTCAAATCATCTTTACACAAATACACTTGAGACCGCTGTTTCCACCTCTATCCTCTATAACTCAAAAAGAGCAAACCACAGCAACAACAGCAGTAATAAATCTCTGACATTCATCCCTACGTCACCAGCTTCTATCACATCAGAGCTCTGAGGCCATGTTAAATTCAAGGATCTATGTAAAAACTCTAAAACATTGCATAAGGCAATTAAACCACTAATATACAAGCAGATCATCCTCAGACACACCCCACCAGTGTGAACATTTCTGATATGGTTACAGTGAAAATGTGACATCAGAAATCATTTCTCAGCTAGAACTCAACCTCATGCAAAATACTGATCACCTGTGTTTCACTCTAAATGTCCAACAGGAAAAGCTGGAAGTACAGAATACCAAATTGCTGCCCAAAATCACAAGCCTACCACCGTATGTGCCAGTACACCACATTCAGTTGCTCTGAACGCTGTTCCATGCCACACCCTTATCACAACAAAGTAATTGCCTGCAAAGCCACCACCTCAAAGTGTATTCTGCAAAAGGTCTGAGCCTCAGTCACAAATGAGATGGTGTACGTGGGTATATCGTGTAAACTTTTCATCCAATCAACCAAAGTGTATTTTGATAAACTCAGTTACACCATGTTTTTGTGAAACACAGTAGGATAGATGCTCTTTTGCAACATTTTCTGACAGTACTCAATTATTGTTATTAGGGTTTTCCCTTGTTTAACAGTTCACGGTTAAATCTAAATCACTGCAGCTTCATTGAGGGTGTGTTTAGTCTCTCTGGTGTTCTTTCCATGGGGTTTACATCATATTCTCTCTTTCTGTTACAACTGATTACAACTGTACCTCAATTTAGCAGCATTTGCTATATCGGAATATCCATTGTAACAATCAAGAAAAACAATTTAATCATCCCCATTTTGTATGATCTATAACATGTATGTGTATCTATAAGATTAGGATATCTCTTTTCAGGGACTGTTAATATACATCACATCATAGAAGAGATATTGCCTGGTCATATTTGGTCACTTCACAGTTTTCAGAAACTTAAATAGATGTGATGTACAATAGGACCTTGTTTTGGTCATTTATTGAATGTAAGCAATTAGCTTGAACATTCAGCTGCTGAAAAGCTTTTTGCAGTGAAGCCTTTTATAGAGGGGGGAGTGTGAGAATGAGGGAATATTCCAGAGAGTAACATTACACATGCCATCTTGAATTGTTACAACCTGCAGCAGTCATCGCTGCAACAAATATCTGGAGAAAAAGAATGACTATATCCAAAAAGAGCTACATCAGAAAGTGGGCCTCAAAATGTAAAATCTCAAAATTAGCATCTGATTTTAAAATCCAGCTGAACTCACTTACTCACATCAAGAAAAAAAGGGGGAGAAAGCCACGAGCTAAACTGCGAGTGTAAATCCATTCAGTGTGCAGGCCTGCATCATGAAATTTCATGCTCCAGTAAAGAACAAGTTCATAAAAGCTTTTTTTTCTTTTTCTTTTTTTTTAAAGGGCTTTTGTGATGTGCACTGAGGAGGCGTGCACAGCACATGACCACATCTGGACGATGGGGCCTCTGCCTGTATATGGCTGTTACGTCAAGCCCAGGGCGGATAGGGACCAGCAGACAGGTCCATCTGCACACGTAGGCATCTGCCACACTTACCTCACCACATGCGTCATATGTGAGGGGGGGAGAAAGGGAAAAAAAAAAAAAAGTGTCACATCCCCTACTGCTCTTTTCTCTAAATGTGTCCTCCACTGTCCCATATCCCCGCTCACTTTGTCACACACTGGTGGGAGATGATGTGTTTGGATGATTTATTTTACTTGAATGATCTCGTTTTCGCAGTGTCAGGTCTTCGGGCCCTCAACCGGCGTGAGCTCTCCGTCTTCTGGAAGTTGCTGAGGCAGTTGTCCACCTTGTTTTTTTAAAAAAAAAAAAAAAGAAAACAGCAAAGGGTGGCCGGTCCGTGGCGGCCTGGAAGCGGTGGGTGCAGAGAGAGAGAGAGAGAGAGAGAGAGAGAGAGAGAGAGCTCTCCGTGGTCCTGAAAGACTCTGGGAGCTGTCCGTGGTGCTGAAACCAGCTCTGAGCGCTGCGTGGTGAACGCCCTGCACTGGAGCCCAGTTTGTGGAAAGAGGGAAAAGTGGAGTTGGTAAAAAAAAAAAAAAAAAAGATGGTTCATTGGAGGGTGAGAGAAACACACAGACAAAATCAAAACTAAGAGAATCAAAACAGCTGACACAACCCTATTAAATCTGTCTTTTTTTTTTGGCAGGGGGGGGGGGGGGGTTGGGGGAAGGGGTTGATCACGATGGGATGTGCAGCCTGGAGAGATGAATTGATCGTGCATGAATTGGCACTTGTTGCCATAACGCATCGAAAGCCTGCCGAGTGTGGCCACTGTGTGTGTGTGCGCGCGTGAGTGCGTGCGTGCGTCCAATCTTCGCTATTTCCACGTTAGAAAAGAAGTAACGTTAAGGCTACTTATTCTAGACTCCACGCGCACGACTGCCCCCCCACCATCATCTCCACCACCACCACCCAATCACACACACACACACACACACAGCCCGGTTATGACAAGTAGCCTCTTGACAAACGATGATCAACCACCTCCATTTCTATAGATAGCTCGATCTTAATGAAGCTCCCCGTTTACATGTTACTATCCTAAAAAATGAATAAATAAAAAAATAAATAAAGATGTAGATGTGTAGAGTGTTTGGCATTGCAATTAGACGACACTGCTCGCAACTACTGCCTTGATCCTCCTCTGCATATTTATATATTTAAAAGATTACGGCTAGTCCTGAAAATGTAGATTATCGCACTACTGCACACAGACACACACACATGCACACACACTCTGAGCAGTGAATATATATCGATGGATGCAGAATTTGTATTGCATCGGTACAGCGGGGATGCAGACGGAGCACGTCCGCCGCTGCGGTTAATGAGAAAGAATTTGCAATCAACTCGGTGGAAGTCAACACGGAGACACTTTCTTTTTTTTTTAGTGGAATACGTGTTGTTTTTTCCTCTCCCTATAGCCGCACACCGACACGTCTCCCCCCGGCTGGGAAAATAAATAAAAACTGAACGGCCACTCACGCTTCACCGTCCAAACTCGGGGACGAAATTTTCTCAATGGCTCTCTGTGTGACAACGCTGTCTTTTATAAGCACGAAAGACACAACGGCGGCTTGTTGTTTCACTCACTTCCACCAAACAAGTAAAGCAAAGAGAGGAAAGAATAAAAATAGAAATGGGCTCACCCAGTCATCACCGATCCGAGGCGGCGTGCATCATTTTTCTCTTCCCCCCCTTTTTCCCTCCAATAATCCCTGGGAATTTGAACGGCACCCATTGATATGCAGCAGTAGGGTCCCCCCCCCCCCACCACCACTCCACCACCATCATCCACCATAGGGTCCCCCCCACCACCTCCACCACTCATCCACCCACCACCCCTCCACCTCCACCCTCCTCACCCTCCCTCCATCCTTCTCTCTTCCCAGACGTCAGTCGCATTGCCTCCCATTCATTTCGCTCTACATTTATTTTTATTTCTGTCACATTTATTTTTATTTCTGCATTTCTTAATCTTAATCCATTTTGTCCTCCTCCCTCCTCTCTGGAAAATGCTGCAAAACCTCTAATGGAAGCCACTCAATTCCTCCAGTCTGCTTCTTGCTGGTGACCTGCATTGACGTCATTGCGTCATTAGGTTTCCCCTGGAAACACGGGAGAGAGCCAAAAATAGAAACACATTAATTCAAACCCCAGGCTGAGGGGAGGGGGCTGGGGTAGGGGGTAGGGGCTTTGGGGGGGGCTGTTTTTGGTGACTATTTCTTTCTATCATCATGGGGTAGGGGTGGTTTGGGGCTGTTTTTGGTGACTATTTCTTTCAATCTTCTGAATCTTCCCCCCCGTCACCATACACATACCATCCCCTCCTCAACCCCCACCTCCTGGACACACAGACACATACACACCCCTTTCTTTTTGGTTTCCCTTCACTGCTCACTGAGCTCCATCTGAACACACACATTCAGACCATATGGAAATATCCCTTTGTTATAATTTTAGAGGGTATTTCAAATAAACCTGATAGTAAATTATTTTTTTATTCTTTTATGTAAATCTTTATCATTCGTTGGCTCTTTAAACATCAGTATACTGTTCATAACATACCTTTTCTTATTTTTCTGTGTGATTTTTAGGCCTTATGGTGATTTTACTGCATTACTTAATATATTATTCTTAGTGTAATATTCTCTCAGGGAGGAGTGGGTATGGGAAGCTATGTAGAGCACCCCAGTAGTACAAGGGGTCTATATATTAACATTATGTTATACTTAAAGACTGTAATGTGCTCTTTAAGAACAATAATATGATATATATGTAGTCATTTTTGTAGCATGTGGTATTCACTGGTGAGTCTCCAGTGATTCATTAACCTTTGTTGTCAGTAAAATCTCTGAAAGTATCATTTACATCTATATATATATATATATATATATACGTATATATATATATATATATATATGAAACTAAATAGTGTCTGAGTCAACTATTTAAAGTTGTAGCTTTTGTAAACTATGCTTGGTTTTATTATATTTTACATTATGCAGTCATTGGCACCTATTTGTGATCTATGTATGACATGATCATAGTTCATGTTTTTATGAGAGCATTTTGCTGCTAATAGGGAGGTTTTTGTGGTATCAGAAATTATTTTTTAGGTTTGCACCACAGCCGAAACCTTCTGGTGAATTCATGGCCAGATTAACCTGCAAGAGGGGTCAAGGGACAAAAATGAACTGGTGGCCCCGTTAATTTCTGTTCCTCTCCCTCTCTGTGCAATGTTGAATAGTACTGGACCCAAAGATTTTCTATATGGTAGTTTGATTAAACATAAATTATTTTTAAGAATATGAACGTGCAAAACTGGATCATGATTAGGAAACAAAGCGGAGGCTTTGTTTTTAATATTGTGTTTAGTGCATAGTGCATATTTCTAGAACACATTTTCAATTAATTGATCACAAACCAGTTGACATGATATAAAGCTGTTCTGGGGCCTTGGGGCAGTTCCCTGCTTTTCCTGATTGGTTGATATGATGATTACTGAGAAAACAAAATGTAGACAAATTCTAGATGGTGAGTTATAAATAGAAAAAAAAAAGTTCTTAATTCAGATTACAACATAATCATTGAAAGACAAGAGTGTGAGGACATGGTTAGTTTCTGATATGAGTTAACAGTTTTATCATCAGTTGTCTATCATCACTTTATCAAAAGTGGACTGTCAGTGCTTTTGCATGTTAACTCATGTAAAAAACAATTTCCTCTTGCTCTGGTTGTCTTCCCAAAGCCCTTGATCGACAGATTTGCAGTATTTTGGCTCTTGTAGCTGCTTAAATTCAGCATACATCCAAAGATGGTGAGTTAATAACAAAACTATGACCTCAAAGATCACAATGAGGCAAATATCCCCACGTCAATATTATTCTTTCAGGGAGATCTTTTTTACCCTTTCTTTTTCTTTTAAATGATCTCTTATGATATTATGCAAAAAAATGCTCTAAATATATTCCAGCTCAGTTTGGTAATCTATAACATCTGACCTTTAGCTGATGATTATGTTAAAACAAACTACCACAGACTTGACAACATGAATTTTATGCTTTCTCTCACGTGATCTGCATGACTTTGTCTGCATACTCTCAACATCTTTATCTGGAGGAGAGGGGGTGAAAAAAAGAGGGCAGATTAAATGCAGGAAATAGTTCTATAACATTTCATTCATTGTTCTTTCATTCATGCAGTCATTCATGTGGTTCTCCTCTTAATCCATTCACATATCCAGGGCAGCTACCTTTCCAGTGACGCAAAGCCCTCCTCCCATTTAATCGCTTTAGCTTCATCTATCTGCTCTGATGTTCCGAGATCAAGTGACATACGGCGCCGCGTGCACACCCACCCCCAACCCCCACTTCCCTTTCCAATGCCCCCCCCAACTCAACAGTGCACCACCTCTCACTCACGGACATGTGTTCACGAGCCCCACACCCCAGCCTCGTGACACCCGGCTGGAGGGAGGCACGCACACTGGCACACGAGTGGTGATGCTGCATTCACGCTGTGGCCTTAAAGACAGACAGACAGACAGACAGACATTAAGAAAGAAAGAAAGAAAGAAAGAAAGAAGGAAAGGAAAGAAAATGGTAAAATTCTAGCAGCATCAGCATCACGAGATGATACCAGACGCAGTGGCAAATGCCATCCGTTGCCAAGGCGACTTCCCTAAACAAGTCATTGTACCACCCACAAACAGTGGTGTGTGGGTGTGTGACTGCTCACTTTTCATATTTAGATTACTGTTTGCTCAGATTATTACTCAGTGCTTCTATTGTTACCCAAATCCACAGTTACTGCCAAAAAAAAGTTACTGTCACACATTTCTCCAATGAATCCTCTGAATAAATAACAGAAAATGACCAAACCTTTATGACATCATTACTATTATCTTATCTTTATCATACTAAGTGAAATCAATGCTGGTGAATACATTTACTGAATGAATTAAAAACAGTCCAAAACTATTTTTGTGTGTTTTCATAAAACTTTTTATGTCTCTGGCTATTTTTGTTGAGAAATAATTGTCGCTATTCCTCATTGTTTGGCTACTAAGTGTTGCCACTTACTTATTATCTGTGGCTTTGAGCTTTGAGTATCAAATCCCAAAGTTGTCATTTGTCTTGTCTTGGATTATTCTGCCTAAGTGGAACAAGGTATCCCAAAATTGCTTTGTGGCTTCAGCGCCACACCTTGTTGCTTGCATCAGGACAAAGTATTAGCAGTGGCAGCAATGTGACACATTTAATTGAACTTTAATCATAATTTTTTCCAGCCTAGCCATGTTCCATCCACTGGGTTTCACTGGTATAACAGAAACCCTTTTCTACCTTTCATTGGACCAGAGCGCCATCTTCAGAAGCCTACAAGAACTTTTGCTTTGGAGGAAAAAGCCATGATTACAACACTTAAAACGCTACTGGTGCTTGTGCAACCATGCAACTGCCTTACGCCTGTACACCGTAAAGACACTTCCATGTTCAAGTGTCTTCAGAGAGGACTTTATCTCCTTTTGATCTCCTTTTGACTAATCACACTTTCTGTGTTGGTGTGGTTATCATTGGATCTGGAGCCAAGATGACCTCATCATTATCTGCACAGGACCATGTTGGGCTTTACATGAACTGGAGCACCTCCCAGCCCTGTCAGCAGCAACTGTAACTTTCACTTGATGATTCCTCAGATGGCTACCTTGAAGCCAGACTGGGTGGACTGTGGTTTACACTTTAGTAGGTCTGGGGGAGCTGTGTCGAGAGCCTGAGGGGCCAGGCCTGCGCTCTCCTTTAAGGCCTTCCACATTTCACATTTGGATCCCTCTTCTCTCTCTCCAGACTGTGCGGTTCACCTGCCAATGACAGGGACGCTTTTTCACACACGTTGTGGCCAAAAAAGAGACTTTCTATTCTTCCTCCTTCACACTCAAAACTCAGATCTATCAACCAGTCACGGTAGGTGGTGCGTCTGGATCATACAACAACGCAGACACACACAACCGTGGCCAGTTTCCCAGTGTAGGCATTTCGCTTTTGATTGGACTCCAAGAAATACCACGGTGGATATAACAATAAGGAAAATGCTGATCATAATATCCTCACCCCATCACTATTCGGCTACTTCTTTATGTCCAGGTTTCCCAGGACAGGCAGTTTGATTTTCACTGGATCCAAAGAAATACCAGGGTAACAGTAAGGAAATCGCTGATCACAATATTCTTACCCTCGTCAATATGTCTTCATTAACACAAATGTCATAAAATTAATGTTGATGTAATGTAATGTTAATGTACACAAAGGTAAGATTCACTCATTTGTTTACACTGCACTGCTGCTTATATGTTGATTTTACACTCTATATGTGCAAAATTATATGCAAAACTAATAATAAATACATAGTGGAACTAATCACTTACTTAAAAAAATCATTCTTTTGAGTAAAATATGAAGAAACGACACAAATGAGCATTAAATAGTGTGTATAAATGATGACTAATCACCTTTGCAGAGCATGATGGGAAGTTTTTGCTTAATTATGTAATTCAGAACACCTGTTAGGCATTAATGAACCTGTCACCTGTGTGTGTCTGTTAGCTTAATACTTCACCACCAGAGGAAAGTGAGGTTTAGTTCATTTATTTGGGCGAAATGACCCTTTAAGCAACTATCTGTCAAGGCCAAACACCACCAACACGGAGGCAAATGACGGTAATAATTTTGGATAGAGTTAATATCAGACGACGAACTTGTCATTATGGTTTCATGGTTTTCATGAAGATGCTAGCTGCTACATGCTACTTAATGTGCTGTTTAATATAATGCAGTGGTGAGCTTTTAGCGTGCTAACTTTAGCCGACTGTGACGCAGCTCAAAACGAAACTATTAAATAAAAAAATAAAAACTTATCGTTGGCTAAAAGTGAATACTAGTCGCCATTTAAGTGCAAGATAAAAGCAACTATTTATGATGCAGACTTTGTGTTAATTTAACTTAACATGTGTCACAATGTGTCTGGATATTATGCAACTAAACATTGTTTCACTTATATGTTTATTTTAGATGGTGGCATGTGTATCATTTGACTTTTAAAAGACACTCTCCCGTCCATCAGAGCTATAATGTACATGGGGGACCTGACCTGTCAACATGTGGAAATTTCAGGTATGCAGATGATGTGTTATACCTGGTTATAATATTTAATTTTATGGCAGTGATGTGAATACTAGGGGACTGGACCGCTTATTTCAGTCATGATGAATTCTGCCTTTGTGATGTTATAAAATGGATGTTTTTGTTGGAGCTGCTTTTTGAGGCTTAAGTTTGAATAAGTTGTGTTATGAGACAGACCCCATCTATGGGTTGCTCAATGGACATTTTCACTGCACTGGTGAAATGTTACACTGGATACAGTAGTCGTCCTCTCTGTAGCCTTGAAGTCCCACCTCTGAGGTTTAATGTGTGACTGTACATGTTCATGAGAGTCGCAACAGTCTCCCCATTACAGGCAAGCCTGTTTGACTGCAGTGGTGGTGCAGTTGCATGGTAATTAGGTCATTACTTTGATGGGACATTTTACTGGTATCGTTATATACATTTTATATCGTCTTACTATTGCATTGGGACATCCTTTAACTCATGCAAGACGTGCATGCTTGGTTCAGTATCCATTGAGTTTTCTTGCATTTATTGCCTTAAGAAGCCAGAAAGTACATTATAATGCACTGCAAATAAGAGATTCAAAATAATGTTAAAAAAAAAGTAATTGGATGGTGCAACTTGCTGTCTGTATAGATGACTCTTATGTCTCTTTATAGTGCCCTTAATCTTGTCTATTGGGATATTGGCAAGAATTTCACACAGCATGAATTTGTATCATCGTGTTTATTCAGGGGTAATAATCTGTCCACGATGAAATGTAATGCTTTCCTCCTCATTGGCTCTCTTTCACTGCTTCTGTTTTGTTTCATCTCAAATGCTGATTGCTGGCCGATTGGAGAGTTCGAGTGTTGTGCTCCTGATAGTGATGATGGCGGTGATGACTGTCCACTGGATGACTAGATGATATACTGTATGTGTGTTCCTGTGACTTCTCTTTTTGTTTGGGATCTAGAGATGGCAGGTGCGGCCTAAAAGCAGAGATGCTATAAGGACAAAAATATGATTTTTGGACGTTTTTTCCAGCACTCTCCTGATTGAACTGTGAGCTCTTAAGTTTACTGTTTTGCTTTGGCCCTCAGCTGACCTTGGGCCAGCGGGCCTCATTATTGCAGCAGTCTGTCCCATAACAGGACATGCGCTGGCAGAATTAAGTTTGAGGCCATTTTAAAAGAGTTGAATTGTGCCTTTTTAAGAATTGATAAAATTGAATTAATAATGGCAGTGTTAAACTTTAATAAATCCATCTAAAAAAAATGTTCACACTTTTCTATCTTATCTGGCAGTGGTTGTGCAGTCACACTGAATTACCATTTGTTACACTCTTAATTTTCATGATATTGCCCGTACATTTTATAGCAAAAATGCACACTTTTCTCTGTCCATTTAGACTGGCCATATTTGCACTGTGAGATGAAAACAGCAATTTTAGCTAAATGTAATTTTTTCTCACCTCACCCCATTACCTCAGTCAATATCTAATCTTCCTCTTCCTTCTTGTGATGTTTCTATTGATTCCCCAGACAAGTTGTACCGTGCTCCTTAGCATGTGTATTAATGATCTCTCGCTTTCTCTCTTTCTTTCTCACACACTCAGAAGCAACTGGTGTGCTGCTAGGGCGAAGACACTTTGACAGGGATGTGTGTGTGATTGGAAGTGTGTGGGAGGTTTAGCAATCGAGGGGTTTGAAATATCACGCGGAGACTGATGGAGACTGAGTGAAATGAGTCCAATTGTGCAGAAGTGTATGGATTTGTAATGTTTTGATGGAATCTGGAGCCTGTTTTGTCTGGTCAGAAGTGGAAAACTTGGTCGTTGGTCCACACTCACTGCCAAAATGTAGATGCCTCACCGCAGACACTGAGCAAGAGGGCAGGCGGCATCGGGGTGGTAGCACTGCACCACAGCACGCTGCACTAACTGCTGATGCCATCTGCTGGCCAAAAGCATACACTGCAGTCACAGTGTTCACTCGGACCCAGCAGATCAAATACCTTTCTACAGGCTTTTCAAGCATTTCTAATACTGTGATAATCCCACTCTTCCTTCTCTAGTTTGTTTTCCTGTTACACTTGCATATCATTTTTCCTGTGCTGGATTCCTGTGCTCAACTAAAGTGTGTAGTGACTTGGATGAGATGAAACAAATACGTGTCCAGAAATATGGGAAAAGAGAGGAAATCTAACATGCTTCTTGTGGGGCGGGTGTATCTGCAGCATGCTTTAAATGTGGGTGAGTCTCTCACTGCCAATGGCAAATAAAACACCACTATGAAGGCAAGATTCAAAGTCTGACATCAACCGTTTGAAATATCTGGCAAGTGAAACACAATTAGTTGAAGAGTATTATGAAATGGTTTCTACTCTCTCTGTAATTCCCGATCTAAATCCCAGGCGCTGCATTTATGAATGAATGAGCTTTACCACCCCTTGTTTTTTTTTTTTATTTGCCTCTTTGGAATTTAAATGTATGCAGAGATCAAAGCCACCCTTCAGGAGGAAGAGGTGGTGCAATAAGCAGAAACCCCCAGACTATTCACCCAGCAGTCCCTCTTCTACTGTAACTCAGTCGCAGCCTGCCACGCTCAGCCGGCGGTGCTACTGCAAACTGCCACCAGGGGGCAGGAGTGCTCAGGAGTGTTTTTTTTTCTCCACCCTCTCTCCCCCACCCCTCATGCCTTTTTCTTCAGCTGTTTGTCTGTCAGCTCAGAGTGAATGTAGAAACACACACACATGCATACCCGCACAAATGCACACATGCACTGCGCCACATATGAACATGAATATTAATTTCCTCGGGGAAAATCTAGATGTTTACTCACAGTTCTACATATAAGAAAAAAAAAAAAAAAGGCACAGACATCATGTCCCAGTTGCACCCGAGCTGGGGGATGACATTGCAGTTTCTCTCTGATCACAAGACCACATTATGCTCGTATGTGGCCCCGGCGTGACTTCACAAGGTCACGACCTCCCCTCCCCATAGCACCATTGCTGCGCTGCACGATCAAGGTTCAGCTGCATCACACATCCCTTCACAGCTACGCATCCTCTGACTCCCTATTTATACCAGATTGTTAATGGCTACTCTTATTAATTTCACAGGGAGGCAATCAAACAAAGCCTTACTCTGGGGGGCTGCAGCAGATGTCTGGTGTAACCTTCGAAGTTTTTTTTTCTTTTTCTTTTTCAGATGGACCCTTAACAGGCAGGCCACAACCTTGGTGTTGGGAGGATGAAATTAAGGGGAAAGAGAGAGAGATTGAAGGGGAGGGTGGGTGGAGAAGATGAGAGTAATACGCAAAGACAGTTAGGACAACAGGAAACAAAAAACTGAGCATAACATATAGGAGGACAGAGTGAAAGCAAGTGACAGAGGGCTTTCTGATATCAAAGAGGCCTTTGTTTGAGAACTCCTCCAGTAGCTGTATGAGGATCAGAGCCAGAGAGCAGTGGACCTTGAGGACCTTGAGAGGGGGAATTGAATGCTTACGGTGCAGAACTCTATCTTCAAGGCTCTCTGCCCTCAACTTTTTCATTTTTTATCATTAATTATTTCTCGCTAATTGCCAGGATTAGAAAAAGAGGGAGAGAGAAAGGGCGCTCTGGGTCCCTGGAGTCCCTGGTGTGTGTGTGTGTGCGTGTGTGTGTGCGCGCATGGTATGCCTACACTATACACTTCTGTCCTGTATATAAAGGAAAGAACAAGGGGAAGAAGCACAAATTGAACATTCTTGGTCAGCAAGGTTGTTAGCACGCTGTAGCTGATTGTGCTTGTTGAACCATAGAACTATTTCCATTAAGTTTAAGAAGATGGTCATAGCCCAGCAGCGTCCTTGTACAGTGGTTAACACTGGAGGTGATTGGTTTTGATTTTCTCTCTCTCTCTCTCTCTCTCTCTTGTTAAAGTATTCTCACTTGCTAAAGCCGTAGAGTGTTTGATGGAGGCTTTCATTTAGGTTACATATGGCACTGAGCTAAGTTGTGAGGTTACAGCTCGGATGGTGTAATTAAAGTCATTGTTCCTTTTATCGTATTCAGAGATAAAACGTTGCCGTTGCCGACATGTGCAGTCTAACAAGATCCAAAAGATGAAAGCCAAGCACTTGATTTACCTATTAATCTGCCTACCTTCCAACCTCTACCTATTAGTTCCCAAACTTTCTGTAGTCATCAGAAAAATTGTGAACAGTATTTTGGACCCTTATGAATACTTTCTAAGAAGCAGGGACGAATCCAGTGATCTACAAATCACAAGTAATGCATTTTATACAAATATTAGTTGTATTTGTAAGGTTTAGCTCCTCAAATGCCAAACATTATCCTCTGTAGGTACTGCATATTGGGTACTAAATTAATGATTAAGTATGCCTTCAAAGCCTCTCCCTGCAGTGTCTCTCCATCCAATTCTTTCTTTTAACTTGATTTTCTTCATTGCTCATCTCCTGTTTACTTATACATCGTATGAACTGTTGTTTTCTCATTGCTTGACTTTTTGGTTGTTGTGTTTTTTGCTATTATGTCTGCTCAAGGAGCATGTGCAGTGGAGGGGAGCCTGTGCAGGACATCGATTGATGCTCTCTCAGATACTCTGTTCTGGTTAGTTGTTTTTGACCTGGGTGCAGGAGATTCTTGTTAGATGGCCTTAGGGTAATGAGGTGGAGCTGGATGAGCCTGTTTTTTTTTTTCACAGACTATCTGTCTCATGTACGACTGTCAGGGCAAGGACAGTTAACAACAATATAACTAAACGTTATTTTTAAGTTAAGTTTCTTTCTGCTGATTTAAGTGCATTACTCAATTTTACATCATACTTAGTATGCATAGTATATTAGTATGCAATTTTAAACTCATCCTAATTTATAGAGACTTTAAACTGGCTTTGGCAAGGTAATCCATTACAGTGAAGTCTTGTTTTGTTTTTGTCCAAGATACCTTGTTGATAATGCATTTAAAAGTGCAGACTTATGTGAAAAGTCTGCTGTTGCTGACTCGTGTTGTAATGTGTGGGTGAAAGGCTCCAAAATATGAGACATAAGAGTCTTTTGATAGACAGCAGGGAACTTGCAAGACAAGTTTGTCTCAAAATCTCACAGAAGACATGCAATAAATAAGTGTTGACATCAGGGAAAGTGTCCTGTCAGTTTAGCAGCTCTGGAGTAAAAGTTGCTCAGCCTGTACTATTAGGCTGTTTGTGTTACACATGGGGTATAAGAGGTGCAACTTCTCCTTTCATTGCCTTTTTTTGGAGAGAGGGTTAGAATTATTTAGCTGAATCATCCTTGGCCTAATGACCTCTTAATGTTCTCGGGCAGAATGGTCTGTATTTTGGCCGATTTTGATGGACTCTCAGGAGATGTCTTATGAGGAGAAAGCTGTTATCTGAAACTGCACACAGATCACACTCTTTGCCAAGATCAAAGCTTGCAGCATACTTTTTCCAGAAAACAATTCTTCCCTGCTCCCTGTGAAAAAAAAAATTAATAGGAAGCGATTACTGCCAACGACAGATCTTTTCCCTAAGCAGTTATGGAAACCCAGTGTGAAATCATAGATTGCCCCAGTGCATCTCTGATAATCTGCAACACATTCACCAGTGATCCCAGACCCATCACTCTGTCCCTCCAGCCAAACCTTGAGAGGTTGGACCACACTGGGCATTGTGCCTACAGCTCTTGCCAACGACAGTGTTCACCAATATTGAGGAAGTTTCCCAGGCTGGGCTGCAAATACATTAATCATTTCTCTGTACCACACTGCTGTCAATGAGTATCAGCCTTTCCAGCTGTGAGGTAATAAGATGGAGGACAGGAAGAATTTACATCATAGCAGTAGCCACAGTGTGCAGCTGTGCCACCCACAATGGCCTTTTATATCCAAACAGGGAACCACAGCTGGCTTTCTTAATGTTTAGCTCAGACTGACCAAGAAACAGTCTTTATACTTTATCCAGAGAAGATGTAATTTCTAAAGGTTAAAAGTGCTGTTAGGGGCATTTTTTTTATATTTTGACAGAGCCAGGCTAGCTGTTTCCTCCTGTTCAATAAACTAAGCTTCATATTTAGCATACAGACATGAGAGTTAGCCTCTCTACTAACAAACTGCAAAAAAAGTGAATACACTGGCCAAAATATATTATGTTTCCTTTGGCAAAGCACCAGGTTCCTCACAAGTGCATGTCATTACTCATTGCTGTCTTGCGACATTGTTGAGCTGGTTTCTAAAGACAATCCAAAGCATTGCAGAGTTAAGCTGCACTTCTAAATATAGCAACTGTTGGCAGTCTTCATTCAGCAAAAAATAATTTGGATGCTTAAGTCATACCTGCTGAAGAGAAGGAGAAACCTACACTTCCCATATTGAGCAGGTGAAAAGCCCCCCAGAGTCCTATAAGGATGAATGGGCTCCCCCCGATGGGTTGCGCACATGCACGCTATTTTTAAAGCAACTACACAAAGTTTCCTCAGTAAAGTGCCTGTAGAGTTCAATAAGGGGGCCAGGCCTGTGTGAAATCAAACCCTCCTTTTCATTAGTATTAGTATTATTCATCAAATCACCTTGCACATTATTTGCCTTCCAATGAGCTAGGCTTTATTTCTTATCAATAAAGACTCTCGTTGGCAGCACAGCACATATGTTTGGCTCCAGACCAGGTCCCGTGGCTTCTGTTCTTTAAAAGAAAAACAGAAATCACCTTGTAGTGTTGGATGAACCTGCCTGGCCGCCTCTCGTCGTGTTTTACTTTTCACCTGATGCCCTCCACGCATGTTCAAGTTCAGTACGGTCATTTAAAGAGCGGCTCGAACAGCAGAAATGCTAATGTGCTCTGATTGTCATCCGCTGACTGACACCAGTGCCACAGTCTCCACCACTAATATCACCACAGCTAATTAATTAGATTAGCTTTGGACAGTGACACACAGTTGCTCACAAACATATTTCATACTTTAAGACTGACA
This sequence comes from Scortum barcoo, assembly GCA_023238725.1. Lineage (NCBI taxonomy): Eukaryota > Metazoa > Chordata > Actinopteri > Centrarchiformes > Terapontidae > Scortum > Scortum barcoo. Next base: position 7,652,961 of record CM041540.1, read on the forward strand.
GTGCACTGACCCCCCCCCTCCCACCCAGCACCAAATTTGGGCACTTAATCTGTTCATGAAGCACACTAAGGTCAATATGGGTAAATATTTTATTCCCTCATCGACTTGTGTAGCCCAAAACTGTATGTACTCGCCACACAGTGAGATATATTGAGAAAAAGACGAACATTTTTCTCTCAGTATTAATTTCTGACATTTTTAGGTCAGGAGCTATGTGTGCAGTTTGTTTACCACTGCTGTTGGCAGGGTACTGAAGCACAGCTGTAACATTAACCCCAACTTGTGCTCAGAGGAGTTGGTTAGGATGTTACCCCTCCTCTTCCTTTGTCCTTCTTTCTCCAGTTTTTTTTTTCCGCCAGCTCTCCCAACAGTGTGCTGACATCGTAGCATTAGTGGTTCTGTCAGAGTGTGAAAGAATCAGCTCACACTGCCCCCCGCTCCCTTAGCGCCCTAGGAAAGCAGACTGTCTGATTGCTATGTGTGTTTTGTGTATTCTCCGCACCGAGTGATGTTGTCCAGTCAATACCGCAGCCTGCTGTGTATCACTGGGAATGAAAGCACCTCGCAGCCTTTCAGCCCCTCTAAATCCACCCAAGATGATTCTATAACAGAGTGTCAAAGTTCAAAACATACAATATTTTCACTCAATCCCTCCATAAAACCACCGTCCTGTTCAATCATATCACTTTGCAGCCATTCATACTCAGATACCCAGCCTCGCCTCTACCTAAAGTCATGTGGCAGACCATTGGCCGAAACCTTACGGGTCACATGCAGAACACAGGGAGCTGGCTGCACTTATAGCAGAAAGCCTTCGTTATATGTTGCCAATATGGAACAAATTGAGTTCAAACTCTGAGTACCCAGATAGACTACCAGAGGGCAGAAAGGGACATTTGTGTAATCTCACAGTGCAGCAGCTGGAGGTGTGTGTGTGTGTGTGTGTGTGTGTGTGCACATTTTAGATTATCAGAGGGTATTGTGTTTATGTCAGGTATGATAAAATGAATGTGTTTTTGTTTGAGTGTTAGATAGGGAAGAGTGTAATGTGTTTAGGCGCGTGGCCTGGCCTGCCTGTTGTGCTTAGTGTCAGGATACAGTGTGACTGCGTAGAGAGGGCTGGCATGGCTGGGCATGCCCCTTGCACCCCCACGGGGTTTTTGGAAAGTGCACATCTCACCAAAATGTCACTTTAGCTACAGCGAGCCACCCTAAACAAAACCAAGTGCTCTTCCTCCTTCTCCTTCCTCCCTCTCTTGTCCTTGTTCTCTCTCACTTATTTACGAACACACCTGAATCGTCCTCTTGAGGAAAAGAGGCGAATGTTAAATGCCAAGCAAACTCTTGTGTGCTTTAATTAGTTGCTTGCTGTGCAGTTAATGCAGCCTGTGTGTGTGTATTGGTGTATATGTGCACACTGCAGCAGCACATGTATGCAGGTGTATTAGTCACAACTGTTACAGAAAATCCGTCCACTTGAGAAGGATAATTTTTGTGCACAGGCGTAGTTCAGTAATCTCCTTGTATGTTAATGATGAGACGGGCATATATTGCCTCAATTCAACATCTCAAATGCTACATGCATAGTTATGCAATTATGATAATAAGCATTTTACAAGCTGCAAAAGAGGCGCCAGGGGCCAAATGGGGAGATGAGGGAAAAGTTACTTAGGCCCTGAAAATAATTTGACGGTAGTTATTACAGGCTTATTGCTGTGGATGACATCTATTTCTCTGGATTCTGACAGCACATCATCCTGACTTTCCTATAATAGCTTTGGTTGGCAGATCTGGACTGGTGAGAATAAATTAGAAATGATTCCTAGAGCACAGCATTAGGAGCTTTTTTTAAATAGTGGCACTTTTATGAAAAAAAAGAAGGGCCCTGTAATCACTCAGGCTAGACTTTGATTAAGCGGTAAAGTGAGCTAGTGAAAGTGTGGATTTCATGGTGACAGAGCTTATTTGGTTTTGACAGTTCATCCTCCATGTCTTTCCCTAATTCCGACCTTCCCTCATCCCTCCTGCTTCGACAGACCCCTTTCATGTTCATTTCCATTCTTCGTTTGTGACATTTCCATCTGTCCTCATGCTGTTATCGCATGTATTGATTTGTACTATCCTTTATGCTGTCTTTTCTACTTTAACATTACAATAGCTATTACAGAATGTCCTGGTTTATTCCTGTGATGCTGAGGCTTGCTGCAGTACTCTGCGCACATCACTGCACCATGGCAATGGCATTCAGAGACGTGCAGTGTTTTCTGTGTTCAGTACAATACTGTGTACCCAAAGGAATACAGCTCTCCTTAGTCTTTCCAGTACATTGCGCTCAGATTTCAGATTGCAGTGATAACAAGTGATTAGTTATTTATTAGAGCTTCTTCAAATTAAGCTGTATAATTTGGTGGTAATTGTTAGTCAGAGTGCAATTTAATGAATACAGCCTTTTTAGTTAAGATTAAGTTAGAAACTTTGAAAAAGCACTGACTGTTAGGTATAGCATGCAGCGTTTGCTAGCTCAGCTGAAAATACCACTATGAAATGTAAAAAAAATATATATATTCAGTGTCACACAGGATTGATGCGGTCAAAGTTCTTGAGATATTGACTCAGTAAAGACCAAAGCTCTTCATTTCTTTATTGAAGAGCTGATGGTGAGCTGGTGCTGCTGTCGTAGCTCGCTCAAACTGTTCCCAGCAGATTCACTGAACTGTGACATAGTGTGAAGTGTGTTCAAGGGCATATTGGCTGCTGTCAGAGTGCTTAACATTTTCTACCAGCCGCGGTTCAAAGCGCGTGTGAAATGATAATCTTTGCTTGAAGTGATTGATCTCTGATCTATGGAGACGTGAGTGTTTGGTAGAGGTCTAACTTTAACACTGAGTGCTCATCGAAATTGATATGTGTGTGTGGGTTCATGTGACCTCTTCAGCGTAAATCCCCCTGTACTTGACTGTGTTTGATCTTTTATCTCCAAAACACAAAGATTGAATAGCACTGTACATGCGGACTATGAAGAGATTAGCTCGGAGCTCAGAACATATTGATCAAGATTATATTTGGAGTGCAAGTCTGCAAGAACCCTCAAAGCACATTCATCAGTTATGGGGGACGCATTTAAATTGTAATTACTCAACAGTGTTGTTCTTATTCCACCACTCAGCTCTGCTGCCTTCCCTGCACACCTGTTTTTACACACAGTTATCCATATTCATGATGAAAGATAAAGTTGCCGTTGTCTTTTTTGGAGAAAAAAACAACAAAAAGCACAGGTGTTGTAGAGCAATGAAAGAAACAAACATACAAAATTAAACACCCATGAACTCATTGACGGACCCAAGGGCAGGCCTCTGAGCAGAGTTACATGCACACAAGCACAGACAACGTGCATTACCATTTCAAATAGCAGCATGCAGTCTAAATGGCTCATACATAATATGGGACATACATTAAAACACACTTACAATTACGACCACTGTGGCACCACACATTTACCGCCCCATGGATTAAATCCCATTTATGCATATTTAACTGCTGTAGGATTAGAATTATCACTCTTGTCCAATTACTCTTTCCCCAGTTCCATTTGCATTCTTGCTCTCTCCGTCCTCTTTTTTTTTTTTAACCTTTTTTTCATATTTCATGTCTTTTTTTTTTCCTCATTCCCTCTCTCTAGCTCTCGCTCATTTGCAAGGTTTTAGAGTGGTAATTAAATAAATTGGACGATAGAGAGTAATCACATCTTTCTCAAAGCTGTATGATCAACTCTTCCTCCTCGTAACACCACGGCCAAAAATCAAAAGAAAAATGTCTACTACTTCTGTCTTCTCTGTTTGTCCTTCTCTCTCTCTCTCTCTCCCCCCTCACTAATGATCAATATGTCCTAATGTTTCAGACTTGCCTAGTCTCACTTATCTCTTTCCTATTAATATGCAAACACAATTACACACAGAAGTAGGGACGTAGTAAGAAAGGAGACAGTTAATTTTCCTCTAGCCGCAGGCAAGCATCTGGAAACGGCGTAAAGAAACATGTAGTGAGAAAGAGGGGGGAAAAAAAAGACAGCAAGAGAAAACTGGAGGAAGTTCGAAGGGGTAGAGATGGTGAGAGGAAACAGCTGGTGAGGTCTAGCAGTGCTGTGTTTGCAGAAAACATAGGCAGCTGCTGACCCAGAAACATCCTCTCCTCTTCCCAACACCCAAGCATTGCTGCAATCACTGCAGTGAGAGAGGGAGAGAGTCACTACGCATTCAGTCTCAGCTCATAATATAGTGGTTAATTACCATAATGAAACACAGATAAGAAACAGGAAAACTGGCCAAAGAATACAAAGTTAAACTTGCGCTCTGCTTATGCAACTTCTTACTTCTGTTCTGGCTTCCATGTGAGACAAAGAAAAAAAAAAAGTCGGCTGTGCAGTCTAGGCACATGTGGAGTGTAGCCTTTTCTGTTTACTTTATTTATGCATGTTTTTCTTAAAAAAAAAATTTTCTTATTTTTAATATGCTGTTTAATTGCAAAATCAGAGGTAAACAGAAGGATGCATTATGCCTCTGAGTCTGTGAGGGATTTATGTTGTAGCATCTCAACATTAGATTATACGCCGGGATTATTTACTTTGCTCCTTCGGCTTTATCTCAGTCAAACTCAACCTAAGGTGAATGCATCTGATTCGATTAGGAAAAATGCTACTTTCACTTTTTGGCTCCTATTTGGTGTAATTCTGCATGAGTGTGTGCACTGATTGCATTATTAGTACACATTTGGATGATAATATTGGCCAGTGTACAGTGAACACTTACTTGCCTGATTGACTGGCTCAAAACAACATTAGTTGAAGCTTTTGATTTCTTGAATAATCAACACAAATGAAGAGGGTAAGTGGTTAATTTGAAGCTTTATTGCATGATTTAATAAGGTTTTCATAGATTCCCTATGGATTTGCTTACGGTCTAGCTCAGTAATGAATAATGGTTTGCAATCTTTCCCTGTTTAGTCACAGACAGATATGATAGCAGTTCACTTCGATGCGAGTATTATCTGCAGAGTGGTATTCCATTTCTTATTAATGAATCCTTCCTCAAGTATTCAGTTGGCTTTATGAATCTTAAGAGAAACTTTGACTTGATTCATTTTCTATGAAAGCACACATTCCATTTAGCAATTAGATTGCCTTGATGGGTTGCCGGCGGGGATGCCTGCAAACATAATAAGCTTCATGAATGTAGTTGAGAGGTGAGGATTATGATGGCAGACCCTGACATTAAAAGCTTTGCCGCCATAAGTGCGAAAATTCAATTGAGAGAGTTATTCATAATAAAGTGCAGAAATTCACATTCGCATCAATTTACATGCACACAGTCACACTTAGCCAGTAGTGTATCTATTACCATGGCAACACACTGTTACTCTCCACTCTCCATAAGCGAATTGCAGATGCCCCCCCCTTCTCCTCTTCCACTTCTTCCTCTGACAGTGTTGTTCTCTTGCACCCCCCCTCAGTCTTTGAGTCCACTTCCTCAGCCAGCGTGGCAGGAGTCGCTCAGGAGGTAGGCATACTGTTATACTCTGCCGGTTAATGATAAAGGGGCTGATAGGTGGGATTAAATTACTATGTACATCGAAGAAGAAGCGTACTTTATATACCTGCCAGTGCCTTCAACTGCACTACTGTTTCCTTTTCCACACCTCTCACAGCTAATTCTCCTATTCCTTTGTGCCCTTTTCTCTTTTTTTCTCTCTGCTCTGTCACTTCTTCTTAGAAGCTTTCATCTTGATGTCTTCCTCTGCATTGACCCTGCTTCTTTGCTTCTCTTCTCCAAACTTTTCTCACTATTTTTTTTTAAATCTCCCCTTCAATTTTTTTTTTTTTTTTGCTTTTGCAGCATAGCATCTTTCGTATATGGGCAGTATCTCTCCCATACATAGAGAAGTATCTTTCTATGTTATTCTTTTTTGTATGCTCCTCTTTTCTCACTCCCTCTGTGTAGGAGGAGCATACTCTTTTTCAGCTGAAGTCCTTATCAAGCGTGACTCACAATTCAACTATTTCTATAGTGGAGCTCGTCCTCTAGAGTCTTGCTCTTTTTCTCTGTCTTACATATTTTATCTCTCTTCAACATTTCCTCCAATTTTCTTGCCCTGACTTTTTACTCTACCTAATCTTACCTCTCTTATTATCTCCCCATACAGCACAGAGTCTCGTTCTCTGTTCTTCCTCTCTCTCTCCCTCGCTCTTTCTCACACCGCTGTCGCCTTCTACTCTCCCCTCGAGTTCTGTAAACATAAACATTTTGGGTGTCTGCCATCAGAGATATCCAGGGCGAGTCTGTCACCAGAATCATTTCAATGCTAATTTCCCTGGCATCTGTGTTAAATAAATTCACTCTGACAAACACACAGTCATCAGCTTCAGAGGATTGGACCCGTTCGTTTTTTATCCCTGCCTCCCTGACTCCCTCTCTCTCTTCTCCCAGAACTGGGCCATCAGGATCTGAAGCCAGCCGCATTCAGTAAACACACACAGACACATCTACGCACAAACACAGCCACACACACACATACATATTTATCCCCAGCAGAGCAAACATACAAATAGTGTATGCACACACAAGACTGCATGCACTGTACACAAAAAATGTTGTACAACAAAACACATACTGTACACACTAATACACACACAAAAGCAAACAAATATTGCTGTGGATGTACAGGACAAATACACATGCATTCACGTTCAGACCAAGCGGGCAGTTCCACACATTCATGAATATTTTCACATTTAGTAGAGTTATTTTGTCATATCCGTGCAGAGGCCACCTCTGTTTACAGTCATTGTAATTTCTAACTTATATTCTTCAGTCAGAAACACATTTTCATGAGTGCATGGTCATTCAGACTTCAATCTCTCACACACACGCAAAATCATCTCTGCGCACACATGTTTCTATGCTCATCAGGGGGAGGGCAAGGGAGTGAGAGTATTCCTTGTGAAGATATGAAGATGCTGGACAGAGAACAGCTACATGTTTCTGGTACAGAGTAGAGGGATTCAAGGGGAATCCTCTGCAATGCAGTGTTGTAGTGGGGAGTGAGCCCTCATAGGCCCTCGGATGCAAGCTCGTATAGATATTCAAATATAACAGTTATGTATTCTGACTGCAGCCGCAATGCACTTCTTGTATCACAGAGATACACGACACATTCACATGAAAGTGATACACTCACATTTTGATTAGAGACACTCCCTGCCATAAATAAAAACACCCCAAAGAGGTCGTGAGACACTCGCTCGGCTGTATGTACACTATATAGTTGTACACACTGTTGTTTTACATATTAATAGGTCCTCTTCAGTATCCATCAGTATGTAAATCACAATGTGAATTTACCAGTGTCAGCACTGACAAAACATGCACATGTAGAATCAAACTAAAAACCTATTTATGTACAAATTCTACAACATATGCTTGATCATGGCTGTTTATGCGTCAGCCAACTCCCATCAGTGCTCATCCACTTGTGAAATCTGAGGAGAACATGCTGCGGCAAAGCAAGGAAAAACACCAAAGTAGTGCCTTGCGATGAAGGAAGCTGGGACTGTTCACAGTATCGTTTATATAATTCAATACCCATTAGTGCATATGTAAGTGCTATTATGTACTAAAATTCAAGAGTATTTTATAGTAATTTTTTGTGTAATTATTAATTGTTTTTGCTTTTTTGTGAGCACTTTATTCAGTGAAAGCTCTGCAAACGTATTATGTGTTGTCATTCCAACATCAACTTGAAATGAATTGAACTTGAAAGGAAGATCAGAATGGGAACACACACACACACGCTTAAATAAAAAAAAAAAAACCCAAGATGTCTAGGAACATGGTACAACTCTGCTGCAGGCACGCACACACATGCCATCTCTCTATTTCTTTTCCTTTCACTTTGTCACTTTGTTTGTTTCAGCGTGCACGGGCACACACACACACACACACACACACACACACACAATTTCTCTCATGCTCCCTCATACAGTAGTTTTTATCTACCTTTCCCTCTCAGCTGTCTCTGTCTCCTCCCCTCCTCTGTGCCTCTTACACTATGCCTCTAAGACCTTTGTCGTCCCTGTCTTATTCTTTTCCCATCATTACTCTCCCTCTCTGTACTTTTTGCCATCACTTTTTTTGAGCTCTCTTGTCTCTCCATCTCCTTGCTTCCATTTTCTCCCTCCTCCCCGGAGGGTCTGTCTCCACCACTGGGATCAGGGGCCAGGCACTCAATATCTCCCACCTTGTCATGCTGCGAGGAGGCCACCACCCCAGCTTTGTTGTGTTGACACATTGATCCTCAATGCTATGCCACGTAGAATTGAGAGTGTGTGAATAGTGTGTGTGTATGTGTGTGTGTGTGCGTGTCAGTATGTGTATGTACGCACACAAAAATCAATGTTGTTTGTTATTAGATGAGAATGTGTCTTTGTTGTTTCGATATGAAGAATAGAAAATGTGAATTTCTTATGTTGCCATCCCTGTGAAAACCAGTTTAAACTTAAGTCATAAGGAATGTGGATATTTATGCAGGACACGTTATGATACAATATTTTTAGCCACGGCTCCAGGGATGACAATGTCAGTTGGTCAGTCGATCAGTTGGTCCTCTGCTTTGGTGCAGACTAAAATATCTCAGCAACAACAGCACTACTGCTTGGACATGGATATGGATATTAAATTTTAATTTCATGATCCACACAGGATGAATTTTCATAACATTGGGAATCCCCTGAAAAAATTGTATTTGACCAATACTTAACCACCTGAAATCTAATCTAAAGACATTCCCATCAGCTCTTGTAGTTTGATTTTAGTACTAATTAGCAGATGTTAATATTCTTACAAGTTCTAAAGCTAGATGGTGAATATAGCAAACAATATATCTAACATCAGCATGTTAGCAATGTCATGCTGAGTGTTGTAGCAGCTTCCTATTAGCGTTTAGCTCAAAGCATAACCTCACAGAGCCACATGCATGGCTGTTCTTAGTCTTTATTAGTCAATATATCACAATTTCACATTGGTATGGTTGAGTAAATGGCGAATGAGGGCAGAGGACATTTTACGTACTTGATAATGAAATGTTACTCAAGTTAGTGGTCCGATAAACAGTGGCAGTTCATCACTTTGGTAAATACTAATATATATTTGTGTTTTATCTCTCTTGGTTACAGTAGTCTTGTTACTGCACACTGACAGCTCTGAAGTGAAATCACTGTAGGTTGACTGACATGTTTATTCTGAGATTGGGTTTAATAATCATGTGGTTAGGCCTAAAGTTTGGATCAGGTCTTACATAATGTAGGGCTGCTTCCTCCACAGCATTTAAAAGAGCTCCGTCCTAGGTGCCGGCGTCATGTAGCGACAGTAAATCATCGCGCACTGGGAGGCTCATGTCAGTATTCTTTATTAGTTCATGCAGTATTTATTCAATCAGAAGTGCAACTGTGCGAACAACGTGCTTTGTCAGGCTTGCTTATTAGTGGAAGTGTACTCCCAAGTATAGTCAGACTGCAGTGTGTGTTTGTGTGTTCCTTTCCGTGGCTTTGAACAGTGTGTCTGTTTTTTTTTTTGCTGCCACTGTCTGCAGCCCCAGACTGTTAATTTAGGATACTGAATGTGCAAGAGTGAGGGGAGCTCTACTGGGGAATGTAAGCTGCTAGCAAAAGAGGGGAGAGTGTCTGGACTCATAACAGAGCAGCTACTCCCCCCACCTCATCCTCCACCCCCCAAACCACGTCCACCCCTCAGAGAAATGTGGTCAGTTCCTGCATCAACACCCCCAGCTGCGATCAGACCTCAGGCGTCGGTCGCCGGAACAGGAGAGAGCAGATAAGGGTACAAAAGAGACAGTTGCCCCTCTGTCTCTACAAGTATCACAGAATCTGAATGGGAGCATTAACATTCAAAACATTTTGACAGAAAAGGTGAAGGCAAGAACATGACTGAGAAAAAAGAGAGAGATGGGCGGGCTGCAGAGGAAATAATCAATGTCTCTGAATGCATCTGTGGGTGAGATGAGCCAGAAAAGTGTGTGCACAATGGACATGAAGGCCACAGAGTCAATACACACTGGCTGTGGTAAAGCCAGTTGTGTGAACACCACCGGTACAGACTGTTGTCCCTGCCTACTGAAAGCACACGAAGGAGTACAGCGTGGGTTCTCTGAACTTTATCACTCCTCACAGGTTTGCGGTTTGCTGTGCAGCACTTGAAAAAAAGGTACATTTTGTTCCTCTTTTCAAATACGCCATTTAATAGAAAAAAGAGGGAAGAATGCACTGATTCAGCTCAAGTACTGAAAGTGATCGACTGGAATAAGCAACAGGTAAAGAAAAATCCAAAGCTGATGAATTGCCATGCTTGTATATTAAATGATAATGAGGGGTTTTCAGCATGTATGCACCTTATGTATAGGTCTATAAATCAGGTTTAGTTACATATTAAATGAGAAACACTTATTTTCTGTATTAAATTACCACCCACAAATAAAAAAGTAATGAATAAAGGTAGGTAGATAAAAAAAAAAGCAAATATCAGGACTCATTTATACTGTATTCAGGAACACATACAGGCAGGCATCCACCTACTACACCTGCCCTGTCCTTATCCAAGGTCATTTCAGATCATCGCTTTCTCTCCCTTCCCCCTCTTCCTTTTTCTTGCCTTAATTTCTTAATCAACTAAAATTAATTACACCTTGGTTTGGATCACTGGTTTTAGCAAGGAAAGCATTGAAGATCCTGTTGCAGTGAGGACCTTTTTTAAGTTGTTTTCATCTTCCCCCCCTGTTATGATTGGCTTTAAAATGGAATTTTAGTGGCTCGGCCTCAAGGTTGTAGTTGACGTTTGTGCTTTGTTGGGATTTTCACTATCTGATTTACTTGCCATTAGCTGTCCATTTAGTTTCTTTCCTGTTTCTCTCACTCTCTCTGTGACTGTACTGTTAGGTGTGCCCTTCGATGCTTTTAGCTTCGCTCGACTCTCCCCAGCTAAGTATGCATCTGTCCTCTACACTTTTAGCACAACTTCCTGTGACAGTGTTTGTACTGTGTGTGTGTGTGTGTGTGTGTGTGTGTGTGTATGTGGCTGTGTCCTCTAACTGTGCTCTCCATGTAGAAAGCAGAGTGATGCAGGATGCTGCTCCAGCAGGGATGTGACTGCAGGCTTTCAGTGGCATACATTGTCATTTAAAAAGACGTCTGAGCGGGTGTGTACACAAACAAAGCGACTGAAGTGTGACTTGAAGTACACAAGGCCGACTCTACCCCGTACTCCTGCTGCATAGAACTTTGACCATTCCACCTCTCTCGCTCTCTCTGCCTCACGCCTTCATGCATTAAAAGCGGCCAAGGCAGGATGTGAGTGAGAGAGTGGACTAAAATCTGAAAAGACACATCTGAAGGATTAAACAGGGCTCTCTCTGGAGGACTTTCACTCCGTTAGTGTGCTCCATCAAAGCGTTTCTACACACCTCCTCTATTAACTAAAAGTGGAGACCAACATCCTCAAATCAAAAAAAGTATCTTAACACCGTATGATCTGTCAAAGCAGTTAAGTTGCAACCTCTCTTAAGCTTGCACACTCCTAGATTTGTCGGGCCAGGAAGCAAGCCTGCCCATCAAAGAAACTTATACTGAGTATGCCTTCTCCCTTGCTGCAGTTGTCCCAGCAATTGCCCAAGACAACCCCTACTATCCAGCCAGTTTGGATCAATGAAGCAGCGTCCACTACGCTGTGAGCAATGTGGCTGCTGAAAAGGCTGTTTCTACCGACCTTCTCTCACCTGGAGGATCTTAATTGCCTGTCTGGACCCCAAAGATTCAGTGGTGTGTGGCTTACTGAGATTCCCAACAGACTGTCGGGCTCTATGCCGTTTGAAAACCCAGACCTAATTGACCCTTGAATGCTCTGGCAGGGTGCCAGCAGACCACACCGCCGCTCTGCCGTCAGTCTTCAATGCACACTGACCTAGGACTATCTAGTCATCATACATTATTATGCTAATGGCGTGTTCCAAGGTCTTCTTGCCATAAATAATAAATAATTCTCACATCTTTAGATGGCAGAGTCCCTGAACTGACATGGTTTATTACTATATGAAGTAATTTTCCTCCCCATATACTTACTTTACTCATTTACTTACCATTTTTTATCAGCATCAGTCAGAGTGATTGAAACGCTAAAAGCCAATACAATTAGGACTGAAAATAGCATCAGTATTATATTTTAATCCTATACCTATAGACACGGTTATTTTGTCATAATCCAGTTGGTCTTTCCGTGTAGTTATGTGTCTATAGTGTGTAAATTGTGTAAATAAACCTCCATCTTAGAAGTAGAAGAGCAGCAACTTATTGTCTGGAAATCAATTTCCATGAAAATATAATTCCACCCGCCAAAATCGCTACAATGCAATAACTTGAACAAATTTATTTGACATGATTTATAGTTCCATTTATATTCCATCAAAAGACGTTTTAGAGGTCACCTCATCTCAATGTACTGTACTGAGATGCAGCAGCATCCTGTTTTTTCTTCCTTTCCAACTTTTTTTATCTTTTCTTCATTCAACTTTCTTCACCAGCTCACATTTTCCTCCAGCAGAAGAAGCAGCAGAGGTGAAATAAAGAGCAATAAAAGTTGACTTGCACCCCTACTCTGACACAGAGAAACCCTTTAAAGGACAGGTGGGGTAGGGTGGGGTGGGGGTGAGTGGAGGAGATCTTTGTTTCAACTTCAGTGCTCAAAAGATCAATATGGTCCCTGGAGGGTGGGAGATAAGAAGAGTAATATACAGCAGTAATCTGTCAGCATCACTTACCATCCGATTACAACCACTGTTGTTACCAATAAACATCATCGCCTTTTCAATTATTTATCATACTGGAAGACTGGATTCTTTATTCTCTGTGAAAGCAAGAGGAAAATGATTTTTCTTTCCAGCAGGCCCTAGTGATGTCTTCAGTTAGTTAAAGCTGTGCTGTAATTTGAAAACATACATTTTGAGGTTTTGAATGTATGTGTCATAATTTTCATCAAGCCTGAGTAGCTGTTTAAATCTCGTAGGTTGTCATATGACTGTATCATTTGATTTGTTGAACCAGTCAGCATCACTAATCTGGTTACGACTTGGGATGCTCGCATGCCAAGCCGACTTTAAAGAAGCAGAGCTGACAAAGACCTCATGCCTTATGTTGCCTTACGTTGCCTTGCATCATCTCACAAATTTTTGCTCGAGCAGACCGTATAGACTAGAATCAACAGCCAGCTGCCGCCAACACGCATGTACTGCACATCCTGCCACTGCGAGAGGAAGTCAGTAGATAGTCTGTATGTGGACACAAAGGGACATTAGTGAAAGAGTAGAGAGTCACTAATGGAAAATGAAACCAGCAAAAACTGCCCTAAATGAGGAAGTGATTTATCTCAGAGTCAAACAGCTGATTTGAGCTTTCCAGTGAGACGATGAAAAGTCATATTGATGAGCAGTCACACAGTCCAACAGCACCTGATGGTCAACTGTTGTTTTAGGGCTGTTTGCAAGCCAGGATTGTAACCACTGATCATCCAAGTTTGGATTGACCCATTACTGACTCTTTTTACTTCTGTGGAACATGCCAAACAAATATCTAAAATATCTGTTTATTTTGATCCACGCTATAATATTGTATTTATTTATTAGATTATTCAATTTGTTTATTTTGTTTATAATAGAGTTTCATCTTTGGACGTTATGCTGTTTGCTTAACAGCATAAAAAATGTTGCTCTTGTTGAGATTAATGCAGTGTAAGTTTCCAGTGAGGCTTTCAGGAATCCCTTTTTTTCCTTAATAATTAGTTTCTGTCTTTTAGTTTTATTTATTAGATATGAGGCACTGTTTCTTCTGTATTATTTATTACTATTCATAGTTATTTTCTCAATTGGATAAAGAACAAATAGAAAACATCTCTTGTTATAACTTTGTTTAAGAATTTATGGGGACTGAGGTTATGACTGTTCTCACAAGCATAATCTTTATTTCAGTCTACCTCAATGCTTTATATGTGTATATATATGTAAACACTGAAATAGCGTTATATTTACATATAACGCTACTTTAGAGATACTTATAAAACACTTTTTATTAGAGCTACACGGCACATTTCCTTCCATGAGTGTTAACCATAAACTAGCATTTATATTCACATTTTACTAGTTGCCTTTGAACACAAAGCCGATGTGACTCAGGAGTAAGTGCTCATCGGTGTCTATGCATTTTATAACACTGTGCTGGTGTAAACACTTGCCAAATTAAATCAATACAGAAGTTTTTCTGTCATTGACTTTCTCAAGCACGAACGAGCTCTAAACCTCCTCTCCGCTCCTTTCATGTCCTTTTTCTTGTGTGCCCTGCTTCAACACTTCATTTTAATTTAGTTTACACACTTGTGTGTCAGCCTCAATCCTTCCTGACCTTGGCATGTCCCTCTCTGCTGTGTGACAGCCTACAGTGTCTTTAGGCCCTCAAGGATGGCAAACAGTCAAAACCTTGCCCATCATTACATTATACAGCTAATGCAGTAACAGTTAGGTGGAGGAAGTGTGCCAGCAAAGTCCACTGCAGGCGACAAGGGTCCTATATGCACGGTACAGTATTTGTGCTTGTGTATGCATTTGTACTGTATGTGTGTATGTGCACCTGCACTTTTATAGGGGCTGAAGGAGGGGAATTGTTTATATGTGTGTGACTGTATATATGTGTGTAAGGGTTTAATGGAGCACTCTTAACTCAGCACATTTCCCCAGGCATGGGCGACTCAGGGGCAAGGCTGTCAAGTCTGCATGAGCATGCTGCCAAAAGATTGCCTTAGTTCCACACAGTAATGTTAAAGCAAAGAGAGCAGACATTACTTTACTCGCCAGTCTTACTCCCATAATCCCAGTTTTATTGGATAGTCTTATAGTGTGTGTGGTGGTCGCGGGTTGAGATCTTTTCACTGCTCACATACCTGAACACGTGCATGGGCTCACACATGCGCCTCATGACTTGCCAAAGTTCGATTGGCAGGCTCAGCCAAGTGTGGCTAGATGCGTAGTTGATATTTCATGAGGCCAGATCAATGCCCCTCCCGTCTTACTTCAGAATTGCCTTTTTATTGTTATAAATCAAAGGACCCGCAGTTGAGCACATATTGATGAAGAGCACTCTGTGACGTCTCTGTCATCTTTGCCTTCACTTTAATCAAATATGTATATGCATGTCTGCATGCTTTACAACACGTGACAGCCCCCTGAGAGCCCAACTTACTGAGCAAGTTGTGCGGTAACCTTTATTGTTAGGTGAGGTTGTGTTCAAAGTGGGTATTCAGAAACTCCAGGGAGCCTTTAGGGGTCATTTATCAGCTGTGCATGTTCGCATGTTCACAGCCATTAGTTGTTTGGCATTTTGCTGTTTTTATATGTACATAATGCTAGTGCTGAAAGTAGAAATTATTTTAACAATGGGTGAACCATTAAGGTTGTTTTTTTTAAAGTACGAATTACCAAAAATGACCAATTACTGGATTTCAGTAAACTGAATACGTTGAAGTGTTTCTGAGTGGCATTTTTCACTATTTTGTGACATATTGTTGGTCAATTGATTAATTTTCTTAATTTTTGTTTAATCTTCTTAATTAAAGTAATCGAAATTCACATTTGTTGCAGACCTACATAATACACTTGTATGTTGTTTGATGAAGTCTTGGAAGAAAGAAACTCAAAGGCACAGATATATTTATTCTCATTGAAATATTTCTTTTTTCCATACCCCAGCAAACAGGCATGAACAGACAACATAAATCTGTTCAAATGCTGTTTCACTGGATGTTATTGGGTGTCATCTTTACTGTCAGACTTTGATATGAAAGCACTCTGAGAGCTAATTACAAAACCATGAAGCTGTAAAAACAAGAACCACTTAAATCTCAAAACCTCCTTCAAACACTGCCTTTACTCTCTGTGAACTTTATCTCATCTCACCCAGTGCAACACCAGATTGACATGATCTCGAGTGTTTGTCACCAGCTCTGTCTTTTATGGATTTTTGTCGTCGGCTTCCAGTTTTCATTTGTATGATCAAGTTGTCAAGCAGTCTCTCTCCCACCTCGGCTTAGAGGATGGCTTTACCAAGGCTGTCATGCAAATCAGACTTAAAATATGGACAAACTGTCTTTGAGTTAAATAGAGCGATCAGATGCAGAGTACAGCGGAGAGAGGGCGAACGTGGAGAACGCGAGTGGGACAAAGATCAAAGCAAGACTGCACCATGTGTTGAATACCAATAGGTGGACATTATGCCAAATTCAGTGTGTATGTTGGCTCTTGATTATATTATACTGTGAGTACCCAAAGTTGGCCTCATGTTTCAGGTTGCCAACCAGTCTCTGCCAGTTTATTTTGGATTAATGCTTGAGTTCAGGATGAAGGTGAGGGAAAACGTTTAGCATGTAGCTCCGGTAGGGCTGAGAGGTGAGTTCAGGCAGTGGAGAGTCCCCACAAGGGTAGATAAGCTTTGCGTGCATCTCTGTGTGCTCGAGTTTCTGCCCGTACTGTATGCAATTGCCTGTATCCACTCATTATGTAGAAATCCTAATCAAACACTGCTGAGCTCTGACCACCTGCACCCAGTTGTCAGCCAGCCGGCGTCAATTGTGTGTCTGCCAGCCTCTCTTAAAAAGAAATAATTTCATCACAAGTGCAATTCTGGTTTGAGCTTAATCTATAATTTAACGGCCGCTTTTATCCAAAGTGATTTACAAAAGAGAGTGCACTGAAAAGCGGCCTCACAAACATGGCAAGTGCAGCTTGGCAACAGACCGAATCAAATCTTTTTTTACCAGCACAGCCACACAGAGCCAACACTGAAAGTATTCTTATTAATCTGTTTATTTTTTCTGTCAACTTGGGAGGCAAGTTGGCAACACAAAAATCCACATTAAATTAAAATCACGCAAATCAACTTTTGTGTCATTTGCTGCAATATGTCAGAAATGTCCAGAAGAATATGGCTTTCAGACTACCTTGAAGAAAAAGCATTGAAGAGATTGTAAAAGGACATTGTCACTGTTCCACTCGCTGACATCTCTGTCACCATCTTGGCTCACTGCAGCGTGTTTACTTTTGCCACTGGCAACGAGAACCCCACTTTAGCTTTTTATATTCTCGGTTCAGCCGCGTGAGTGACAGCCATGTTGTAACAAGCAGCACAGTCCTGGCAGTGGGTAGTTAGCTTGGTAAACATCAATGGCATTGAAGCTGTCCCGTCAGATATAATTGGACTCTTCAGGGGGAGAGAATTATTCATCAAAGTCAAAGAGGAGGAAAGGATCCATTCTGGGATGAGTGAAAGAACAGGAAGAGTGTCTCTCATGTGCGATGAAAAATAATGGTGAGACAGCGGGTTTGGGGTGTGAAGAAAATGGGAGGGGGAGAACAGAGACCAGGGAAAATGGCACAAAATGAGAAAACTGTGAATGATAAATGGAGAGAGGGCGAGTTCTGGAGAGCAAGGGATGTGGGGTAGGTGTTGTGTAACATTTATTGATGCGTGTGTGTGTGTGTGTGTGTGTGCGCATGAATGGGAATGTGGGTGCATGCACGTCCCAACCAACCAGGAAGTGTGTGTATATGTGTGTGCCCTAATCGATTCTCTCTGTGCCATCTTCAAGCCCTCCGTCCACTGCAGCCTCAGGGATATTTGTGTTTGCCTGCAGTGTGCTACTTAAAAGAAGCTCTGAAAAAACACAAATTTGCAAGAGACACGTGCACACAGGCAGCGTACCTCACACAGAATAGAAAATCAGTAGCATTTCTCACATCTATCACTCTCCCTCTCTGTCTCCCTCTTCAAGGGATGTTCTTTCAGAAAGCCAAAGCACAGTGAGTACCCACCGACTTAGGAGGAACCTTGGTGCCAGTTTGGCAGAATTGTGGCCCTGAGGCAACGCTGTATCACTCCATTGTCCACTTTTCAACTCACTTTGAGTGATCCAGTTAAAATCACAGGCGTCCGCTTCTGACAGTGGAGAATGGGTCAAATGTTTGACTTAACTTGACTGGCTGCGACAGTTGTGGGCAAAAGTGCAGACTCCACCTGTAAACTAAACCAGCATTTCTCAACCGTGGGGGTCCCAAAATAATTGTTAGGGAGAAAAAAACTTTTGCCATAAACTAGTGTTTTTTTTGTCTTTATTTAATATTTACTTGTTTTCTTGTGTAATACTTTTATCTCCTCAGGCATCTTTCAATAAAAAAAACTTTCAAAAGAAGAAAAAAATTGCTTGGTTGAAATGGTCACAACTCATGTCTGCAGATTTGCAGTTTATGATAAGGGAAGTTTCATTTTAGGAGGTCTCATAATGGTTGTTTACCATTTATCTAAACTACTATTATAATTAATCAATCAACTTAGATGACTTAATTGTTTACATGACGAAGAAGAAATCACTGGAACCATGTTCTTATATATTAATATTTAGTGTTCTGTGATAGTCCATTAAATCTATTGTGAATTTTCTGACATGAATAGATCAAACAATCAGAATGCATTCTCATTTAAATGTTTTACAGGCTTTAATATAACAATTCTTTGCAACAGTTCCTCCCGAAAGAGTAAAAGATAAAAATATTTTCTGAATTAGAAAGTATACAGTAAACTTTATTTTAATTTAAGACAAACATGTACACAGCAGAATGAAATTCAATCTACTCTGCTAACTGCTGGTAACTCTGCACAGTGTGCAAAATAATATTCGCAGTCCAACAATGAAGTTGACTATCAAATATGACAATAACAGCACATATAAGATAAGATAAAATTTGGTACAGTAAACGTCACCCGACGTTATATACTTACTATATTATATCGTTGTTAGATATTTTAAACTTCATTTGTGGAACAGAATGACTTTAATGCACACTGATTTCTGTTTGCATATCTGTCAGCTCGTACACATCTATATCCATACATCATTAATAAGCTGATATCAGCTGAGGAGATATCAGTCACACTCTCTCCTGGAGGGACTCAGTAGATGAGCAAATGAGTTTGTACCCTGCCAGCACATTTCATTTTCTCCTGTTTTTTAGTTGTTGTTTATGTCTCCTCAGGTGCACCTCTGTGTGTACGTGGAGATGTCAGATTCACCATCAGCCCAGAGCAGTTGCTCTCTGTGTTAAGCGCTGCTGTGGGATGTTTCTGTGGTTTTGAGGTGAAACCGTGTCACTGCGCTGCCCCAAGGCATTTAGGGGGCTCGTCAAAGTTAAGCCTGTTATCTGTCTGTGACGTCACTGTCGCACACAGAACAGACACCCATGCTCTCACACACACACACACACACACACACACAACCAGACAAACAAAACAGAAGTTATATAACCACAAACCATGACATGGCACTTGTCCCACAGAAATCCCCCTCTGGAGAGAGAGAAGGAGCAGAGATGGGAGCGGCAGCAAAAACGAGAAATGAAGGCAGAGGCTGTGGGAAACGGGGTGAGAGTAAGACAGAGAGAAAGGCAGAATTAGAATATAACAGCAGTGTTTGTTTGTGTACATCTACCTGAGGTGAAAGGGCGTGAGAAGAAAAAAAGGAAGAGAGGAGAACTGCAAGCTGTCAGAACTGGAGGTATTGACTGACTGATGAAGGCTCTAAAGCTTTATACACTGCACCAAACACACAAAGGAATGCATATGTTGGCCTTATGGCTTCCCTTTCTATCTCTCCCACATACACACTGGGTATTCAGATGCTGTGTATCCACTCCTTTTTTCATTCTTTTGACAGTCATGCAAAACTCTCCTCTGTGTTGACTCCACTTCTTAAACCTTAAAAAACATATTTAGAGTCCTCAACTCGTTCCACTCCCTTAAGCATGCTTTACCCAAGTCTTCCTCCAGATTCAACTCTGTCTTGTCA
This sequence comes from Scortum barcoo, assembly GCA_023238725.1. Taxonomy (NCBI): domain Eukaryota; kingdom Metazoa; phylum Chordata; class Actinopteri; order Centrarchiformes; family Terapontidae; genus Scortum; species Scortum barcoo. The sequence continues at coordinate 7,672,952 of CM041540.1, forward strand.
ACACTTAAGGACAAGGGGCCTCAGACTGCAGCTGCTGCCGCTGCTGTTGCTGGTGGCGAGGGTATTGTAGCTGTGCAGTCTCTTCCCACCTCTCTCCCCTCTCCTCATGTCTGCCCAGCAGATGTTTATCCAGGCCCTGAGCTCGCAGTTCTCGGTGGACTGGGCCTTCCAACGTACGCTTGAAGCCCAGCAGCTTGTGCTAAACCATGCAGGGGAGAGAGACGGAAAGAGTGTGACTGTGCTTGTTTGTGTTTTGTTGGAGTTTGGGATCAGTTAAAAAAAGAGAAAAACACAGAGTGAAAAATATACAGTAGTTCTTTAAATGTGGTTCAGTATCACAGCATCAACTTTTCTGCCAGTTTTCCCGTCATCAGTTGTCCTCCTGCTTGGCTCTTATCGCCATCCTGTGCCGTGGTCAGGAAATGATAGCTGCTATAGTTTAATTTAAATTGCTCATAACTGCCTCAGAGATATTTTGCCTGCTGATTCAACTCCATACTTTGCAACATTTTATTTTATGTACACGGCAGCTCTACAGCCAAATCAAAACTCACTGCACAAGTTGTTCTCACTGCAGAATGTGAATAAGGAATAAAAAGTTGGCCCATGTGGTATGATGTCTTGATACTTGGTTTGATCCTCACAGGGTGCTGGAGTTCAGACATTTTGACTGACAGCTTCCTCCGCCATGCAGTTTCCAGGTCCGTTTGATGTTTTCGACGCGTTACATCTGTGTTATCTGACGCGTCTTCCCCGACATTGTTCAGGGTCTGTGATGCAAGGTTGCTGTTTTTCTCATCTGCGCTCAGTACACAGGGAGAGTGGTATTTGCATGTGAATTGCTTTTCTGTTGCCTCTGATGTGGGGCATGATAGCATGCTTTATGAGCGCCCGATGGGAGAAAAGCATTTCTTCCTTTTTTTTTCCCCTTCTTTCATGTCTGTCTCCTTTGAGGCAAAAAACAAAACAAAAGGTGGATCAGAGGCGCTTTTGCTGCATTGCTGCAGTGAAAATTGATTAAGTGTGGAAAAAGGGTGAAAAGGTATGCATGATTGAGATGTGTGAATAGCGTTGTGAGCTATATGCTCAGCTGTGAGGGTTGGGATAGACTTCCTGTCTTCTATCTTTAGCCATCTCTCTACCTCATCCCTGCTGATGCCTTTGCTTTGCTCCCAACTTCCCCAGTTGCACTTTCTTTCCTCTTTCCCTTTCCTCCCTCTATTTTATCTCTGTCTCCCTCGCTCCTCCCCCTATTTCGGAGCCAGCTGTGTAACTCTGCTAATGACGCTGAGAAAGCATGCTGTCAGCACATCCTCCAAGCCGCCAGGGCACGGTTACATAAGCTGGTTAACAGAGCAGGCCCACTGCCATGTCAACCCCTCATCATTATTAGGAGAAAAAATGAGAGAAGAAGAGAGAAGAGGAGAAGAAGAGGAAGATGAAGGGGGTCAAAAGGAAGAGGAGAGGGACAAATGTGAAGTGAACATATGCTCACTCATTTTCTGTCTCTATATTTCTGTCTCTCTCTCCTCACACACACACACACACACACACACACACACACACTTCACTCATCAAGTCATCATCTCACCCCCATCATCTGTAATACCAAGCGCTCCACATATTTGGCAACAAACTCCCACATTCCAACAAAGTCTTGAACTTCCCTCTTCTCCTTCACCCATCACACACACACACAAAAAAACACAAACTAACCCTAACACTCTCAAGAGGGCTTCAGTTGGCCAGAGGTCTTTTTGTGACTCTCAGGGCAATGAGGAGGGTCGCTCTTCTCATACTATCAAGGGCCCTAATTAGAGCCATCAGGTAATTAAGCACAATTAGGGGATTAACAGCTATGTTGGAATAAAAACGAAAGACCTCCCACCACTTCTAGCCGAAGGCATACAAAGAGAAAAGCATGCACAGACGGGCACTCGCATACACACTAGGCCCTTTGCTCTTCCTTTTTTCTCATCTCCCAATACTACAAGGCTCAGCCTTAATGTATCTTTAAAGACCTTTCTTTTCTGTTTGGCATCCCTGCTTAAAACTGTAGATTCTCTTTAACAATCTAAATCCCCCTGGTTGTGTTCTCCCCCATCTAATCTCTAATCTCTAACTCAGCCGCGGATAGCAAGGTCACACGAGACAGCCCAAAAAAGAGAGTATGAGGATGGAGAGTTGCGGCCCTCAGACGGCTCTCCAGCCTAGTAAAACAAAGTCCTCTGACTTATACCATTATTAGCTGGCTAACAAAGAGAAATGAGCTTCTTGCGTGCAACAAATTGGGGCACCACCTAAAACAAATGGAGCCTCACAAAAACACAAACCCCACCGACCAAGGTCTGACAAACATGGTAATCCATCTTTCATATGTAAGTGGTGACGATGCGCGTACTCTGTACAGGTTTCACCATGCTAACTGTACCTCTGTGGTTAACAGGAAGGGTTTGGGGGATAATGAGGGTTTGGCAGAGCTAATGACATGAATTAATATGTGTAGAATTCTGAATACATCCATTTATATTGCCTTACAACAAATACATATCTTAATTTCTTCTGTGTTTTGGCCCTCCAGCTCAGTTTGAGTAATGGCATCTTTGGCAGGACAAAGTTAGGGCCCATTTTGTGCATGTGTTTGTGTGTGTGGTGATGTGTGTTTTTCCATCAATTATGAATGCACAAGCTTTACCCACACCCCGGAGCTTGGTATGTAAACTTTGCTTTGATGTTAATCGCATACTACATTGATTTGAATGTGTGTGAATGAGTGTGTGTGAAACAAGGCTAGGATTTGGATCTGCTTCTGTTATAGTTACGGGTGTTTGCGTGTGTCTGCGTGCATGTTGGTGTGCATCCGTGCATGAATAATACCTTATTTGCTCTGCGTAATGTGCATTTGTGTGTGTGTGTGTGTGTGTGTGTGTGTGTGTGTTTGTCTTCGGGATGATGGTGGAGTAAGGGGATTGACTAAATAGAGGAGTAGAAGGGGAGACATAAAGAGAGCATGGATGCACATGCACCAGCCTCTCTGTACTTTTTGTCCGCAATATTATGTAATAAAAAGAACTGGCACAGAGGGGTATAAGAAAAAAGCTAAAAGGAAGGAGGGAAAAGCTGAAGAGAGAAAAAAACAGAGGGAGCCAGGCCTAAATATTCAGAGATATATTGCATTAATGGAATATGCTTCACTACAATATAGTGTGCAGCCATTTAGGGATCTGCCTTTGTCATTAGGCAAATTAAATCTTCTTAATGTTCCCTCTGTTTAGTAATGGAAGCTCCTCTGTCATCCCCCTCCTCCCCCTCCTCTCGGTCCCCTCCTCTCCCTCTCCCTCTGACTTGCTCCCTCTCGTGTCTCCCTTTGGCATCCCTGTGGTGCTCACTACTCCGCAGTCAGCTTTTGCTGTCTAGCATACGCCACTAAAGCTCTAAGTACATCTTCCCAAGACTCTGTACTTAGCTGTGGTGCTGTCACTGCATTGCTGTAAAGCTCCTGCTACCCACAGCACCAGCGCCTGCACAGACATTCCCCACTACCTCTCACTTTCATCACGAATAGTTTGGGACAAAAGAGTGTTGAATTGCAGTGCTTTGACAACGATTAAAAGCATTTAATTGCATATGTCTCACACTCACGGTTTCAGCTCGTATGACTTTGTGGGACCGAGCTCAACATAGAAACAGCTATGAATATGGCTGTGAGCTTATTTACTCATTTGATTTCAGTACCATAGACAGCTCCGGGCCCAGCCAGTCAGCATGCAGTGAATTTTCAGGACCAAGGACAGCAGCCTCTGCACCCAGCAGTGCAGCAAGATTGACTTTCATTTTAAGTAAAAATCTAAAAAATCTCACCAACCATTACACCATGGGTAATGGATGTGTTAATTATGAACAGCTTTGGTCATTTAAATGCTAAAAAACAAACAATGTTTACATTTTGACCAACATTCTGACAGGCAACTTGTATTGTACAAAGAGGAACAGTAACATTATTATACTCCCATATAAAATGTGGTCAGAAAAGGTCAGGTTGGATTGTTTGCGACACAGTGTTTGTGATCTCTGCACCAGAGACCATGGTTCATATTCCACCATTAACTGTTAACACTGGCAACCTTAACCATAACCCCAGTCTGTCCCTTATTTTTTAAAAGTATTTTCTCAACTTCACCATACCTTAGAGGCCCTGCACACCCACTCGTGTTGAAACTGGTTGGAACTATGCTGGAATTTCTTGAGGCCACAAGCTGATAAGAATGGTTAAACCATAATAAAAGGATGGAATTTATACATAAGTCCTTATATCTTCCACTTGCTCCCTTAATGAAAGGGATGATGCATCTCAAATGTTCATTTGTAGTCTCAGCACTGTATGGTTTAGGGTTTTTTGTTTGGTGGCATTCCTGAACCTAATATCTGTGAAGGTTAGTTTAATCTGAATGGAAATGTAATCAATCATGATTTTAGGACATACTGCAGCTCTTAAATGTGATGCTAGTTAAAATATGCCTATTCTCCAATGGCTCTCTGCATTTAATTAAATATGTAATTAACAGTGCTCCTTGTTATTGGTATCCAGTGGACTTCCACGGTGTAGCCCAGTAATATGACTCCAGTTCAGTGACAGGGAGTTATGGGAAAGATATTATCATAGGGAACACATTCATTGTTCATGTTCATAGATTACCCTACTACTCATGTACATGTAGATCATCATCTTATTGACTGTTTGTATTTTCATAGTCTCTCTCTCTCTCCCCCCATTTTCATGTCACATACTAACTTATCTCTGCCAACAGATTATATGAGCTCACTGTACGCAGCAGGTACGCATAACCCATGGGCATCCATTACACAGCACTGCAGCAGAACGAGAGGGAGGGGAAGGGAGCGGCGGACAGTGATACCGAGATAGTGACAAAGCTAAGAACATGAAAATGGGAAAGCAGAGGAGAAAAATAACAAAATGTTGGAGCGAAGAAGGAGAGAAAGAGTTGTTGTGAGGTGGGGGTGGGGGGTGGGGGTGGCAGGAGGATTGGAGAGCGTCTGTGAGGCACCTTTCAAACTCCTAGCAGAGAGTGTGCAGTTAGATCTCATTACCTGAGAGGGGCAGCAGAGATGCAGCTTTCCAATGGCTACTTTCTATGCCCCTATTTACACAGACCAACAACGACTAATCATCCTTTTCTCTCATCTTTCTCTCATCCTTATCTCTCTCTCTCTCTCTCAAACGCACTTACACACGCATACATGCTTCTCCCTTTCCCCTCCTCACCCTTTCTCACCTTAAATTTGACAAACAAAAAAAGGCTGAAGAGATGCAGAGCCTCAGTTGTAAAATTGGTGTGGACACATCTCCCTTCTCGAGTTAACCACATGACGAGTGGACAAGCACCCCTCCTGCGAGCAAGCCTCCTCGACCACCTCCATGTTCAGTCATCTCCGTCTTTAATAGGCAGTGTTGCACTAGCAGGTGATCTGCACTGACAGTGTGAAGGCACAGCTTGTAATAAAGGCTAATTTGTGTGGACTGACTTCAGAGAGAGTGCAGCCACTTGAGTGGTTGGGGGAGGTGGCAAGGCCAGAGAGCATGGTAGGACATACAGTGGAAGGATCATACTGTACAGTGTTGAAGAGGGGGGCTTCTTCTTTCCCTTCCTCATGGGCCTCTTTTAATCTTTTTCAAGGGCATCCTGATGGTTCAGTGCACATACTGAGGCTTGTGCTTGTTGCAGTGAACATTGAACTTGGCTCAAGGCCTTTCTTGCATGTGATCTTATGTTACACAACAACCAAAGTGATAATTAAATCACAAGATGGAAAGAAAACTGGACAGGTTAAAAATGGGACAGATTTGAAAAGAAATGAATTAAAGCAAGCCTGCTAGCTAAAATTACAGATGACCTCCTGTGCAGAATTAAGTATGCACACTTAAACTGCAGTACACAACCATACACACATGCAAATGTGCAATAAAAACGTAAATACAGATGTGTAGTAGTGGTAGTATGCTTGACATTTGGCTGAAATGTCTCTGATGCTGACACAGCCAATGCTAGGGAGGAGTGATGCCCTAGAGGCAGGACTCAGTGTTCACTCTGACTCATCAGCACGTGTACACACACGCTTACACACACGCATACTCACACACTCATGCACTCACAGACATGCATAGCCTCCTCTATGTTGGCATGAGGGGGGTCTTCCCCATCTCTCATCCCTGTAGAGCTTAGTACAGCTCATCCAGCAGAGTGTGTAGCCATCGCTGCAGGGCACACTGTTAGAGGAACTGTATGTGTGAGTCACAGGCTGCAGGGGAGGGATATTTGAAGCCAAACTGTACACAGACACATGGCTGTCTTTAGTTAGTAAGTCTATATGTTTATGTATATGTAGGAGCACATGATGCCACTTCACCTGCCCTCTTAAACACCATCTCCATGTATGTTTTTGGCAGACTGAAGGCCTGCCCTTTTTTATGCTTTGACGCGTATCTGCGAAATGTTGCATTAAGAATGTAGAGTGGGAGGGTGAAAGAGTGGGAGTAGAAAGATAGAAAGATGTGCAGGCATGTTGTGAGACACACGCATGTCATACATGGGGAACTTAATTAGGTGAGAGCAAACGCCTACGCTGTTTGAACAGGGACCATTTAGGAAGATGATAACAAAGCAGCTTGCATTACTGCCAAAACTTACTGTCACTGCCTTGTTGGCTTTGGCCACAGGAGAAAGCTTGTTGATTTATTTGATTTTTAACAGCAACACTTCACCTTGATTTGGACAAACACAACAGGGCTTTTAAAAGTCTAGTACAACTGTTTGGACAAAATATAGCCTTGACTTTATCCAAGGGTTCAATTTTCCTCTGGGTCTCAATTATCTTTTACCTTAAGGGCAATTAATCTACCCTGGAGCAAGCTACTGCCAAATAAACGAGCAAATAGTGAGCTTACTTGCTTTCTTGCTCACTTAATTAGGCCCCCTCCTGCCAAATAGAACTCCCCCGATCAGCTCCTGTACCAGGCTACACTGGGTGTCCTGCATTTGAGCCTCATAGCCTCTACAGGCCCACTGAGAGAGAGCTGTATCTCTGAGGAATGAAGCTTCTGTCTGCCTGAGCTCTTTAGTCTGGTGTTAAGATCTGCCCCAGCCATCCATTGCCAAGCTTGTCATCATAACAAGCTTACAGTTTAAATGCCCAAGATTAAGCTAGATATTGGCAGTATACTGCTGTGCCCTTATTTGTTAGTGTCACTGTAATCTGATATGCAGGACGATTGACGCCAACACTTTGAGCTGGGACAGTTGGATAGCAGCATGTCAATATTTGGTCAGTGTTGGTCAGTGTGTAACACTGGACTTACACTGATACAATCCAGATAAACAGCAGATTGTGGTGACAGTGGATGCTGGTATTTATGTTTGTGTCTGGGTAGCAGCCAGTCTTGGATTCGGTATCTGTTGAATTGACGAGTAAGCACAGACCAGAGAGAAATTCACAGCTCAGTGAGCAACATAACCTTCATACACACATCCCTTTTTTTTTAGGTAGTTATAGGTAGTTTTATCTTCCCCGCTGTTAGCTGAGACCCCAGTGGATTCTCCTGCTATCCTGGAGAAAGAGCAGTGTAAAACTGAATCCTAAAAACTCACTGCCAGGTTTCTACAAAGCCTTGTCAGTTTCACAGGGTTATATCCTATCCCAAATTTCAGGGTTTCTTGTTCAGCTTTTTCAAAGTGCTTATATTTATATACTTTCTTGTATGCTAAGTTGCTAGCCACTCTAAGACATCTGCACAGTAGTCTTAACTCTGTATATGCAACAGGTGGGAGATTTTTCCAGATTTTCCAACAAGAACATGCACAAACAATTGATGATTTGTTGTATTGTGACAACAGATTTGTCAAGCAATTACCAAGTTAAGCAGTTAATCCAAATTTGCCTCAGCAACAAATCAAAAACGGTGATACAACTTAAATACTTGACTCAAACATCTCATTCTCTTTATCGTTCATCAACTGGCTTGTTAGAGAGCATTTAATGCTGCAGAATGTATTTTGGTGAAGCTATCATTTCATCCCTTGGTTCAGAAGAAAAACTGATTTTCACTGCTGAGCTTTAAGTAGCACATTCCTCCCATTTTAATGCATTTCTCCCTCAGCAATGCCCGTAGCCTGTAGCTGCTCCTCAAGACGCTGGTGTGTGTAATAGGGCTGCTTTGGAGGAGCTCTCCCCCAGCTGCCGTGCTAATTGAGGTGCAGAGACGAGCCCCAGCCAGATGGAAGGAAGATGCCGCAAATTGATTCCTCGCATTCGTCTTCATTAAGGTCTCAGCTCTGGGGCTCTGTGAAGAGAAAGTGTGAGGGGGGGGAAGAGAAAGAAAGGGAGGGGAAGAGAGAGGGAAAGGAGGGCAGAAGAGACCCCCCTCCGGCCCCAAGGACTCTGCTCTGATGAGGTAAATTCTGACTCTCCAAAACAGTGCGTGTGCTCCCAATTTGTGTGCATGTGTTGACATGTGTGGCAGTCAAGGCAAAGGG